>OY997266.1:568201551-568801551 GCA_963921465.1 Triticum timopheevii
TTAGGGTTGGGGATCATTTTCCTTTCCTCCCCGCTTGATGCATTGTCATCGTCATCATGCACACCCAAACTCTTCCGCTTGTTTGGAATTTCATGTACTTGTTGGTTGTTCCACTTCTCTTCATTCTCAAGCTCGGTCCAACAGTGGTGCAAAGTAAAGGGCTTCCCATGTTGAGCTACAGTTGAAAGGAAGCATAAATGAGAAAGACAATCATGATCTATGTACTATAATTTAGGGCAAGCATGATCTATGTACTACAATTAAGAGCAAGCATGATTACCCTATCGTCATTGTTGGTACCACTTGGATTCATGCGCTCGACATTTTTCAAGCAACCAGACCACTTTTGACAATCCGTGAAAGTCGTGGATCATTGTTGGCGACGTGATGCGGTCAATCGATCATATCCACTTGTGTTGTGTGCATTGAAGAACTCCTTCATACGTGCTCAATATGTGCTCATTGGTTGATCGGTTCTGATGGTCGCATCAAGATATATCACCTTCCAAGCCGAACATAGCAATATGTCTTCCTCATTGTGTAGTTACCGAGTCTTCTCCTAGGTGTAGCATGAAAGAAACCCTCATCATCCTCGTCAAGACCGTCCTCATCATATTGTGAGTCAGACTCTTGTGATGGGATATCTTGAGAGATAAAATCGTCCTTTGCAACATTTGTATATTGCAAGATTGTCATGTGCGCCGACGATGGTGACCGCGGGTGTCGATGGTGCGTCCACTGCATCCGTCGGGGGAGGGGGAGGAGGCGTCGTAGCAGCATCTTCTCTGTCACCTTCATCTTCGCCCCGTGGCTTAACCAAGGTCGGGTCACACGGCAGCCTCTTCGAGCCGCCTCCTCAAGGCTTGCTGGCGACGGCCTTCTTCGGCGGCGGCGGAGGCGCCTCCATTCTGGCGCTAATTTTTTTTAAATAATACAGTTTTTTTATTAATTTTCATAAATATTACGCTGGGTAATTTTTTTTTCAAAAATAATACACCGTCGGCCCGCTGCAGGCCGACTGGGCCTAGTCGGCCCAGGAGCAGGCCGATTGGATTCCAGTCGGCCTACAGCTGGCCGACTGGCCCCTGTCGGCCCACTGTGGGCTGATTGGGTCGTGGAGCTAATTAGCCCGCTGGGCTAATTGTTTTCGCAAAAAATAGGCATAAAAAATATATGTTTAAAAAAATGTTAATCATGTAATTAAAAAATGTTAAACGTGTATAAAAAAATGTTCCTGATGTATGCAAAAAATGTACAATATATATGCAAAAATGTTGACATAAAATGTATGTTTTAAAAAGTGTTAATCATGTATTTAAAAATTGTTAAATGTGTGTATAAAAAATGTTTCTTATTTATACAAAAAATATAGAATGTGTATGAAAAAAAGTTGACACCAAAAAATTATGTTGGTGAGTTGGTGAAAAAAATATGATTGGTTGCTCTTTTTGTATGGAACTGGAACATTTTTTTCAAACATATTTTTTTGGTGTCAACTTTTTTCATACACATTCTATATTTTTTTATAGATAAGGAACATTTTTTATACACACATTTAACAATTTTTAATCATGTATTTGAAAAAATGTCAACTTTTCAAACATATTTTTCAAACATAATCTTTTGGTGTCAACTTTTTTTCATACACATTCTATATTTTTTGTATAAATAAGGAACATTTTTTATACACACATTAACAATTTTTAAATACATGATTAACACTTTTCAAAACATACATTTTATGTCAACATTTTGCATATATATTGTACATTTTTTGTATACATCACGAACATTTTTTTATACATGTTTAACATTTTTTAATTACATGATTAACATTTTTTAAACATATGTTTTTTATGCCTATTTGTTGCAAAAACAATTAGCCCACAGCGGGCCAATTAGCTCTAGTCGGCCCACAGTGGGCCGACAGGACGCAATCAGCCCACAGTGGGCCAACAGGGGCCAGTCGGCCAGCTGTAGGCCAACTGGAATAGAATCGGCCTGCTGTGGGCCGACTAGGCCCAGTCGGCCTGCAGCAGGCCGACGGTGTATTATTTTTGAAATTTTTTTATCCAGCGTAATATTTATGAAAATTAATAAAAAAAATTATTATTTAAAAAAATGAGCCATTCTGGCACGGAGGCCGGCTGGGGAACCACGAATCCGGCGGCGGCGTTAGAAGCTGCGGTGGAGGCTCCGCCGGACATGACGAGGAGCGCAGGAGCAACGGCAATTTTTGCGGGGGTCGGGCACAATGTCGGATGGGTTGGCCACGGCGGCCAGCCAGCGAGGGAGGTGGGGAACCAGTCATGGGGGGGGGGGGGGGGGGGGTGTCAACGAATTTACAGTCCGTCCCCATTAACCACTCAGGCATCGACCCAGTTGAAGCATTTTTTTGGGCTGCCAAAAAATTTACAAATGCTCTAAGGGCATCTCCAGCCGTTGGCCCCCCAGGAGGGGCAAAAAATCGCCCCTGGGGGCGCACCGGCGCTAAACCGCGCACTGGGGGCGTGATGCCCCCCAGTCGCGGCGCCCACGGTTCGAGCAAAAATAGCAAACACGGCGCAAAACGACTCAAATTTAAACGCAAACACGGCGAGTTCGTTCAAACTTAAACATATTTTACAAAAAAAACGTGGGCTACTCCCGCCGTCTCCCGCCCGCCTCGCCGCCCGCCTCGCCGCCCGCCCACGCGGCTACATGCCGAGGAGGCTGTAGAACCGCGTGTAGTCGTCGTCGTCGTCGTCGTCGTCGTCGTCGTCGCCCCCGCCTAAACCTCCGGCGTCCCTGCTACACCCCTCCCCCGGTTGGCGCGACGGCGGGTTGGAAGGTCCGGGCGCGTCGTCGTCGTCGTCGCTGTCGAGGATCACGACGCCGCGCTCGTCCTCACGCCCACGCTTGCGGGCGGCGATCTCCTCCAGGGCCCGGCACTGCCGGACCGTCTCGTTGCGGAGGTAGTCGTCCCGCGCCCACTGCATGGCGTCCTCGTCGAAGAAGCCGCGCCGGGCTATCTCCTCGTACTCCGCGGGGAGGCCGGGCTCCGGCTTGGGCTCGACGAGGACGAAACGGCCTGTGGGTGGCGAGGCGTTGGCGCCGATACGGACACCGGAGCTGCGGGTGCGCGCGGCCACCGGCGTGTCCTGGGGCTCCGGCTTGACGGGGCGGAGGCAGGGCGAGCCGCCGGACGAAGAGGAGGACCCCCCGGTCTCCATGCGCCTCGGGGTCCAGAAGCTTCCCCGGCGGCATGAAAAGGAAGGGGGAGCGGGGTAGTCGAGGCGCGGCGTGTTGCCGCCCTCGATGTACTCGAGGACGGCGTCCAGCGTGCGCCCTGGCACGCCCCACCATCGACGCCGGCCGGCGGAGTTTTGCCTGCCAGAGGGCACGACGCCGTTGGTGGCCTTGAGCTGCTGGGCGTGACGGCGGCGGAAGTACGGCTCCCACAGCGGGCTGTCGGGGGCGTACCGTGGCGCCTCCCTCGCCGCACGCGGCAGGTTCGAGCGGATGCGAGCGATCTCCGCACGCCGCACCGCGCCGGTGGGTACCGGGGGCACCGGTACGCCGCCCGCGCTGATCCTCCACGCCCCGGGCACCCGCATGTCCGGCGGGACCGGGTACTCGGCCTCGTAAAGGAGGCGAGCCTCGTCTTCATGGAGATGCGTCGTCGCCTGGGAAGCGTTCGGCCATTGGTTTGAACTGGAGACGGCGAAAGGAGGAGAGGAGAGTGAGGGAGGAGCGACGGCGGAGGGGAAGTGTGAGACGACCGAGTGCGCCGGGGCGCGGCATATATAGGCCGACGCGCCGCCCACACGCGTGGCACCGTGCGTACGCGTGGCGGGCGAGGCGAGGGCGAGGGACGTGCGTCGTCCAGCCTTCACTGCGCCGCCCGTGAAGCATCAATGGTGCAGGCTGACCGGCGCGGCAGCGCGGCAGCTTTGGCATTGATTCGCCGCGGGAAACGAGGCGATGAGGACGACGAAGGGCCGAGAAGTAATCTGTGTCGCTGACGCGTCGGACCCGCGGTTTCTTCGCGCCAAAAAAGTTCGCCCGGCACCCCGGGTTCGGGCTGGGTCCGCCGGCGCTGTTTTCGGTCTAAGCTGGCGAAAATCGGGGGGGGGGGGGGGGGGGGCGACTGGGCCGTTTTTTCGGCGAAAAAAACGCCTGGGGAGGCCTTCTTGGGGGCGCGGCTGAAGATGCCCTAAAAGGTAGTTAAGCCCTATCATAGGGCAGCTATTGGAGATGCTCCAATTTTTTTGCATGCAGGGGACGGATTCGTCTCTGCTCGTTCACGCTCGTTCTCATCAGAAAACTGTCCAAAAAAAGAGATGGAGAACGCATGCTAACCTGCGACAATCATCAGGATAACAAATCCATCAACGTAATAATGGGGTAACGAAAATATCATATCCGATGCACAAAAAAACATATTCATGTAGCACAACCTCTTCGCATCTTAACACGAACCATGTGAGACTTATCACGGCAAAACCAGCCGTGTTCAGATACAAGTACTCGGCACTAAAACTAAAGGTTCCCATAGCCTCTTCCATGGGTTTTTTAAAAAAAAAAATCTATACCCATCACCGGTTTCATTTTAAGTAGAAATGATTGGGCAGTGATATACTGTACAAGAGGGCACATGCAAAAATTTGGCACCACGCCAATGCTTTCGTTGGGTGCAACACTAAAAAGAATAGCAATGGCTAGAGAAAAAAACATATATCTATTGGGTACCGAACTGACAAACCCAAGGCGGAATGATGTGTTGCTACCAGCACATCCGCTGGCTCAAATCACTACTATAATCCACGGGATGATCGTGAAAGGCAATATCAAAACCCATTGCCACTGAAAGGTTGTTGCTGCTCCCCAGAGTGGCTTGATTTCCTAGGCCTCGTTTGCTTCGGAGTCGAATATGGCGAGCTTCCATCGTAAACCCCATGGACCCGTGGTAGACCCGTCGCATCAGAATCCAGGGAATAGCCCCTCTCGACCGTCTCCGCTTCAAGCGGTATCTCGTCCAAAGTCTGCATCATTGTCAAAGAAACACAAGGTGCAAAATATGTCAGGTCAAGAATAGTGCATGACATAATCACATGAAGATCCGAGCAGTTGCTGAAACATACTTTGTAGGCTTGCTGAAGGACCTTGAGAGTATCGCGTATCTGCCTCCTCTTTGTAGTTATTTCGTCAGGCTCTCTGAGAATGTCCCCAAAGAGCTCTTCTCTGCATTGGTATATACAAAAAGTATCAATAACTATAATGTACAGCAGCAACAGCAACTAATTTTGCTCTGTCCACACCGGACATCATTCAAAATTTCAAGAGTACAAAGTGCCTTCCTCACCTATAAAGGGTAGTTATAAGGAAATTATGCAGCTCCCTTTTCGTGTGATTAACCTGCAAGACAAATCAATCCCTTAAAACTGAACTGACAAACACAAAATACTTGGTACTGGGCGTTCTGTGCAGCTTCCAGCCACAATGGACTGAGTCACGAGTAAGGAAAAGAAAGAATGGAAGAGATCCGATCAAATCCACATCCATCTAAACAAGAATGTGTTTTAGAGCAATCTGCCTAATGCAATCAAGCTCACTAGTAAAACAAATGCTTAAAGCGAGAGGAAAATTTGATCATGTGCAAAGCATAATAAACACACCCAACAGTGTTTTGATAATGCGTCCTACGGTGTTGAACCTTGCTTGGCAGTAACTGGGGCCAGAACATTGCTGGGTTTAATATTTATGTACTGTCCCTCATCTAATGCTTACTATACAACTAAGAAAATAGCACAAGAAGATCGTACACAGAAACAGTCGTCATACTTATTTAGAAAGATATGTTGTGCATGCAAAAGAAGGTGCAGTAGGCACCTATTGAGTTACAAGAATCTTACCAGAAAATGCATAATTGCTTTTGGTACAAAATCCTCGACATTTTTCCTTACTATATTGTAATATGACTGCAGCAGCAATTTTGTGATTGCTATTTCAAGGTCCTCCTGCTCAGAATGACTTTCTGAAGGCTTGAGGACTAGCGGTGGCTGTTTCACAATGGTATCCATCAATCACTTAACACATTCAAATAACACTGGTAGAAAAACTAAAAGAGCATGAATAAGATAGCTCACCTCTTTTAACTGTATTGAAGAGAATGAATGTTCCAGATTGGGAGTAGCTGAAGCATAAGATTTGTTCGTTGAGCCACCTCTTGCTGAAGAATGTGCACGGTCTTCGCTTGAGGTGAATATTGAGCCCCAAAAAGAAGTGCTTCCACTACCTGGAAGATAAGCGGTTAAATAAAATGGGCTAAGGTGAAATTGTACCACTCTTCCAAAAAATACTACTAAGCTGACCTACTGCACTCCAATATCTCTCCGTTCACAATTATAAGATGTTCTAATGTTTTCCTGATTCGGTTGTATATAGACGCATTTTAGTGTCCTTGTTCACTCATTTCAGTCCGTATGTAGTCCATATTGAAATATCCAAAACATCTTATAATTGTGAATGGAGGGAGTAGCATATACTATACATAATCAAAAAAATACATAGCATTTGTAACACACTCCTTACCTGAAGATCCTGGTCTCTCTGCCTCAGCAGCCGATCGTACCCCCTGCTAATAATGACCACAACAGCAAAGGAACATAACCTCAGAAACACTCCACCAAATCAATAGTAACCTTACTGATTATGTAAAAAATAGCAAGGAAAAAAACCTGGATCTGGTCGGTGATAACGCCATTTACACCAGTAGTTCTACCCAATAATGCACGTGCTTTTTGGGTTTTTTCAGAAGCCTGTGGCCTATCTGCATCTACTCCATCCTGCAATGTAGTACTGTTACATACTAGGGTGTAGCTCAAAAAATGTGGACTGGCTCGAATTACATATGTAGGACGTGAGTGACAAGAGCAAAGTTAGCAAGAGAACATTCATTTGTAATCAGCTAGCTAAAGCGTGCCAAAAATATACTCCCTCCGTCTCGAAATACTTGTCGGAGAAATGGATAAAATTAGATGTATCTATAACTACAATAAGTCTAGATTCATCCATTCCTCCGACAAGTATTTCTGGACGGAGGGAGTACTAGTTAGCAAGCCCAAAATCCTTATGTAGCGCCAGAAATTCCAAGGTTGGAAAAAGCGGTAGGCGGTGCCTAAGCGCCCTAAGCGCGGCCTAGACGGTGATATAGTTTTTACTCATAGTGCATTTGTGATTATTATATGGGTGTTGATATTAGTTTAGGGCATATAAATAAGTTAATTACCGTCAACTGCCATTGGAATATAACCCGTTTGGCATATCAGTGTACTATGTGGCATGATTTCTTGTTGGGTAGGCAATTCCTTGCTTGCCCTGCCTAGACCTCCATTTATGCCCTAGGCGAGGCGTTTGGCCATTGCCTAGCGCCAAGGCGTGCCTAAGCGCCTCCTAGGCACTGCCTTTTCCAACAGAGGAAATTCTAATATGTACAGCTGGAGTTGGCGTGGTATCCACGCCTTCTCCAAACAATATAAATGGTTTGATACTGACATGTTGATGTGATGATTTCCACCGTCGTGGAGCATAACAGGGTCATCATGAATTGCATTGAGGTCATTACAATAAAAAAATTAACACAGTAGTAACTACTATTGAATAATTGCCAGTTTAGCTATATATTGATAGGAATCTCAACATCGTATATAAGTAACACCCTGCAAAGGCATCACTATTTAAGTCTTCTTCTAATTCCATGTTCTGACAGTACATGTCAGTAATAAATGGAAGCAGTGGGTATCAGTTAAAAAAAAACTCATTTGCAAGGCATCATTTGCATAAATTACTTATCTAATAATTTAAAAAATATACATACCCTTCTAACCACTGTTGCAGGCAATCTAGCGGCTCTAACTTGTTGCTGTGCTTGTTCTACAGCCTTGCTGCCACCGATGAAACTTGGGTGAGATGTGTTTATGTAATCGGCCTGCACAGTTAATATCATCTCAAATAAAAATAATGAAAACAGACCAGATATCAGTGCAAAGAAAGAATACCAAAGGGAACAAATTATTCAGAGCAAAGACTCACAACTTTTTTACAAATAATTAGTTTTAGGGCTATTAAATAAGAGACACAGAATTGTGCATTGTTTTCATCACCGTATACGGAAGCTCAAGTCAAATAGGGTCAATTCTCATACGTGTTTGTTAGGATAAATAATAATTGGAATCCTCATAGGGCTAGACAGTGTTTACCTCCATCTCAATGATGTGCGCTATCATATCTTGTGCTGGCTTAAGCCCATCCCGTAGAAACTTCCCAATTACTTCATCCATGCTCCTTCTGAGTATAGGAAACTGCTGCAGCTCATTGCAAAGGCAACGGTGGCTCATCTACAGCAGAACAGAAGTTAGCAAGAGAAGTAAAATATCGAAAGTTGAAAGTTATTTAACCTTATGTGCAAATTTAACCAAATAGATGCTTAAATTTCAGTTTCCAAGATTTTACAGCTCGACGACAAACATACCTTAACCAGTTCCTCATATATGAAATCTGCACACTGAAGACTTGGATCAAGCAATCTGCTGATTTGCCTGCGCACAAGGACTTCAAATGGCACCTGATAAATTTTTAGCACAAGGAATTATTATCAGCTCGATTGACCAGTATCCAAACCATCTACATATTAACACAATTCTTACACGAAGGGCACAAGTGCATCATACCTCAGGTACAAACAAAGCACTCCTAGGACCAGTTGCATTCTGTATAGCCATGCGGATATCTTCATCAGTGACATCCTCGCAAGGGTCAACACCCTATAAAAGACATATCTTAGATCTTAATGATAATGGATATGATGAATGCTATCATGTAGCATAATGGAAGATTCAGCAACAAAATTACAAACCTCTAAGCTTTTGACAAAGATAGATTGAAAAATATAGTGAATTCTTGCTCCACCAGAAAGCTCGATTGTTGATATATCTTCGTTTTTTCCTTCTACCATAGACGAGAAAGCTGCAGCACACACACGTTATTTACATTTACAAATAATGACATAGAGAACCAGGAAGGTCATGGTTCAGTTATTACCATCACAGTATTTAGCTAGAATGTTCAAAAGCTTAGCACCTTGCCCAGCCTGCAATGACGAAACATAGGGATTGATCATCAAGGCAAAGACCAAAAGAATTAACAGAAGCAAGATTAAGCCACCAGATTTTACTAGCTGCTAACCAAATCTACTCATACAAATGTTAACAAAAGGTGTATGTTTCTTATCACTTTGACCAAATAAATTTAATTCACCAGACCTTGGACTCGACTGGGTCACCATAAAAGGCATGCTCCTTAGCAATAGCTGTCAATTGAGAACTTATGCGTGCCTTCAGTCCAGGCAGAATAGTTCTTATATGTTGGACCAAGATCTGAAACCATATAGATGCATTTTTAGTTAAATCACAGCATAAATCTGAAAGTCATATAACATTGGCTACAACAGACATCACATCCGCTTCAACAAAATACCTGGTTTAGCTTCTTTGCTAACTGTGGTATCCCACAGTGCTTAGCAAGACCATTGTACGCCTGCAAGGAGTTACATTTCAGAACGATAACAGAAAACTGAAGAAACAATGAACTACACTGCAGCATACCGGATGAGTACGGAAGAAACTTTCTTCTCGGGCCAGAGCCTGCTTGACACTGACATCTGAATTGATATCCTACATCATTTAGCACAATATACATTAGAAAGCTAAAGGAAAAGAAAAATAACTTTTTGTATCACCAAAGACGGTGCTGTGCAATAACATTATATGTTCAAGACATTCCTATGATTAATACTTACTAGCACAGCATTCTGAAAAATGATCTTTGATACTCCCTCCGTCCGGAAATACTTGTCGGAGAAATGCATAAAAATGGATGTATCTAGAACCAAAATACGTCTAGATACATTCATTCCTCCGACAAGTATTTTCGGACTGAGGGAGTACATATATAAATGTGTTAAGTTCGCCAATTTTTTCTAGATCAGGTGTTAAGTTCACCTAAAGTTAGTTAGGGTTGTTAACAACTATTTATCAACAGGCAACAGTCCGCAATGACACAAAATTAGTAAATTACTTCATCCGAAATTCTTTGTTATTATACAGAAAGAGAACAGCAACCACAAAGTTAGGCCACTACCAAACTTGCAAAAGAAAGCGATGTCATGAGGATATTACGTTATTGGTGCATAATCCTTGAACTAAGCAAACATGCTGCAAACTAAAGTACCTGCTGGCTGCGGTTTACGACGCCAACATAACCAAGTCGTAATGGGATGACATTCCCCAGCAAAAAATTACGGGCATCAGTGCCCCTGTCCATTATGTCCAACTGGAAGGAAACAGAAGAGCAGTAGAGATCAGAAGTGGGGTGACATTTAAAGGATGTTACTTTCTTTTTATACAATGACAGTATATTTTAAGGATCAGGGGCAAACCTTCGTGATAACACCAATTGTTCGAGAACCTACACGAACAAAGAATCCGCCAAGTAAGGTTTGCATCTTATTAGAAATGGTCTATCGAACTAAACAAATGACTTCGAGAGGCATACATACCATCAGGATCAGCTTGCCGAGCCATTTGAAGAGCATCAGAGTTCGCTAAATCTGCATTTGCTGGAGAAACAGCCAATATGATGCATGTCTTGTGCTTGATATATGACAATATCATTGTCCTTATTCTGGCCTCAATGTCAGTTGGTTGGTCTCCAACAGGCACTTTAGTAATTCCAGGCAGATCGACCAAAGTGATGTTGAGAACATTTGGCGAATAGATCTTCAGACGTATCTGTCTATCTGAGACGCCCTTGTTACCGCCAGCCTCCCTGTCCGTTTCTGCCTGCATCGATGTTGATTTTTATCATTAACAGGTCTTACCACTATTCTAGTTAAAACCAAGTCAGTGCACTACACAATTCTCTGCCCCAGATTATAATTCGTCACCAAACTTTCCAGCACTTATTTCAAACAAACACTAGAGTAATTGGACGGTATCAGCCGTTGGATCAACGTCACTGAATATATACACAGCAATAATAAAATTTCCAAACAATACTATCATTCGAGGATACCGTTAAGACGTTCAATGTTGAAACGAACAATATACCCCAGGATGCATCAATACATATCCAAAAGAGGGCAAACCATAGGCTGTAGAAACAACCACAACCGCTAAAACAAAATCGCACAAGAAAGCAGCATGGACCTAGCATCAGCACAACCAAATCATGATACGGTGCCAAATAACTGGAATTACCACAATGCCTACCCAAAAGCATCATCTCCCAACCCAAAAAATCTGGTAAGGCAGCAACAGCTGTGCTATAGCATATAATATACTCATCAAAAACCGCCACCAGCTTGGGCATGATTCGTCCAAACAACCACCAGCACCGCAACCAAACAATCATCTGCACCCCCGGTAATTAATCGGCCGCAATGCAGTACTAGAGCTACCATGCCCGCGAGCACGCCAACCGCATGACCAAATCAACCTAGCTACCATCGGGGCCCCTGTTCCACCTGCGGAGACAGACGGATTAACAGGAGGGGGGGGCGCGAACCTGGATCTCGCGCCGGATGTCGGGGAACTCGTAGAAGCGGCGGCCGGGGTGGTGCAGGAACTCGCCCCACTCGTCCCTCTCGGCGTCGGCGGGGCGGCGGGGCTGGTGCACGAGCTGGAGCACGAGCGGGCGGCGCGTGCAGATGTCGGAGCCGCGCGGGAGGAAGTCGCGGCCGACGAGCGCCTCGAGGACGCTCGACTTGCCGCTGCTCTGGCTGCCGACGACGGCCACCTGCGGCAGGTCGATGGTGGAGCTGCTCCCCAGCTGCGAGAAGATGTCCTGCAGCTTGTTGACGATCGGGATCACCGAGGAGCCGACCACCGCCGCGGCCTCGGCCGCCGCCGCCGCCGCCGGCGACGGCGCCGAGGCGGAGGAGCTGTAGTGGTCGTCGGCCATGCGCCCGCCTCTAGGGTTTTGGGGCGGGAGGGGGGGAGGGGGGGAGGGGAATCCCTAGATCGAGAGGGGGAGGGGAGGGGGAGCTCGGCGGCGTCCGATTTGGTTCCCCTCTCTCTGTCTCTCTGTATTTTTTGTGTGGGGCTGCGGATTCGAATCGGGAGGTGTCGAGGGGGGTATCCCGTATTGGGGGAAGGAGAGGGGATGCGGGCGGGCGAATTGACCTTTATAGCCCCCGTCTTCTTGGCTTAGGGAGCAAGAAGAACGTGGTTCGTTTTCGGGCATCCGATCGGGCCGATGGAATGATAAAATCATCCGTCCGTCGTGGTCGTGCTTTTGCCGCTTGCCTCGCCGTCAGTCCTGCGCTTTTGCTTGCCGAAGAAGATACCGGGAACTAGGGTAGCTGTTTTGGTTTCAGATAAGTCAGTGAGCACCGTTCTCGGGAGTAGTTTTAATCGCCAACAAGGTTATGTAGTAGGAGTAATTTGTTTATCTGGATAATTATTTACAAGTGTGCAAGTCGTACTTAATTGTTTACATGACCTGACATGCAAGAACGATGTGGCATCTACTAATGTCTCACAAGAAAAGAAAAGAAAAAGTTCGTTTTCATCTACTAGCACGATTCTGTACATGTCCTGCAGTCCTGGCACACAGGTTCGATGGAGCGTGTGGCCATGGATGAAGTCGTTGCCATGCTGTGAAAGATCAGCATCATTCGTGTACTCGCGCTGGCCAAACCACCTTCGAAGGGTGGAACGGGGAAGGGTCAAGGGTGCGTCGCATTTCTTGCGCGGCGGGTCTCGCCGTTGAAGCCGACCCGCACCCTGGCCAGCGCACGAGCGCACGAGCTAGGGGCGGGTCCTCGTGGGCGAGCGCACGAGCTAGGGGCGGTGCTACATGCGCCATCGCCGCCGTCCAGGCAAAAGCGGCGGCGAGATGGACGGTCCACGATAGCCCAGCGCGCCCTTCTTACTGCTCTGGAGACCTGGAGTACGTGACGGTGATGGTGCGGCAGCCTGCGGGCATTGACCGCGTAGGGCCCACCGCCAGAACGACCCTGCTGATGGCGACCTTTTCGTGTCGTCCACCTACAGCATTTTCTTCTTCTTTTCCGTTGTTTGATTTGAGGTTGCAGACTTGCAGTTGTATTGTGTATTGAACAATCGAGGGAAGTGATCATTGAGGACGTTGATGCTGCAGCTGGCTGGCACGATCGATTCCCAGATCACGCACCGCCTGTCTCCCCGCTGGAGGTTGTTGGGCCTACGAGCGCGGTGCTGGGCTGGACGTAAGATCCAAACCCATGACTGATTGAGACCACCCTTGTCTTATGAGGATCTATTTCCCGCCTGCTGCAAGACGTAATTATGTCTCCCCTCTGGCGCGGCGCTACTACGTCGACACACTTTGATTGCAAATTTTTGTAGTTAGCTTACCAAGCTGACCGCTTGGTGTCGACGCACTATTGTAGGTGCCTGACGACTTTTCCTCCTTGTGGCTTTCTTTATTGTTTTTTCTTCAGGTTTGTTTGGTTTTATTTTTTTGCTTTCATCGGTTTTCTTCAGTTTTTTTCCCATACACATTGTGTATTTTTCGTATACATTAGGAACATTTTTTATACACAAATTAATTTTTTAAACACATGATGATGTTTTGGTGTCTACTTTTTCATGCATATTGTACATACTTTTATATATCTTAAACAAATATACATATTTAACAATTTTCAAATACAGTATCAAGATTTCTATTAAATACATGTTTTTAGGGGAAATATTCGAATACATGTTTAAAAAATTCAAATACAGACTGAAACATTTTTTTGAATGATACAAAACATTTTTTACATTGTGTAATTTTTTTAAAATGTCACAAATACCTAGACATTTTTAAAATGTAACGTACAGTTTTTTAATGGTATAATTTTTTTTTGAAATTATAAAATATTTCCCAAAAATGCCATGTATAGTCTTTTGAAACACAAGAACATTTTTAAAATGTCACATACTTTTTTTGAATTGTACAAACATTTTCTAAAAATTGAGCCACATTTTTTCCACTGCATGACCATTTTTTAAATGTGTGGTGAACACTTTTAAAAACTTAACTAAATTAATTTTGCGTAATATGAGTATTTAGTATTTTCCTTCAAAACATTAACAAAAGTACAGAAAAAAGGAAAAAAACACGTGTGTGACGACAACTTGACAAACCCACATGGCTACTGGTCTGACCCACTACTAGCTCCTTGTAGGCGAGTCGAGATACTGCAGGAAGTGTGTCTAGATATGAGTGAATAGACTATTTGCCAAATTTAAAGAACTCTTTTCCCATTTAAAATTCTTGGCAGGTTTTAGCTTTAGCTAGCAAATCAAATAACACACACACTACACATGCAATTCTAGAATATAGGCAGCAGGAAATAGAGACATTCCAAGTGATAGTAATGTGAAGAGTGGAGTTTATAGATACACCAACATAATGCTGACACAGAAGATTTTGGCCCGTGCTTCCGATAGGTGGCATGATCATACGTCCACGTTGATGGAGGCTTCGATCTCAAAAGATTATGGTTGCGAAATTTCACGGAGTAATCGAGTCCGCGAAGAGCTCACATCCACGAAGGGTCCACAACGAAGCAGCCTTGCCTATCCCACCATGACTTATGCCCATGAATGACTAGTTTCACTCAGGGTAGATCTTCAAGAAGTATGAGATCTAGAAGCCAACCATCTGGCTTTCGCCGGTAGCTGGTAATCAACTTGGACAAGAGGACCCTGCCTGTAATATGGTTCAGTGTCAAACACTGGCTCTTCCTGCTCTCTCTCAATGATCATGTTGTGCAAGATGACACAGTAAGTCATGACCTCCCACGTTTGATCTTTGGACCAGGTTTGAGCGGGGTACCGGACAAGAGCAAATAGAGATTGGAGCACACCAAATGCCCGCTCGACATCCTTCCTGCAAGCCTCCTGACACTTGGCAAAGTAGGAGTTCTTGCCTCCTGGCACAAGGTTTGAGATAGTCTTCACAAATGTGGACCATCTCGGATAGATGCCATCTGCTAGGTAGTATCCCTTGTTGTAGTGGAGCCCATTGACCTCGAAGTTCACCAGAGGAGCATGACCTTCAACAAGCTTGGCAAAGGCAGGGGAGCACTGCAGTACGTTGATTGATGTTGGCTTGAACTATGTCGGTATTTCCCCAAAGAGGAAGGGATGATGCAGCACAACAACGGTAGGTATTTCCTTCAGTGATGAGACCAATGTTATTGCTACCTCTTGAGCTTGTGTTGATTTTCCCTTGAAGAGGAAAGGGTGATGCAGCAAAGTAGCGTAAGTATTTCCCTCAGTTTTGAGAACCAAGGTACCAATCCAGTAGGAGACAACGCACAAGTCACCGAATACCTGCACAAACAATCAACAACTTGCACCCAACGCAACAAAGGGGTTGTCAATCCCTTCACGGTCACTTCCAAAAGTGAGATCTGATAGAGATAGATAAACAGTAAAGTAAATATTTTTGGTATTTTTGATTTATAGATTGGAAAGTAAAGATTGCAAAATAGTAGATCGGAAACTAGCAAGATGTAAACATGAATCAATAATATGGAAAAGAGACCCGGGGGCCATAGGTTTCACTAGTGGCTTCTCTCAATATAGAAAATATTACGATGGGTGAACGAATTACTGTCGAGCAATTGATAGAAGAACGCATAATTATGACGACATCTAAGGCAATGATCATGAACATAGGCATCACGCCCGTGTCAAGTAGACCGACTCCTACCTGCATCTACTACTATTACTCCACACATCGACCGCTATCCAGCATGTATCTACAGTATTAAGTTCATAAAGAACGGAGTAACGCATTAAGCAAGATCACATGATGTAGATGAATTAATTAACTCAAGCAATATGATGAAAACCCCATCTATTTATCCTCGATG
Source organism: Triticum timopheevii (assembly GCA_963921465.1). NCBI lineage: Eukaryota > Viridiplantae > Streptophyta > Magnoliopsida > Poales > Poaceae > Triticum > Triticum timopheevii. The sequence continues at coordinate 568,217,504 of OY997266.1, forward strand.
GCAACAATACAATACGTGCCTTGCTACCCCTACTGTCACTGGGAAAGGACACCGCAAGATTCAACCCAAAGCTAAGCACTTCTCCTATTGCAAGAAAGATCAATCTAGTAGGCCAAACTAAACCGATAATTCGAAGAGACTTGCAAAGATATCAAATCATGCATGTAAGAATTCAGAGAAGAACCAAATAATATTCATAGATAATCTTGATCATAAATCCACAATTCATCGGATCTCGGCAAACACACCGCAAAAGAATATTACATCGAATAGATCTCCAAGAACATCAAGGAGAACTTGGTATTGAGGTTCAAAGAGAGAGAAGAAGTCAACTAGCTAATAACTATGGACCCGAAGGTGTGTGGTAAACTACTCATGCTTCATCGGAGAGGTAATGGTGTTGATGTAGAAGCCCTCCGTGATCGAATCCCCCTTCGGAAGGACGCCGGAAAAGGCCCCTAGATGGGATCTCACGGGTACAGAAGGTTGCGGCGGTGGAAAAGTGATTCCGTGGCTCTCCTGGATGTTTTCAGGGTATAAGACTATGTATAGGCAAAAAAAACTAGGTAAGGGGAGCGACGAGGGGCCCACGAGGGTGGGGAGCGCGCCCTACCCCCTGGGCGCGCCCTCCTGCCTCATGGCTTCCTCGTTGCGTCTCTGACTTCATCTCCAAGTCTTCTGATTTGCTTTCGGTCCAAGAAAGAACATCCCGGAGGTTTCACTCTGTTTGGACTCCATTTGGTATTCCTTTTCTGCAAAACTCTAAAATAGGCAAAAAAAACAGAAAGTGACACTAGGCCCTCGGTTAATAGGTTAGTCCCAAAAATAATATAAATTAGCATTTAAATGCCCATTAAACATCCAAAACAGATAATATAATAGGATGGAACAATAAAAATTATAGATACGTTGGAGACGTATCAAGCATCCCCAATCTTAATTCTTGCTCGTCCTCGAGTAGGTAAATAATAAAAACAAATTTTTTTGATGTGGAATGCTACCTAACATATTTATCCATGTAATTTTCTTTATTGTGGCATGAATGTTCATATCCGAAAGATTCAAGACAAAAGTTTAATATTGACATAAAAACAATAATACTTCAAGCATACTAATAAAGCAATCATGTCTTCTCAAAGCAACATGGCCAAAGAAAGCTATCCCTACAAAATAATATAGTCTGGCTATGCTCTATCTTCATCACACAAAATATTTAAATTATGCACAACCCCGGTTTCAGCCGAAGCAATCGTTTCATACTTTAGTACTCCCTCCGTCCGGAAATACTTGTCGAAGGAATGGACGTATCTAGACTATTTTAGTGTTAGGTACATTCATTTGTAGTCATTTCTACGACAAGTATTTTCTGACGGAGGGAGTATTTTCAAACTTTTTCAATCTTCATGCAATACATGAGCATGAGCCATGGACATGGCACTATAGGTGGAATCTTCACGCAATACATGAGAAGACAAAAAGGAGAAGGTAGTCTGAGATCAACTAGGCGTATCAATGGGCTATGGAGACACCATCAATAAATTGAAGGAAATATGCCCTAGAGGCAATAATAAAGTTATTATTTATTTCCTCATATCATGATGAATGTTTATTATTCATGCTAGAATTGTATTAACCGGAAACATAATACATGTGTGAATACATAGACAAACACAACGTCACTAGTATGCCTCTACTTGACTAGCTTATTAATCAAAGATGGTTATGTTTCCTAACCATCGACATGTGTTGTCATTTGATTAATGGGATCACATCATTAGGAGAATGATGTGATTGATATGACCCATTCCGTTAGCCTAGCACTTGATCGTTTAGTATATTGCTATTGCTTTCTTCATGACTTATACATGTTCCTGTAACTATGAGATTATGCAACTCCCGTTTACCGGAGGAACACTTTGGGTGCTACCAAACATCACAACGTAACTGGGTGATTATAAAGGAGTACTACAGGTGTCTCCAAAGGTACATGTTGAGTTGGCGTATTTCGAGATTAGGTTTTGTCACTCCGATTGTCGGAGAGGTATCTCTGGGCCCTCTCGGTAATGCACATCACTATAAGCCTTGCAAGCAATGTAACTAATGAGTTAGTTATGAAATGATGCATTACGTAACGAGTAAAGAGACTTGCCAGTAACGATATTGAACTAGGTATTGGATACCGACGATCAAATCTCGGACAAGTAACATACCGATGACAAAGGGAACAACGTATGTTGTTATGCAGTTTGACCGATAAAGATCTTCGTAGAATATGTAGGAACCAATATGGGCATCCAGGTTCCGCTATTGGTTATTGACCGAGAATAGTTCTAGGTCATGTCTACATAGTTCTCGAACCCATAGGGTCCGCACGCTTAACGTTACGATGACAGTTTTATTATGAGTTTATAAGTTTTGATGTACCGAAGTTTGTTAGGAGTCCCGGATGTGATCACGGACATGACGAGGAGTCTTGAAATGGTCGAGACATAAAGATCGATATATTGGACGGCTATATTCGGACACCAGAAGTGTTCCGGGTGATTTCGGAGAAAACCGGAGTGCTAGAGGGTTACCGGAACCCCCCCAGGAGAAGTAATGGGCCTCATGGGCCTTAGTGGAGAGAGAGAGGGGCGGGCAGGGTGGGCCGCGCGCCCCCTCCCCTCTGGTCCGAATTGAACAAGGAGGGGGGGTGATGCCCCCCTTTCCTTCTCCCTCTCCCCCTTCCTTTCCCCCTCCTAGTAGGAGTAGGAAAGGGGGAGTCCTACTCCTACTAGGAGGAGGACTCCTCCTCCTGGCGCGCCCTCTAGGGCCGGCCGGCCTCCCCCCTTGCTCTTTTGTATACGGGGGTGGGGGGGGCACCCTAGGACACACAAGTTGATCTACGGATCGTTCCTTAGCCGTGTGCGGTGCCCCCCTCCACCATATTCCACCTCGGTCATATCGTCGAGGAGTTTAGGCGAAGCCCTGCGCCGGTAGAACATCATCATCATCACCACGCCATCGTGCTGACAGAACTCATCCCCGAAGCTTTGCTGGATCGGAGCCCGAGGATCGTCATCGAGCTGAACGTGTGCTGAACTCGGAGGTACCGTACGTTCGGTGCTTGGATCGGTCGGATCGTGAAGACGTACGACTACATCAACCGCGTTGTCATAACGCTTCCGCTTACGGTCTACGAGGGTACGTGGACAATACTCTTCCCCCTCGTTGCTATGCCATCACCATGATCTTGCGTGTGCGTAGGAATTTTTTTGAAATTACTACGTTCCCCAACAGTGGCATCCGAGCCTGGTTTTATGCGTAGATGTCATATGCACGAGTAGAACACAAGTGAGTTGTGGGTGATACAAGTCATACTGCTTATCAGCTTGTCATACTTTGGTTCGGAGGTATTGTGAGATGAAGCGGCCCGGACCGACATTACGCGTACGCTTACGCGAGACTGGTTTCACCGTTACGAGCACTTGTGCTTAAAGGTGGCTGGCGGGTGTCTGTCTCTCTCACTTTAGCTGAATCGAGTGTGGCTACGCCCGGTCCTTGCGAAGGTTAAAACAACACTAACTTGACGAACTATCATTGTGGTTTTTGATGCATAGGTAAGAACGGTTCTTGCTAAGCCCGTAGCAGCCACGTAAAATTTGCAACAACAAAGTAGAGGACGTCTAACTTGTTTTTGCAGGGCATGTTGTGATGTGATATGGTCAAGACGTGATGCTATATTTTATTGTATGAGATGATCATGTTTTGTAACAGAAGTTATCGGCAACTGGCAGGAGCCATATGGTTGTCGCTTTATTGTATGAAATGCAAACGCCCTGTAATTGCTTTACTTTATCACTAAGCGGTAGCGATAGTCGTAGAAGCAATAGATGGTGTAACGACAACGATGCTACGATGGAGATCAAGGTGTCGCGCTGGTGACGATGGTGATCACGACGGTGCTTCGAAGATGGAGATCACAAGCACAAGATGATGATGGCCATATCATATCACTTATATTGATTGCATGTGATGTTTATCCTTTATGCATCTTATCTTGCTTTAATTGACGGTAGCATCTTAAGATGATCTCTCACTAAATTATCAAGAAGTGTTCTCCCTGAGTATGCACCGTTGCGAAAGTTCTTCGTGCTGAGACACCACATGATGATCGGGTGTGATAGGCTCTACGTTCAAATACAACGGGTGCAAAACAGTTGCACACGCGGAGTACTCAGGTTAAACTTGACGAGCCTAGCATATACAGATATGGCCTCAGAACACGGAGACCGAAAGGTCGAACGTGAATCATATAGTAGATATGATCAACATAGTGATGTTCACCATTGAAACTACTCCATCTCACGTGATGATCGGACATGGTTTAGTTGATTTGGATCACGTAATCACTTAGATGACTAGAGAGATGTCTGTCTAAGTGGGAGTTCTTAAGTAATATGATTAATTGAACTTAAATTTATCATGAACTTAGTCCTGGTAGTATTTTGCAAATTATGTTGTAGATCAATAGCTCGCATTGTTGCTCTCATATGTTTATTTTGATATGTTCCTAGAGAAAATTATGTTGAAAGATGTTAGTAGCAATGATGCGGATTGGATCCGTGATCTGAGGTTTATCCTCATTGCTGCATAGAAGAATTATGTCCTTAATGCACCGCTAGGTGACAGACCTATTGCAGGAGCAGATGCAGACGTTATGAACGTTTGGCTAGCTCAATATGATGACTACTTGATAGTTTAGTGCACCATGCTTAACGGCTTAGAATCGGGACTTCAAAGACGTTTTTGAATGTCATGGACCATATGAGATGTTCCAAGAGTTGAAGTTAATATTTCAAGCAAATACCCGAGTTGAGAGATATGAAGTCTATAACAAGTTCTATAGCTAAAAGATGGAGGAGAATCGCTCAACTAGTGAGCATGTCCTCAGATTGTCTGGGTACTTCAATCGCTTGAATCAAGTGGGAGTTAATCTTCCAGATAAGATAGTGATTGACAAAATTCTCTAGTCACCATCACTGAGTTACTAGAACTTCGTGATGAACTATAGTATGCAAGGGATGACGAAAATGATTCCCGAGCTCTTCGTGATGTTGAAATCGACGAAGGTAGAAATCAAGAAAGAGCATCAAGTGTTGATGATTGACAAGACCACTAGTTTCAAGAAAAGGGCAAAGGGAAAGAAAGGGAAACTTCAAGTAGAATGGCAAACAAGTTGTCACTCCCGTGAAGAAGACCAAAGCTGGACCAAAGCCTGAAACTGAGTGCTTACACTGCAAAGGAAATGGTCACTGGAAGCGGAAATGCCCTGAATATTTGGTGGATAAGAAGGATGGCAAAGCAAGCAAGGGTATATTTGATATACATGTTATTAATGTGTACCTTACTAGTGTTTATAGTAGCCCCTGAGTATTTGATACTTGTTCGGTTGCTAAGATTAGTAACTCGAAACAGGAGTTACAGAATAAACAGAGACTAGTTGAAGGGGCAGTGACGATGAGTGTTGGAAGTAGCTCCAAGATTGATATGATCATCATCGCACACTCCCTATACTTTTGGAATTAGTGTTAAACCTAAATAAATGTTATTTGGCGTTTGCGTTGAGCATGAATATGATTTGATCATGTTTATTGCAATACGGTTATTCATTTAAAGTCAGAGAATAATTGTTGTTCTGTTTACATGAATAAAACCTTCAATGGTCATACACCCAATGAAAATAGTTTATTGGATCTCGATCGTAGTGATACACATATTCATAATATTGATGCCAAAAGATGCAAAGTTAATAATGATAGTGCAACTTATTTGTAGCACCGTCGTTTGGGTCATATCGGTGTAAAGCACTTGAAGAAACTCCATAAAGATGGATTTTCGGAATCTCTTGGTTATGAATCATTTGATGCTTGCGAACCGTGCCTTTTGGGCAAGATGACTAAAACTCCGTTCTTCGGAACAATGGAACGAGCAACAAACTTGTTGGAAATACATACTGATGTATGCAGACCAATGAGTATTAAGGCTCGTGACGGGTATCGTTATTTTCTGACCTTCACAGATGATTTAAGCAGATATGGGTATATCTACTTGATGAAACATAAGTCTGAAATAGTTGAAAGGTTCAAAGAATTTCAGAGTGAAGTGGAAAATCATCGTAACAAGAAAATAAAGTTTCTGATCGTGGAGATGAATATTTGAGTTACGAGTTTGGTCTTCAATTAAAACAATGTGGAATAGTTTCACAGCTCACGCCACCTGGAACACCACAAACGTTATGGTGTGTCCGAACGTCGTAACCGCACTTTATTTGATATGGTGCAATCAATGATATCTCTTACCAATTTACCAATATTGTTTTGGGGTTATACATTAGAGACGGCTGCATTCACGTTAAATAGGGCACCATCTAAATCCGTTGAGATGACACCTTATGAACTGTGGTTTGGCAAGAAACCCAAGTTGTCGTTTCTTAAAGTTTGGGGTTGCGATGCTTATGTGAAAAAGTTTCATCCTGATAAGCTCAAGCCCAAACCGGAGAAGTGCGTCTTCATAGAATACCCAAAGGAAACTGTTGGGTACATCTTCTATCACAGATCCAAAGGCAAGATATTCGTTGCTAAAAATGGATCCTTTCAAGAGAAGGAGTTTCTCTCGAAATAAGTGAGTGGGAGGAAAGTAGAGCTTGATAAGGTAATTGTACCTTCTCCTGAATTGGAAAGTAGTTCATCACAGAAATTAGTTCCAGTGATGCCTACACCAATTAGTGATGACGCTAATGATGATGATCATGAAACTTCAGATCAAGTTATTACCGAAGCTCGTGGGTCGACCAGAGTAAGATCCGCACCAGAGTGGTACGGTAATCCTATTCTGGAAGTCATGTTACTAGACCATGATAAACCTACAAACTATGAGGAAGCGATGATGAGCCCAGATTTTGCGAAATGGTTTGAGGCCATGAAATCTGAGATGGGATCCATGTATGAGAACAAAGTGTGGACTTTGGTGGAGTTGCCCGATGATCGGCAAGCCATATTGTATAAATGGATCTTCAAGAGGAAGACAGATGTTGATAGTAGTGTTACTATCTACAAAGCTCGACTTGTCGCAAAAAGGTTTTCGACAAGTTCAAGGTGTTGGCTACAATGAGATTTTCTCAACTGTAGCGATGCTTAAGTCTGTCCGAATCATGTTAGCAATTGTCACATTTTATGAAATCTGGCAAAAGGATGTCAAAACTGCATTCCTTAATGGATTTATTAAAGAAGAGTTTTATATGATGCAACCAGAAGGTTTTGTCAATCCTAAAGGTGCTAACAAAGTGTGCAAGCTCCAGCAATCCATTTATGGACTGGTGCAAGCCTCTCGGAGTTGGAATATACGCTTTGATGAGTTGATCAAAGCATATGGTTTTATACAGACTTTTTGAGAAGCCTGTATTTACAAGAAAGTGAGTGGGAGCTCTGTAGCATTTCTAATATTTGTGGATGACATATTGTTAATTGGAAATGATATAGAAATTCTGAATAGCATGAAAGGATACTTGAATAAGAGTTTTTCAAAGCAAGATCTCAGTAAAGCTACTTACATATTGAGCATCAAGATCTATTGAGATAAATCAAGATGTTTGATAAGTTTTTTCAATAAGTACATACCTTGTCAAGATTTTGAAGTAGTTCAAAATAGAACAGTCAAAGAAAAGTTCTTTCCTGTGTTGCAAAGGTGTGAAATTGAGTAAGACTCAAATCCCGACCACCGCAGAAAATAGAAAAGAGAATGAAAGTCATTCCCTATGCCTCAGTCATAGGTTTTATAAAGTATGCTATGCTATGTACCATACCTATTGTATACCTTGCTCTAAATTTGGCAAGGGAGTACAATAGTGATCTAGGAGTAGATCACTGGACATTGGTCAAGAATATCCTTAGTGAGGACTAAGGAGATGTTTCTCAATTATGGAGGTGATAAAAGAGCCCGTCGTAAAAAGTTACAACGATGCAAGCTTTTACACCAATCCAGATGACTCTAAGTCTCAATCTGGATACATATTGAAAGTGGGAGCAATTAGCCAGAGTAGCTCCATGCGGAGCATTGTGGACATAGAATATTTGCAAAATACATACGGCTCTGAATATGACAGACCCGTTGACTAAACTTCTCTCACAAGCAAAACATGATCATACCTTAGTACTCTTTAGGTGTTAATCACATAGCGATGTGAACAAACCCTTTGGGTGTTGATCACATAATGATGTGAACTATGGGTATTAATCACATACAGATGTGAATATTGGTGTTAAATCACATGGCGATGTGAACTAGATTATTGACTCTAGTGCAAGTGGGAGACTGAAGGAAATATGCCCTAGAGGCAATAATAAAGTTATTATTTATTTCCTCATATCATGATAAATGTTTATTATTCATGCTAGAATTGTATTAACCGGAAACATAATACATGTGTGAATACATAGACAAACACAACGTCACTAGTATGCCTCTACTTGGCTAGCTTATTAATCAAAGATGGTTATGTTTCCTAACCATAGACATGTGTTGTCATTTGATTAATGGGATCACATCATTAGGAGAATGATGTGATTGACATGACCCATTCCGTTAGCCTAGCACTTGATCGTTTAGTATATTGCTATTGCTTTCTTCATGACTTATACATGTTCCTGTAACTATGAGATTATGCAACTCCCGTTTACCGGAGGAACACTTTGGGTGCTACCAAACGTCACAACGTAACTGGGTGATTATAAAGGAGTACTACAGGTGTCTCCAAAGGTACATGTTGAGTTGGCGTATTTCGAGATTAGGTTTTGTCACTCCGATTGTCGGAGAGGTATCTCTGGGCCCTCTCGGTAATGCACATCACTATAAGCCTTGCAAGCAATGTAACTAATGAGTTAGTTACGGAATGATGCATTACGTAACGAGTAAAGAGACTTGCCAGTAATGAGATTGAACTAGGTATTGGATACCGACGATCAAATCTCGGACAAGTAACATACCGATGACAAAGGGAACAACGTATGTTGTTATGCGGTTTGACCGATAAAGATCTTCGTAGAATATGTAGGAACCAATATGGGCATCCAGGTTCCGCTATTGGTTATTGACCGAGAATAGTTCTAGGTCATGTCTACATAGTTCTCGAACCCGTAGGGTCCGCACGCTTAACGTTACGATGACATTTTTATTATGAGTTTATAAGTTTTGATGTACCGAAGTTTGTTCGGAGTCCCGGATGTGATCACGGACATGGCGAGGAGTCTCGAAATGGTCGAGACATAAAGATTGATATATTGGATGGCTATATTCGGACACCGGAAGTGTTCCGGGTGATTTCGGAGAAAACCGGAGTGCCGGAGGGTTACCGGAACCCCCCGGGAGAAGTAATGGGCCTCATGGGCCTTAGTGGAGAGAGAGAGGGGCGGCCAGGGTGGGCCGCGCGGCCCTCCCCTCTGGTCCGAATTGGACTAGGAGGGGGGGCGCCCCCCTTTCCTTCTCCCTCTCCCCCTTCCTTTCCCCCTCCTAGTAGGAGTAGGAAAGGGGGAGTCCTACTCCTACTAGGAGGAGGACTCCTCCTCCTGGCGCGCCTTCTAGGGCCGGCCGGCCTCCCCCCTTGCTCATTTATATATGGGGGCGGGGGGGGGGGGGGCACCCTAGGATACACAAGTTGATCTACGGATCGTTCCTTAGCCGTGTGCGGTGCCCCCCTCCACCATATTCCACCTCGGTCATATCTTCGCGGAGTTTAGGTGAAGACCTGAGCCGGTAGAACATCATCATCATCACCACGCCGTCGTGCTGACGGAACTCATCCCCGAAGCTTTGCTGGATCGGAGCCCGGGGATCATCATCGAGCTGAACGTGTGCTGAACCCGGAGGTACCGTACGTTCGGTGCTTGGATCGGTCGGATCGTGAAGACGTACGACTACATCAACCGCGTTGTCATAACGCTTCCGCTTACGGTCTACGAGGGTACGTGGACAATACTCTTCCCCCTCGTTGCTATGCCATCACCATGATCTTGCGTGTGCGTAGGATTTTTTTTGAAATTATTACGTTCCCCAACATAAATATCAATGTGAGTGAGTAGGGATTGCCATGCAATGAATGCATTAGAGCTATAAGTGTATGGGAGCTCAAAAAGAAACTAAGTGGGTGTGCAACCAACTCGCTTGCTCACGAAGACCTAGGGCACCTTGAGGGAGCCCATCATTGGAATATACAAGCCAAGTTCTATAATGAAAATTCCCACTAGTATATGAAAGTGACAACATAGGAGACTCTCTATCATGAAGATCATGGTACTACTTTGAAGCACAAGTGTGGAAAAAGGATAGTAACATTGCCCCTTCTCTCTTTTTCTCTCATTTTTTATTTGGGCCTTCTCTTTTTTTATGTCTTTTTTTTCCATTTTTTGCCCGGAGTCTCATCCCGACTTGTGGGGGAATCATAGTCTCCATCATCCTTTCCTCACATGGGACAATGCTCTAATAATGAAGATCATCACACTTTTACTTACTTACAACTCAAGAATTACAACTCAATACTTAGAACAAAATAAGACTCTATGTGAATGCCTCCGGCGGTGTACCGGGATGTGCAATGATTCAAGAGTGACATGTATGAAAAAATTATGAATGGTGGCTTTTCCACAAATACGATGTCAACTACATGATCATGCAAAGCAATATGACAATGATGGAGCCTGTCATAATAAATGAAACGGTGGAAAGTTGCATGGCAATATATCTCGGAATGGCTACGGAAATGCCATAATAGATTGGTATGGTGGCTGTTTTGAGGAAGGTAATGGTGGGTGTTATGGTACCGGCGAAAGTTGCACGACACAAGAGAGGCTAGCAATGGTGGAAGGTTGAGAGTGCGTATAATCCATGTACTCAACATTAGTCATAAAGAACTCACATACTTATTGCAAAAATCTACAAGTCATCAAAACAAAGTACTACGCGCATGCTCCTAGGGGGAGGGTTGGTAGGAGTTAACCATCGCGCGATCCCGACCTCCACTCATAAGGAAGACAATCAATAAATAAATCATGCTCCAACTTCATCACATAACGGTTCACCATACATGCATGCTACGGGAATCACAAACTTTAACACAAGTATCTCTCAAATTCCAATTAATCCACTAGCATGACTCTAATATCACCATCTTCATGTCTCAAAACAATCAAATTTCTCATAGTATTCAATGCACTTCATATGAAAGTTTTTATTTTATCGATCTTGGATGCCCATCATATTAGGACTAATTTTTTATAACCAAAGCAAATTACCATGCGGTTCTAAAAGACTCTCAAAATAATATAAGTGAATCATGAGAGTTCAACAATTTCTATAAAATAAAACCACCGTCGTGCTCTAAAAAGATATAAGTGAAGCACTAGAGCAATATTGTCTAGCTCAAAAGATATAAGTGAAGCACATAGAGTATTCTAATAAATCATGATTCATGTGTGTCTCTCCCAAAAGGTGTGTACAACAAGGATGAATGTGGTAAACTAAAAAGCAAAGACTCAAATCATACAAGACGCTCCAAGCAAAACACATATCATGTGCTGAATAAAAATATAGCCTCAAGTAAAGTTAACGATAGACGAAGACGAAAGAGGGGATGCCTTCCGGGGCATCCCCAAGCTTAGGATTTTGGTTGTCCTTGAATTTTACCTTGGGGTGCCTTGGGCATCCCCAAGCTTAGGCTCTTGCCACTCCTTATTCCATAGTCCATCAAATCCTTACCCAAAACTTGAAAACTTCACAACACAAAACTCAACAAAAAATCTCGTGAGCTTCGTTAGTATAAGAAAATAAATCACCACTTTAAGGTAATGTTGTGAACTCATTCTTTATTTGTATTTGTGTAGTATCTACTGTATTCCAACTTCTCCATGGTTCATACCCCCCCCCCCCCCCCCGATACTACTCATAGATTCATCAAAATAAGCAAACAACACGCGAAAAACAGAATCTGTCAAAAACAGAACAATCTGTAGTAATCTGTAACTCTCGAATACTTATGTAACTCCAAAACTTTTGAAATAAATTGCTGGACCTGAGTAATTTTTCTATTAATCTTTTGCAAAAATAATCAACTTAAAAGCACTCTTCTGTTAAAAATGACAGCTAATCTCGTGAGTGCAAAAGTTTCTGTTTTTCAGCAAGATCAAATTAACTTTCACCCAAGTCTTCCCAAAGGTTCTACTTGGCACCAACACACTAATTAAAACTTAAACCCACATCTAACCAGAGGCTAGATAGACAGGAGCAAAAGGTAAAGAACAAAAATAAAAATTGGGTTGCCTCCCAACAAGCGCTATCGTTTAACTCCCCTAGCTAGGCATAAAAACACGAATAGATCTAGGTATTGCCATCTTTGGTATGCAATTCTTCTATTGAACACGTATAATCCTTAGGTGGTTCTTTGGTTTTATCAATGATTAATCTCCTAGGCAAGAAATCAAGAAATTCATTTGCGGCAAAAGGTTCCTTAATAATATCGAAAAGGTTGGGGTGAATACTTATTGATTTGAGATCTTCATTTTCCTTACTAGAAGATCACCCCTATTCTTAGGAACATATATAAACTTGGCAACTTTGGCAGGAGGAAGATTTGAAGTATAGTTGGTAATAATATCTTCGAGCTTATCAATTCTAGTAGAATCTTGATCTATCTTTTCATTAACTATGGGTTCCTTTTCTCTAAGATTCTTCAGTGTAACTCCTACCTTAGATCCATATTGAGTAATTTGATTATGAATCTTTTTATCCAAATTTTAAATTAACTCTACAGTAGCAATTTTATTCTCAATAATATCAAGTATTTGCATCACATGTTCCAAGGTTAAAATAGTTCCATTGACCAAAAGAGGTGGTGGGGCTAACAAATCTATCATGGCATTATAAGAATCAAAAGTGGCTTCCCAAGAAATTCCCTCCAGTAATGGTGTCAAGAACATATCTATTCCAATGAGTAATGCCTACATAAAAATTGCAGAGAAGAACGAAAGTAGATTGCTTTGTAGTAGATCTATTTTGAGCATTGCAAATTCTATGCCAAGCATCTTTTAGATTTTCTCCCTCCCTTTGTTTAAAATTGAGAACTTCATTATTGGGAGTTCTGACAACGGTAGGAGGACTAGCCATGAAGGTGAATCGAGCAATCTAACACACAAAATCACAAGAAGCAAGCGAAAAGAGACGAACGGAAGAGGGGCAAAGAAAAGGCAAAGGTTTTCGAAAATTGTTTTAGAAGTGGGGGAGAGGAAAACGAGAGGCGAATGGCGAATAATGTAATGCAAGGGAGAAGAGTTTATGATGGGTACTTGGTATGGCTTGACTTGATGTAGATCTCCCCGGCAATGGCGCCAGAAATCCTTCTTGCTAACTCTTGAGCTTGTGTTGGTTTTCCCTTGAAGAGGAAAGGGTGATGCAACAAAGTAGCGTAAGTATTTCCCTCAGTTTTGAGAACCAAGGTATCAATCCAGTAGGAGACAACGCACAGGTCACCGAATACTGATGACCCACAAGTGTAGGGGATCTATCATAGTCCGTTCGATAAGTAAGAGTGTCGAACCCAACGAGGAGCAGAAGGAAATGATAAGAGATTTTCAGTAAGGTTTTCTCTGCAAGCACTGAAATTGTAGGTAATAGATAGTTTTGTGATAAGATAAATAGTAACGAGCAAAAAGTAAATAAGTAAATAAAGTGTAGCAAGGTGGCCCAATCCTTTAGGTAGCAAAGGATAAGCCTGGACAAATTCTAATAATGAAGAAGGAGCTCCCGAGGACACATTGGGAATTATCGTCAAGCTAGTTTTCATCACGTTCATAAGATTCGCGTTCGGTACTTTGATAATTTGATATGTGGGTGGACCGGTACTTGGGTACTGCCCTAACTTGGACAAGCATCCCACTTATGATTAACCCCTATTGCAAGCATCCGCAACTACAAAAGAAGGTATTAAGGTAAACCTAACCACATCATTAAGCATATGGATCCATATCAACCCCTAACGAAGCAACGCATAAACTAGGGTTTAAGCTTCTGTCACTCTAGCAACCCATCATCTACTTATTATTTCCCCATGCCTTCCTCTAGGCCCAAATAATGGTGAATTGTCATGTAGTCGACGTTCACATAACACCACTAGAGGAAAGACAACATACATCTCATCAAAATATCGAACGAATACCAAATTCACATGACTACTAATAGCAAGACTTCACCCATGTCCTCAGGAAAAAACGTAACTACTCATAAAGCATATTCATGTTCATAATCATAGGAGTAATAATATGCATAAAGGATCTGAACATATGATCTTCCACCAAGTAAACCAATTAGCATCAACTACAAGGAGTAATCAACACTACTAGCAATCCACAGGTACCAATTTGTGGTTTTGATACAAGATTGGATACAAGAGATGAACTAGGGTTTTGAGAGGAGACGGTGCTGGTGAAGATGTTGATGGAGATTGACCCCCTCCCGATGAGAGGATCGTTGGTGATGACGTTGGTGATGATTTCCCCCTCCCGGAGGGAAGTGTCCCCGGCAGAACAGCTCCGCCAGAGCCCTAGATTGATTCCACCAAGGTTCTGCCTCGTGGCGGCGGAGTTTCATCCTGTAAGCTTGCCCACGATTTTTTCTAGGGTAAAAGTGATGATATAGCAGAAGATGGACGCCGGAGGCCCACCAGGGGGCCCAGGAGATAGGGGGCTACACCCTATAGGGGGGGCGCCCCCCTGTCTCCTGGATAGGGTGTGGGCCCCTTGACCTATTTCTTTCGCTCATAAATTCTTATTAAATCCAAAAAGTTGTTTCGTGGAGTTTCAGGACTTTTGGAGTTGTGCAGAATAGGTTTCCAACGTTTGCTCCTTTTCCAGCCAGAATTCCAGCTACCGGCATCCCCCCTCTTCATGGTAAACCTTGTAAAATAAGAGAGAATAGCCATAAGTATTGAGATATAATGTGTAATAACATCCCATAATGCAATAAATATTGATATAAGAGCATGATGCAAAATGGACGTATCAACTCCCCCAAGCTTAGACCTCGCTTGTCCTCAAGCAGAAGCCGAAATCGAAAAGTATGTCCACATATTTAGAGATAGAGGTGTCGATAAAAAATAAAATATGGACATGAGGGCATCATGATCATTCTAATAACGGCAACATACATAGATTTTGTCATATGATTTCCTATGCTCAAGTAATAAGTAATTCACAATGTCAAGTATGGTTCAAAAACTTCATTGGGAACTAACAAACTATAATCTCAGTCATTGAAGCAATTGCAATTTATCGTAACATCAGAAAGAGTCAATAACAGAGTTTTTCAACAAGCTCACATACTCAACTATCTCGTAGTCTCCCATAATTGCTAACACTCACGCAATACTTGTGGTTATAGAGTTTCAGCCGGACACTGAGAAAGATAGGGGCTTATTGTGTTGCCTCCCAACGTATTCACCTTTAGGTGATGTCAACAATAATAGCCTATGCCAACTTACATCCAATTGGATATATGTATCATGATCTTTCAAACACGAGGAGCTTGCCAAAGGATAAAATGAAAAAGGGAAAGGTGAGCATCACCATGACTCAAGCATAAAGTAAAACATAAAGTAAAAGATAGAACCTTCACAGAGGGAAGCAGAGGTTGTCATGCGCGTTTAGGGTTAATGCATAAAGTCTTAGTGCAAAAGAACGTCACTTTATATCGCCCCTTGTATGTGGACCTTTATTATGCAGTCCGTCGCTTTTATTACTTCCACAACAAGTTCGTACAAAGTTTATTTTCTCTGCACTAATAAGTCATACATATTTAGAGAGCAATTTTTATTGCTTGCACCGATGACAACTTACTTGAAGGATCTTACTCAATCCATAGGTAGGTATGGTGTACTCTCATGGCAAAACTGGGTTTGAGTATATTTGGAAGCACAAGTAGTATCTCTACTTGGTGCAAGGAATTTGGCTAGAAAGAGGGGGAAAGGCAAGCTCAACATGTTTGGAAGGTCAATGACAATATACTTTAACTGAGATGTCGGAAAACATAAACCATCACGTTGTCTTCCTTGTCCAACATCAACACTTTTAGCATGTCATACTTAATGAGTGATTCACAATCATAAAAGATGTCCAAGATAATATATTTATATGTGAACCCCTCTTTCCTTATCACTTCCTATTAATTGCAACGATGACCAAGGCTACGTTCATCAACTCAACAATTTTTATGCCTCATACTTTCTATGTGTGAAGTTATCACTATCCATAAGATCAATATGAACTCTTTTATTCTTTCTACTTTCTCAAGATCATAGCAATCATAGCAAAGCCCTTGACTCAACACTAATCTTTATTATAGATAGCACACGGACTTGATTACATAAAGAGATCACAAAGCAAAACTCAAAACTACTTGATATCAAAAACTTCAAACTACTAGATCAAGATACTACTGAAAGGATCGAACTAAATAAAGCGATAAAAATAGGAGGGTGATGGTGATATGATACCGGGGCACCTCCCCCAAGCTTGGCAGTTGCCAAGGGGAGTGCCCATACCCATGTGATTATTTCTTCGGAGGTGGTGAAGTAGGAGTTGTTGATGTTGACGGTGGATAATCGCACATCGAGCGTAAAAGCTCCTCCAACTTGCGGATAATGCCCTTGAGCCCAGCAATATGATCCTTCAACAAAATATTCTCCTGTGTGAGATACTTGTTCTGTATGCGGGCTAACTCAATCATCTTGAAAGCTTCAATCTTGTTGGAGTGAAAAGGTTAGGTAAAGGTTGAGGGATGTCTTCTTCTTTCACCACCGGAGCTTGAACCTCCATGGCCTTCTGTAAGTGCATCTAGTGCCACCCCTAGTTGGTTTTGGAGTATTGACGACAAAGTTGGTTGAGGGACTAATGCGTTTGTGAGAATTGCAGGATAATGCAGGTAGTGTCCCTCATTGATTCGGTTTACCTACCGGAGATGACCCCTAAAAATGTATGAAGACATTGAAGACAAGGGTGGTAAGAGAAGATATTCATATTGAAGACTATGGCATGAGAAGACATTGTGTGAAGACTTTGGAGCGCGAAGACTGTGTGGATTCGTTGTTTCATTTTCTTCTTTGTTGAGTCATAGGAACCACCGTACTGTTAAGTGGGGTCCAAGTGAACTAAGTCAGAGTGACTGAAGTGATGCTCAACTCAAATCCTATGTCTTCGAGCAAAGACAATGAGAGCAAATCTTATCCAGAGCTGGATGAGTCAGCTTTGCTTGTAGCCCAAGTAAAGTTGCCGCGTGTGTTTGAAATCTAACCGTTGGAACACGTGTCAGTTCCTTAGTGACCCAGGGTCATTTTGGACAAATCAGGTCGGGTTGCCTAGTGGCTATAAATAGCCCACCCCCTACACCATGAATTGGTGGCTGCTCAGAGCTTGTGCACGGCTTTTGTCGTTTGAGAGCAACCCACCTCGAAGCATTTGAGAGAGAGAGATCCTTGTGAGGAAAAAGCCCAAACACCCAGAGACAAAGAGTGTTAGGCATCACTGAAGTCTTTCTGTCTGTGTGACCTGAAGACTTATTACACTTGAGGACTGTGAATCCTCCAGCCGGTTAGGCGTCGCGTTCTGAGCATCCAAGAGTCATTGTGGATTGCCGGTGAACGAAGTCTGTGAAGGTTTGGAAGTCTCCCTTGAAGACTTACCAGAGTGATTGGGCGAGGACTGGGTGTCCTTAGCTCAAGGGGAATAAGGTGAAGACACGGTCTTCTGAGTTAAATCTCAGCCTCCCTAACCAGACGTACAGTTGTCACAGCAACTGGAACTGGTCCAACAAATCCTGTGTCTTCAACAAGCAACTGGTTCTATCCCTTCCAACCTTACTTAAGTTTGTCTTCATGAAGTCATTTTTTGTCAGTGTATCTGTTTGACTTCATTGTTTGACTACTATTGTTGATTGGCTTCATACTGTCTTCCATCTTGATCCTTACTACCCAACTGCTATTAGTCGTGTACCTTCACGTCATGACATGCTTGACTATGGCTTGTTTAGGGTAGTTTATCTTCCGCTGCATATCAATTAGGTTGTTTCTACTGTTTGTCTTCGAAACTTCCATGTTTTGAAGACTTTCACAAAAATCGCCTATTCACCCCCCCCTCTAGTCGATACTAGCACTTTCAATTGGTATCAGAGCAAGGTACTCCCTTGTTCTGTGTGATTCGGTTTAACCACCTGGAGTTTCAGCTATGTCGACTGCAGGGATAATCAAGGTCTCTGCTGCTTGCCCCGTGTTCGATGGAACTGAATATCCCTACTGGAAGAATAAGATGCGCATGCATCTTGAAGCCATTGATGTCGACCTCTGGTATGTCGTCAAGAATGGCGTTCCCAAAACTGGTGAAGGTGTCACCCCCACTGATGTCAAGAAGTTCATTCAACTGGACTCTACTGCGAAGAACATCATCTATGGTCATCTGACCAAAGGACAGTATGGCCGTGTGAGTGCTCTGGAAACATCGAAGCTAGTCTGGACTGGCTATCCAAGGTCAGCGAAGGCGTCTCAACCCAGAGAGATCAAAGAATCAGTGTTCTTCGCAACCTCTTCAATCGCTTCAAGAGAAACGACAATGAGAATGTCCAGCTTACGTTTGATCGCCTCACTGATATCACAAATGAACTTCAAGCTCTTGGCGCAACTGAGATTACCAAGCATGAAATCGTCAAGACACTGCTGAGATCACTTGACAGCTCCTTTGACACCCTTGCCCTCATGATACAAGAACGTCCTGACTTCAAGACACTCGATCCGTCTGATATACTTGAGAGGCTCAACACACATGAGTTCCAGCTATCTGAGAAAAGAGATATCTATGGTCCAAGCTATGGCCGAACTCGTGCTTTGAAAGCAAAAGTTGTTTCCTCATCTGAAGAAGAATCTGACTGCAGTTCTGAAGATCCTGAAGACATTGGAAGGGAACTTGCTATGCTTGAGAAGAAGTTCCAGAAATTCACAAAGAAGAAAGGCTTCAGAAAGTCTTCACGATCTAGCTCAAGAAATGATGAAGCTTCCACACATGATCACGAGAAGGGAACCTGCCACAAGTGCAAGAAACCTGGTCACTACATATCTGAGTGTCCACAGTGGGACAATGAGAAGAAGAAGAAAAGCAAGGAATATGATTCTGATGACAAGAAGAAGAAGAAATCCTCAAAGTCTTCTAAGTCTTCTTCCAAGTCTTCATCATACAGGAAGAGCTCATCTGGCAAGGCTCGTGCTTTTGTTGGCAAGGAAATGGATTCACAGGAGGAGTCTGCTTCGGAGGAGGCGGAGATGGAGTCTGGAGAGGAGTCTGACCCTGGCGTTGCAAGTCTGGCTCTAGCCACTGCTTATGTTGCCAAGTCCATCTTCAACACTGAAGACAATGACTTCCACACCAACGCTGAAGCTAATGACAAAGACGATCCTTCTCCCACCTACTGCTTCATGGCACGTGGTGCCAAGGTAAAATCACGCGATGCTTACTTTCAAACTTCAAATGAAGATGACTCTGATTGTGAATCCAAACCCAGCTACAAAACACTTGCTAAAATTGCAACTGAACAACAAAAGGCTATGGAACATACTCAAAAACTGTTAGACAAAAGCGATGACCTGTTGGACGCTGAAATGACACGTTCACAGTCCTTAGTTGATGACATAAAAAATCTTCATGCTAAGTACCAAGAACTTGAAGGTCGTCATGAATCACTCTCAACTACTTATGAAAGGCTCTCCTATGATTATCTTCAAAGGAAACAAGAGCTTGAGAAATTGAGAGCGGCTCATGAAGATCTTCAAAAAGTGAATGAGTCACTTCGCGCCCAACAGATCAGTTCCGCTCAGGATGGATTTGAACCACCATGTCTAAAATGCATTGAGCGTGATAATGCTACATCTGTTGCTGAATGTTCCACTGCTGCTACTGTTTCATTGTCTTCACCTACTGATGTGGTCACTAACCCCTCTGCGGAGGATACCACTGCTGTTGCTGATGAAAATGCTATGTTGAAGACATTGCTTGAAACAGGGATGTACAAAAGTTTGAAGGGACATCAGACTCTCTGCGATGTCCTCAAAAAGCAGATTCTGAACCGAAACCCTAGGAAAGAGGGTGTTGGGTTCGAGAGGAAAATGAATGTTGATGGCTCATACTGGAAGCCTGAGCAGTACCCCAAAACCACATGGGTTGCTGCAAAGGAACCTTCAGTAGATCCATCCACTTTATCTGGCTTTACCTGTGCTAATCCTATTATCATTGATGAATCCTTTGATGCAAACTATAAGCTGTTCAAAAATCAGAATGGTGAAGTGTTTGCCAGGTACATTGGTACTAACTGCAGGAATGGACCACCTATGAAGAAGATCTGGGTACCTAAGTGGTACATTGAGAATCTTCCTATGAATGTCGTCATGACACCACCAAGGAAGAAGACAAACCCCAGACCTATGGCTTCATATGGTCCAAAGGCTTCATACAGATACAGGACTCACATGAGTCACCCTAACGCCAATGTTTTGCAGGGAAATCATGCTCAGACTTATGAATATGAGCGTGTATCTTCAAACCGCTATGTTCATAGGACTAAGAACTTTTCTGCTTATTCATATGAGTATCATTCATCTCCTGCAAGGCTATTTGCTAGGGCTCCAAAGCCAAAGTTCTCAGATGCTGCACTTAGACTCATTGCTTCTAAGCCCCCACTGAAAATGTGGGTGGCGAAGAAGAACTAACTCTCTTTTGCAGAAAACGGTCTCCAGCTAGCAATCAATGGCGTCCGATACTATTGCTGGGGACCTAAAACTCATTAAGGACGCACGTTAAAATGTCATTCTATATGCTTCACATCTGAATTTATCAGTCATACTATGTCCTAACTTTGTTATAAGCTGTGACTGTCCCTATATGTATCAAATGCATATGCTTCACAACACTTATGTGAAGCCTATCCTCCTAACTGCACTATAGGGTACATCACCAAAAGCTTCAGAATGGATTATGGACAGTGGATGCACAAATCATATGACTGGTGATCGAAGTCTTCTCATGGACTCAACCTTACGTCCATCCGACAAAAGTCACATTACATTTGCTGACACTGGTAAAAGCAAGGTATTGGGTCTAGGTAGAGTTGCAATCTCAAAGGATCAACACATGGATAAAGTGATGCTTGTTGAATCCCTTGGATTCAACTTAATGTCTGTCTCAATGCTTTGTGACTTGAACATGATTGTGATATTTGGCAAATATCGTTGCCTTGTACTAATGGAATCTGACAAATCTCTAGTCTTTGAAGGGTATCGAAAAGATGATCTATACATGGTAGATTTCTCAGCAGGTCCACAGCTTGCCGTTTGTCTTCTCACAAAAGCTTCAGAATGCTGGCTCTGGCATCGAAGGCTGGGACATGCTGGAATGAGGAACTTACACTCACTCGTCAAGAAAAAGCATGTCATAGGCATCGAAGATGTCAAGTTCAAGAAGAATCATCTGTGTGGTGCCTGTGAAGCTGGAAAGATGACAAGAGCAAAGCACCCCTCGAAGACAATCATGACAACATCTCAACCCTTCGAGCTGTTACACATGGACTTGTTCGGACCTACTCACTACTCCACCCTCACAACAACTGCCTGTCTCTATGGCTTCATCATTGTTGATGACTACTCAAGATACACATGGGTTCATATAATCTATTATATAATTAAGACAAGAGGCAAACAAGCCATTATATTCATCCACATAGATTAAATTATCTTGGCCACTAATTTTAAATATCAAGGGTCGAGATTAAACATATAAACGTTACATACAAATAATGTTACATAGAAAGAATTGAACATGTCACATACAAAAATATGTTTCAAGCATAACCAAAATCGGTGGACAGAAAAAGCAATCGGAGTTGTTTAGATGGACACGTAAGGACAAATCTCTCCCTAATAATAAAGCACGGATTGGGTCTCCGGATTCACCGTCACAATACGCTTTCTTCTCATGTAATAATATGCTTTTACGATTTGTATTGATAAAATCATAATATAAACGAGGTGGTACTATTTTACCGTCACGATGATTCTTTTAGGTTTTCCTTTGTCGTATCCCCGGCAATCGACCCGGTCCTCACCTGGAATCGAGTCCTTCACGACTCGGTCTCTCGCCCGTAGTCGAACTCTCTTTCCGTCGCTGCCTTTGCTAGCTTCTCCCGCAGTCCTATTTTATAACAGAGATAACGTTTCGTTCCAGGTTGGGACTTTCTAATGGGCCTGCATAAAATGATACATTTACTTCCACACGATGTTCGAGCGAGCATAGAAAACACAGGAGCACGGGCTCCCCAATGCGTACAGCAGCGCCGCCGCCACGCGCGGCCGTTTCTCTCTGGCACCAGCGCCACCGCCCTACTCTCCTTCCCCTCCCCATCCGCCCCCTGTCTTTTGTGTCACCACCCCAAGCCTCCGGGACCTCCAACCTTCTGATGCCAATTTGGATTGAAGTCCGTGTTCCTGCAGCACAAGTGCTTCAACCTGAATCCATGGGGTGCCCGACCCGGATTTCAAATTGACTTGCTTCCATAAGAAGGAGCCCTAGGCCGGAATCTTCATTATCGCATCACATCGCAGCTTTCAAGAGTCCGCCCAATATTTTTGCCTCCGCTGAGTTCGCCGGAAGAACATCCGCCGCCGGAGCGTGCTACACCTGATCTGGAAGAACATCTACCGTCCGAACGTGCTACACCACAGGTATGTATCAGCTTTTGCAAAATTATTCTGTAAAATTCTCATCTACAATCATAAAAAGTACCGTTCTCCTTGGTCTGGTCCGAAAGATTAACATATGTGTAGATAGCTTTCAGTGATTGAAAATATTTGAGATGGGCTGATCTTTTGGTCCGTTTGGTGTCAATGAGTAAATGTGTTGTACAAAAAATCAGTGCTCCAGGATACAATTGCTTCATATATAATACCAAATATATTTTATGTGCTTCCTGCTACAATACAGTGAACACACTTCAGACTTTCAGAGGTCCTTTTCCTCGGGGCGTGAGCTGGTTATTCCATGTTTTGGTAACCCCTAATTTTGATGTTTTAAAGTCACAGAGTTAGTGAATTTTGATAGCTTATAGCTAGACAAGTGAGCTTAAAAGTACACTTACTGTTGTGGTGATACAGAAGCTTTTGTTTCTGTTCTTTTTGTCTATGCCCTTTACTCAGTTCTGCCAAGTATGTATATATAGAAAATATTTATTCTACAGAAATTGTTAATTGTTACTGTAGCTTCATGCCTACCAGACCAAATCATAGGTAGGTGCTTTGTTTGTCAAGTGAAGTAAATCAAACTGTTATAGTAGGAGGATTATCCTAACATAAGAGCCTTTATTTGTTTCGTAGAAATCATGTACAGTCTGTTCACACAACACTTAACTTGCTGTTGTTACGATCAAGTTCAGTTGCTCTTGCATTCTTAGATCGATTTGAGTTTCTACACCAAGCCTAGAGCTTAAATGTTGAAAGGCACATTCTGATTTTATAAGGAGCATTCTAACCGTTAGTTTTAAAAGCAGATTCTGCTATTTTCTGAAATGAAATATGAGAAATCAAACCGTATGGTTCTTCAATTTTATGGTACTAAATTCAGATATATCAAAAGTACTATTATGTTAGCTGCATTTAGTTTACATGTACATGCCAAGTTAGATGATATTATAGTCCTTTGGGTGTTGCTATTCACTATCCTCGGCCACATCTTATAAAAACGTAGATAAGCTAACACCTCTGTACCAAATCATATAATTATCCACATCATTTCAGGAAACTCAACCTTTTTCCCATGTCTAAAGTGATCTGGGAAGATTGCTCTAATTGTTTTGAGTGTGTGCTCTTGGCAGTATGAAAATACTCAAATACTGACAGTGATATGTTTTTTCTGCACCAGATGTGGAAACTAAAAAGTGTATATAATGCAAAGGAGGCAATGTTCAGTTCCTAGGTGCGTAGGTGCAGCCCTGGCCACAATAGCCTTGGACGGCCTGAACGGCGGAGACGAGTGCATCTCCATAGGGAGGGCCATGTCACCATCGGTGAGATCCGGCCTGAGCCGGCAGACTTCTGCTTTCCTTATTTATTTTGTGTTCATCATAGTTTATTTATTTTGCACCATATCGTAGCATGTTCGAGGGGCACAGGCAGAGATGGCCATGATGCTAGCTCATAGCGCATGTTAACTTAAGAAGTTTGCATGCCATTTCTCTAATTAAAATATAGTTTCTTACCAACTATTGAGCCTACCAGTTATATAGATTTATGACTCTAAAGCCACTACTCAACTTCAGGTGGTACTCTGCTGTAGAATAAAACTCCATAATTCTCCATCTAAGATACTGAAGTTTATTGATGTTTCTTTATTTCAGGATATGTGGAAAAGGTATTTGCACTACATTTCAAGGCAGATAGTAGATTACATGGCTAAGCAGCCCACCTATATTACTAATTGTTTATTTTGTTATTTAAATTAAAATGGTTTATGTATTCTGTGGAAGCATTCACATGCCTTATTAATTTTAGGAAAAAAAATTCTTATTTAATGGTTCATGTATTGTTATGTCTAAAATGAAAATTCCAAACAAAATCATAGTCATATATTGTATTTATATGATGAATATTGATGTTCCAGTCGCTATATTTAAAGTAAAATTTTCAAAACAAAATGTGGTCTCTAAGCTTGTGTCATGTGGTCCATCAACTTAACGTATCAATTACTTAGCATGTCTAATTCTTAAGCGCTACCAGCGATCTGTTTTATTTGATTTGAATTAACAAGGCACGGGCTCTTTTGTACATATCTATAATCATGATAGATATTATGTTTTCGATGGCTTTATTTGATGGCCACAATTTTGTTACCCCGTTGCAACGCACGGGTGCTTTTGCTAGTTAATTTAGAAAGAGTAAGCAGGACTCCTACTTTCATACAACGTACCTGCATAGGAAAGTCTTACCCTATTATGACTTCCACAAATATGGATACGTGACAATCTCCTGATCGATTCTGAAAAGAAAATCTGCTGATGAACCGTGCATGTGTACTATGCTTTAGGCTTTTCATGCTCCGCGCAATCGCCAGCGGACCAACGCTGAGCCTGCTGCAAAGCAAGTGACAGTCTATGGCTTAGAACGGCGTAATGTGGGCATGATGAGGAATATGAAAGGCATTGTGTATTTAGCTACACGCTGGATCGATGTTCAGCTAACCTACGGTGTGTGAGCGGCTACGACGACGACAGCGGCTGCAACGGCAGAGGCAGGTGTCGCCAAAGACGAACACAACAACTTGGCCGAGTGGTTGGTGACTCGCGGTTGTGACGGCATGATCAAATCGACTCATGGGGTGAACATGATCAAGTGCTTTAGCTAAGCAGAACACAAACACGTACGTACACATGCATGCCTCTGCATGCGAATAGATGCACTGCTCAGAGCTCTTTCTTAAACAAAAGATAAACAAGCCATTCACATAGATTAAATTATCTTGATTGTTAGTCTTAGATATTAACGGCTGAGATTTATTAGAATTTGCGTTACATAAAAATATTGTTGGTTCATACTCACATGCAAATAGTTCCACAAGATTTTGTGCCCCCTTCTATTGAGGAAGGACGGAAAGCGTACAACTTTTTCATCATATATATATATATATATATATATATATATATATATATATATATATATATATATAGACACACACACACACATACTAGTACAAATGCCCGTGCGTTGCACCGGGCGAAAAAAAGAACACAACCTGCTGCATATGTCAAAAAAGCATGTATTCCTCAAAACATTATTGAGCAAGTGTGGTTAGCTTAGGAAAAAACCTGCTTCATATGCCATTGTGCATCATTTTTTAATATCCAATTTTAATAAATGTTGATGATAAGGTTAAACGTGGAAATTTCAAATAAACTTTAATAAATTGTAATAAATGGGGGCTAGCAAAAAAGCCCGTGCGTTGCAACAGGTATAAAATAAATCTGAGAGTTCGTGTGGTATTTCAGAGTTTACCTGTCATGATGAATAATATGACTTTCCAATTAAATTGGTTGTAAGACTCGTAATGATACACTTTATGAAGATTCCATTGTATTCCAAAAGCTCGTAATCTTCTTCTCTGCTAATAAAACCTACTCCTTCAACCCGCTATAAAGAAATTAGATAATTTCTAATGAGTTGTTCATATTCAATAAGCCTGCATAGAAAGAATTATAGAAATCTAAACATGTATCCATCTGATAGGTCAAAAACTACTTCTTCAATGCGAAAATAATTGTGCATCATTCACATACTTGTAGCAGCTTCAAATAGAACATATAATATCTCGCAATCCCTATTATCGTTAATTTATATTTGTACTTTCCCACTTCCAAAATATGATGGTCGGAAAGTAAAGAGTTTATAATGCTTTGCGCTCTTTGGTTGACATGTTGCCGCCAGTATTAGGAGCACACCCTCCCCCCAAGCCATCGTGCAAAGCGAAACAGGACGCGAGCAAGATGCACCGTTGTTGCACTCTCTGTGCTCTTCATCCCTCCCTCTCTCCTCCCTATCTTACCAAGACATCAGTGACATCCAAAGTCGAGGAATATCTTGATAATGAGCAAGTATCGGTGAGCCCCAAATATCTTCTCCTTTACGAAATATTATCTCTTTTCAATATTCCACTCATTTTTAAACTATGACACAAGAAATATTGTTATATATGATCTGTATTTGTAAGATGTGGTAGGCATGAATATTAAATTATGGCATCTAGTAGCAAGTACTCCCGTAAAAAAATAAGATTTACAGAGAAAGTAATTATAATGGATGTTCATCCAAAAAAAATTGTAAATCGGTGCATACATAGCATCCAGCAGCTTCGGGTCCAGCACATCATCTAGCGACAACAAGCCACCGCCCACTTCCCACCACGTGCCCCCTTATCCAGAACACGCCATGCTTCCTCCTCTTCTTCTCCATCCACCCGATGCTCTAGCTTCTTTTCTTCTCTATCCAGGGAAGCAACCCCTTCTTTCGGTGAGGAACCATCAGATTTTGGAACTCCTCCACCATCGTTCGATCTAGCCTCCTGCTCAGCCGCCGCCCATGCTCCGGACGTCCAGCAGCCTTGCCCCCGACCAACAGCCTCGGATCCGTCCCGATTTGGACGTCCACAGCCTCGCCACCTGCGCCAGGCATGCTTCCCTTCCAAGTCCGGCCGACCCCGCACTGCTCATCCTCGCTGCTTCCTCTGCTCGCGGCTCGCGTTGACTGCAAGGAGGGTAAGCGCCGCGTCCAGCCGCAGCCTACTTGCCTCGGTCGGGCCTGCGGCGGAGGGCCCAGCGCGCGGTGGCGGGGAGCAGCGTCCCCATGCCGTGGTGGCGGAGCCCCTCTCTGGTGGGTGGGTGGCCGACGGGGGCTACAGGGTAGCCGAGGGTGGAGGTGTAGAGGTTGAAGGCGGCGTGGTTGGAGCGGCGGACATGGAGGGAGACGTACTCGGCGCCGAAGACCTGGTCCATGGCGGGCTGCCCGGCCGACATGAGCTTGGTGGCGAGCCCGAGCTTGCGCCTTGCGGTGGGAGCGGAGCACGGCGAGCGAGGTGATGTGCCCGTGGCAGGGCTCCGAGGGGTCCTCCTCCATCTTGGCCAGCACGTAGCCTACTATGAGGCCGCCGTAGTCCTCAGCGACGAACAGCAGCTGCGGCCGGTTGCGCGTGGCTGCGTATAGGGCTCCTGGCAACCGACATGTGCACGCAGGGGCAAGTGGCCTGCAAGGCGGGCCTGTGGCGGAGGCGCGGGAGGCTGTCGGCGCAGTGGTGCTCGGCGTCTGCCTCTGGCGAGATGTGGCTGGCTCGGTTGTGGTGGTGCTGCGTCCGGCGGCGCAAGCTCATCCATCTCTGTACTCTCTCTCTCTGGCTGAGCGCTATCCTCTGGCTCTGTCTCCACTTGTTTTTTCTCAATCATCGGCCTCAATCGAATCGTTTTTTCTCACTTGTTTCTGGACTGCGGGTTATTTTCCATAAACATCAAGGGGTTTTCTGCAAAAATGACGATGACGTACGACCAGAAACCCAGTTTGCTTTATTATTAGGTATATATATATATATATATATATATATATATATATATATATATATAAGAATCAAAGAGACAAGATTTTTGGGCCAACTCATATGCCCTTCTATTAAAAAGAGTCTGTCCCAAAAATCAAAGAAGCGTACAACTTTTTAAGAAACAGAGCCGTACCTACTGTAAACTGCAGCAGCCCGTGAAGGAACAGTCCGATCAAGCTAGCATCCTTTTCTTCCCTTGGATAAAAAATGAACAGCCGGATTACACCAGAATAAAAAGACGAGTCCGATTAGAATATGGGCGCTAATGTCATCGACGATTTAAGAAAATTAATCCGTCTGGACTCCTGCTAGCTTTAGTGCTTCACATTCACACGTTGGGATATAACAAAAAAATTATACTAAATAAAACGAATGTGTTCGTACATAGAAAATAGTTCACCAAGTATGTAAAAGTGAGATCCAAAATACATATGCGAACATCTAAGTGAAACCCAAAATACATACGTGAACATCTAAGTGCCAATAAATACAAATTTAGTATTCTTCATAAGTCCAAAATATGGTCATGACAATGATCATATGAAAGTATATGTACATAAAATGTACATGCATAAGAAAGCTACCTTCAAAATATGAGACATATAACTAAACATGCAGTAAAAGTCTTGAAACTTTGACCACTAACATAATCAACACTGTACTGATTGAACACGTAAGAATAAAATTATTGTATTTAATGCAAAATCTTTGATTCATATATGCCATTTTACTAACGTTTGAAGTATTATAAATGAAAATAATAGCTGAAATTGTGAATTTGAAACTTTAAATATTCAAGTGGACCATATATTTTGGAAGATATGGAACACTATATAAATATATTAGGAGAAGGTCACATAAAATCATCACGAAGAAGGCACATAAATCTAGGAGAACCTATGAGTATCCCGAGTATGTATCCTCGATGAGATTTTCTTTGTGAATACTCGATGAGTTTATCATAGTAGTAATTGTGCTCAGAGCGTTGCTATACACACGTCAAGCTTATGGCCAACACCTGCACGATCGTATGTGGAGGACCAGAAGCGAGCCTGTAGTAGGACGTTTTCTTTTTTATAGTTCATGCTATGGCTGTTGGGCATGAAGTATCATTCACGGATCGTGCCTAAAGTGTCTTCCGTGAATCAATTTCATTGTATTCAAGGAGACTAATAGAGCGACAAGCAAATACTAAAAGAGGTTAAATCAATAAATACATACATTACGAATATTTAAATTTAGTTCTTGAAAAAAATATTTATAAATTTCTCAAATATTGCAACGTGTTAGTAGAATGTGTGTTTTTTTCCAAGCTTCTAACGATACCTGCAAAAAATATTTTCATTTTCCAAGGAAAAGGTATCAATTTATCAATGAATTACTTGCAATAAAACGTCCAATATAGCACAACCGCATGAACATAATGATCAAAAATTAGATCTGGGGACCTTACAAAAATCAAGAATGGCCTCTTCACATATATTTTGAAAATCTAGCCGCGCAAACGCGCGGGTCGCACCGCTAGTTCTTTACAAGACTGAAGTGCAAGATGTCTTCAGACGCTTTGCAAATCGAGCAATGAACAACTATGGTGTGAAGATCAAGCACATCAGAAGTGACAATGGCACTGAATTCAAGAACACTGGACTTGATCTGTATCTGGATACAATGGGAATCACTCATGAGTTCTCTGCTCCATACACACCTTAGCAAAATGGCATTGTTGAGCGCAAGAACAGAGCCCTCATTGAGATGGCTCGAACAATGCTAGATGAGTACAAGACACCAAGAAAGTTCTGGCCTGAAGCTATTGATACAGTATGTCATATCATCAACCGTGTATACATTCATAAGCTTCTGAACAAAACATCATATGAGCTACTTACTGGCAAGAAGCCAAATGTCAGTTACTTCAGAGTATTTGGAGCAAGATGCTGGATCAAGGATCCCCATCACAAGTCAAAATTTGCACCTAAGGCTCACGAAGGTTTCATGCTTGGCTATGGAAAGGATTCACACTCCTACAGAGTCTTCAACCTTTATCTCTACAAGATCGTTGAAACTGTGGATGTGAAATTTGATGAAACCAATGGTTCACAGAGAGAGATCCTGCCAAGTACACTGGATGAAGCTCCTTCAAACGAGGCAATCAAGCTGATGGGAACTGGTGAAATCATGCCCTCTGAAGCATAGCCTGAAGAGGAACTTATCATCTCTGCACCAAATCAACCTGAAGACAATGCTCAGACCGAAGACAATCCTCCCAATGATGACAATGATCAGCCAGAGCAAAATCTTCATCCTGTTCATCCTCGTGTTGTAAATGAAGTTCAAATAGAGAAGATAATTGACAACATCAATGCACCTGGTCCGCTCACTCGATCAAGAGCAACACAGCTAGCAAACTTCTGTGGGCACTTTTCATTTGTGTCAATATCAGAACCTAAGAAAGTTGCCGAAGCTTTTATGGAACCTGAATGGATTCAAGCCATGCAAGAAGAATTTCAACAGTTCAAACTGAATAATGTCTGGGAACTTGTCAAGCGACCAGATCCTCGCAAGCATAACATTATTGGAACAAAATGGATATATCGAAACAAGAAAGATGAGCATGGTCAAGTCGTCAGAAACAAAGCACGTCTTGTGGCTCAAGGATATACTCAAGTTGAAGGAATTGACTTCGATGAAACATTTGCTCCTGTTGCTAGGCTTGAAGCTATTCGCATACTGCTAGCCTATGCCAATCATCACAATATCTTGCTATATCAAATGGATGTAAAGAGTGCATTTCTCAATGGCAAGATTGAAGAAGAAGTATATGTCGCACAACCACCTGGCTTTGAAGATCCAAAACATCCTGATATGGTGTACAAGTTAAACAAGGCACTGTATGGCCTCAAACAAGCCCCTCGTGCCTGGTATGATACAATCAAAGACTTCCTGAAGAGCAAAGGCTTCAAACCTGGATCCCTCGATCCCACTCTCTTCACGAAGACATATGATGGTGAACTGTTTGTGTGCCAAATATATGTGGATGACATTATCTTCGGGTGCACCAACCAGAAGTACAGTGATGAGTTTGGGTATATGATGCAAGAGCAATATCAAATGTCCATGATGGGTGAGCTGAAGTTCTTCCTTGGTCTTCAAATTCGTTAGCAGAGGAATGGCATATTCATATCTCAAGAGAAATACCTCAAAGATTGTCTGAAGAAGTTTGGAATGGAAGACTGCAAAGGCTACACGACGCCAATGCCAGCCAAACACCATCTTGGTCCCGATGACAATGGTAAAGAGTTCGATCAAAAGATATACCGCTCCATGATTGGTTCTTTACTTTATTTATGTGCATCTAGGCCAGATATTATGCTTAGTGTTTGCATGTGTGCTCGATTCCAAGCGGCACCAAAGGAATCGCATCACTTAGTTGTGAAGCGAATTCTTCGATATTTGGCTTACACCCCAACACTCGGATTATGGTATCCCAAGGGCTCAAGATTCGATATGGTTGGATTCTCGGATGCTGATTATGCTGGTGACAAGGTGGATCGCAAGTGTACATCAGGCACATGTCATTTTCTTGGTCGATCACTTGTCTGTTGGTCTTCAAAGAAGCAGAACTGTGTATCACTCTCAACTGCTGAATCTAAATACATTGCTGCTGGATCCTGTTGTGCTCAGCTTCTATGGATGAAGCAAACTCTCAAGGATTATAGCATCAATCTGAAACAAGTACCTCTCTTCTGCGACAACGAAAGTGCCATCAAAATAGCCAACAATCCAGTCCAACACTCGAAGACAAAGCACATTGAAATTCGTCATCACTTTCTCAGAGATCATGTTATGAAGAAAGATATCGATATCATTCACGTCAACACTGAAGAGCAACTGGCAGATATCTTAACAAAGCCCTTGGATGAGAAAAGGTTTTGCAAGTTACGGTGTGAGCTGAATATCTTGGAATCCTCTAATGTCCTGTGATCAGGCACACATCCTAACACTTATGCATGTTGATGACTTAGATGTGCAACACACAAAGTAATGTATATCTTCAATCAATGAAGATCTACACTCTGAGTGTGAATACATTAACATGGAATTTGACTTCGGAGCGCCACGATAATTGTGCGCCGTGTCTGGGTCTAATACTTCCTATACGGTGGGTAACGCCACCACCAACTTTCTTTGGTTGAAGTGTTTCACTCAAGGCGTTATATTGCAATAACTTCGCATTTGGTTTGTCTTCAGTTTCAATTTGTCTTCATGACTTTCTGCACTATGATGATTTGATTGCTTTCATATATATATATATATATATATATATATATATATATATATATATATATATATATATATATATATATACTAGTGTTCTGTCCTCTACAACATTCACTTATAGCTATGTCTTCAAGATTGGATCTTTTGAACTAAGTGAATGTGATCGGACCCTAACCTCTCTATGCTTCCTATCTCAAAATCTATCTGTCCAAATCATATGCATTCTATTGAAACTGTCAAATGTCTTCTCTGCGTCCTAGTCAGCAGAAGGCAAAGAGACAAACATTAAATCTGTTTTAAATGGCTTATATTTACTGTTGAAATCCGGAGAAGCCGGAACAACTCTCCAACATGCCTGGCGGGCGTGGGAACATGGGACAACCCTGAGTGTGTTGCATGCTTGCCACGTACCCCTCAAATATGAACCGCCAGGGGCACTAGCGTAATTGCGCTGTGTCTCTCACCTACTTATAAATACTTGACCCCTGCGGTAAAGAAATCCTTCTCCCACCTCTCCACCTCCGTCAAAACCCTAGCGCCACCGCTAGCTCGCGACGACGCTGTCGACGAAGCGCTTAGCTGCCGCGACTTCTCCGACGCCGTCCTCACGCCGGCTGCGGACATCGTCCTCTCCGCCATCACCGTAGGTGTCCTCCATCGCCAAGTTAGGGCACGGTGGGCTGAACTGCTCGGTCTCCTATTCCTCCATATAGCAGTTCTTCGTGCGGTAATTATAACTCTATTTTTACCACCTTTTTGATCTTCAAGATTCATCCTGTTTACCAGAAATAGTTTCTGCCTATTCAAGCTAGATCTATGTCGTTTGCATCTCATACTGCTTAGTCGATTCACTTAGATTTCTTGCCTAGTTTGATTCCTCACTTGTACTTATTCATGGATTGGTACAAATCTGGAACCAACTCACCTATATAAGTGAATGTCTTCGCATCATGAGGTCAATGTCTTCAAACTGATTTATCTTCAAAATCTTCTAAGAATGCATATGACCTCTTCCCCTTCCCTCACATCTCTAATGCTGTCACAGGTACATGTCCGTGGGAGAATCCCTTGGTTCTCATAGTCTGCACTAGTTTGCAGAATACTTATAGCATCATATAAATTCTCCTGAAGCCAGTTCCTGTTTGACCAGTAAGCGTAAATCTCTGAAGCCTTTGAACGTACTGAAGCCTTTCCGCATGAAGTTCATGGCAACAGAGAAATCAGCAAGGAAGGGTGGCTGACAGCGCAGAGAAGGAACATCTAAAGATCTGCCTGATGACTTAGCAGAAATGTACAAGACTGATCCTGAAGAAAATTATCATTAGAGGAAGACTCGAATCCAATGGATTCGACGCTATTGGGCTGAGGAGTGGTTCAAGTACAAATTTGTGACAAAGGAATATGCAGAGAAGCATGCCATCAAGAGACCATGGGGAGATATCCTCTATCGAGGGCTTCAACCCAAGAGCCGAGCTGAAGCCATTGAACAAGGCTTCTATCCATGCATGGTCCGTGGGCCACTTCACTACTATGGTGTCGTGACGATTCGCTCTTCAAGCGCAACTATCAGTTTGCTATGGCTTCGGCCAAGAAGAACAAGAAGTCCTTGGGTTTGGACTTCAACCCAGGTCCCTCTGCTCCCCGTGCTGATGGCTCCCGTGAAGCTAATCCCAATGTTATTGGCCCCTATGCCAACCTTGACGGCCTCATCACTTACATCATGGTCCAAGGCGCCAGAGTAGATCATTCTGACAATGGTGCTGACTCTGATGAAGCCCCAGCTCCTCCTCCAAAGCCGCAGAAGCAAAAGAAGTCAAAGGCTTCAACCTCAGCTGCACCTCCGAAGACTTTACGTGCGAAGCCACTGGCCACTGCACCTCCTGAAGCCAGTGTGCAATCTGAAGATCTATCCCGTGTCTCCAAGAGAACGGAGAAGAAGAAGCAACTTGTTAGACCATCTGATCAAAGAGCCTTGACTCCTGCTGCCATTCTGCGTGAAGAACCCATTGATCTATCAAGTGATGAAGATCTTGCTGATGATGCTCTTGAGCAGCTGATAAAGAGCAAAGAAGAAGCAGAAATCTTCAGCAACTTACCTCTCTTTGATGTGGCCATCATTCACAATTTCATTGATGAATGGTTCGACACCCCCAACGTCAGCTTTGAAGATTTACAGCTCCCAATTGGCCTCAGTGTCGCCTTCAATGGCGCCATTGCTTCTGAGCTAGCTCTCGCTCAGCGCATCGTTGAGCTCAAAAACAAGATTGATTTTGAGAAGGCTCAATTCAAGAAGCATGTGGCCAATCTGAGTGTTCAAGACGTCTGCAACTTCAAGGTCATGCTCCATGAGCTTAAAGAAGCTTTTCTGAAGAAACGCCAAGAAGCTCAGGGCTCTCGAGAACGCATGAAGCTTTTGGCTGATAAGTGTGTGCTTGCCTACAATGAGGCTGAGAAGCGCAAGTCCCTTGGTCGTCCTGGCATTGATCCCAGGATGGCTGCAAAGAGGAAGAAGAAGCACCCTGAATAGCCTGAACCTTCAAGCCAAGAAGCCCCTCGCGTTATCTTCCCGAGCAGCATGACTGGCTCGAAGCCAAAGGTCACCACAACCGCTTCAGAACAGAAGAAGACGAGGGCTGCCGAGGCCGACGCCAGAAAGAGAAAGAACACTGAAGCCTCTGATGCCGCTTCCTCCAAGAAGAAGCGCAAGACCAAGAAGACTAGGGCTGCTTCCACAGAGCCCTTAGTCGTTGAACCTATTTCCGTGGTCCGCCCTGTGTTCGTACATCAAGAACGAAGAATGGTTGTCCATGAGCCTGCTACCACTGAGGCTCATGAGACTGAAGATATTCCAGCAGCTGAACCCAATGTTGCTGAAGACATTGGTCAAGATGACAATGTAAATGATGATGAAGTTCTTCCTCAGATCGAACATCAAGTGGTATCATCGCCTGTTCATACGAACAACGAACTCATCAGCATTGGTCGTCCATTGACACCAATTGCTCAGGATGCTTCGTGGGCTGATCACCCACAACAACAACAAGACTCCGCCAGTACTCCCCAATAACAACAACAAGCTACACCCCCAGTGCAAGAAGAGGATGAAGACTTTCAGGCTCAACCAACTCCATCTCCTAACTTGAAGCCAGCACTTCGCAGGCTTCGCAGAGGACAAAGGCCTGAAGTCCCTCTGTCGAGCGTTCCAGAAGGAGAAGTGCAACGTTCACCTGTTGCACGGCAAGTATTTTCTGAACCCGCTCCAACAGTGAACGTCTCCGCGTCTGAAGCACATGCTGCTGAAGACATTCTGGCTGCATCAGCCGAAGAAAATGAAGAAGAAGTACGTGTACCAACTCCCCCTGCGATTGAAGAAGAAGCAGTTCATGATCTGAACATGCCTGTGCTCGACCCTCCTGCTTGTCAAGAGGAGGTTGAAAATGTTGAGGCTGCCACCACCAACGCCAATGAAGCCAATGACGTAGTCATGGCTGACGCTAATGTGGAGCCTGCACCAACTAGTGTGCCTGAAGCAAGTGTGGGCACATAACCTGAAACCAATGAGGATGCTGCACCGGAAGCCAATATGACAACTGCTCCTGAAGCACCTGTTGTGCAGCCTGAATCCTCTGATGTTGCCCCTGCTCCTGTTCCGCCACCAAGACCTCACACTATTGAGCAAGCATACGATCACGGTCAGCTTGTCACTGTCCGATGGCCTGTTCTGGTGCCTCCGCCTGCTGCCTCAGGCCCGCAATTTGACTATCATGTTGAGCATAGGCCTCAGGTCCAGAAGCCAAAGCCCAGGTTGCCAAGGTTTCCAGGTACCGCCAACTCACTAGGATCATTCAATGCTAATGGCTTCAAGAGCCACAATACCTTCTTTGACAGCGCCAAGAACCCCTACTCCAAGCCAAGGATTTCATCAGATAGGTTCTGGAGCTATCAGCAGAGAAGCTATTACTCATGTGTGCTATATGATCAAGGGCGCATTTTCCCTCATATGCGTCTTGACACTGAAGCTATTGCTGGACTGCCGTGCTTAGAAGAAGCACTTGATTGCTTTTGTGATGCTGGTCTGCTCCATTTTGTGACAGACAAAGAACATTGGAATGAAGAGCTATTGCTTCAATTCTATGCCACTCTGCACATTCGCGGCTACTACAGAGACATCAAGACTTGGGTTCTCGAGTGGATGACTGGAAATGTTCATCATGAAGCCAAAGCTATGGATATCATCGAGCTTACTGGGCTAGCCACTCCTGGAGAACTCTATGAGCTTAACTGTCAGCTACACCGCAATGCTGTGGAGAGCATCTTTCATAAGCCAGAACCCAATATGAGCCAGATGCTGAGCATGATGAAGCCTTTGCCATCTAACGCTGAGTATCCCACACATTTCTTTGTTGAAGACCTTGAGTATCTGCCTCGCACCATATATCATATCATCAGGCGAACTCTATGGCCAGTCAAGGGACATTCATCAGCGGCCAAGCTTGAAGGAGCAATGAAGACTTTGGTCTTCTATATTCTCAATGGCATCAGCTTCAACACTCAGGAATTCTTCATCAGGCAACTTGCTGCTTCCGGCTCTGACCTATTTGGTCTGAAGTTTTATGCTCCATGGGTCATGCGCCTCATCAATCGCCACTCATCTATCAATTATCAGCCCTCTGCTTGCAATCATATAATCTTTCTGCCAGAGGTTGATATGTCAGTTGATGCTGTATACTCTGACCCTGCCAAGACGCCACTTTGTCTTCAGAACATTGAGCACCAAAGCTTCACTCAGCCTATTGAAGGTGTTCAAGCAGCGACAAGATACTATCCACTGGCTGGTAACACCCGTCTGCCTCACAGAGCACCCACTAACGCCACTGAAAGCACCATTGTGGAAAGGTCTCGGAAGCGTTCTCGTGTTCTCAATGACCGAGAACTTCTTGTGGCTCTTCATCAGAAGCAGGATAAGCATCATTTCTGGCTCAAGCGCCAAATGCAAAGCCTCTTGGTGGATGTCAATCGCATTCGCAATCTTGCCACCAAGAATGCCTTTGTTGCTCATGAAACTTGCCGACGATCATGGAAGAGTTTGACTCTGCTCAGTGCTGAAGCTGATCTTCAAGATGATGGCTTCAATGAAACTTGAAGATGATGGCTTCAATGAAAGATTCCAGTTCGACTCCACTCCTCCAAGGACTGCTACCCTGCGTCGAACTCCATCTCTTGAAGACTCTGAATATTCCTCCTTCGCGGCAACAGTTAATGCCAGAGTGATCGATGATGAAGATGGCGCTACTTCACCACCTCCAACTACTACTGCGCGCATCAACACTGCACCAAGTTCGTCTGCACCGCCAACCAACGACGACAACCCTGCTGCTTCACCTACTCATGATGACGAGTAGACGCTCTATGTCTTCAAACCTTTTTGGTCATTACTGACAAAAGGGGGAGAAGCGTATGAGTTGATAGTCTTCAAGCGGGTTCATATGGGCGGTTGCATTATATTTTGCCGCGTGCTTACAACTCTTGCGTTTTGAAACATTTGGTTCTTTGAGTTGTACCACCTAAACTTGAAGGTCGTCTGCTACTTCTGCTACATATTTGCTTTACTCTGTGCGATGATAACTTCCACACTTAGATCATTCTGCAGACGTTCATTTTTCATTATGCATGTCATTCAACTTGCTATATCATTTCATGCATGATGAATTATCTTCATAAGTTGAAGTGGATCTCCACAAGTACAACCTGCCATGTGCATTTGCATTCCAAAAGCAAATTACTTATATGCACATCTTCAGGGGGAGCCCTTGCAACTTATGAAGACAATTATCTATCCTTACAATTTCACATACTTTATCCCCGTTGAAAACTTCAACTAGTTTGTCATCAATCACTAAAAAGGGGGAGATTGTAAGTGCATCTAGTGCCACCCCTAGTTGGTTTTGGAGTATTGACGACAAAGTTGGTTGAGGGACTAATGCGTTTGTAAGAATTGCAGGATAACGCAGGTAGTGTCCCTCATTGATTCGGTTTACCTACCGGAGATGACCCCTAAAAATGTATGAAGACATTGAAGACAAGGATGGTAAGAGAAGATATTCATATTGAAGACTATGGCATGAGAAGACATTGTGTGAAGACTTTGGAGTGCGAAGACTGTGTGGATTCGCTGCTTCATTTTCTTCTTTGTTGAGTCATAGGAACCACCGTACTGTTAAGTGGGGTCCAAGTGAACTAAGTCAGAGTGACTGAAGTGATGCTCAACTCAAATCCTATGTCTTCGAGCGAAGACAATGAGAGCAAATCTTATCCAGAGCTGGATGAGTCAGCTTTGCTTGTAGCCCAAGTAAAGTTGCCACGTGTGTTTGAAATCTGACCGTTGGAACACGTGTCAGTTCCTTAGTGACCCAGGGTCATTTTGGACAAATCAGGTCGGGTTTCCTAGTGGCTATAAATAGCCCACCCCCTACACCATAAATTGGTGGCTGCTCAGAGTTTGTGCACGACTTTTGTCGTTTGAGAGCAACCCACCTCGAAGCATTTGAGAGAGAGAGGTCCTTGCGAGGACAAAGCCCAAACACCCAGAGCCAAAGAGTGTTAGGTATCACTGAAGTCTTTCTGTCTGTGTGACCTGAAGACTTATTACACTTGAGGACTGTGAATCCTCCAGCCGGTTAGGCGTCGTGTTCTGAGCATCCAAGAGTCATTGTGGATTGCCGGTGAACGAAGTCTGTGAAGGTTTGGAAGTCTCCCTTGAAGACTTACCAGAGTGATTGGGCGAGGACTGGGTGTCCTTAGCTCAAGGGGAATAAGGTGAAGACACAGTCTTCTGAGTTAAATCTCAGCCTCCCTAACCAGACGTACAGTTGTCACAGCAACTGGAACTGGTCCAACAAATCCTGTGTCTTCAACAAGCAACTAGTTCTATCCCTTCCAACCTTACTTAAGTTTGTATTCATGAAGTCATTGCTTGTCAGTGTATCTGTTTGACTTCATTGTTTGACTACTATTGTTGATTGGCTTCATACTGTCTTCCATCTTGATCCTTACTACCCAACTGCTATTAGTCCTGTACCTTCACGTCATGACATGCTTGACTATGGCTTGTTTAGGGTAGTTTATCTTCCGCTGCATATCAATTAGGTTGTTTCTACTGTTTGTCTTCGAAACTTCCATGTTTTGAAGACTTCCACAAAAATCGCCTATTCACCCCCCCTCTAGTCGATACTAGAACTTTCACCTTCTTGATCCCTTCATCCTTGTTGATCTCTTCTGCTTCCTCTCTTTTCAACTCTATCTTCAATAGCCAAGCATCCTTGTCTTTGTTGTTGGAGGAGGGAGAAGTCATGGTGCTCTAAATCTACAACGGAAACAACTCGAAACGAAAGCAGAGGATATTTGCGTGATACGGTGGTCAAAACTTTCGAGAGTATATATAATGAATTTTTACCGACCAAAATACGTAACGTACAAGAAAACGGAGTCCGGGAGGCACACGAGGTGCCCACGAGACAGGGGGGCGCGCCATACAGGGGGGCGCGGCGTCCTCTCTCGTGGGAGCCTCGTGTCCCTTTCGGACTACTTCTTTCTTTCTAAAATTCTTAAATAATCCAAAACTGATAAAAATTGCCATTAGAGTTGTTTTGGAGTCGGTTTACTTACCGTACCACGTACCTATGCCTTTTCAGAGTCTGGAACGTTCTGGAAAATGTCTCTTATGTATTCCTCAGGGGTTATGGTTTCAATAATATTAGTTTCAACATTGATAGGATTACCTGAAATATAATATTTAATTCTTTGACCATTTACTACCCTCGGATTTGTGCCTTCGAAGTTGTTGATTTTTATAGCACCAGAACGATAGACCTCCTCGATAACGTAGGGACCTTCCCATTTTGAGAGAAGTTTTCCTGCAAAAAATCTTAAACGAGAGTTGAATAATAACACATAATCTCCTACGTTAAACTCACGCTTTTGTATCCTCTTATCATGCTAGCGTTTGACTTTTTCTTTGAAAAGATTGGCATTCTCATAGGCTTGGGTTCTCCATTCATCAAGTGAGCTAATATCAAATAACCTTTTCTCACCGGCAAGTATGAAGTCATAATTGAGCTCCTTAATAGCCCAATATGCTTTATGTTCAAGTTCAAGAGGTAAATGACATGCTTTTCCATAAACCATCTTATATGGAGACATACCCATAGGATTTTTGTATGCAGTTCTATAAGCCCATAATGCATCATCAAGTTGTTTGGACCAATTCTTTCTAGATCTATTCACAGTATTTTGCAAAATTAATTTGAGCTCTCTATTGCTCAACTCTACTTGACCACTAGACTGCGGGTGATAAGGAGATGCGATTCTATGATTGACATCATACTTAGTGAGCATCTTACGGAAAGCACCATGAATAAAGTGTGAACCACCATCAGTCATAAGATATCTAGGGACTCCAAACCTCGGAAAAATAACTTCTTTAAGCATTTTAATAGAAGTGTTATGATCAGCACTGTTGGAAATATGCCCTAGAGGCAATAATAAAAGCATTATTATTATATTTCCTTATTCATGATAATTGTCTTTATTCATGCTATAATTGTGTTATCCAGAAATCGTAATACATGTGTGAATAATAGACACCAACATGTCCCTAGTAAGCCTCTAGTTGACTAGCTTGTTGATCAACAGATAGTCATGATTTCCTGACTATGGACATTGGATGTCATTGATAACGAGATCACATCATTAGGAGAATGATGTGATGGACAAGACCCAATCCTAAACATAGCACAAGATCGTATAGTTCGTTTGCTAGAGTTTTCCAATGTCAAAGTATCTTTTCCTTAGACCATGAGATCGTGTAACTCCCGGATACCGTAGGAGTGCTTTGGGTGTGCCAAACGTCACAACGTAATTGGGTGACTATAAAGGTAGACTACGGGTATCTCCGAAAGTGTCTGTTGGGTTGACATGGATCAAGACTGGGATTTGTCACTCCGTATGACGGAGAGGTATCACTGGGCCCACTCGGTAATGCATCATCATAATGAGCTCAAAGTGACCAAGTGTCTGGTCACGGTATCATGCATTACGGTATGAGTAAAGTGACTTGCCGGTAAGGAGATTGAACGAGGTATTGGGATACCGACGATCGAATCTCGGGCAAGTAACATATCGATTGACAAAGGGAATTGCATACGGGGTTGATTGAATCCTCGACATCGTGGTTCATCCGATGAGATCATCGTGGAGCATGTGGGAGCCAACATGGGTATCCAGATCCCGCTGTTGGTTATTGACCGGAGAGTCGTCTCGGTCATGTCTGCTTGTCTCCCGAACCCGTAGGGTCTACACACTTAAGGTTCGGTGACGCTAGGGTTGTGAAGATATGTATATGCAGTAACCCGAATGTTGTTCGGAGTCCCGGATGAGATCCCGGACGTCACGAGGAGTTCCGAAATGGTTCGGAGGTAAAGAATTATATATAGGAAGTGCTGTTTCGGCCATCGGGACAAGTTTCGGGGTCACCGGTATTGTACCGGGACCACCGAAAGGGTCCCGGGGGTCCACCGGGTGGGGCCACCTATCCCGGGGGGGCCCATGGGCTGAAGTGGGAGGGAACCCAGCCCAAAGTGGGCTGGGGCGCCACTCCCCTAGGGCCCATGCGGCTAGGGTTGAGGGGAAACCCTAAAGGGGGCGCCCCCTTGCTTGGGGGGCAAGCCCCCCACCCTTGGCCGCCGCCCCCCTAGGAGATTCCATCTCCTAGGGCCGGCGCCCCCCCTAGCACCCCTATATATAGTGGGGGAGAGGAGGGACTTCATACACCAGCCCCTGGCGCCTCCCTCTCTCCCCGTTACGTCTCTCTCTCGTAGTATAGGCGAAGCCCTGCTACTGTGACGCCCTGCATCCACCACCGCGCCGTCGTGCTGCTGGATCTTCATCAACCTCTCCTTCCCCTTGCTGGATCAAGAAGGAGGAGACATCTCCCGTCCCGTACGTGTGTTGAATGCGGAGGTGCCGTCCGTTCGGCGCTAGGTCATCGGTGATTTGGATCACGTCGTGTTCGACTACATCATCCCCGTTCTTTGAACGCTTCCGCTCGCGATCTACAAGGTACGTAGATGCATCCGATGACTCGTTTCTAGATGAACTCCTAGATGGATCTTGGTGAAACGAGTAGGAAAATTTTTGTTTTCTGCAACGTTCCCCAACAGTGGTATCAGAGCTAGGTCTATGCGTAGTTCTTCTTGCGCGAGTAGAACACAATTCGTTGTGGGCGTAGATTT
The DNA here is from genome assembly GCA_963921465.1 of Triticum timopheevii. Taxonomy (NCBI): domain Eukaryota; kingdom Viridiplantae; phylum Streptophyta; class Magnoliopsida; order Poales; family Poaceae; genus Triticum; species Triticum timopheevii. The sequence goes on from OY997266.1 coordinate 568,260,303, forward strand.
GTCAACTTTCTTGCCGCTACTAGTCTTTTCTTGCTTCAGCGGTATTGTGGGATGAAGCGGCCCGGACCAACCTTACACGTACGCTTACGTGAGACCACTTCCACCGACTAACATGCACTAGTTGCATAAGGTGGCTGGCGGGTGTCTGTCTCTCCCACTTTAGTTGGAGCGGATTCAATGAACAGGGTCCTTATGAAGGGTAAATAGAAGTTGACAAATCACGTTGTGGCTTTAACGTAGGTAAGAAGACGTTCTTGCTAGAACCCTAATTCAGCCACGTAAAACTTGCAACAACAATTAGAGAACGTCTAACTTGTTTTTGCAGCAAGTGGTTTGTGATATGATATGGCCAAAGTTATGATGAATGATGAATGATCTATATGTGATGTATGAGATGTTCATGCTATTGTAATAGGAATCACGACTTGCATGTCGATGAGTATGACAACCGGCAGGAGCCATAGGAGTTGTCTTTATTATTTTATATGACCTGCGTGTCATTGAGAAACGCCATGTAAATTACTTTACTTTATTGCTAAACGCGTTAGCCATAGTAGTAGAAGTAATAGTTGGCGAGCAACTTCATGGAGACACGATGATGGAGATCATGATGATGGAGATCATGGTGTCAAGCCGGTGACAAGATGATCATGGAGCCCCAAGATGGAGATCAAAGGAGCTATGTGATATTGGCCATATCATGTCACGTTTATTATTTGATTTCATGTGATGTTTATCATGTTTTGCATCTTGTTTACTTAGAACGACGGTAGTAAATAAGATGATCCCTCATACTAATTTCAACAAGTGTTCCCCCTAACTGTGCACCGTTGCGACAGTTCGCTGTTTCAAAACACCACGTGATGATCGGGTGTTTTATTCAGACGTTCACATACAACGGGTGTAAGACAGATTTACACATGCAAACACTTAGGTTGACTTGACGAGCCTAGCATGTACAGACATGGCCTCGGAACACAGAAGACCGAAAGGTCGAGCATGAGTCGTATAGAAGATACGATCAACTTGAAGATGTTCACCGATGTTGACTAGTCTGTCTCACGTGATGATCGGACACGGCCTAGTTAACTCGGATCATGTAATACTTAGATGACTAGAGGTATGTCTAATATAAGTGGGAGTTCATTAATTATTTGATTAGATGAACTTAATTATCATGAACTTAGTCTAAAACATTTACAATATGTCTTGTAGATCAAATGGCCAACGTAGTCCTCAACTTCAATGCGTTCCTAGAGAAAACCAAGCTGAAAGATGATGGCAGCAAATATACGGACTGGGTCCGGAACCTGAGGATCATCCTCATAGCTGCCAAGAAAGATTATGTCCTACAAGCACCACTGGGTGACGCACCTGTTCTCCCTGCAGAACAAGACGTTATGAACGCTTGGCAGGCACGTACCGATGACTACTCCCTCGTTCAGTGCGGCATGCTTTACAGCCTAGAGCCGGGGCTCCAAAAGCGTTTTGAGAGACATGGAGCATATGAGATGTTCGAAGAGCTGAAAATGGTTTTCCAAGCTCATGCCCGGGTCAAGAGATATCAAGTCTTCACAAGTTCTTCAGCTGTAAGATGGAGGAAAACAGTTCTGTCAGTGAGCACATACTCACTATGTCTGGGTTGCATAACCGCTTGACTCAGCTGGGAGTTAATCTCCCGGATGATGCGGTCATTGACAGAATCCTCCAGTCGCTTCCACCAAGCTACAAGAGCTTTGTGATGAACTTCAATATGCAGGGGATGGAAAAGACCATTCCTGAAGTATTTGCTATGCTGAAATCAGCAGAGGTAGAAGTCAAGAAGGAACATCAAGTGTTGATGGTCAATAAAACCACTAAGTTCAAGAAAGGCAAGGGTAAAAAGAACTTCAAGAAGGACGGCAAGGAGGTTGCCGCGCCTGGCAAGCAAGCTGCCGGGAAGAAGCCAAAGAATGGACCCAAGCCCGAGACCGAGTGCTTTTATTGTAAGGGAAGTAGTCACTGGAAGCGGAACTGCCCCAAATACTTAGCAGACAAGAAGGCCGGCAAAACAAAAGGTATATATGATATACATGTAATTGATGTGTACCTTACTAGTACCCGTAGTAGCTCCTGGGTATTTGATACCGGTGCAGTTGCTCACATTTGTAACTCAAAACAGGGGCTGCGGAATAAGCGGAAACTGGCAAAGGACGAGGTGACGATGCGCGTCGGGAATGGTTCCAAGGTCAATGTGATCGTCGTCGGCACGCTACCTCTATATCTACCTTCGGGATTAGTTTTAAACCTTAATAATTGTTATTTAGTGCCAGCTTTGAGCATGAGCATTGTATCGGGATCTCGTTTAATTCGAGATGGCTACTCATTTAAATCCGAGAATAATGGTTGTTCTATTTATATGAGAGATATGTTTTATGGTCATGCTCCTATGGTGAATGGTTTATTCTTTATGAACCTCGAACGTGATACTACACATGTTCATAATGTGAGTACCAAAAGATGTAAGGTTGATAATGATAGTCCCACATACTTGTGGCACTGCCACCTTGGTCACATAGGTGTCAAACGCATGAAGTAGCTCCATGCAGATGGACTTTTAGAGTCTCTTGATTATGAATCATTTGACACGTGCGAACCATGCCTCATGGGTAAGATGACCAAGACTCCGTTCTCAGGAACAATGGAGCGAGCAACCAACTTATTGGAAATCATACATACTGATGTGTGCGGTCCAATGAGTGTTGAGGCTCGCGGTGGCTATCGTTATGTTCTCACACTCACTGATGATTTGAGTAGATATGGGTATATCTACTTAATGAAACACAAGTCTGAAACCTTTGAAAAGTTCAAGGAATTTCAGAGTGAGGTTGAAAATCAACGTGACAGGAAAATCAAGTTTCTACGATCAGATCGTGGAGGAGAATACTTGAGTCATGAATTTGGTACACACTTAAGAAAATGTGGAATAGTTTCACAACTCACGCCGCCTGGAACACCTCAGCGTAATGGTGTGTCCGAACGTCGTAATCGCACTCTATTAGATATGGTGCGATCTATGATGTCTCTTACCGATTTACCGCTATCTTTTTGGGGCTATGCTTTAGAGACTGCTGCATTCACTTTAAATAGGGCTCCGTCGAAATCCGTTGAGACGACACCGTATGAATTATGGTTTGGGAAGAAACCTAAGCTGTCGTTTCTAAAAGTTTGGGGATGCGATGCTTATGTCAAGAAACTTCAACCTGAAAAGCTCGAACCCAAGTCGGAAAAATGCGTCTTCATAGGATACCCAAAAGAAACTATTGGGTACACCTTCTACCTCAGATCCGAAGGCAAGATCTTTGTTGCCAAGAATGGGTCCTTTCTAGAGAAAGAGTTTCTCTCGAAAGAAGTAAGTGGGAGGAAAGTAGATCTTGATGAAGTATTACCTCTTGAACCGGAAAATGGCGCAACTCAAGAAAATGTTCCTGAGGTGCCTGCACCGACTAGAGAGGAAGTTAATGATAATGATCAAGATACTTCTTATCAAGCCCCTACTGAAATTCGAAGGTCCACAAGGACACGTTCTGCACCAGAATGGTACGGCAACCCTGTCTTGGAAATCATGTTGTTAGACAACGGTGAACCTTCGAACGATGAAGAAGCGATGGCGGGCCCGGATTCCGACAAATGGCTAGAAGCCATGAAATCCGAGATAGGATCCATGTATGAAAACGAAGTATGGACTTTGACTGACTTGCCCGTTGAGCGGCGAGCCATAGGAAATAAATGGATCTTTAAGAGGAAGACAGACGTGGATGGTAATGTGACCATCTATAAAGCTCGGCTTGTCGCTAAGGGTTATCGACAAGTTCAAGGGGTTGACTACGATGAGACTTTCTCACCGGTAGCGAAGCTGAAGTCCGTCCGAATCATGTTAGCAATTGCCGCATTCTACGATTATGAAATATGGCAAATGGACGTCAAAACAGTATTCCTTAATGGTTTCCTTAAGGAAGAATTGTATATGATACAGCCAGAAGGTTTTGTCGATCCTAAGAATGCTGACAAGGTGTGCAAGCTCCAACGCTCGATTTATGGGCTGGTGCAAGCATCTCGGAGTTGGAACATTCACTTTGATGAGATGATCAAAGCGTTTGGGTTTACGCAGACTTATGGAGAAGCCTGCGTTTACAAGAAAGTGAGTGGGAGCTCTGTAGCATTTCTCATACTATATGTAGATGACATACTTTTGATGGGAAATGATATAGAACTCTTGGACAGCATCAAGGTCTATTTGAATAAGAGTTTTTCAATGAAGGACCTTGGAGAAGCTGCTTATGTATTAGGCATCAAGATCTATAGAGATAGATCAAGACGCCTCATAGGTCTTTCACAAAGCACATACCTTGATAAGATATTGAAGAAGTTCAATATGGATCAATCTAAGAAGGGGTTCTTGCCTGTGTTACAAGGTGTGAAATTGAGCTCAGCTCAATGTCCGACCACGGCAGAAGATATAGAAGAGATGAGTGTCATCCCCTATGCCTCAGCCATAGGTTCTATTATGTATGCCATGCTGTGTACCAGACCTGATGTAAACCTTGCCGTAAGTTTGGTAGGAAGGTACCAAAGTAATCCCGGCACTGGACAGCGGTCAAGAATATCCTGAAGTACCTGAAAAGGACAAAGGAAATGTTTCTCGTTTATGGAGGTGACGAAGAGCTCGTCGTAAAGGGTTACGTCGACGCTAGCTTCAACACAGATCTGGATGACTCTAAGTCACAAACCGGATACGTGTATATTTTGAATGGTGGGGCAGTAAGCTGGTGCAGTTGCAAGCAGAGCGTCGTGGCGGGATCTACATGTGAAGCGGAGTACATGGCAGCCTCGGAGGCAGCACATGAAGCAATATGGGTGAAGGAGTTCATCACCGACCTAGGAGTCATACCCAATGCGTCGGGGCCAATCAAACTCTTTTGTGACAACACTGGAGCTATTGCACTTGCCAAGGAGCCCAGGTTTCACAAGAAGACAAGGCACATCAAGCGTCGCTTCAACTCCATTCGTGAAAATGTTCAAGATGGAGACATAGAGATTTGTAAAGTACATACGGACCTGAATATAGCGGATCCGTTGACTAAACCTCTCCCTAGAGCAAAACATGATCAACACCAGAATTCCATGGGTGTTCGATTCATCACAGTGTAACTAGATTATTGACTCTAGTGCAAGTGGGAGACTGTTGGAAATATGCCCTAGAGGCAATAATAAAAGCATTATTATTATATTTCCTTATTCATGATAATTGTCTTTATTCATGCTATAATTGTGTTATCCGAAAATCGTAATACATGTGTGAATAATAGACACCAACATGTCCCTAGTAAGCCTCTAGTTGACTAGCTTGTTGATCAACAGATAGTCATGATTTCCTGACTATGGACATTGGATGTCATTGATAACGAGATCACATCATTAGGAGAATGATGTGATGGACAAGACCCAATCCTAAACATAGCACAAGATCGTATAGTTCGTTTGCTAGAGTTTTCCAATGTCAAAGTATCTTTTCCTTAGACCATGAGATCGTGTAACTCCCGGATACCGTAGGAGTGCTTTGGGTGTGCCAAACGTCACAACGTAACTGGGTGACTATAAAGGTAGACTACGGGTATCTCCGAAAGTGTTTGTTGGGTTGACATGGATCAAGACTGGGATTTGTCACTCCGTATGACGGAGAGGTATCACTGGGCCCACTCGGTAATGCATCATCATAATGAGCTCAAAGTGACCAAGTGTCTGGTCACGGGATCATGCATTACAGTACGAGTAAAGTGACTTGCCGGTAACGAGATTGAACGAGGTATTGGGATACCGACGATCGAATCTCGGGCAAGTAACATATCGATTGACAAAGGGAATTGCATACGGGGTTGATTGAATCCTCGACATCGTGGTTCATCCGATGAGATCATCGTGGAGCATGTGGGAGCCAACATGGGTATCCAGATCCCGTTGTTGGTTATTGACCGGAGAGTCGTCTCGGTCATGTCTGCTTGTCTCCCGAACCCGTAGGGTCTACACACTTAAGGTTCAGTGACACTAGGGTTGTGAAGATATGTATATGCAGTAACCCGAATGTTGTTCGGAGTCCCGGATGAGATCCCGGACGTCACGAGGAGTTCCGGAATGGTCCGGAGGTAAAGAATTATATATAGGAAGTGCTGTTTCGGCCATCGGGACAAGTTTCGGGGTCACCGGTATTGTACCGGGACCACCAGAAGGGTCCCGGGGGTCCACCGGGTGGGGCCACCTATCCCGGGGGGCCCCATGGGCTGAAGTGGGAGGGAACCCAGCCCAAAGTGGGCTGGGGCGCCACTCCCCTAGGGCCCATGCGGCTAGGGTTGAGGGGAAACCCTAAAGGGGGCGCCCCCTTGCTTGGGGGGCAAGCCCCCCACCCTTGGCCGCCGCCCCCCTAGGAGATTCCATCTCCTAGGGCCGGCGCCCCCCCTAGCACCCCTATATATAGTGGGGGAGAGGAGGGACTTCATACACCAGCCCCTGGCGCCTCCCTCTCTCCCCGTTACGTCTCTCTCTCGTAGTATAGGCGAAGCCCTGCTACTGTGACGCCCTGCATCCACCACCGCGCCGTCGTGCTGCTGGATCTTCATCAACCTCTCCTTCCCCTTGCTGGATCAATAAGGAGGAGACGTCTCCCGTCCCGTACGTGTGTTGAACGCGGAGGTGCCGTCCGTTCGGCGCTAGGTCATCGGTGATTTGGATCACGTCGTGTTCGACTACATCATCCCCGTTCTTTGAACGCTTCCGCTCGCGATCTACAAGGTACGTAGATGCATCCGATGACTCGTTGCTAGATGAACTCCTAGATGGACCTTGGTGAAACGAGTAGGAAAATTTTTGTTTTCTGCAACGTTCCCCAACAAGCACTACTAGTTGGAATAGCTTCTACCCACTTAGTAACGTAATCAACAGTAAGGTCCCATGTAATCAAAGCCCCAAACATCAAACGGTTCAATAACAAGAGAATAATTCATAGGCATTTCTTGACGTCTACTAATGTTACCTATTCTTTGACATTCATCACAAGATATGACAAACTTACGAGCATCTTTGAAGAGAGTAGGCCAATAAAAACCAGATTGTAGTACCTTGTGTGCAGTTCTATCTCCAGCATGGTGTCCTCCATAGGATTCAGAGTGACACTTGCATAGGATTTGTTCCTGTTCATGCTCAGGCACACAACTTATAATAATACCATCTACTCCTTCTTTATAAAGGTGTGGATCATCTTAGAAGTAATGTCTTAAATCATAAAAGAACTTTTTCTTTTGCTGGTATGTGAAACTAGGCGGTATATATTTAGCAACAATGTAATTAGCATAGTCAGCATACCAAGGAGCAGTACGAGAAGCATTGGCGACCGCTAATTGTTAATCAGGAAAGCTATCATTAATAGGCAGTGGGTCATCAAGAACATTCTCTAACCTAGACAAGTTGTCTGCAACGGGGTTCTCAGCTCCCTTTCTATCAATAATATGCAAGTCAAATTCTTGGATCAAGAGAACCCATCTAATGAGTCTAGGCTTAGCATCTTTCTTTTCCATAAGATATTTAATAGAAGCATGATCAGTGTGAATAGTCACTTTGGAATCGACAATATAAGGTCTAAACTTATCACATGCAAACACAATTGCTAAGAACTCTTTTTCAGTAGTAGCATAGTTTCTCTGGGCAGTATCAAGAGTCTTACTAGCATACTGGATAACATTCAATTTCTTATCGACTCTTTGCCCTAAAACAGCACCTACAGCATAATCACTAGCATCGCACATAATTTCAAAAGGTAAATTCCAATCAGGTGGCTGAACAATAGGCGCAGTGATCAAAGCTTTCTTGAGTGTTTCAAATGCTTCTACACAATCATCATCAAAGACAAAAGGAATATCTTTTTGCAATAAATTAGTCAGAGGCCTAGAGATTTTAGAAAAGTCCTTAATGAACCTCCTATAAAAACCGGCGTGACCAAGAAAACTTCTTATACCTTTTATGTTCTTGGGACATGGCATCTTTTCAATAGCATCAACTTTAGCTTTATCAAATTCAATACCTCTCTCGGAGATCTTGTGCCCCAAGACAATGCCTTCATTAACCATAAAGTGACACTTTTCCCTATTCAGGACAAGACTAGTGTCTTCGCATCTCTGCAAAACTCGATCAAGGTTGCTCAAACAATCATCAAAAGAGGATCCATAGACGGAGAAGTCATCCATGAATACCTCACAAATATTTTCACAAAAATCAGAAAATATAGCCATCATGCATCTTTGAAAGGTAGCAGGTGCATTACATAAACCAAAAGGCATACGTCTATAGGCAAAAGTATCAAAAGGGCAAGTAAAGGTAGTTCTAGATTGATCCTTCGCTGATACAGGTATCTGTGAGAAACCAGAATAACCATGTAGAAAGCAAAAATGTGTGTGTTTGGATAGCCTTTCTAGCATTTGATCAATAAAAGGTAAAGGGTAATGATCTTTCTTAGTAGCTTTATTTAACTTACGAAAATCAATTACCATCCTATAACCTGTAATAATTCTTTGTGGGATCAATTCATCTTTATCATTAGGAACAACGGTAATACCTCCCTTTTTAGGGACACAATGGGCAGGGCTTACCCATTCACTATCAACAACGGGATAAATAATACCTGCCTCAAGGAGCTTTGGAATCTCCTTTCTTACCACTTCCTTCATTTTGGGATTTAATCGTCTTTGAGGATCTCTAACTGGTTTGGCATCTTTCTCCACTGAAATTTTGTGCTGACATAATGTGGGACTAATGCCCTTAAGATCATCCAGAGTATATCCAATAGCGGCTCGGTGCTTCTTCAGAGTTTTCAATAATCTTTCTTCTTCTTTCTCTGAAAGGTTAGCACTAATAATAACAGGATATATTTCTTTTTCATCAAGATAAGCATACTTAAGATTATCAGGTAAAGGTTTGAGTTCAAACACGGGATCACCCTTGGGTGGAGGGGGATCCCCAAGATTTTCAACGGGAAGGTTATGTTTCAGCATAGGTTCCTGTTTAAGGAACACTTCATCTATTTCTTCCCTTTCCTGCATAAACATATCGTTTTCATGGTCTAGCAAATATTGTTCTAACGGATCAGTTGGAGGAACAACAATGGAAGCAAGACCAATAATCTCATCCTTACTAGGTGGTTCCCTTTCACGAGGTTGTCTACTAAACTTAGCAAAATTGAACTCATGAGACATACCATCTATGCCAACAGTGACGACCTTCCTTTCACAATTAATCTTAGCACTATCAGTATTCAAGAAGGGTCTACCAAAAATAATGGGACAAAAATCATCTTATGGGGAAGCAAGAACAAGAAAATCAGCAGGGTATTTAATCTTCCCACACAAGACTTCAACATCTCTAACAATCCCAATAGGTTTAATGGTGTCCCTATTAGCAAGCTTAATAGTAACATCAATGTCTTCTAATTCAACAGGTGCAATATCATGCATAATTTCTTTATAAAGATCATAAGGTATCGCACTAGCACTAGCACCCATATCACATAAGCCATGATAACAGTGATCTCCTATTTTAACAGAAATAACAGGCGTGCCTACAACAGGTCTACGTGTCTTAGTATCGGGTCTAGCAATATTAGCAGTTTCACCCAAGAAAGAGATAACATGCCCATCTAAGTCCTCATCCAAGAAATCTTTAATCATAGCAATACCAGGTTCAACATTAATTTGCTCAGGAGGTGTAAAGGTCCTAGTATTACTCTTACGAACAATAGTCAAAGCTTTAGCATGATCTTTTATCCTAACAGGAAAAGGAGGTTTTTCGACATAAGCAGTAGGAATAATAGGATCACTATATGTAATAGTCTTTTCTTCGACTGTAATAGGTGCAACTACTTTCACTTCAACAGGAGGATTATATTTAAACCATTTCCCTTTAGGGAGATCAATGTGAGTAGCAAAAGTTTCACAAAAAGTAGCTACTATCTCAGAGTCAAGTCCATACTTAGAGCTAAATCCACGGAAAGCATCGGTATCCATAAAAGATTTAACACAATCAAACTTAGGTGTCATACCTGACTCCTTACCATCGTCGGAACCCCAATCTTCAGAGTTGCGTTTAATTCTTTCCAATAAGTCCCGTTTGAAATCAATAGTCTTCAGCATATAGGAACCCGCACAGGAAGTATCGAGCAGGTTGCGATTATCAAGAGAAAGCCGATCATAAAAATTCTGAATAATCATTTCCCGAGAGAGCTCATAATTGGGGCATGAATATAACATTGACTTAAGCCTCCCCAAGCTTGAGCGATGCTTTCTCCTTCGCGAGGACAGAAATTATATTTGTAATTACGATCACGATGAACAAGATGCATATGATAGAACTTTTGGTGAAATTCCAACTTCAATCGCTTATAATTCCAAGATCTCGTATCATCACATAGCCTATACCATGTCATTGCATCTCCCTTCAAAGATAAAGGGAAGACCTTCCTTTTGACAACATCATCAGGAATACCTGCAAGCTTAAATAATCCATAAACTTCATCCACAAAGATAAGGTGTAAATCGGGATGCAACGTTCCGTCTCCTGCAAAAGGATTAGCTAACAGTTTTTCTATCATACCCAAAGAAATCTCAAAGTGAATATTTTCATAAAGTTCAGTAGGTTGAGGAGCATCTCTTTGCTCTTCCGGTTGGGGTGAAGATACCCAAACAAGACCCTCAAAGGATTAGTTTCCATAGTGACAAGTAACAGAAAATTTCAGCACACTATATAAATGTTTCCTTACCAAGTTCCACTCACCAAAAGCGCTACGCTCCCCAGCAACGGCGCCAGAAAAGAGTCTTGATGACCCACAAGTGTAGGCGATCTATCGTAGTCCTTTCGATAAGTAAGAGTGCCGAAACCAACGAGGAGCAGAAGGAAATGATAAGCGGTTTTCAGTAAGGTTTTCTCTGCAAGCACTGAAATTGTAGGTAATAGATAGTTTTGTGATAAGATAAATAGTAACGAGCAAAAAGTAAATAAGTAAATAAAGTGCAGCAAGGTGGCCCAATCCTTTAGGTAGCAAAGGATAATCCTGGAAAAATTCTAATAATGAAGAAGGAGCTCCCGAGGACACATTGGGAATTATCGTCAAGCTAGTTTTCATCACGTTCATAAGATTCGCATTCGGTACTTTGATAATTTGATATGTGGGTGGACCGGTACTTGGGTACTGAAGGAAATATGCCCTAGAGGCAATAATAAAGTTATTATTTATTTCCTTATATCATGATAAATGTTTATTATTCATGCTAGAATTGTATTAACCGGAAACATAATACATGTCTGAATACATAGACAAACATAATGTCACTAGTATGCCTCTACTTGACTAGCTCGTTGAATCAAAGATGGTTAAGTTTCCTAGCCATAGACATGAGTTGTCATTTGATTAACGGGATCACATCATTAGGAGAATGATGTGATTGACTTGACCCATTCTGTTAGCCTAGCACTTGATCGTTTAGTATGTTGCTATTGCTTTCTTCATGACTTATACAAAGTTCCTACAACTATGAGATTATGCAACTCCCGTTTACCAGAGGAACACTTTCTATGCGACCAAACGTCACAACGTAACGGGGTGATTATAAAGGATCTCTACAGGTGTCTCTGAAGGTACATGTTGAGTTGGCGTATTTCGAGATTAGGATTTGTCACTCTGATTGTCGGAGAGGTATCTCTGGGCCCACTCAGTAATGCACATCACTATAAGCCTTGCAAGCATTGTAACTAATGAGTTAGTTGCGGGATGATGTATTACGGAACGAGTAAAGAGACTTGCCGGTAACGAGATTGAGCTAGGTATTGAGATACCGACGATCGAATCTCGGGTAAGTAACATGCCGATGACAAAGGGAACAACGTATGTTGTTATGCGGTTTGACCGATAAAGATCTTCGTAGAATATGTAGGAGCCAATATGAGCATCCAGGTTCCGCTATTGGTTATTGACCGGAGACGTGTCTCGGTCATGTCTACATTATTCTCGAACCCGTAGGGTCCGCACGCTTAAGGTTTCGATGACAGTTATATTATGAGTTTATGAGTTTTGATGTACCGAAGGAGTTCGGTGTCCCGGATGAGATCAGGGACATGACGAGTAGTCTCAAAATGGTTGAGACGTAAAGATCGATATATTGAAAGACTATATTCGAACATCGGGAGGGTTCCGAGTGATTCGGGTATTTTCGGGGGTACCGGGGAGTTACGGGAATACGAGGAAGAAGCAATGGGCCTCATGGGAGAAGTGGTGGAAGAGAGGAGGCAGGGCGAGCGGCCCCCCTAGCCCAAACCGAATTGGACTAGGGGGCCGGCCCCCCTTTCCTCCTTTTCCTCCCTCTCCTTCCTTCTCCTTCTCCTTCCCTTCCTTCCCCTCTCCTACTTGGACTAGGAAAGAGGGGGGAATCCTACTTGGAGTAGGATTGCCCCCCTTGGGCGCGCCTCCTCCCCTTGGCCGGCCCTCTCCTCCTCCCCTCCTTTATATACGGGGGCAGGGGGCACCTCTAGACACAACAATTGATCTCTTGATCTCTTAGCCGTGTGCGGTGCCCCCCTCCACCATAGTCCTCCTTGATAATATTGTAGCGGTGCTTAGGCGAAGCCCTGCGATGGTAGAATATCAAGATCGTCACCACGCCGTCATGCTGACGGAGCTCTCCCTCGACACTCGGCTGGATCGGAGTACGAGGGACGTCATCGAGCTGAACGTGTGTTAGAACTCAGAGGTGCCGTAGTTTCGGTGCTTGATCGGTCGGGCCGTGAAGACGTACGACTACATCAACCGCGTTATTCTAACGCTTCCGCTTTCGATCTACGAGGGTACGTGGACAACACTCTCCCCTCTCGTTGCTATGCATCGCCATGATCTTGCGTGTGCGTAGGAATTTTTTTGAAATTACTACGTTCCCCAACAGGTATTGCCCTAACTTGGACAAGCATCCCACTTATGATTAACCCCTATTGCAAGCATCCGCAACTACAAAAGAAGGTATTAAGGTAAACCTAACCACAACATTAAGCATATGGATCCATATCATCCCCTAACGAAGCAACGCATAAACTAGGGTTTAAACTTCTGTCACTCTAGCAACCCATCATCTACTTATTACTTCCCCATGCCTTCCTCTAGGCCCAAATAATGGTGAAGTGTCATGTAGTCGACGTTCACATAACACCACTAGAGGAAAAGGCAACATACATCTCATTAAAATATCGAACGAATACCAAATTCACATGACTACTAATAGCAAGACTTCACCCATGTCCTCAGGAACAAACGTAACTACTCACAAAGCATATTCATGTTCATAATCAGAGGAGTAATAATATGCATAAAGGATCTGAACATATGATCTTCCACCAAGTAAACCAATTAGCATCAACTACAAGGAGTAATCAACACTACTAGCAACCCACAGGTACCAATTTGTGGTTTTGATACAAGATTGGATACAAGAGATGAACTAGGGTTTTGAGAGGAGATGGTGCTGGTGAAGATGTTGATGGAGATTGACCCCCTCCCGATGAGAGGATCGTTGGTGATGACGTTGGTGATGATTTTGTTGGGGAACGTAGTAATTTCAAAAAATTTCCTACGCACACGCAAGATCATGGTGATGGCATAGCAACGAGAGGGGAGAGTATTATCCACGTACCCTCGTAGACCGTAAGCGGAAACGTTATGACAACGCGGTTGATGTAGTCGTACGTCTTCACGATTCGACCTATCCAAGTACCGAACATACGACACCTCCGAGTTCAGCACACATTCAGCTCGATGACGATCCCCGGGCTCCGATCCAGCAAAGCGTCGGGGATGAGTTCCGTCAGCACGACGGCGTGGTGACGATGATGATGTTCTACCGGCGCAGGGCTTCGCCTAAACTCTGCGACGATATGACCGAGGTGGAATATGGTGGAGGGGGGCACCGCACATGGCTAAGGAACGATCCGTAGATCAAATTGTGTGTCATGGAGTGCCCCCTGCCCCCGTATATAAAGGAGCAAGGGGAGGGGGCGGCCGGCCAAGGAGGGCGCGCCAAGGAGGAGTCCTACTCCCACTGGGAGTAGGATTCCCCCCCTTCCAAGTAGTAGGAGTAGGAGTCAAGGAAAGGGGGAAGAGAAGAGAAGGAAGGAGGGGGCGCAGCTCCTCCCCCTAGTCCAATTTGGACTAGGCCTTGGGGGGGCGCCCAACCTCTCCTCTCTCTTTCCCCTAAAGCCCAATAAGGCCCATATACTCCCCGACGAATTCCCGTAACTCTCCGGTACTCCAAAAAATACCCGAATCAGTCGGAACCTTTCCGAACTCCGAATATAGTCATCCAATATATCGATCTTTACATCTCGACCATTTTGAGACTCTTCGTCATGTCCCCGATCTCATCCGGGACTCCGAACTCCTTCGGTACATCAAAACTCATAAACTCATAATATAACTGTCATCGAAACCTTAAGCGTGCGGACCCTACGGGTTCGAGAACTATGTACACATGACCTAGAACTATTCTCGGTCAATAACCAATAGCGGAACCTGGATGCCCATATTGGTTCCTACATATTCTATGAAGATCTTTATCGGTCAAACCGCATAACAACATACGTTGTTCCCTTTGTCATCGGTATGTTACTTGCCCGAGATTCGATCGTCGGTATCCAATACCTAGTTCAATCTCGTTACCGGCAAGTCTCTTTACTCGTTACGTAATGCATCATTCTGTAACTAACTCATTAGCTACATTGCTTGCAAGGCTTATAGTGATGTGCATTACCGAGAGGGCCCAGAGATACCTCTCCGACAATCGGAGTGACAAAACCTAATCTCGAAATACGCCAACCCAACATGTACCTTTGGAGACACCTGTAGTACTCCTTTATAATCTCCCAGTTATGTTGTGACGTTTGGTAGCACCCAAAGTGTTCCTCCGGTAAACGGGAGTTGCATAATCTCATAGTTACAGGAACATGTATAAGTCATGAAGAAAGCAATAGCAACATACTAAACGATCAAGTGCTAGGCTAACGGAATGGGTCATGTCAATCACATCATTCTCCTAATGATGTGATCCCGTTAGTCAAATGACAACTCATGTCTATGGTTAGGAAACTTAACCATCTTTGATTAACGAGCTAGTCAAGTAGAGGCATACTAGTGACACTATGTTTGTCTATGTATTCACACATGCATTATGTTTCCGGTTAATACAATTCTAGCATGAATAATAAACATTTATCATGAAATAAGGAAATAAATAATAACTTTATTATTGCCTCTAGGGCATATTTCCTTCAGATTTCCCCCTCCCGGAGGGAAGTGTCCCCGGCAGAACAGCTCCGCCAGAGCCCTAGATTGATTCCGCCAAGGTTCCGCCTCGTGGCGGCGGAGTTTCGTCCCGTAAGCTTGCACACGATTTTTTCTAGGGTAAAAGTGATGATATAGCAGAAGATGGATGCCGAAGGCCCACCAGGGGACCCAGGAGATTGGGGGGCGCGCCCTATGGGGGGGGGGCGCCCCCTGTCTCCTGGACAGGGTGTGGTCCCCCTGGCCTAGTTCTTTCGCTCATAAATTCTTATTAAATCCAAAAAGTTGTTTCGTGGAGTTTCAGGACTTTTGGAGTTGTGCAGAATAGGTTTCCAATGTTTGCTCCTTTTCCAGCCAGAATTCCAGCTGCCGGCATCCCCCCTCTTCATGGTAAACCTTGTAAAATAAGAGAGAATAGCCATAAGTATTGAGATATAATGTGTAATAACAGCCCATAATGCAATAAATTTTGATATAAGAGCATGATGCAAAATGGACGTATCAAATACCTGCACAAACAATCAACAACTTGCAACCAACGCGATAAAGGGGTTGTCAATCCCTTCATGGTCACTTGCAAAAGTGAGATCTGATCGAGATAGATAAACGGTAAAGTAAATATTTTTGGTATTTCTGGTTTATAGATTTGAAAGTAAAGATTGCAAAATAGTAGATCAGAAACTAGCAAGATGTAGACGAGATTCAATAATATGGAAAAGAGACCCGGGGGCCATAGGTTTCACTAGTGGCTTCTCTCAAGATAGAAAATATTACGGTGGGTGAACGAATTACTGCCGAGCAATTGATAGAAGAGCGCATAATTATGACGACATCTAAGGCAATGATCATGAACATAGGCATCACGTCCGTGTCAAGTAGACCGACTCCTACCTGCATCTACTACTGTTACTCCACACATCGACCGCTATCCAGCATGCATCTACAGTATTAAGTTCATAAAGAACAGAGTAACGCATTAAGCAAGATGACATGATGTAGATGAATTAATTAACTTAAGCAATATGATGAAAACCCCATCTATTTATCCTCGATGGCAACAATACAATACGTGCCTTTCTACCCCTACTGTCACTGGGAAAGGACACCGCAAGATTGAACCCAAATCTAAGCACTTCTCCTATTGCAAGAAAGATCAATCTAGTAGGCCAAACTAAACCGATAATTCGAAGAGACTTGCAAAGATATCAAATCATGCATGTAAGAATTCAGAGAAGAACCAAATAATATTCTTAGATAATCTTCATCATAAATCCACAATTCATCAGATCTCGGCAAGCACACCACAAAAGAATATTACATCGAATAAATCTCTAAGAACATCGAGGAGAACTTGGTGTTGTGAATCAAAGAGAGAGAAGAAGCCAACTAGCTAATAACTATGGACCCAAAGGTCTATGGTAAACTACTCGCGCTTCATCGGAGAGGTAATGGTGTTGATGTAGAAGACCTCCGTGATCGAATCCCCCTCCAGCAGGACGCCGGAAAAGGCCCCTAGATGGGATCTCACTGGTACAGAAGGTTGCGGCGGTGGAAAAGTGGTTTCGTGGCTCTCCTGGATGTTATCAGGGTATAAGAGTATATATAGGCGAAAGAACTAGGTCAGGGGAGCCACGAGGGGCCCACGAGGGTGCGGGGCGTGCCCTACCCCCTGGGCGTGCCCTCCTGCCTCGTGGCTTCCTCATTGCGTCTTCGACTTCATCTCCAAGTCTTCTGGTTTGCTTTCGGTCCAAGAAAGATCATCGTGAAGGTTTCATTCCGTTTGGACTCCGTTTGGTATTCCATTTCTGCAAAACTCTAAAATAGGCAAAAAAACAGAAACTGGCACTGGGCCCTCGATTAATACGTTAGTCCCAAAAATAATATAAAATAGCATTTAAATGCCCATTAAACATCCAAATAGATAATATAATAGCATGGAACAATAAAAAAATTATAGATACGTTGGAGACGTATCAGTTATCGAACCAGTAGGAGAACCAAGCAACACTATGTAAACGGTACCTGCACACAAAGAACAAATACATGCAATCCGACGTGTTAAAGAGGTTGTCAATCCCTTTCGTGTCAGAGATTGTCATGTGGATGGGAGAAAGTTGTAATAGATTGATAGATGCAAATAAAAGCAAATAAAATTTAGCGAGATATTTTTAGTTTTTTTTGGATTAATAGATCTGAAAATAAAAGCGAATAAAAATAGATCTCGAAGGCAAATATAATAAAGAAGAGACCCGGTGCCGTAGATTTCACTAGTGGCTTCTCTTAAGAAAAATAGCATACGGTGGGTAAACAAATTACTGTTGGGCAATTGATAGAACTTCAAATAATCATGACGATATCCAGGCAATGATCATTATATAGGCATCACGTCCAAGATTAGTAGACCGACTCCTGCCTGCATCTACTACTATTACCCCACACATCGACCGCTATCCAGCATGCATCTAGTGTATTAAGTTCATGAAAAAAGGAGTAATGCAATAAGAATGATGGCATGATGTAGACAAGATCTATTTATGTATAAATAGACCCCATCTTGTTATACTTAATAGCAATGATGCATACATGTCGGTTCCCCTTCTGGGATCAAGCACCGTAAGATCAGACCCATCACAAAGCACCTCTTCCCATGGCAAGAAAAATCGATCTAGTTGGCCTAACTAAACCAAAGACTCGAAGAAGAAATACGAGGCTATAAATAATCATGCATATAAGAGATCAAGAGACTCAAATAACTTTCATGGATAAAAACATAGATCTGATCATAAACTCAAAGTTCATCGGATCCCAACAAACACATCGCAAAAACGAGTTACATCAAATAGATCTCCAAGAGACCATTGTATCTAGAATCAAGAGAGAGAGAGAGAGAGATAGGAAGCCATCTAGCTACTAAGTACGGACCCGTAGGTCTACAATGAACTACTCACGCATCATCGGAGAGGCACCAATGAGGATTTTCGTCGACTCCCCTAGGGTTTTTGGAATATTGCGGTATTTATAGAGCAAAGAGGCGGTGTGGGAAACCATCAAGGTGGGCACAACCCACCTGGGCATGCTTGGGCCCCTAGGCGCGCCATGGTAGGTTGTCCTTCCCTCTAAGCACCCCTCGGGTACTTTCTTGGCCCATCGCGTGTCTTCTGGTCCAGAAAATCACCAAAAAGTTTTGCTGTGTTTGGACTCCGTTTGGTATTGATTTCCTGTGAAGTGAAAAACAAGAAAAAACCAGCAACTGGCACTGGGCACTATGTCAATAGGTTAGTCTCAGAAAATGATATAAAGTTGCTATAAAATTGTTGGGGAATGTAGTAATTTCATAAAAATTCCTACGCACACCCAAGATCATGGTGATGCATAGCAACGAGAGGGGAGAGTGTTGTCCACGTACCCTTGTAGACCGAAAGCGGAAGCGTTAGCACAACGCGGTTGATGTAGTCGTACGTCTTCACGGTCCGACCGATCAAGTACCGAACGTACGACACCTCCGAGTTCAGCACACGTTCAGCTCGATGACGTACCACGAACTCCGATCCAGCAGAGCTTTGCAGGAGAGTTCCGTCAGCACGATGGTGTGATGACGGTGTTGATGATGCTACCACGCAGGGCTTCACCTAAGCACCACTACGATATTACCGAGGTGGAATATGGTGGAGGGGGCACCGCACACGGCTAAGAGATCAATGATCAATTGTTGTGTCTAGAGGTGCCCCCTACCCCCATATATAAAGGAGCAAGGGGGGAGGCGGCCGGCCTAGGAGGAGGGCGTGCCAAGGGTGGGGAGTCCTACTAGGACTCCCAAGTCCTAGTAGGATTCCCCTTTCCTTTCCGGAGTAGGAGAGAAGGAAAGAGGGGGAGAGGGAAAAGGAAAAGGGGGCTGCACCCCTTGTCCAATTCGGACCAGAGGGGGGGCGCACGCCTCCTTCCTTTTGGCCTCTCTCCTCTATTCCCGTATGGCCCAATAAGGCCCATATACTCCCCGGCGAATTCCCGTAACTCTCCGGTACTCCGAAAAATACCCGAATCACTCGGAACCTTTCTGAAGTCCGAATATAGTCGTCCAATATATCGATCTTTGCGTCTCAACCATTTCGAGACTCCTCGTCATGTCCCCGATCTCATCTGGGACTCCGAATTACCTTCGGTACATCAAAACACATAAACGCATAATACCGATCGTCACCGAACTTTAAGCGTGCGGACCCTACGGGTTCGAAAACTATGTAGACATGACCGAGACACGTTTCCGGTCAATAACCAATAGCGGAACTTGGATGCTCATATTGGCTCCCACATATTCTACGAAGATCTTTATCGGTCAAACCGCATAACAACATACGTTGTTCCTTTTGTCATCGGTATGTTACTTGCCCGAGATTCGATCGTCGGCATCTCAATACCTAGTTCAATCTCGTTACCGGCAAGTCTCTTTACTCATTATGTAATGCATCATCCCCCAACTAACTCATTAGTCACATTGCTTGCAAGGCTTATAGTGATGTGCATTACCGAGAGGGCCCAGAGATACATCTCCGACAATCAGAGTGACAAATCCTAATCTCGAAATACGCCAACTCAACATGTACCTTCGAAGACACCTGTAGAGCACCTTTATAATCACCCAGTTTCGTTGTGACGTTTGGTAGCACACAAAGTGTTCCTCCGGTAAACGGGATTTGCATAATCTCATAGTCATAGGAACATGTATAAGTCATGAAGAAAGCAATAGCAACATACTAAACGATCAAGTGCTAAGCTAACAGAATGGGTCAAGTCAATCACATCATTCTTCTAATGATGTTATCCCATTGATCAAATGATAACTCATATCTATGGTTAGGAAACTCAACCATCTTTGATCAATGAGCTAGTCAAGTAGAGGCATACTTGTTGACACTTTGTTTGTCTATGTATTCACACATGTACTAAGTTTCCGGTTAATACAATTCTAGCATGAATAATAAACATTTATCATGAAATAAGGAAATAAATAATAACTTTATTATTGCGTCTAGGGCATATTTCCTTCAAAAATGATTGTAAAACATCCAAGAATGATAATATAACAGCATGGAACAATAAAAAATTATAGATACGTTTGAGACGTATCATTGATGTCATTGTGAGTTCTTGACATACCAAAGGAGTGCCAAATCCAGAGGTTCTGTGTGGCCACTGCCTCAAGTACCACACTGCAACTGCCTTTGGCGCCTTTGTACATCCCCTGCCAAGCAACTGGATAGTTTTTCTATATCCAATGCATGCAGTTGATGCTTCCAAGCATCCCAGGAAATCCTCTTACTGCATTCTGTTCTAGGATCTGAGTAGTGTCTCCAACATTGGGTGTTTGCAAGTATTGAGGTCCAAACACTGCCACCACTGCCCTGCGGAACTTGTATAAACACTCAATGGTTGTGGACTCGGTCATGCATCCATAGTCTTCCATTGAATCACCGGGAGCTCCGTATCCAAGCATCCTCATAGCTGTCGTGCACTTCTGGAGTGAGGTGAATCCAAGTGTGCCGGTGCAATCCTTCTTGCACTTGAAGTAGCTGTCGAACTCACAGATGGAATTCACAATCCTGAGGAAGAGCTTTCGGCTCATCCGATAACGTCGTCGAAATACTTTCTCGTCATGCAGTGGAGTGTCGGTGAAGTAGTCGGCGTAGAGCAAGCAATAGCCTTCCAGTCGATGCCTCTACTTTGCCTTTAGCCAGCCCGACGCCAAGCCATCTCGCCGCGGTTTTGCATTGCTCGCGAACAGGCCGGCCAAAGCGGTGAGGACCATGAGATGCTCTTCGTCCTGAGCGTCGCTATCGGCTTCCTCCTCCAGAAGCGCCACAAACGCCTCCTTGTCGTTCGAGTCCATCACCGAGCAGACAAATTGCCAAACACCTGGCAGGCGTGGCAGGCGCGCAGCCGCCGGTAACCCCGCCCTGCGTGACCGGAGCGCCGGAAAGTTCGCGCAGGAGCAGAGTGGAGGCTGCCGCGGTGAACCCTCTCTTTTCCGGCGGGGAATGGTCTTTCTAGCGACGGTGGGTAGGTAGTCGGCGTCGGGATCAGCACGACGGCAGAAGGCGTGTGCGCGGGTGGTGGGGGGCGGGGGGGGGGATCTGGATGAGCAAGATGCTTTTTCGGCGCAGTTTTTCCTTCTGCCGGAGCCTTCAAGCGCCCCCAAGTGCGTTGGGTTCGGCCTAGGATCGCCGAGCCAAAATATGGGTCGAGCCGGCGGATTTTGGCGTTTTGGGGGCGCGACTGGGGTTTTTTTGGAGCCGGCGTGAAAAAACTCGCCCCGAGGGCCTGTTGGGGGCGCGAGTGGAGATGCTCTTAGATCTAGTCAAATCCCATAATATTTAATTGATTTTCTAATCAGTTGAGAGCTTTTTTTCGAGAGTACGCCAATAGCGTACCTTAATTTTACTAGTAAGTGTGCACGTGCAATGCACGTCAAACCATGCAAAAAATACTTAGTGGGATATTTAAGTGATGAGTTCATAGTTCAACCATGAGCAATGGTTATGTGGGTGTCAGGTTTGGCAAATTAGTGTCTAAAAAATGGTTTGGCAAACAGGGAGTGATATATACTAGTCTGTTATAACCGTCAGAAAAAATAAGAAACGAATGAAAAAAGAATTTCATATTAATAGGTATTTCATTATTGAGAATATACATAATATAGATTATATCAACAATAGAGTTATGAATTCACATTTCATATGCTACATTTCCATAGAATTTACATATATACATGAAGTAAAGGTCGACAAAAACAGACGTGCAACATGTAAAAAACACAAGTGCTCGTCAGCATCGCCATGCGCTGCAACAAATAAGAGTAAAGAAACCAAAGCACCATTCCGATATTTGATTTTGAAACAGTAGGGATAGGTACCTCTTCATTCAGAAGAATATGATACAATTTATTGCCTTGATTGATCACCTCAACTTCTTGTTTCAACCTCTCTGTTGTAGTGATGATGTCCCTTATATTGCCATGTGACTGCTCAATGCTTGTAAAATCCCAACACAATGAAGAGAATGAGACCAAAAGCTATGAAAAAAAAGTCGTAGAGAACAAATATGAATAAGACAACAAAATTTATGAGGTCAGGTTTTAGAAAACATTTTGAGATTGAATATCATTTTGGCAACCTTGCTCATATGTTTTAATCAGTACAGCGTATGTACCTGAAACAGATTGCCTTTCACCACACCTTTTTTCTCCATCGATGTGCTTCTCTGTAAATGAAAGCCTTTGGACAAAACAACACCCAGATTTGAGAAGCATGGAGGCTACTTTCTGTAGAAAACACAAAAGGGGCAATCTTATTATCACGCGTTCTATTTGGAGTATTGTGATCAGTTAAAATAACCAATATAAAATCATTTGCGGCATACTACAGTAAAGAAAAACTTGGGGGCAAGGCCACATGCTGGGAGATGACACTTGCCGGAGGCAATGGAAAGCTCCAAGATGACCGCTTGTAGGAGGGCTGAATCACAACACTTAAACATTCCTTAGATGAATTACGCATTAGAAGCATTTTTAGATAACAAAAGAACCCCTGTGGTTCTCTAGGAAGTTGGAACAACAGCTTACTAATACCAATTCGGCAACTACAATCAGTTTATTCTCTTGAAATGTCCTCCCCTGTGGTTGGCTCATACTACCCAGCCCTATATTTAGAAAAATGGTGCCAAGTTTTGAAATTAGCTACCACATATGGAAATGACATCCTATGGACTCTTGGGGTACAATCCAATTTCAAATTAACCAACAACATCTTAGGCATTGAGTGACCAATAACAATTCATGCAAGTTTTTTTATTTCAATATAACAATGACAGTGGAAAAGGTTCAGTTAAACAACTCTAAGATTTATTTTTCTGCAAGGAAACAACTCACCTCTCCAAGAAGCAACCATGTCTTCCCTTCCTCCTTGAAGTCCTCGAACTGCAGCCTCCACTTTGCCCATAGAAGCAGCAACAACGCCGTCTCGAAGACTTTTTTTGGATACTCGTCTCTAGCATAATCTACAGGTTCACTCCTGCCCACCCATAGACTGACATGCTCAACACGTGTTTCTACAGTTTCCGGACACTCGAAGAAAGACCTGAAATTTCCATGACTGAATCACTATCATCTAAGGAGCAGGTACATGAATAAATCGATGTAATTTACAAAAATTATAATTAATCTTGGCTTGGCGCATCCTTTACAAACTCAGAGCATCTCCAACAGGCGCCCAAAAAGAACTCCGCACACTAAAAGTTTGTCTTTTTGGGCGCCGGACAGCTCCAGCAAAAGCTGTAGCGCTAAAAGTTTTTGGGCGCGCGCTGAAAAACGCTATCGCGCGCATCATATTTTGGGCGCCGGATTGCGCGCGCTTCACAATTTGCACTGTCTGCTTTTTGGGCGCGCGTTTTTGGGCGCATGCTAAAGCAAAGTTGGTCCCAGCGCATGAAAAGTGCTACAGTGGCGCGCTATAACTTTTATTGGGCGCAAAATTTTTGTGCGGCCGTTGGAGATGCTCTCAGCAGGACTGAAAATATCGTCCAAAGTCAATAATCTAAAAAGTTGACTGGAAAATCTGTACTGGACACATGACATGGTCTGATGAGCATTGCAAATTTAAAGAGGTTCTAGAATAATTGTGGCAGTGTCGGGAAGTCCCTAGTGCTCATGAATAGAACCCCAAACATGAAGTATAAATGATATTGCAAGGTAGATCATTTTATTGTACAGTAAGCTCTCCAAAAGCACCTAAATTTCAGTGTACAATCCAAATTGCTAAGAATACCTATAAAAATATAGGCATGAAAATTCTTAGTGCAAAGATTAAAACAACAGAATTGCGTAAACTTACAAGTTTTGCAGATTTTTCTGAAATCGATTATTTTCTATCAGATTATTTGCTAGAACTATATAGAGTTGGGCTAGTTGACATTGATGATTGGTAGTACTACTTGGTATCTATCAATATTGTTAGTCGAACTGAGACTGCTTACAACCATTTGCTATAGAACTTATAGGTGTACTAAGGATGTTAATCAAGAGTAGCTAAATCATTTCATGTACGAAGCAAAAATCAAGAATTACTGGTATTAAGGTAATTAGTGAAAGCACATACCCGAACAAAATTTGAAGCAACCAATTTGATTACATCAATTATAAAGAGTATAGATACATCAATTATAACCAGAACTGAAGATCAGTCACACACTTGTTGAAATGGAGCAAGGTGTGATGACTTACATTGATCGGATTCAGAACATGAGTGAGAATATGAAGTAGGAAGAACATACCAGGATCCTATGGGGGGAGAATGTGGTGGGGCCTGTCTCGGCGATTGGGCAACCGCAGCGGGTCATTGAACTCAGGAGTCTTGGCGATCAAATCCTTGACAAACTCCTTGGCCTTGTAACTCACCCTTATACCAGAGGTGTTCAGAAATCAGATCTTGAAAATAATGCTACACTGGATGCAGAATCATGTCAACTGATATAGAGGGAGATATGAATCAATCACGAAGCTGCTTGCTGCCGAGCATTGCCACGAACATCTTGTTGAGTTTCACGGTGTCGAGGTGAGAGTTGGGGTACTTCTTGAGGCTGCGCATACAATACAGATATGGGCAGAGAACATACCTTTACTATTGATGACTGCAACGCGGGGGCCGCTCCACCACGCCACTTCTCAGGCTCGCTTGCCGACTGTGACGCCGGCTAGGAGGCCTCGTGTGCCGCCCACCGGAGGCGGCCACCGCCGGCTGTTGCGGGTTTGTCGTGGCTTCCGTCACCCCACGCTGCGGCTCGACGACCTAGACGGCGGCGAGATCCTGGCAGCCGGACCACACTCAGCACACGCCCTCCATCACCTTGTCGTCACCCTGGAGTCCCGGACTTCTTGGCCCGCACCGACCCGTCGCCCATCCCGCCCGCCGCAGCCGCTCCAGCTCGGCGGGGTCGAGCATGCGCTCCGTAGGCGTCAGCTCCCGCGTTTTCTTCTCCTGCCGCAGCGGCGCCTCGTCCCTCGCCGCGTACCACAGGACCGACCTCCCATCCCCATCTCCCCCTGCCTACTCTTACCGGTCTTCCTCGACGGGAGGTGAAATAAGGGAATGGGGTCTCGGAGAGCCCAAGGGAGCGGACCCGCGGATGATCCCAAGGACGGCTCGGCGAGTGCAGCTGCCAGGGACGCCGACGCCGAGGGGATTCTCGTGGCTGTCGCAATCGCCAGCGGAGCGTCCGCGGCAGGGGAGGACGCGTTAATTGTGCCTATTTTTCTGGAATTTATCGCTCTATTATTTTTTTCTGGCCGCGGACTACAGGGGTTCGATAGATATGGCAGAGTTTCGTCCGCTCTCGTGAATTGTTAGACATACACAGGTGAGGGTTAAGTTTTATGTTGACGGTTAGATCTAATTAGATGGGCCAGATCGTGTGGTGATATTTTCTCTCGGTTGTTCTGTGCACGTGTTTTCGGGTGCGCTTAGAAAAAAAGTCTAAGGATGGAATAATCAATTGAGAGTTACAAGGCTGATTTGCAGTACTCTACTGCTTAACCGTGCGTGCATGCATGCGCACGGCCGGACTTGGTCAGCGCTGCCTCATGGACTCCTCGCAGTGGTCGGGGGCCGTCCACCTACGCCCGCTGCCCCTTGTCTCCGCCGGCGCTAGGCTCGTGTAGTTCTTCCAGTCGGCGGCCATGTTGGTGAGGTCGTGCACCTTGTTCTCGAGCCCGATGCAGCAGTTGGCGTGCATGGTGCACACCCGGTTCATCTCGCCGTGGAGCTGGCAGAAGCCGTCGAAGAGCGCCGTCTCCAGGAACACGAACCTGATGTGCAGCTCGCCGCCCGCCAGCTCGCCCTTAATCTCGTCGAACACCGCCTGGTCGTGGGTCGGCGGGAACCGCGACCTCGCCGCCCGCCACCGCCTCACCATCTCCACCGTGCGGTTGGTGGACTTGACGTAGTAGAAGCCGGTGTTGGGCGCGTTCGTCAGGGCCTCGGCGTCGCCGTTGAACCTGTCGGTGGAGACGGCCATGTCGGCGTAGAGGCTGATGTGCCGGAACGGGTTGCGCAGCCACATGATGTCCACGTCGGTGAAGAGGTAGCTGTAGCCGAGCTGGACGACGCGCTGCTGGAGCTCCAGCTTGGCCCACACCAGCTCCAAGTAGCTCTTGGTCATGAAGCGGTTGGCGGAGCTGACGTTGGCGGAGGTGACCTCGAGGAGGTAGCAGTGCGGGTGCACGGCCTCGCAGTGCGCCAGCGCGCCGGGGTCGACGGCCACGATGAGGGTGTGGTTGAGGAGGTGCGCGATCCCCTCGCCGTTGTTGAACCCCGCGCGGAAGAGGTCGAGGAGGGAGCCCGGCCGCGACCACGCCTCGTTCACCGACGTGATGATCACCGTCCCGTCGTCCGTGGCCACCCTCGGCAGCAGCTCCGCCAGCCCCGGAAACACCCTCTCCTCCGTGTCCGTCTCCGTCTCCGTGAGGTTGGCATCATGGGTCATCTGCTCATGATGAGCTGATGAGGATCCATTATTGTTGTTCCCCAAGGTGTAGGTGGAGAAGCTGGCCAACCGCTCGCCGACCCGGTCGGAGGCGAGGAAGAAGAGCAGGAGCGTGGGGAGGAGAGCCCCGAGGAGGAACGAGGCCGAGTGGCTTCCGCCGCCGCCGCCGCCGCCGTGCTGCTTTCTCGGACTGCCCAACATGTCCACCACCACCAAGTACGTACGTAACCGACAGGGGTTCGGTACGTTGTGGCAGCAGACACAAAATGGAAACTGCGTGCCACTGTCGCACGTACCGCCGTCGATCTGCGGGTGCTTTAAAAGGAGACGCGGCTCCGCAGGACGGACGCGTGTTGATCGCTTCAAAGTTCAAAACGATCGACGACCATATGTGCATGTGCAGCCTGATGATGTGTGCATGCGAAATAACTAGTCTTCCTGTTTCGATCCGACGTAGGATTCGCCCCTCTGCGTCAACGTGCCATAATACTACATTCACGGGCAAGTTCAACGGGCTTTCACGGGCTTTCACGGGCTAGCATGGAGTCACGTACGTGCTTTGATCTCTCTGAAAAACAAGTAGTAACCGTCAAATTGGCCTACGTAGTCAATAGAGTAAATTGCATAAAACCACCACATTGAGGGCTAGCTTTGCGAAAAACACTAGGGTACAGAATCATTGTAGAAAGCACCACGTCTAGTGTAATTGTTTTGCAGAAACCACTGATCGGTGGATCGGGCCGTGTTAAGTGAGTTTATGACAGTTGGGGCCCATTTTTTACCTAGTGGCATAACATTTCGTGCCAGATCAGTGTTATTCCAAATTTACAAACGAGTCCTTAGATTTTACACAGACACCCCTAAATAAAAAACAAAAACGCAATCCCCTCCCCAGGTGCATCAACCCCGACGCCGCCCCCCTCCTGCGCCTTCTGCGCTCGCCGGCGAGCGACGTCGACCATGCCTCACTACCATCCCCTCCACAGGCGCATCAACCCCGACGCCGGCCCTCCATCCCGCCTCCCTGCTTCCTCGCGCTCGGCCGCGAGTGCCTCACCACCGGAGCTTCAGCGAGCCAACGGCGATGACCACCAGGACCCCGACGCCGCCAGATCCGGCCGTCCTCCGCCGCCCTTGCTCGTTCCTGGCCGGATCCCGCTGGTAGAGCCCCATCCCCGCTGCCTCCTCTACATCGGCCGCCGCCTATGACCTCCTCTGCCTCGTCCTGTTCTGGATCGATGAGAGCGACGACCCAATCCATCGTCCTGTTCTGGGGCGGCAGATGAACCTCGCCGGCGTCGAGGTCGAACTGCTCCTCGGCCAGCAGGCGGCGAGGGGAGGGCCACGGGAGGCGTCATCTGCCTCGTCCTCTGCCTCGGTGCAGCAACGGCGACGGCGGCCTCTGCCTCATCTGGGGTCGGGATGGGGGTTGCCAAGGTTGGAACGAGTGGTGGTCGTGGTCGGGATGGGCGACGGCGGTCGGGATGGGGGCCGCCGAGGTTGGAACGGGGTGGTCGGGGTCGGGAGGGGTGGCCGGGGTCGGGAGGGGCGACGGTGGTCGCGGTCGGGATGGGCCTGCGATAAATTGTTTGGCAAGGAGAGAAATTTGGGGGGCTTTTTTCATGAAACCTAAACTGTTCTGCCACGTAGGTGAAAAATGGGCCCCAACTGTCATAAACTCACTTAACGCGGCCCGATCCGCCGATCAATGGTTTTTGCAAGAGAATTACGCAAGACGTGGTGCTTTCTGCAGAGAAACTGTATCCTAGTGTTTTTCGCAAAGCTAGCCCTCAAAGTGGTGGTTTTATACAATTTACTCGTAGTCAATATAATTAGCGCGCGTGCCAATTCTCGATCGACCGGCCGGTTGGTTCCAGACTTGGAAATGTTCCGGCCGGCCGGCCAGGTCCTGGAAGGCAAAAGTCGCGGAGCCTTGGGGTAGAAGGATTCAAGCTTGACAGCAAAGTTCAAAGTCCAGTCAACCTAAAGTGCAACGTTTCCCTCTTTGGCGCCTCTTTTCCTGGGCTGTTCTTTGACAATGACAACGGTTCAACGCGTCCATTCATGCTAGTATGAGAGAGCTTTGCTGCACCTACGGACTACTTAGTTTTACAAGGATTCAAAAGGAAAAAATTTCATGGATGCATTCAGTTTGTAGGAAACCCATACACGAACTCCGTAGGAATACTATCCTATGTGTTCTGAGAAAACTACACATCCATTCAAGCTCTCTTTTTTGCGTAAGAATGGGGCAAGCCAATTTCTTACGATGACAAGTGCCATCCTATCAAAGTTCTGTACTAGTCCTAATTCCTACGTTTTAGTTTTCTCCAAACCGAATGAGCCCTACTCTGTGGATGCTCATGGTGGGAGTCCAAATGCGCGCGGGTTTGTGACTGAAGGACTTTTTTACCACACACTCTCCATTTCTTTTTTACTTTGCATATAAGATTTGTCTCAAGTCAAACTTCGCAAAGTTTGATCAAATTGATATTTACATATCAACATCTACACTACTAAAGATAGATACTATAAAAATTATTCGATGATGCATCCAATCATATTGATTTGATATTGTGAATATTGATATTTTTTCTATAAACTTGGTCAAACTTCATGAAGTTTGACTTAAGACAAATCGTATATGCAAAGTAAAAAAATTGGAGGGAGTACTATTGGTTGCCCACGCACCTTTGTTTCTTTACACGAAAATCATCACAAAATAAAATACATTGTTAGAGATACTTTCTTATTAAATTTAAGTTAAAATTAACACTAAGGTGCACAAGCATTTCTTCTTTCGTGCTAATATAAATTATTTCAACGGACCAGGCATGGACTCTCGGGCCTCTTGTCGGGCCCCACACATGGTCGTGATGCACTACCGGATCCTCCACAGTCCACATCCCTCCTCCTCATGCATATATTAGTTACATTCCCCTCGAAAGAATGTAATAATTACATTCCACTAAAAAAATGATTACATTGAACATGGATACTTGGAAAATATATGTATGATTAATATTAGTAATTATTACTTTCTAAATATGTAGGCGTTGCAAGGTGAAGATATAGATGGGGAGCTTACCAAACAAGATGGGTGTAGGGTAATTCTGCCGCCGGTGGCCCCCCCTGCCACCACCACCAACTCTTAGACATGCAGATGATGGCGGTACAAAGAGAAATATCATCACCTTCCTCCTTCTAACCTATGGTTACCATGTCGGTCTTTTCTCGTGTTCCAACCCGTTGATAACCCTTTAAACTTCGAGTTCCATGATGGAAGACTCGGTCCCTATGTATAGAAGCCACCCCCGCACTCCTGCTTGCAAGCCGGGAGTGGTCACCACCTGACGTGTTGGTTATCTTGCCATGGAGATGCTTCTACCATGTCTGTCGGTGACCACTTACGATTGGCGAGCTCCATACTGAAGTGGATTGTAATATCCTGGTATTGGGATCACCACCGCAAGCGCCCAAGATTAGATGCACACTTTCGCCTTCCTACCATGTTGCTTGTGTGGGGGGGGGGGGGGGGGGGGGGGGGGGGGGGGAGGCCGGGGTGGACGGAGGTAACCAAGAGGTTTAGTTTTTTCAAATAAAGAATTGCCTCTCATCCGTACTGAGTGCCTTATTTATAGCCTCAACAAAAACATTTACAAAAGTATCCCTACCTTGATACAAGGATCATAGGGGCATTTCAGATATTTCACGTTCACAATTTATTCCTAAGTGATGCTCGAAAATTTTGAGATTGTGGAGCAGATCGGTGATGTATCGTTATGGCGGCATGGCACAAGAGGGCACGGTTCTTGAATCCAAACAGAGTGAAACATTTTTGCCCTGTCAGTTCTGTTCTTTTTGATATACTCCTAGGTAGTAGAACACATCAAATAGATGTTTGTGAGGCCATACTTGAAGACAATAATTCTTGAGCCTTGAGCTAGAAGGATTAAGGTATGACAACAAAGTTCAAGTATAGTCAACTTAAAGTGCGACGTTAATCAGCTTTAAATTTTTAGTTTGTCTAGTTCACATCTAGATGTTTTTTTAAGGATGTCACGTCTAAGCTCCCACAAATATATAATGTAACAATAAGAAATGAAAAAAACTAGAACAAAAAATAGACCACAAACAGAATGGACATCAGGCTAGATGTGACTTAACTATGTCACATCTAGATGTGTCTTAAATTTTCTTCTTCTCGTGCTACTATGGCCTCTTGTCGGGCGTCCCGCACTTGGCCGGGACGCGCCACTGGAAGCTCCTCCCGGCGGCCTTGGCCTTCATCTTCTCCGCCGGCGCCATCACCGTGTAGTTCCTCCACTGCCCCAGCACGTCCCGGAGGTCGCTGATCTTGTTCGCCATGCCGATGCAGCAGTTGGCGTGCATGGTGCACGCCCTCGCCATGTCGTTGCGGAACAGCTGGCAGAAGCCGCTGAAGTGCGTCGTGTCGAGGAACTGGACGCGTATGCGCAGGTCGCTGTCGGCGCCGGCGAGCTCGTGTTTGATGTAATTGAAGATGGTTTGCTCGTGGTTTTGCGGGAACCTTCGCCGCGCCGCCCGCCACCGCCGCAGCATCTCCACCGTTCGGTTCGTCGACTTCACGTAGTAGAACCCTGTGTTGGGCCAGTTGCTGAGGTCGTCCGCATCGCCGGAGAACACGTCGCAGGACGTCGCCATGTCCGCGTGCAGGCCGATGTGCCGGAACGGGTCCCGGAACCACAGGATGTCCACGTCCGTGAAGAGGAAGCTGTAGCCGAGCTGAAGGACGCGCTGCTGGAGCTCGACCTTGGTCCAGACGAGCTCCACGTACGCGTCGCTCATGAAGTCGCTCGCGGAGCTAAGGTTCATGGACGTCTTCCTCGTCGGGAGGAGGTAGCAGAACCGGTGCACGGTCCGGCAGTGGCGGTAGGCCATGGGGTCCATGGCGACGACGAGGAGGTGGTCGAGGAAGTGGTCGATCTTCTCGCCGGCGAAGAAGCTCTCACGGAAGAGGCGCAGCAGGGAGCCCGGCCGCGCGAACGCCTCGTTCACCGACGTGATGATCACCGTCCGGTCGTCCGTGGCCACCATGGGCAGAAGCTCAGCCAAACCTGCGAAACTGGACTGGGCATCCTGCAAGCAGTTCACACACTAACGTGTCAATTCATAACCATCATAATTTACCTCTAAGAAAGCATATCTCTCCTTTTTTGGTTACTGGAGTAGGTACTACAGTAGGACGATACTATGAATATTGAACATTTAACGCTGGATATACTTTCCTGGAAAAGATTACACACATTATTGGAGAAAAATATTTGGTATTAGACTCAAATATTCTCAAAGCATTTAAAATATTTTATGTGTATCTTGGTAATTAAACCCCAATTATATAGTTGGTCACTAGTCAATGTTGTATTCCTCCTTCACCCTACTCAGTTATTGTTTCTGATTCCGTTGAGGCAAGTCCTTTTGCACATCCTCATTAAA
This sequence comes from Triticum timopheevii, assembly GCA_963921465.1. Lineage (NCBI taxonomy): Eukaryota > Viridiplantae > Streptophyta > Magnoliopsida > Poales > Poaceae > Triticum > Triticum timopheevii. The sequence goes on from OY997266.1 coordinate 568,292,701, forward strand.
TTTTTAGATCTAGTCGAATCCCACAAAATTTGTATCCATTTCCTAATCAATCAATTGAGAGTTACAGGGATCATTTGCAGTACTAAATCGTGCCACGTTTTGTTTCGTAAAAAAGGCCAGCTTCTAAAATGTCAATCTTCCTTTCGTTATCACGCGCAAATTCATGGTGCTCATTGAAAAAACTTACTCCCTTCATCCAAATTTATAGGGTCTAATCCCTTTTTCGAGGTTGCATTTGACCATTGATAAGAGTAAACATATATGAGGTTGCATCATTACTTCTTTCACATATGAATTTAGTCATATGCTTTGTGTAACATCCATGCCATATGTTATTATTTGAACTTGTGGTCAGAGGTGACTTAAAAAACCGTATTAGGCCCTATATATTTGGATGGAGGAGTACTGATTTCATAACAATTAGGACAGCTTTCCTGTGTTTCTTGCTAAATCGTGAATTGATCGTCAGTTAATATTGTTTTCCTTATTTACTCTACTCCATTATTGTTTCTACCCCGAAAACTCCATTTACACATCCTAATAATTTTGAGACCCCCTCAATCCTAGTATAATATTTGTGAGGATTTAATCATGTTATTAAGTTAATGCCAAATCTACCAAGAACTTCTTATATATTTTTTTTCAGGAAGAATTTCTTAGATCTTAGCCAGCCAAACTTACTCGTCTAATTAGCCTCAAGATTTGCTTTGTTTATCTAAACACCTGGAAAGGACGTTGGAGCTCACTACACCAATAGGGAACTAAATGAACAAACCTACTTAAAGTGCTATTTTTTCTTTCAAAAATGTATAGTAACTATACTAATTTAACGGCTTAATATGCTTGACGCACAAAAACTTGACTAGCAGCGAGTAAAAAAGCAAGCTTCCTATTCCAAAGAAATACACCATGTAATACAAGGGATCTATCTCAACGAGAAACACTGAAACAAAGCGATTATATGGGATTCAATCATGTCATATGTGTTTTCATACCGAAACGGAAACTTCAAAATGCTACACATCATATGGAAACTTGTAAACAAACCAACTGGAAGTGAGACCAGCACAATGAACTACCTACCTCGTTAGAGTTTCCACTATTTTGTTTTGGTGCTCGCCTTGGAGACGGCATCATTGCATCTAGTGGTGGCCACCTCTGGCTGGCGAGCACCAATAGCAGAAAGAGGGTTATAGTGGTTGCAGTCCAAAACTTTACAAAGCGATGAAGACTTCCGTCATGGAACTCCATGATGATTTTCAAAACAAAAAAGAACTTTACCGTGTTGGAGAGATATAACTCCATTGCATTGGATTTATAGGGTGTCCATGATTAATTGGCATGCAGCTAATGTTGGCAGGAGTTAATGACATTATGGTAGCGATTAAAATCCTACTTCGAGATATATGCATGATAAAAGAATAATTATTACCTTCTAAAGATGTAGGCACTTCAGCGTGAGGATATGGATGTGTGTAGGTTTCTATGGGTTTTGAGATATGAGGGTGTCTTCAATCCACAATTTCACAAAGTGGCGGAGACTTATGTCGTGGAACTCATATGGTGATGTGAAACTAAAATCTAGTTCCGGTTACATCGTATTTATAAGGCCGTCTATAATGTATGGGTGATACAGAATATGGATAATGCATGCACAAATCAATCAGATTGAAGCAGTGAGTTGCTGACTAATTGGAAATATATGCACGATAAACAACAATTATTATCTTCTAGAAATGTAGATATTGGATATGAATGTCCATAGGTTCCTATGGGTTTTGAGAGGTGAGGGGATACCAAAATAAAACAAGAAGATGGGTGATGGGTGATTCCGATGTCATTGCTCCCCTCTCCACCAACCCCTACCCTCGATGCTCAACAATTGTAGATAATAGTGGTGGTAAAATAAGCACCATTCACCTTCTACCTTGGGGTTACCTTGTCAGTCATTTCTTGTCTGGTTCGGCAATAATCACCATATTTTGAAGTTTTGTGGTGGTAGACTTGTTAATTTGTCAAACCATGGGTTGCAATCCCCCCAACTCACCTAATGGTACTGTGATATGCCTGTAGGATTTGCTTCTTGCAACAAAGACAATGTCATCATATCAATCGGTGACAACTCCCGGTTGGTGAGCACTAACAGGAAGAGGAGAGAAAGGGATGTTGCAATCTGCAGCTTGATGAAAGTACCCCATGGTGATGTGGAACCTGAACTCCATGGTATTGGGATCGCCATCGCAAGCCCAAAGACACACTTTTGGGCCAGTTGGGGGAGGGGAGGGATATGACCAAGGGATCTGGGGAGTTATGAAATCGTGAATGATCTCTCGTCCTTGCCGATCACCTTATTTATAGCCGAAACAAAAATATTTACAAAAGTACCCCTACAATGATGCTTGGATCTTAGGGGTATTTGAGAGATTTTTTGTTTGCGTCTTACTCTCCCTGGTCCTTCTCGATGATTTCAAGGCGGTATTTGTGGAGCCAGCGTGAGACATAGTATGATGACATCATGGTTGTACAAGCCCGTAACTCTTGAACTAAAAGAGAGATAGGACCCGGGCAAGTTGGGCCGTGTCTGGGGTCTTGACACCAAAATCCTTTCACAACGGTAGCACTATTTGCTACTTTGTGGCACTATTTTCCATGTTTAGCCCGGGATTGGCCTTGGACCTGGCCCCATCCTAGCTCCGCCGCTGAAGAGAGACAAAGTATGTTTGGTGTCGTTCACGCGTAAAGTTGTGCTCCCTTTGATATATGCATTAGAACAGTTTAAATAAATGTTTTAGTGGCTATAGTTTGTTTCATGTAATTCTTTATTTGGACTGTAGGACTGTGGTTGTAACAAAACACATGTCACCCAAAATCTAACTTGAGTCGGCCCCCTTTCTTTAGGCTATAGATTCCTGAGAATCATTGTGACTATGGATTCCCGAGAACCAGTTCCTGGGTGTAAATTCTTGAGAATCAGAAGCAAGTTGTTTGCTTACCATATTGTTGGACATGTGTAGGAATTGTTGGGTTTTTTAAATGTCAGTAATGTCCCCGAAAGTTGGATATGATGTTCATATGTTGATTACGCACAAACTAAGCTGTTTCGAGTGGTTAAAGTGGAAAATTGCTGTTTAACCATATGGGACAAATCTTGTGTCTACAAATGTCATGATCATGGAAACGTTTCATTAAAAGTATGCATATGAAACATAACATCTAAAATATGCACCAACCTTCATTCTTACATGCAAAACATATCATCCAAAATATGTACCAACCATGGTAGTGTTACATACGAAACATGTCATCCAAAATATCCACCAACCATCATTCTTACATATGACAAGTACGTATCTCCAAAATATGCATTAACCATCATAGACACATCAAGCAGTATTTAAACATGTACTTGATCCGCTAACAAGACATTATCAATTGCCTCACGAGTTGCCTGCATAGTTCCATGAAAGTGCAACTAATCCCCGGGTGGTTTTGGTAATTAATAACAACATATATATCATTGAACTAATAGTTACTTGAGAATCATTTCAGAGAGTTCAGTGATATGGGTATGGCAAGGACTGAAGAAGTGGACCCCCCAAAATGCTAAGGCAAGCATTGGCAAAAGCTCAAGACTCCATTTTTGGTTTAGTGATCCAAGATCACATTGAGTCCATAGGAAAAGCCAATACTATTAAAAGGGGATGAGGTTATGATGATGATCTGGTTGCTCAAGTGCTTAGTGATACATCTCCCAAACTATCAGCAATTTTCACTGCCATATACACTCATAAGTAGTCTCGGTCCCACCGATATTCCAAACTCAGTCACACCGTGATGAACCACCTCAGCCATAAGCCAAATCCTAGAAAACTCGGATTTTCCGATTCTGAACTCGGTCTCACCGAAACATGAGTTGCCAAGCTTCTGTAACCTTCTGTCATCAAATCGGTGTCACCGAGATGATGAAGTCGGTCCCACCGAAACTGGCATGCTCTTGTCATTGCACGAATCGGACTAACCGAGATTGTATTTTCGGTCCCACCGAAAATCCCAACGTTCACATTATTTGAACTATCGGTCTCACCGAGTTGTCCACTTCGGTCCCACCGAGATTGCTCAAATGTGTGTAACGGTTGGATTTTGTGTGGAGGCTATTTATACCCCTCCACCCCCTCTTCATTCGTGGAGAGAGCCATCAGAAAGAACTACCACTCCTACCTTACATTTCTGAGAAGAGAACTACCTACCCTTGTGTTGAGATCAAGTTTCTCCACTCCCACCATATGAAGCTTGATCTCTAGCCTTCCCAAGTTGCTTTCCACTCAATCCTTTCTTCCACCACAGCCAAATCAGTGAGGAGAGTTGAGTGTTGGGGAGATTATCATTTGAAGCACAAGAGCAAGGAGTTCATCATCATCTACAACATCTATTACCTTTTGGAGGGTGGTGCCTCCTAGATTGGTTAGGTGTTGCTTGGGAGCCTCCGTCATCGAGATGTGGAGTTGAACCAAGAAGTTTGTAAGGGCAAGGAGATCGCCTACTTCGTGAAGATCTACCCCGAGTAAGGCTAGCCCTCCGTGGGCGTAGGCCATGATGGAATAAACAAGGTTGCTTCTTCGTGGACCCTTCGTGGGTGGAGCCCTCCGTGGACTCGCGCAGCCGTTACCCTCCGTGGGTTGAAGTCTCCATCAACGTGGAAGTACGATAGCACCACCTATCGGAACCACGAGAAAAATCACCGCGTCTCCAAAATTGTGTTTGCTCTTCTCCACCTCTCTTTACTACATGTGCAATTTACTTTCCACTGCCTATACTCTAGAATTGCATGTGTAGGGTGATGCTTGACTTGATCATAAGTGTGAATCTGCCAAAAACTGTTCTTTGTCAAAAGGCAGAATTTTTATATTGTCAAGTAGTCTAATCACCCCCCCTCTAGACATACTTTCGATCCTACAAGTGGTATCAGAGCTTTGGTCTCCATTGTATTTGTTTCCATTGCATTGGACTCCATAAGCTTGGTTTCACAACCTAGGAGAGTATGGCGTCTAGTGAGGGTAATTTTCCTAGAGGTCCTTACTTTGATGGTACAAATTTTGCTAGTTGGAAGCATAAAATGAAAATGCATATTCTTGGTCATAATCCAGCCGCATGGGGCATTATTTGTGTTGGTATGCAAGGTGAATTCTTCGAGGAAGGAAAAGTTCCGGATCGCGAAGCTACAACGGAAGAATTGCGGATGTTGCAAAACAATGCTCAAGCTTGTGACATTCTCTTCAATGCCTTGTGTCCCGAGGAGTTCAACAAAATCAGCCGTCTTGAGAATGCAAAAGAGATTTGGGATACTTTGGTTGAAATGCACGAAGGTACCGAGTCCGTGAAGGAATCAAAGCTAGATATTCTTCAAGGTCAACTTGACAAGTTCAAGATGAAGGATGGTGAAGGAGTCGCTGAAATGTACTCTAGGCTTGCTCTCATCACAAATGAGATTGCCGGCTTAGGAAGCGAAGAAATGACCGACCGATTCATCATCAAGAAGATCCTCAGAGCTTTGGATGGAAAGTATGACACCGTGTGCACTTTGATCCAAATGATGCCAAACTACAAGAATCTCAAGCCAACCGAAGTCATTGGAAGAATTGTTGCTCATGAGATGACACTTAAGGGTAAGGAAGAGCTTCACAACAAGTCAAGTGGTGCTTACAAAGCTACAAGTGATGCTCCCACAACCTCAAGTGACAAGTTAGTTTCCAATGAAGAGATAAGCCTAATGGTCAAGAACTTCAACAAATTCTACAAGAATAGAGGCAAAGAGAGAAGCTCAAAGTCTAGATCATATGATGAAAAGAGATCTTCTAGTCGTGATCGAAACTGCTACAATTGTGGAAGACCCGGACACTACTCAAATGAGTGTATGGCTCCCCACAAGAGAAGAGAAGAATCTCCAAGAAGAAGAAGCTCAAGAGATGAGTCACCTCAGAAAGAGAGAAGGAGCAGAGATGATCGTTATGAACGAAGACCCTCTCGGAGAAGCAAGGATTCGGAGAGGAAAGACAAGTCATCAAGGAGCTACACAAGAAGAAAACATCAAGCTCATGTAGGTGAATGGGTCTCCGGCTCCGACTCCGACAATCAATCCGAAGGAAGCTATCACTCCGACTCCGACTACAGTCAAGATGAAGGTGTTGCCGGTCTTGCTCTCGTATCCTCCAACTCCAACTCCTACGACTTATTTGATTCACCAAATGAGGGAATTGGAAGATGCTTCATGGCTAAAGGCCCCAAGGTATCACACCCTGAATTCATTGACTTCAATAGTGATGAGGATGACTTGCTTGGTGAAGATGAGCTCTTGCTTGATAAATCCAGTAAGCCTAGTAACGATGAACATGCTAATAGTCTTTATAGTCGAGAAGAGTCGAATGACAATGCTATGAAGGAGATTGAGCGTCTAACTAAAGAACTAAACACTCTTAAGTTAGCTCATGAAACAACTCAAGAAGATCATAGAGAGCTCCTAAGATCTCATGAGAAGCTACGCTTCGAGAAGCTCACTCTAGAGCAAGAACATGAGTTTCTAAAAGCAATCATAGAGAAAGGTGTCTACAAGAGCCTTGCCGGAAGCAAGAACTTTGAGGAAATTATTCGCAAGCAAGGAAGGCACCGGAAGAATCAAGGAATTGGTTTTGAGCGAAAGTTCAACGCCAAAGGCGTTGAGTGGGAAGAAGGTCAATATCCTACTCCACAGTTTGTTCCTCAAAAGGAGAAGTATGATCCTACTTCTTCCAATGTGGAACAAGCTCAAGATGACCTTCCACCACAAGACCACAAGCTAAAAGGCAAGGACAAGCTTCAAGAGGAGATTGATGCATTTGTTGAAGCACCTCAAGCCATGGTCAAGTGGGTTCCCAAGGAAACGTCAAGTTCTACTTCGTCAAGCTCAACTACAACCCCAAGGATTCCCATCAAGATGATGTGGATCCCGAAGAAGAAGAACTAGAAAGTTCTTGAGGGTGACTCCGCCAACATACTTCACTCACATTCATTTTGGCAAAAACTTGTGCAATCAACTTCCACATCGTGCACTAGTTCATGGAGTCACAAACCCTCTTGTTGGTATGTCAAGGGACAAGGTAATCATTGCTTTCATGGACATCATCTGTTGTGAACTTCAATCTATGTCCATGGATATCCTTGTTTGTTCCTTGTGGGACTAACCCATGTAGGTATTGAAAGTGCCCGAATCCAAAGGATAGCTCCCAACTCTTAATGATCTCCATCAACATTGAGCATCTACATCTTCAACATCTACATGAAGTCTTCTACGACAACCCAAGGTTAGTTTGACCCTTTAAAAGGGGTTCTCACATCTAGGGGGAGCTTTGCTCTAAAAATTGAGCTAAAGCATCTTCAAATGATGTGAACACATCAATGCTTTATGTAAAAGTGGTAACCCCACTTGTGCTTAAACGATGAGTATGACCTATGATCAAATGTTCTCATTTGGCTCCTAAGTCAATATACTCATATAAAGATGACCTAGTCATCGACAAATTGTGTGTTAGTTGCTAGAGTTTTGGTTGTGCATGTTTGACACATATTTCATTTGCTATCTTATTGTGTGAGCATGTTGGATGCATGATTTTATCCATTCGAGGACATCCATTTGTTGTTTTGGTCGTTTTGATTTTTCTGACCAAATGGATGGACAAGAATGCCTAAGTACCTCCCCTAGCTATCTATGCTTTCTTGTCTCAAATTCTATTCATGCTTACATCACAAATTTTGAACAAGTCATTTTCGGACCCTCCGGGTGAGGAGCACTCGGAGCCACCGATCCGTCAAGGGCTAATTTCCAAAACCTTCTAATTGATTTCGGTCAGACCAACTCACTCAAACTCGGTCGAACCGAAAGCATTTAGACTGATCTAGGTTTTCATCTCGGTGAAACCGAGTTGTGATTTTCGGCGTGACCGAAGTGCATAACTGCCTAGCAGTTATCCATCTCGGTGCCACCGAGTTTTACAACTCGGTCCCACCGACAGCGAAGGGGTATGTATTCCGAGGGCCGCGCGCATTGATTCCTCCTTCAAACGTTTCGCCCCCACACCCCTTGCTGCCGTCGCCTTGGTCTCCGGATCGTCGCCGTCATCGCCTGTGCGCCCTCGCCGCAGGTCTCCGTCGCCGTCAACGGACATCTCCTCCGCGCCGTTGCCGCTGTAGAAAAACTCCACCAAGTTAGGGTGAGTTTTGATCCCACTCGTGCTCCCATCTCCGATTCAATGCACGTTTGGATTGCCTAGTATCTTGCCACGATTGAAATCCTCCTGTACACCAGATTAGTTCGTTTGAACTAGATTCGAGTAAAAGTTTTAGGGTTAGGTTTCCGCGGAACACATCTCGGTGAGACCGATTTTGTAATTTTGGTATGACCGATTTGGCCTATGGCCATTGCACTGCACCTTTCGGTCCAACCGAGTTGTGCAAAATCGGTGTGACCGAAATGAAGATTCTGTGAAACCCTAGTGTTTTCGGCAGGACCGAAACCCACTTCGGTCAAACCGAAAGTGGTGTGCCAAGCTCCTGTTTAACACTTCGGATTCACCGAACCTTAAACTCGGTCTGACCGAAATGTCTTCTGTGAAAACCTAATACTAGAATTTGAACTCATTTTTTTTGCAAAAACTTCTGCAGTTTGTGATGACTCTTCTTCTCTGCCTATACCTTATCTATTCACAGGTTGTCAGCCATGTCAGATGCCAGTGACAGTCAGAACAGGTCAGAGACACCCATTGCAGACATTCCAGAGGCAGGCACTAGTCCTGATCCTAGTAGCTCATCTGATGATGGTGAGAGGAGTACACCAAGTGGCTTGCCTCCTGCAGCCACCAGAGCTAGAAAGAAGAGGAATTCAGATGATGAGGATTCAGATTTTGTTGTTGAGGAAGAGGTGACCTCAAAGCCTAAAAGAAAGGTTGTTGCCAAAGAGCAACAAGGTCAACAATCTAAGAAGGGCACCAGCAAAGTCAAGCAGTCAACTGTTGCTAAGAAGCTGAATTTGGGAGAGGCAGCTGCAAGCAAAGTGAAGAAAACCTCCAAGAGAAAGAGGATAGTGCATTATGCAGCAGTAGAGAATGAGGATGAGGAAGCACCCCAGCCTCCTCAGAAGCCGAAGCTCATGGGTGATGCCATTAAGGCTGGAGCCACATCAAAGCCTAAGAAATCTGCTCCAGCTAAGGCAGCTCCAGCAAAGCCTGCTACCAAGCCCAAGAAGACCGTCAGAAACATTCCAGCGTCTGAAAAGAACAAGGATGATGTGCCACCAGCTGAGTCAGACGATGAAGGACCAGTTTTGCTAAAACTTCGTCCAAAACTGCCACTCCATGATGATGCTCATCCTCAAGCTGAGGATATGAAGGCAAGGAAAGATAGAGGTCTCAGGCTATGGAGACAAACTGACCCATATGCCGTGAGGAGAAGAACTGCTGTAGATCCCAGATTTCACACCGGAGAGCAGCAGGACTTCTATGAGACCGTGCTGATGGACAAGAAGCCCATAGTCGCAGACACCCGATATGTTGACTGGAAGTACATTGACAGCGAAGAACACAGAGATTTCTTTCCACATGTGCATGAAAGTTTCACTGCATGTGGCGTTGCAGACTTTGTAGGTCAGAAATTGACCAGTTGGAACGATGAGATGATAATGCAATTCTATGCCATAGCTCACTTCTACCCTGATGGAAAGATTACGTGGATGACTGAAGGTCAAAGGTTTTCTTCTTCTGTTGAAGAATGGGCAGAAATTCTGAATGCTCCAGTGCAACGAGAAGATGATATTGATGTATATGGGATTCCAAAGAAGAATCATGAATCCATGAAGAACATGTACAAAGAGATTCCAGCAGAGGATTTGGGAATCTGGAAGCTCGGCTCAGTCTACTATCTCCAGGCAGGCTTACCTACCACTAATACCATTTTGAGGCATACCTTGATGCCCAAATCTGGAGATGATCGCATGATCAGAGGATACTCTATCAACATGCTGCACATACTTGATGAGAGAGCACCTTTCAAGGTGATGGACTTGATGGTAGAGACCATTAAGAGGACTGCAGCTGACCAGAAAAGGTCATGTGGATTTGCCCCGCAGATTCAGATGCTTATTAATGCCAAGTTTGGCACGGGCACATTCTTGTTGGATAGAGAACATTTACCGTTGCAGCCAGAGCATGAAGACAATGTTGTTGTGATGGATGAGGAGGATCCGACATCTGTTGAAGGTCAAGCCAAGATCGAAGCTGCTAAGAAAGCCAAAGCTGACAAGGAAGCAGCAGCAGCAGCTAAACCAAAGAGTTTCGGAGAGCAAATACTTGAAGCTACTCAAAGGATTGAACAACGCCTGGCCAGCATTGTACAGTCTCAGGAGAGCTTAGAGAGGATTGTTGAGGACAAGATCCACGCTCTGGACGTGAAGCTGACTGAAGTACAAGTGACCGTCAACAAGCTCGAGGCAGACATTGAGGAAGCAAAGCAGGAGAAGGAAGAGCTTATGCGTGAGTTGCAGGATGACTTAGTCCAGGATTCTCATCGACAGACTGCTCCGGTTCCCAAAGGACCCCGATCAGCTGCTATTCCAGTGACTGACACCAGGACTACAGCTTCAGCACCTCCCACAGTTCCAGCAGTTACTCCAACTCCAGCTCCAGTGACCACTCCTCCAGCACAGACATCAGCTGAAGTCTTCGCCGATGCTGTCATATCCACTCCGACATCAACCCAGACGGGAGCCGCCAGCAGAGTCCACAGTGACGCTTAGCTTTATGCTTTTTCGAACTTTTTGGTAACTTGTTGCCAAAGGGGGAGAAATTGTATAGATCATAGGACTTCGAGAGAGAGAGTGCTGTTGTCTTTGCGCTTTTGCTCTTTCGTTCTTTTGCGGTTTCTTTGAGATACTTTTGGTTTTCGAGTCATTCAGTGTGTTTGATACTCCGTTTGATTCTACCTCAATGAGTGCTTGGTCGTACTATGCTTTAATGTGTGCTTAATGCTTATCATATGCCATTCCTATCTCGTATGACCATTTACTCATGTCTTGGTGATTGGGTGCATGCTGTTCATTCTTATCATTTTGTGCGCTCCACCAAGATGTATGTGACATGGAAGAGTGACCCATGATCCTAATCGATTGTGCATTTGCATTCAAAAGCAAATCTTAAATAATGCACAAATTTAGGGGGAGCTCTTGCTTATCACATACTTCTCAATGCGACGATATTATTCATTGATTATATCCTTTGTCGAAGCTTTGATCTATATGTTGTCATCAATTACCAAAAAGGGGGAGATTGAAAGTGCAACTAATCCCCGAATGGTTTTGGTAATTAATAACAACATATATATCATTGAACTAATAGTTACTTGAGAATCATTTCAGAGAGTTCAGTGATATGGGTATGGCAAGGACTGAAGAAGTGGACCCCCCAAAATGCTAAGGCAAGCATTGGCAAAAGCTCAAGACTCCATTTTTGGTTTAGTGATCCAAGATCACATTGAGTCCATAGGAAAAGCCAATACTATTAAAAGGGGATGAGGTTATGATGATGATCTGGTTGCTCAAGTGCTTAGTGATACATCTCCTAAACTATCAGCAATTTTCACTGCCATATACACTCATAAGTAGTCTCGGTCCCACCGATATTCCAAACTCAGTCACACCGAGATGAACCACCTCAGCCATAAGCCAAATCCTAGAAAACTCGGATTTTCCGATTCTGAACTCGGTCTCACCGAAACATGAGTTGCCAAGCTTCTGTAACCTTCTGTCATCAAATCGGTGTCACCGAGATGATGAAGTCGGTCCCACCGAAACTGGCATGCTCTTGTCATTGCACGAATCGGACTAACCGAGATTGTATTTTCGGTCCCACCGAAAATCCCAACGTTCACATTATTTGAACTATCGGTCTCACCGAGTTGTCCACTTCGGTCCCACCGAGATTGCTCAAATGTGTGTAACGGTTGGATTTTGTGTGGAGGCTATTTATACCCCTCCACCCCCTCTTCATTCGTGGAGAGAGCCATCAGAAAGAACTACCACTCCTACCTTACATTTCTGAGAAGAGAACTACCTACCCTTGTGTTGAGATCAAGTTGCTCCACTCCCACCATATGAAGCTTGATCTCTAGCCTTCCCAAGTTGCTTTCCACTCAATCCTTTCTTCCACCACAGCCAAATCAGTGAGGAGAGTTGAGTGTTGGGGAGATTATCATTTGAAGCACAAGAGCAAGGAGTTCATCATCATCTACAACATCTATTACCTTTTGGAGGGTGGTGCCTCCTAGATTGGTTAGGTGTCGCTTGGGAGCCTCCGTCATCGAGATGTGGAGTTGAACCAAGAAGTTTGTAAGGGCAAGGAGATCGCCTACTTCGTGAAGATCTACCCCAAGTAAGGCTAGCCCTCCGTGGGCGTAGGCCATGATGGAATAAACAAGGTTGCTTCTTCGTGGACCCTTCGTGGGTGGAGCCCTCCGTGGACTCGCGCAGCCGTTACCCTCCGTGGGTTGAAGTCTCCATCAACGTGGAAGTACGATAGCACCACCTATCGGAACCACGAGAAAAATCACCGCGTCTCCAAAATTGCGTTTGCTCTTCTCCACCTCTCTTTACTACATGTGCAATTTACTTTCCGCTGCCTATACTCTAGAATTGCATGTGTAGGGTGATGCTTGACTTGATCATAAGTGTGAATCTGCCAAAAACTGTTCTTTGTCAAAAGGCAGAATTTTTATATTGTCAAGTAGTCTAATCACCCCCCCCCCTCTAGACATACTTTCGATCCTACATTCCATCATCACCAACCACAATGTTGGAAGCATGGCCTATCTATCGGGGTTGTAAATTCCCTGGCATGTAGTTATCGTCACAGTCACATCTATCAAACTCCAAGTCTCTCAAATGGTTTTCTCCAATGCAACTATGAAGTGTCATACATTTAATGATGATCTGATCTTGCTTCTCACAAGGGTAACTTGACATTGTGAGTAAAATATGTCATGTCATCTTCAACACACCAAATGCACGCTCAATGGCATTGCGTAGTGATGACTTCACATAGTTAAAAAAACTTTTTTCCCATTTTGTGGGAGACCTTGGCGAAATTCTGACACATGGTACCTTTTCCCTTTGTAGAGAGCTAGATATCCACCACAATTGGGATAACCGAAGTCACCAAGATAGTACCTCCCTGCATAAAGTAATAGCATTACACATGGAACCAACAAGAGAGCTAAAACAATATTGATGTGCACATGAAAAATGAAATGGATACCTATAAGTGGATGTGTAAATCTATCAACATACTTCATAGAAGTATCTCTAAATATCCTCATGTTGTGTGCTTACTCCGTCCATCCTGCAACTATAGAGGTGAATCTCATGTAAAAGTCGCACACTGCCATGATATTTCCGTGTTTGGTATCCACGACCATCAACGTGGTTGACAATCTCATTCTCATAACTTGGAGCAACTGCACAAAATATGTGACCCATAACACTAGTAGAAAAGGGGGCAATGGTCCAGGCAAGGTCAGCCCATTAGTCCCGGTTCAATCCAGAATCGGGACCCATGGGGGCATTGGACCCGGTTTGTGAGCCCCGGGGGCCGGCCGGGCCATGTGGGTCGTTGGTCCCGGTTCGTCTGGACCTTTTGGTCCCGGTTGGTGGGACGAACCGGGACCGATGGGCCTCGCTCCTGGCCCACCACCATTGGTCCCGGTTGGTGGCCTGAACCGGGACCAAAGGCTGCCCTTTAGTCCCGGTTCGTGCCACGAACCAGGACCATTGAGTTGCCTATATATACCCCTCGCCCGCAAGCAGAGCACTCCCACTGCTCTGTTTTTCCTGGCCGGCGAGGAGAGAGCTTTGTGGTGCTCTAGCTCACCTCCTATGCACACGAGGTGTTCGATGGAATGCCCGAGCCACACTACTTAAGCTTTCTCCTCTCCAAGCTCGACCTCCAAGCTCCATTTTCCTCAATATTTGTCTAGGTTTAGCGGTCTGTCACGTCCTGTCCCCGTCTTCACCTCCGTTGATCGCCCGCGCCGATCTCGTCGCCGGCACCACCGTGGTGAGCCTCTTGTTCTTATCTTCTTTCTGAAAGGAAAAAAAATTCTTACTTGTATGTTTATATAGATACTTGTATAATTTCTTACTTTTATTATTGCATCTTATATAGTGCGATGGTTTTGGTATCCGCCCCCGTCGGCTCTCGTCCTGTCTATGATTCGGATGTGGTATATATTATCTTTTCATAACTATTGGTTCATTTATTGTTTATGACAATTATGCCGACCAACGTGACATAGATTTTATTTATCTAGGAGGTTGTTGAACCGGAAATTCCAACCGACCCTATTGTCGAGAGGTTAAATTTAGTTGAAGAAGAAAACAATTTGTTGAAGGAAAAAATAAGAAAATTTGAGGAGGAGAAGATGATATTGGAGTTGCATGTTGCAGATGTCATCGATGATCACAAGATCAAGATGGATGCAATGAGCTTGAAGATTAGAAAGATTAGAAAATATGCCATTTGTACCGAGGCTTGGTATCATTATGCCGTTGGATCAGTTGTTACACTGGTTGCGATTATGATCGTATTTGTTTTCGCATTGAAATGTTTTACATAGTTTCAATGTATGGTTTAATTAATTTAGATGCTCTGCAGAGCTTTATGTTGTTAAATGAGAACTATGTATGTACTTTGGTTTTAATGTGATGATGAACTTCTATTAATTTGGTCACTTAATTATCTATTCATGATGTTCTGTAATGATTTTTGACACACTTAATTATATATAATGCACGCAGATGAACCGGCAATGGATGTATGGTTCAAGACACACCTCCGAGTACATTAAGGGCGTGCATGATTTTCTCGAAGTGGCTGAGGCAAACAAGCAGAATGGTTTTATGTGTTGTCCATGCCCTATATGTGGGAATACGAAGACTTACTCTGACCGGAAAATCCTTCACACCCACCTACTTTACAAGGGTTTCATGCCACACTATAATGTTTGGACGAGGCACGGAGAAATAGGGGTTATGATGGAAGACGACGAAGTAGAAGAGTACGATGACAACTATGTGCCCCCTGAATACGGTGATGCTACTGAAGATCAAGAGGAACCAGACGATGTGCACGACGATGCTGCAACGGGCGAAGCTGCTGAAGATCAAGAGGAACCAGACGATGTGCCCGATGATGATGATCTCCACCGAGTCATTGTCAATGCAAGGACGCAATGCGAAAGTCAAAAGGAAAAGCTGAAGTTCGATCGCATGTTAGAGGACCACAAAAAAGGGTTGTACCCCAATTGCGAAGATGGCAACACAAAGCTCAGTACCGTACTGGAATTGCTGCAGTGGAAGGCAGAGAATGCTGTGCCTGACAAAGGATTTGAGAAGCTACTGAAAATATTGAAGAAGAAGCTTCCAAAGGATAACGAATTGCCCGACAGTACATACGGAGCAAAGAAGGTCGTATGCCCTCTAGGATTGGAGGTGTAGAAGATACATGCATGCCCTAATGACTGCATCCTCTACCGCGGTGCGTACAAGGATCCGAACGCATGCCCGGTATGCGGTGCATTACGGTATAAGATCAGACGAGATGACCCTGGTGATGTTGACGGCGAGCCCCCCAGGAAGAGGGTTCTTGCGAAGGTGATGTGGTATACTCCTATAATACCACGGTTGAAACTTCTGTTCAGAAACGAAGAGCATGCCAAGTTGATGCGATGGCACAGTGAGGACCGTAAGAAAGACGGGAAGTTGAGAGCACCCGCTGACGGGTCGCAGTGGAGAAAAATCGAGAGAAAGTACTGGGATGAGTTTGCAAGTGACCCAAGGAACGTATGGTTTGCTTTAAGCACGGATGGCATTAATCCTTTTGGGGAGTAGAGCAGCAATCACAACACCTGGCCCGTGACTCTATGTATGTGTAACCTTCCTCCTTGGATGTGCATGAAGCGGAAGTTCATTATGATGCCAGTTCTCATCCAAGGCCCTAAGCAACCCGGCAACGACATTGATGTGTACCTAAGGCCATTAGTTGAAGAACTTTTATAGCTGTGGAATTGAAACGGTGTACGTACGTGGGATGAGCACAAACAGGAGGAATTTGACCTAAAGGCGTTGTTGTTCGTGACCATCAACGATTGGCCCGCTCTCAGTAACCTTTCAGGATAGACAAACAAGGGATACCACGCATGCACGCACTGTTTACTTGACACCGATAGTATATACCTGGGAAGCTGCAGGAAGAATGTGTACCTGGGCCATCGTTGATTTCTTCCGACTAACCATCAATGTCGAAAGAAAGGCAAGTATTTCAAAGGCGAGGCAGATCACCGGAAGAAGCCCGCCATGCGTACTGGTGATCACGTACTTGCTATGGTCAATGATTTACACGTAATCTTTGGAAAGGGTCCCGACGGACTAGCTGTTCCGAGTGACGCTGGGGGACACGCACCCATGTGGAAGAAGAAATCTATATTTTGGGACCTACCCTACTGGAAAGACCTAGAGGTCCGCTCTTCAATCGACGTGATGCACGTGACGAAGAACCTTTGCGTGAACCTGCTAGGCTTCTTGGGCGTGTACGGGAAGACAAAAGATACAGCTGAGGCACGGGAGGACCTACAACGTTTGCACGAAAAAGACGGCATGCCTCCAAAGCAGTATGAAGGTCCTGCCAGCTATGCGCTTACCAAAGAAAAGAAGGAAATCTTCTTTGAATGCCTGCTTAGTATGAAGGTCCCGACTGGCTTCTCCTCGAATATAAAAGGAATAATAAACATGGCAGAGAAAAAGTTTCAGAACCTAAAGTCTCATGACTGCCACGTGATTATGACGCAACTGCTTCCGGTTGCATTGAGGGGGCTTCTACCGGAAAACGTCCGATTAGCCATTGTGAAGCTATGTGCATTCCTCAATGCAATCTCTCAGAAGGTCATCGATCCAGAAATCATACCAAGGCTAAGGAGTGATGTGGTGCAATGTCTTGTCAGTTTCGAGCTGGTGTTCCCACCATCCTTCTTCAATATCATGACGCACGTCCTAGTTCATCTAGTTGACGAGATTGTCATTCTGGGCCCCGTATTTCTACACAATATGTACCCCTTTGAGAGGTTCATGGGAGTCCTAAAGAAATATGTCCGTAACCGCGCTAGGCCAGAAGGAAGCATCTCCATGGGCTATCAAACAGAGGATGTCATCGGGTTTTGTGTTGACTTCATTCCTGCCCTTAAGAAGATAGGTCTCCCTAAATCGCGGTATGAGGGGAGACCGACTGGAAAAGGCACGCTTGGAAGGGACTCAATAATATGCAGGGACGGATATTCTTGGTCTCAAGCACACTACATAGTTCTACAGAACTCTACCTTGGTGACCCCGTATGTCAATGAACACAAGAACAGTCTGCGCTCCAAACACCCGAAGCAGTGCGACGACTGGATTACATGTGAACACATCAGGACTTTCAGCAGTTGGTTGGAAACACGTCTCAGAGGTGACAATATTGTTTGTGATGAGATGTACTTGTTGTCCAGGGGACCATCTTCGACTGTTACGATTTGAAAAGGATACGAGATAAATGAGAATACATTTTACACGATTGACCAAGATCAAAAGAGCACCAACCAAAACAGCGGTGTCCGCTTTGATGCAACAACCGAGAGGGGAAAGGACTCATATTATGGTTGTAGGTAGACCCACAGTACAGAATGACAACAGTGGATATGATTTTAAGGTCCCTTTGTTTACGTGCAAATGGGTCAATCTGTCAGGAGGCGGGGTATAGGTAGACCCACAGTACGGAATGACAACAGTGGATCTGAAAAATCTTGGGTACACTGATGAACCGTTCGTCCTAGCCAATGATGTGGCATAGGTTATCTATGTGAAGGACATGTCTACCAGACCGAGAAAAAGAAAAGATAAGGAAGCGAATACATCATACGATGAGCCAAAGCGCCACATAGTTCTTTCAAGAAAAAGGGACATCGTGAGAGTGGAGGGCAAGACAGACATGTGTGAAAATTATGAAAAGTTTCATGAAATTCCTCCCTTCAAAGTCAAGGCTGACCCCAGCATCCTGATAAACGATGAAGATTATCCATGGTTATGGCGCAATAAGCAAATGACACAAGCGAAGAAAAAGTAAAGACTTTCTCCCGCAACTATTATGATGATACCATGCCAACTTTGTAACAGACGAGTATGATACCATTGTCCGTTTTGTACATGCACATGCTATGTGGGTGAATTTATGATACCATGCCAACTTTCAAGTTTTTCAGAGTTCAATTGAAATGCTTTAATGTCTTATGGTTCGGCCCTCGTAATACCATTAATCCCGTTTCGCTCCTTGTCAACTATGTTCTCACCAAGAACACTCTATAGGCGCATCTATGTTTATTTTTTAGTAAAGTTAATCACAAACTTGTGATTCACACAAATTTCAAAGAATTCAAATTTTAACTATTCAAATTTGAAAACTAATGGCACTAACAGAAAGTTTATAATTTTGCTGACCTAAAAGAAAAAAGAATTAAAAATAAAGCAAAAAAAAGAAAATAAATAATGCAGAAAACAAAATAAAAATAGCAACAATAAGTATTTTGTTGTAAGTAGAAACAAAATAAAATAAATAAAGCAAGAAAGAAAACAAAAAAACAAAAAAAGCGTTTTCAAATTTGAAAACTAATGGCACTAACAGAAAGTTTATAATTTTCCTAAAATTAAAAGCAAAAAAGAATTAAAAAATAAAGTAAAAAACAAAAGAAAATAAATAATGCAGAAAACAAAACAAAAAAACTGAAAATAAAATAAAAATAGCAACAATAAGTAAAGAAAACAAAAAAACAGAAAAAGTGCCTCCTACTGGGCCCCCACAGCCTGAATACGACTAGAAATCGTACCATGGGCCAGGATTCAGGCCCGCAGAAGGCCCAGCAGGCCCACAGGCAAAGCAGTGTCAGATTAGGCCCATTGGCCTGCAGTTCAGAGGAGTTCGAGTGGGAAGAGGCAGCGGAGCTTATAAACAGGTGTGGGGCGCTATTAACTAGCGAGGTGGGACTAAACTCCACCACCACGCCGCTGTGCAAGGCCATTGGTCCCGGTTCGTGGCACGAACCGGGACCAATGCCACCCTTTGGTCTCGGTTCGTGGCACCAACCAGGACCAATGCCCCCCCTTTAGTCCCGGTTCGTGCCACCAACCGGGACCAAAGGCCGACGCTTCCCGTCCTTTGGGCTGCTGAAAAGAGGCCTTTGGTCCCGGTTGGTGGCACCAACCGGGACTAAAGGGGGCATTGGTCCTGGTTGGTGCCACCAACCGGGACTATATCTCTTGCTATATATACATCACTTAGCAATTTCGACCAAATCCCCCACTTTTCCCCCGACGCCCCTGCTCCTCCTCATCGCCGTCGCCGCCCGACGCCCCTGCTCCACCTTGCCGTCGCCGCCGCCACCGACGCCGTCAGGCTGCTCGCCTTCGCCGTCGCCGCCCCCCCTGTGAGCACAGCCTGCTCCCGTGCCCCTCCCATCTCGCGCCCCTGCGCGGCCGGCGCGCCGCCGCCCCTGCCCTGCATTTTCCTCCATAGCAATTTCCATAGCATTTTTTGCATTTTTTTGTGTATATGTGTTTGTATGTGTATATATGTGTACATGTTCATAGTATTTTTTTTCATAACTGTATTTTTTTTTGTTCATTGCATTTTTTTCATATATATAATGTATATATGTATGTGGTAGCTATATATATGATGAATGGATGTGGCTATATATGTATGTAAGAATATAATGTTCATAGCATTTTTTTTGTTTATATATGTTCTTTCATATATGTATTAAATTTTTATTTAGGTTGTTAGTAGATATCGATTTTAGGTTAGTGCATTTTAGGTTAGTGTAGAGGAGAAAGGAAAATAAGGAAAAGGAAGAAAAGAGGAAGAAGGAAGAAGAAGAAGAAAAAGAATGAGAGGATAAAGGAAAATAAGAAGAGGAAGAAAGGAGAAGAAGAGGAGAGGAAGAAGAGGAGAAATAAATAAGAAGAGGAAAAAAGAAGAAAAAGAAGAGGATTTTTTCTTCTTCTCCTCTATTCCTTTCTTCTTCTCCTCTTTTTTTCTTCTTTTTCTTCTTCTTCTTCTTCCTTCTTCCTTCTTCCTCTTTTCTTCCTTTTCCTTATTTTCCTTTCTCGAGGGAGAAGAAGAAAAAGAAGAGGAGGAGAAGAAGAAAGGAATAGAGGAGAAGAAGAAAAAATAGAAATTTTTTTCTATTTTTTCTTCTTCTCCTCTATTCCTTTCTTCTTCTCCTCTTTTTTCTTCTTCTTTTTTTTCTTCTTCTTCTTCCTTCTTCCTTCTTCCTCTTTTCTTCCTTTTCCTTATTTTCCTTTCTCGAGGGAGAAGAAGAAAAAGAAGAGGAGAAGAAGAAGAAAGGAATAGAGGAGAAAGAAGAAACTTCAACACGAGGGGGGGGGTACCGATACCCCCTCCCCGATAACATTATTTTCCCATGTATATGTATATCACGTCGTTGTCGATATAACCCCCTCGAGATAACTTCGACATAAGGGGCGGTCGATATATATACCCCCTCTCGACCGTGATAACTTATACAACGGCAGCACCCCCCTTGGCCCTCTCGCTCGACCAAAACTCTCGAGGACACCCAAACCCTAGAGAGAAAACGATGTTGGTCTCCTACCCCCTCCAGCCGCGCCCCTACCCGACAAATTAACTCTCTCGAGGCCACCCAAATTTACCAAGTTAAAAGAGCGTTGTCGTCGAGGCCACCCCAAACCCTTGAAGCGTTGTGTCGAGGCGACCCCAAACCCTAGAGAAGCAGCGTCGAGGCCACTAACATGATTCCTTATTGTGATTAGCTAGCTAGTTCTACGTTTGCCACTAATATATATATATATCCATCTGTACCATGTTTGAATAATAATTGACATGTTGTAAATATTTGCAGAAACTATGGAGCATTCCCGAGATGAAGAAACAGAAGCGATGTTGGGGGGACATAATCGCACAAGGAAGTGATGTCGTTGCGTCATTTCTCAACGACACCGATGGTCAGGAAGGATTGGGTGAAGAAGAGGGCTATGTTCATGATGGCTCCGACCCATTAATGCCGGTACAAGAAGAGGGCTATGTTCATGATGGCTCCGGTGACCCAATGGAGGTACAAGAAGGAGACCGTGCTGACTGCTCCGGTGAACGAACCGAGTCCGGCCAGGTATATATATATATTAGTTAAGCCCGTGCTGACTAGTTAATTGATGCATTCATTGTTTTGGTATATGTACACATATTAATTAACTCTCGTCTTTCTTCCTTTTTCTAGCCCTCCGGATCGAGCACAACTACGGTAAGGAGACGAGGCCCAAAGAAAAAGTTGAGCTCGGATGAAAGGTTTGAGATCATAGAAATCGCGCCCGACGGCGAACCGATTGAACCCATCCGGACAAAGAACGCATTTTTTGCTCAGTGCGGGGTTCTTGTTAGGGACAAGATCCCGATCAGCATTCAGCAATGGTATAAGCCTAAGGAGGAAGACCCTGAGGTGTCTTATGTCAATGATATGCAGAAAGAAGATCTTTGGACTCAGCTGAAGGCAAATTTCAACCTACCGCCAGAGGAGGATCTAGAGAAGCCAGTTAAAGAGCAATTAATCAAGTCTTGTGCTCTTAAGAAGATGCCAACCCTATTCAGGAGGTGGAGGAAAGAGCTGAACAAGTTTGTCGACAAAAAAGAGACACCAGAATTCATCGGCAAATATGAGAAGATCAAAGATCACTGGCCCGCATTTGTGGCCCACAAGACATCGGAAAAGAGTAAGAAGATGTCGGCTACAAACAAGCAAAATTCTGTGAAGAAGCAGTTTCACCATCGCATGGGGTCAGGTGGCTACCTCAAAGCCCGGCCTAAGTGGTCCAAGGCTGAGAATGATCTGCTTGAAAAGGGGATCGAACCAGAGACAATGTACTGGCCAGACCGTTGCCGGACTTGGTTCTTCGGGGCTGGCAGAACCTTGGAACCTGTATCAGGGAAGTGCCATTGGATGGACGAGCAACTGAAAATACCAGTCAAGAGGCTTCGACACTATATCAATGCAGCGCAGCAAGAGACGTTCATTCCAGACAGGGAGAAGGATGAGCTCACAATGGCCCTCGGGAATCCTGAGCACCCTGGATGGACACGAGGCACGCCAGGCTCCATTCCATGGAAGGTTGGTTTTCCGGACGCAGGGTGTTACAAAACCCACGAGAGGAGGAAGAAACTGGAGCAGTGCCAACTGTAGGCGCTGCACGAAAGGGTAATGGGGCTAGAGGAACGAGAAGAGGAACGAGAAGCAGCAGATCGCAGCAAACGACCTACCGAAGCTTCCCCCGAAGCTATCCCGCCATCTCAACGGAGAAGCAGCGTGGCTTCCACCGAGCTGCTTCAGCCGGAGCATGTCTTGACGGCTCCTGCCAGCTATCCCGTGGATGCTATCATGGAGTCTCAAAATTGGCACATTATGACGCGATGGATGAATATGAAGGTCAAGGCGGCTGTTGGCTCTGTTTATCGTACTGAACCCGGCGCAACTTATCACTGCCGGCCGATTCCAGAAGGGTATGCTAGGGTGATGGTGGATGAAATAACGGAGAGATTTGAGGACCTCCAGCTTGACCACCCTACCGGTGAAGGGGAGACTAGGCTGGGTTCTGCTCTGAAGACTCCATGCCTATGGCGGAAGGAGCTCATCAACCTTCTGAACTGGACGCCTCCGCCTCCTCCTCCTCCTCCGGCGAGTCAGGGCTCTCCGCCTCCTCCACCGCCTCCTTCTCCGGCGAGTGATGATCAGGGCACTGGGCCTCCTTCTCCGGCGCGTGGCGGCAATCCGCCTCCTTCTCTGCCTGCGCCGGCGCGCCCGAGCAGCCAGCAGCCTCCTCCTTCTCCGCCTCGCCAGCAAGGGCGGAAGAGACCCGCCGCCGCCCCGGCTGCTCCGGCACGTCATAGTCCTTCTCCTCCGCCTCGTAAGCAAGCACGAAAGAAGACAGACGCCGCAGCCGCTCCGTCTGCTCCGGTGTCTAGCAGCACAACCAGAGGCAGGAGGCAATACAGATACGGTCCACCTCTCAAGCTTCTAGAGAAGTTACCGTATGAGAGGACCGAGGAGGAAAACGATACGATCATGCGGACCCACGTGAAGGAGTTCTTTGAAGGGGTGAAAGGAAAGAGACATCCACCTTCGGAGGAGAAGGTAGATCCGGTGAAAGCAAAGCGCACTCTCGATGCCCTGAGGAAACCGGCAAAGTCTCCGCCAAGAACCAACTATGAACGCATTACTAAACATACATATCTCCAAGCGGAGCGTTCGGGAAGTACTGTCAGACATCAAAGGTCAAGAGAACGAGCAGCTACGAAAAATGTTGCCCAGCTCGGCGAACAAGCAAATCAATCGTGCCCCCCGCTCAATGTGTCTAGTGGCGACATCGTCGCTAATGCTCCGGGGATGGTGCCTGGTTATGGCAATCTATCAGATTACCTGCCTGACGATCAACTTCCTGATTTCATGGAGGTGGACAAACACAGATACGAGTACGGGAAGCCTCTCGTCAAAGATGAAAAATCTCTAACAACGATGATGCGAAGATTCCATAAATGGTACATGAAAACCTGCAGAGAGTCTGGGGGGACGAATAGTTTGTATCTGCACATTAAAGAGGAGCATGACCTCGTTGGAATTGATCTGCTGTGTGTTCCTTTTGAAGAGTTCTTCACGTTCTTCAATCAAAAGGCCCTCGATAAATTAACGGTCTTTTGCTACTGTCTGTAAGTACTATTTCTGTCATTAAGTCTCTATATATAGCTCGGCTCTTTCATTGCATGTATTTATAATCTATTATCCTCACTATATTATGCAGATTGAAGATCGTCGAGTGCAGAAAACAAAAAATCTATGATATTGGGTTCATTAACACAAATATCATAGATGATAATCAGGTTACAAAGCACGCCGAAGAGGCCGAGGCCAACTTGCTACAATCGTTGATCAAAAATCAAAACAAAGATACCATACTCTTTCCTTACAACGGCGAGTGAGTGTTACTGTCGTGTGCATATTCGGTTTCCGTTATTACTCGAGCGAGGTTATAGTAATGTAATTGATGAGTTATGCATGCGTGCGTAGCTTCCACTATGTTCTTCTGGAGATTAAGCTTGAGCGGGGACTAGTAACCGTCTTAGACTCGAGACGGAAAGATCCCGAAGCCTATGCGGCCATGACTGAATTGCTCAACAAGTAAGTTCAATCGATCATTATCGCACCATATCGGCAACTTTTTGTTCATTTCCTGATATCTCAAGTAATAATAATTATTTTTTTTTGTCTTGCAGGGTTTGGAAACAGTTCACCGCAGAAGCTCCGGGACTGCCGAATGAGCTCCGATATACATACCCGAAAGTAAGTACTACTGGCTAGCTAGTTGCGCGCATCTCCCGTTGATTCTATAGCTATACTTTCATCAATGCCATTTATAATGCTTCATTATCAGTTTGATTGACCTCTATTTCTCGTAAAGTGCTTGTGGCAGGAACAAGGGAATGATTTCTGTGGATACTACGTGTGCGAGTTCATCCACAACGCGACTTTGAAAAATAAGCGGGGCTACTCTAAAAGACAATATGAAGTGCGTAAGCAATAATATTCACAATTTCATTTTATTACACCATCATTTCTGTTGAGTTTCATTCATATATATGTATTAATTAACCCCCTTCTTCAAATTACACGTGGCAGATGCGGAATGAACTCCTAGAACCAGATCGCATGAAAGCAATTTAAGAGGAATTGGTGGGATTCTTTCTTGACCACGTCATCAATAAAGCCGGAGAATACCATGTGGAAGTTGATTTCAATTGCTAGGGGATTGTAATTAAGAGATCATACATATTGTACATGTATGTAGCCAGTAGCGTCGGATACATAATACGAAAACTTGTTGTTCGACCAATCTCTCGGAGAAGGAGAGGTCGATCGATCACTTCTCTCGGTATGCATGACGAACTTGTGTACTTAATGGTTCCCTTCATTTTCTTACTAGCTAGCGTGTCGAGGGCCTCTCTATGTATATAGTACGTAGCGTCGACCAAGCACGGACATAAGAGAGGACACTTTTCTCTATGAATTAGCTAGCTAACACAATATATGAAACACCTAAATTAACCCACCAAAACCCCCAACCCCCCCCCCCCCCCCCTTTAAAAAAACAAAAATCCCAGCCACTGGAATGCTGACGTGTGGATGCCTTTTGGTCCCGGTTGGTGCTACCAACCGGGACCAAAGGCCCCCTTGACTGGGCTCGGCGCACCGGCCACGTGGAGGCACATCTGTCCTGGTTCGTGTTTGAACCGGGACTAAAGGGGGAGGTATTAGTAACGACCCGTTAGTCCCGGTTCGTGAACCGGGACTAAAGGCCCTTACGAACCGGGACAAATGCCCCCTTTTCTACTAGTGTAAATTGCACTATGCAACCATCAAAGTGAGGTGCAAATATCGCATCTTGAAGCCTTTCATGAACAACTTTGAACTCTGGATAATTTGGTTGAATGATATCTATAACCATAGCATTCAAGAAGTTTAATACTTCATTGAATTTTTTATGTATAACTTCAGTTGATATCTTGAAACGGTTTTCCACTTGGCTTATGGATTGAGGGCCCCTAACTGTCCAAAACATGCCTAATGATTCTTATGAACTCCTCTTCAATGTTGCTTTCAAGCCATATGTGTTAACAAGCGCATAATGCAATATATCAATACAAGGCTTGTACATCCTGAACATGTTACATATATATTTTGGAGTACTCAATTTATCTCTAACCCACTATTTTCCGGTAATTATAGGAACTCATTTTTATGAGATACTTCTCATTGTACATGATACCAACAAGAGGAACCATGATGTGTCTTTTCTGCCTTTGCCTCCATGAAACACGACAACATCTGAATCAGTAGTTTCAGACTCTTCACTTGTGCTCATTTCCAAACGAAAAAATATTGGAACAAGCAACATGATGACCTCTAAAATAAGAAGAATAAAGTCATGGCACGACACAAGAGTTAACAAAATTACAGATTCATGTCATGATCAACACAAGAGATGACAAAATAACATATTCATGTCATGATCATTACAAGAAAAATGTTGTTAAACACGTATCAAGTGAAGTAACATAAAGGAAGGGAAATATTTTTCGATAAGTCTCAAGTGACATAACGTAAAGATGGGAAATAACACATCCATGATCACACGCCAAAAGTTTCATTCTAACGCCTATTTCACTCATCATACTTCTCCTAAGACAATTCTTCTTCCCTTTGCTAGTCTCTCATGTCGCCATTATGATCATGTTAAAATTGCCACAAAGGAGCCAGGGTCCAACCATCATGTCACAAAGGTCATGGAGCTTGGCAAGGAAGGCTAGCCTCTCATCATTTCCTTGGGGGCATCTCATACTATCACTTTGTTCGATTTCAAGATCATGCGTCATACACTATTCGTGGTCTCGCGGATTTGCATTCTCATGACGCGACATGAACACTCAAACCTTCTGAGCAAACTGCGAGCTGACGACATAAACCTCGATCTTGTCTTATGCACAACTACAGACACACTCAAACAGAAAAGGCCGACTACATGTGCATTGCTATCAACCAATCATCAGTGGATGCATATCCCAGGGACCTTCCACCGCATGGGGCCGCTCCGGCGCTGTGCATCGTCCATCCCCCTGTACGCGCGCCACTCCTTCATTAGGTTCCCGAGGTCATGGAGCTTGGCGGCGAGGCCGACACAGCAGTTGGCGTGCATGGTGTAGAGCGTGTTGAAGTCCCGGGTGTTGTTGCAGAACCCGGCGTTGTGCACCGTGTCGAGGAACTGCACCCGAAGCCCCCGCTTGTCGACAAGCTCGAACTTGATCTCGTTGAACACTTGTTGCTCGTGCTTCCCCGGAAACGACAGCCTCGCAACCCGCCACGCCTTGAAGACGCCCACCATGCGCGCGCTCGACCTCACGTACAGGAACCCCGTGTTCGGGGCGTTCACGGGGCTGTACGGGTCGCCGAAGTAGAAGTCCGACGAGGTCACCATGTGCGCCGCCACCGACATCCGCTCAAATGGGTTGCGGAACCACATGATGTCCACATCCTACATCATCAGGTTGAAAATGCAACAAAAGTTTTAGGGGTGCGAAAATGTAATGGAGGATATACAGAAAGTTTGAGAATACTTACATAAATCTAAAAGGCATATATAATATGTGTATCTAATCTAATAAAAAGAATAAAATATCTTAGAGATTTCTCACAAACTTACACGTACGGCCTATTTTTTTAAAAAAATTCCACCACACATGTTGTATTTTGGTAGGATGTGTACCCCACATATTTGAGAGGTACGAAATGCTAAGCTAATAAGCCTCAAGTTTTTTGTTAGCAAGTGTGGGAGGGGTGTTTATGCAAAAATGTGGTCACATTGGACTGGTTCTTAGCATCCATTTTTTGATTTGTCTTCTTTGTCCAGGTAAACTGTTCCACCTGCTCCGACGACGAACACGTACCGTGAAGAGGAAGTTGTAGCCGAGCTCGAGGATCCTCTGCTGCAGCCGGACCTTGCTCCACACCAGGTCCAGGTAGTCCTTGCTCATGAACACCTTCTCGTCCGAGAGGTCCTTGCCGCCGGCCAGGGGCGGCAGGAGGTAGCAGTGCGGGTGCACGGCCCGGCACCGCTCCAGCGCCCCGGCGTCGAGGGCCACGACGAGGAGGTGATCCACGAAGTGCGCGATCCGCTCCCCGGCGCGGAAGCTCTCGAGCAAGAGATCGAGCAGCGAGCCCTCCGCCGCCCACGCCTCGTTCACCGACGTCATGATCACCGTTTTGTGCTCGTCCGCCACCGTCCGCAGCAGCCGCTCCAGCTCGTCCTCCGCCGCCTGCCGGACCAAATTAAACATCCAGTTCAGACTCAGAGACGCTAAAGGAAAAGTACAGATAACTAACTTAGCAAGAATCGCAAGCTTTGGAAACCTGGCTAGTGTTGTGGCTGGCCTCCTGCGGGGAGGCAACGACGTCGACCTTGCTTGCGCTCGTGTGGTTAGCCTCCTGCTCCTGGGCAGGAGCAACCGGCACCGCCATGGTTCCATTGACCCAGCTGGATATGCCGGCCGTGGACGGCTCCGTGCCGATCCCGTCCGAGGACATGAAGAAGATGAGCACCCCGGCGACGGACGCCCCGAGGAGGAGCGACACCAGCTGGTTCAGCAGGTTGGGCTGGATCCCCATCATGTATGCGATGCGTGTGTGTGTCTCCACGAGAATCGCCGGCAGGAGCGGAGAGAAGACTCGACTCGGGATGATGACGAAAAGAGGAGTGCCGTCCGCGAGAACGAACTGATCGTCGGCAGGGACAGGGAAAATAAATAATCAGGAGGAGGGCGAGAAGGGGAGGGAAACTGCTTAGCAGCTCATGCCGTGTCTACTATACTTGCTTAATCAACTCTGAATCTGGTGTTAGATGGGAGGTTGAGGCTGAAATATTCAAACCGGGACATTGCCCAATCAGACCGTTTCTACATGGTCACAGTATATGCACAGACGGCGCCATGTCATGTGATATGTGAGAAGTCAGAGACCGCCTCGTGGCCTTGACAGGGAGACGGCGAATGTGCTATATTCTTCAGCTCTTGCTCCATGTGTGTGTATGCCGTCAGAATTCAGAAACTCTCTTGATCTGGTTGGCTTGGATCGATAGGGAAATGACCAATGTGCGGCGCTCTTGGGTACTAGTTGGTCTAGTTGGTTTTCTTTCGCATGAGACGGGCCTGCAATTGATATGTAAGCAGCTGCTGCTTCTTCTACTGTTCTCCACAATAATATATACTCCCTCCGTTCGGAATTACTTGTCGCGAAAATGGATGTATCTAGACGTAAAATACGTCTAGATACATCCATTTTCGCGACAAGTAATTCCGAACGGAGGGAGTACAACTGAGTACTGACTGCTTACTGGAGAATTTAAGCTTGGTGGTAGTACATTAGCAGAAAATTTTGGGAAGGAGAAAATCAGCTTGGATGCGTGCAATAATGCTGAACTAGTGGCAATTTAGTATTGCGCAGTTGCCTTCGCCAACTGCCCCTTGAACTGAATCATACACGTCTCATCACGTGGACGAGCGCGCCAGTTCATACTCCCTTTTGAAAATTACTTGTCAACTGTGGGATGGCTGCGTGAGATCGTGTTGGACAAATCAGGGTTACTTGGGCAGCTTGGCTATCCATCCACAGTTTGTTTATTTCTGTACCTTTTTCGGAATTAATAAAAAACTAAACTTGATGCCGAGATCTCAAATAGGCTTTCGTCATGACCTCAGAATTTGCGATTTCGTCGCAGAGCTTCACATTAGCGCTCTCTCTCATCGGATGAACGCGACATCTCTTCATTTTCTTCACAGCAAGAGAGAAAAAACATCATCAAACTGCTTTGGCTCTTTCAAATACAGTATATGAAGTCAGATTCTGCCTTCTGAGCAAGAAAAAAGAGTCAGATTCTGCCTGCAAAAAAAAAACATTCTCGGTCGGATCCTTTTCTTTCTATAATACAAGAAGAATGACATACATAACCATAAGATTTTTTTTAGGAGCATAAGATTTTTATTTGAGAATTCCTTGTGACTAAGTGGGTTCAGGTTCCAATTTTATGTTTTTTGTCGCTTTCATCACTGGTTTTCCCTTTTTTATGTTTTTATTTTTCTTTATATTTATTTTTAGATTTATCACATTAAAAAAATTACAAATCAATGTTCAAAGTCTTCAAATCTTGCTTGCTTTTTTACAAAATGTTTGGGATTTTAAAAAAAATATGTTTTATAAAATAGTTCATAATTACAAAAATTGTTTATTGTTTTAAAATTTATTCACAAATCAAAAAATATTCACTTCTCTACTCTTATAGAAAACAGAGTTGGTGATGCTGGTGTGCCTGCCATTCTGCAATATAGGCCGTCCGATTTATATCTGACGGATAAGAAGGAAACAATGGCAATTTTGCAAAAAGATACCCATACCCCTCTCCACATTTGCAAATAAGGCCTTCCCTCGTTCATCATTTTAAGGGAAGCTTAGCTACAAAAGCTAAGCACCTATGCATTAGGGGGACTAGTTGCTAAGATTTTTTTTTTTTTGCGAAAAAACTTCCAATGTATTCATCTTCAATCATGGTAGTACGACGAATACTAGAAATAAAAATTACATCCAGATTCGTAAACCACCTAGCAACGACTACAAGTACCGAAGCGAGCCGAAGGCGCGCCGCCGTCATCGCCCCTCCATCGCCGGAGCCGGGCACAACTTGTTGTAGTAGACAGTCGGAAAGTCGTCGTGCTAAGGCCCCATAGGACCAGCACCCAAGAACAGCAACCGCCGCCGATGAAAAATAACGTAGATCGAAAGGATTTAAACCGAAGACACACGAACGTAGACGAACAACGACGAGATCCGAGCAAATCCACAAAGATAGATCTGCCAGAGACACACCTCCACACGCCCACCAACGATGCTAGACGCATCGCCGGAACGGGGGCTAGGCGGGGAGACCTTTATTCCATCTTCAGGGAGCCGCCGCCGTCTCGCCTTCCTGAGTAGGACACAAACCCTAACAAGATTGAAAAAACGACTAAAAGGAGCCCTCCCGCCGGCCCTTGGCAGGATCCACTGCGCCTCCATGGCCCTAGGGCCACCAGAGACGAGGCGGACCTGCGCCGGCACCGGCGAGAGGCACGAACGCTAACTTTCTTTCTT
Source organism: Triticum timopheevii (assembly GCA_963921465.1). Lineage (NCBI taxonomy): Eukaryota > Viridiplantae > Streptophyta > Magnoliopsida > Poales > Poaceae > Triticum > Triticum timopheevii. Next base: position 568,323,607 of record OY997266.1, read on the forward strand.
GGAGGAGGAGGAGGAGGAGGCGGAGCCGAAGCAAACCAGTTGCTAAGAATTTTAATGCACTTAGCACCTCATCTAAGCACCCATGCATTGTAAGAGGCCTTAGGCACTTCCTAGTGCTCCACCGTGGACAGGTGCTAAGCAATGCCACGTAAGCGAAAAAATGACATGGCACAACATTTAAGAAGGAGAGAGAGCACTTTGGTGACTCCAGGAAGAACCAATGCCAAACGCGAGAACCTAGGCAAACCACTTAAATGAAGCAATTTGACCAATGCATGAAAGACTTTAGATGCCAAGTCATTAAATAAAGTGTGCGTAACAACAACAAGTTAAGCACCTATGCATTGGGGAGCATTGGGGAGTTGAGTTGCTAAGATATTTAATGCACTTAGCACCTCCTCTAAGCACCTTTGCATTGGAAGAGGTCTAAGGGTCGGTTGAGAAGATCGAGAAGTGAATTTACCTGTCTTGTGAGATCTACTCCCTCCGTCCGGATTTATTAGGCCTAAAGACAACTTCTCTTAGACCAAGACACATAGTAATTTGTTCACACTAATTCTTTCATTCCACTCCAATACAGCCAATGAAAAAGCATGCATGAAGTGTATTAATTTCTCAGCCAAGGCACCAACAACAATGGCTTTCAATGCAATCAATGAAATGGCTGCATGCATGCGCCTTTTAAAAAGGGACATGCTTGTGATGCTAAGAGGCCTAATAAACTCGGACGGAGGGAGTACTAGGCATCTAGCCGAGACCACCGCCGTCATGCCAGATCTAGCCCCCACCGCCCAAGAACCGCGCCTCACTGCATGCCCACCTGGGGTGAACTTAAGATGGCGGTGGTCCCCATGGAACGGCGGGAGAGGAGAGCGTGTTGCCACCACCGGAGCCAAAGGATCCTCATCCGACTCCTCATCGGCATCACCCAAAGGCCAAAACGATTTGACGCGGATCGCGAAGGTTCTGTCTCTCCCGCATGGCACAAGACAGCCAACGAGGAGGGAAGGAAGGGGCAGGTTGAGGGGAGATCCGCCGGGCGGAGGGGAGAGGAGAGCCATCGTGTTGAGTATCATTCTTTCATTTATTATTTTGGAGAAAGGCACAAAATATATACGGATACGGTGATTAAGTTGGACGTGTGTACCTGCAGGCAGCTACCGCTGAAAACTATACTGTGTATGATTGTTCAATCGAGCCATTTCTTCACTTTTGAATTCTTGCGTTTGTACTACCTTCTCGTTTCAAACTAGCATGTCATCTTTTCCTCCCCAAGCAAGTGGAAACGGGGCACGCTGTTACGGGGGACGGTGAACTCTGTCTTTTCTGCTCCAAACAAGTAGTGTTCGAAACATATATGTCATGTCGTGCATACTCTTCTGCAGTTTTTGAAGCAAAATGTACTCTTCTGCCTCAATTAATTGATTATTTATACGCAGTTTATCTACTTGTAGCTCGTCCAAAAATTATATTTGGGTTAGTCAATTTCCGCATGAAGGAAGGAGCCGTCAGAGGGAAGGAAGGAGCAGCCGCTGGCTCACCGAAGAAGCCCTCTGGGTCTATCATACGGTGGCATATGACCGCATTATCTTTCTTAGGGGTGTAGGCGGTGAAGGTTCGTTGGAAAAAATTGGTCATCGCCGAGGGATTGCCTGGGACGGCGGCAACACGATGGTTGAGGGGAGGGTGGGGTGGCGAGGCCGGCGCTCCGCCGGCCGCTGGCAGCGGTGACGCGTGATTAGGCCGATGGTAGTTGGAGGCTTGCGGTCAGCTCGGGTAGAAGATGAACAGGGGAAACCTTTGAGAGGTAGAAGAAGGAATCTACACCGTTGGATCTACATCTGGAGGTTGAAAACGATTCGACTGGTCCTAAATTCATTTTCGGACGATTTACACCCTAGCCTCTCCCATTTCTACGCCTTGTGGGTATTAGCAAAGTGACCTGGCTGGACTATACACAGATCCAACGTCGAAACGTCTGACCTTCCGGCTGCATGCAACAGACTAAACGTGCTAATAGAAAAGTCCCTCACAATCTAAAACAATAAATCAATGAGTCAATTACACCACAGGTGCCTGAACTTGATGAGAAAAGTCAGTTTGGTGTTAAAACTTGTGGCGTACATTGAACCGGTGACAGAACGTGATTTGGACGTGCATCTACGGTTCTAACTACACTTGTATACGTGCAGGATGCTGATGTGTGCGCCATCATGACGCAGGGCCCACCATCAGTGAATAGGAGACAGGGACGAGGGCATTGACCTGTTTTTTGCGAAAATCCTCCTAAACTTTTATTTTTATCACGAAAAAGCTACCTGAAGTTTTTATTTAAAAAAATGGAAGGTGCCCATTGGGCCCCACCCGTCAGGATACATGACAAGGAGAAAGATAATATGCAAAATATTGTGCCGCCCAGGTTCTAACAGAAGACCTGCAAGACTACAGCCGGCCGGGCTAGCGAGCAGATAGTACCATTTGATGCACGCACATAAGTCTTAAATGGGCTGCTGTCACGGCGGCCCATTTTTAACATGTTAGTTATTTTCCCTTACTTAGAAATATTTAAATTATAAATAATCACTACAAATGAAATAAACTATTTAAATAATGTTCACGTAATTATTAAGAATATACTTATTTAAACTAATGTTCATACAATTCTAAAAAATGTTCTTGTTTAAAATACTGTTCACATAATTTTAAAAAATACACATAACTATTTAAAAATGTGTACATAACCAAAATAATATTATTCATTGAATTGCATAAATATTATTAATGTACTCCGAAAAAGATTCATGTATTTTTAGGCTATATTCATGTATTCGCTTTAAGAGAAATATTATTATCCAAAATAATGTTCACATAATTGTAAAAATTATTAATGTATAATTTGAAAAACAAACTTTAAATAATAAATATAAAATAGTATTATTAATTAAAAACTATCATTTGAAAAATGGGCCACGGTGCAGCTCATTTAAGCCCCATGTGCGTGATGGACATCACGTAAAGACTTTATTTTTTAGGGGAACATCACGTAAGAGTTTTTTCAGGGGAACATCACCTAAGAGTTGGTGTGATGGCTAGCGTGGCCATCTTTAAACGATTAGTCCGCGGGTATTAATTTCTCTTTGTATTGTTTCCTGACGGGTGGGTCCCAAGGGTCATAGACACGTCTGAGGGGATTTTAAAAAACAAAAAGATTCCATTGGCTTTTTAGTGATAAAAATAATAATTTTAAGGCGTTTTCTGCCAAAAAAGGCCACACGCCATCGTCCCCGCCTCGTAGTCACTGTCGGGTGGGGCCCGCGCCATGATGGCGCGCCACATCAACACCTTGTATGTATACAAGCATGATGAACATCGTAGGTGCACGCCCAAGCCAAGTTTTGTCACTAGTTCAATGTATGCCACAAGTTTTAGTACCAAACTGACTTTTCTCGCCAAGTTCAGGCATCTGTGGTGTAATTGACTCTAAAACAATCATGAACTTCCTCTCCCATACTGCTCCCCGCAGTGGCCAAAGGGCAAACCTAGCCGACCCCATCTACCACCCCACACCCTCGCTGTGCACTTCCTCGTGTTGCTCCCTATGACGTCCCAAGGGTAAACCTAGCCCTCCTCCCCCACCACCCCACACCCTCGACGTACGGGGCAAAGCACACACGGCACCGTCGTAGTCCCGTCTTCACCCTATCACAAGACACACGGGCGGTGAGGGCGGCTCACCAAGCCGAGGTGGCGCGGAAGCCTTGGGAGGCATGAGGACGTGGTCCTAGCACCAGGATGTGCGGGCGACATATCTTCTAGCTGGGGGCAGCGTGGATCTGGCGCTTCAGGCGGGGTAGCAATAAGGTGAGGGTGGGCGCGGGCGACAAGCTGGTGCACATTTGGGTCCGGCTACCATCTGGCCGTGCATCCATGGTGGCGTGGATCTTAGGCCGAGCCATGGGCGGTAATGAGAGGCATGTTTGCTGGCCAGTGCACATGTTGGCACGAGTGAAGTGCTCACTATGTGCGCAAGTGTGGGCTAACCTACCTAGGGCATGCTTGGGAGGCTGCAGAGGAGGCCGGAGTAGCGGCTTTATGCCATGGATCTGAAGATGGTGCTCCTTGGCGTCGGAACTAGGAGAGCAAGGGTGCAGTGGGCGCGGAGCTTGCAAAAGCAAGGGTATAGCGGGTGCGGAACTAGGAGAGCAAGGGTGCAGTGGGCGCGGAGCTTGCAAAAGCAAGGGTATAGCGGGTGCGGAACTAGGAGAGCAAGTTCTCACTATGGGTGCAAGTGCGGGCCAACCTGCCCAGGGCTTGCTCTGGAGGCTGTGGAGGAGGCCAGAGTAGTGCCTCTGCGTCATGTTTCTGAAGATGGTGCTCCTTGGCGGCGCAACTAGGAGAGAAAGGGTGTAGCGTTGCTACGATGTTTGCTCCAGCGTTAGCACAGAGCTTGGGAGGTAATGCAGGAGCGGATGCAGATTGTGGTATGCATCGACAACTTCTGAAAGATGATGGTCGTGTGCTGAGTTCGTGGTTCGTGGCTGATAGGTATGGTTTTCTCCTCTAGCGTCTTAGTCGTGCGGGGGTGTCAGATCCGTTACCCTGATTCATTCGACGACAATGCATTCGCCTTTGGTGAGCCACCATGGTGGTCAGCAAAGCTGCATGTCAGTGAGGGAGCCGCGTCGAGCTCAGGTGTGAAGGTGATCCGTCATTTTTCTTCTTTGATGGCTGCTGTGGTGGTGCCGGAGGCAGGTGAAGAGCGATGGTGTCAAGCTCACGACATTCTTCGGTCTTGTTTGCAATTTCTCTTTGCTGGTGTTACTTTGTGCAAAGAGTAGCGTTCTGTTGTCTCTTCGCTGGTGTTGTTTGCATTTCTTCACCTCTGTTGTTGTACTCGTACACTACCACCTCTCGTTTGATCCACGCATGACCCACTTACGCGACAATACAAGAAACCTCTCGATCGCCGAGAGCCAGGAAAATCTTGCGGGGGTCGCGGTTCATCCCGTACGTCTTTCACAAGTCTACGAAACACCGTACTCGCTCGTTGCTTGGATATTCAGCAAAGTGGCCCTAGCTGTAATACCCAGGTAGAAGAAACCTCTGACCGCACTGACCGTATACAACTAAACTAAGGAACCTATGCATGCTGTCACTGAACTGGAAAAAAAAACCCTGAATCAATCGATTTTGCGAAAACTATTTTTCCGTTGCAGAATAGATTTTGCAAAAACTATTTTCCGTTGCCTGCGATTTAAGAAACCCGGCAAACTAAACATGTCAATAAACAAGTCACTGAAAATCCAAAACAATTTTAATCAAGATCCGAAACAATCATAGTTACTTGCACACATATATAGTCGCAATGTTGACAAGTGGTACGAGAAAGCCACATCGACACTGAAAGGCACAGCCGGGTGAAATGGGTGCACATGCCCGCCAGTGGCTAGCAGGGACTCGTACTCGATCACACGTCGTTGATCTATATATACACAACACAACTACTATGACTCAGGTAGCTAGCCAGTGAGGAACATTGGCACCTTAGCTTTCTCGAGCCGTAGCCCTAGCTTCGCCCTTCCTCCTCGTGTGCTACGCGGGTCGATCGACGAGCGTGCGCATATACTCGCGGTTCGAGAGAGAGAGAGAGAGAGATGGGGTTGCTCAAGGAGGGGAGCCTGAAGCTGAGCAGCCACCAGGTGGTGCCGTTCTTCCTCGGGGCAGCTCTGCCCACGATCCTCCTCTTCGTCTTGGCCTCAGACCGGCTGGGCGAGCAGCTGTCCAGCGTCTCCGGCAGCTGGCTGGGGAACAACAACGGTGAAACTCCGGGGGCGGCCCCTGCACTGCTACCGGAACATGAGGTAACTTTTTTTCTTTTTTTTGCATCGAAACTAGGACTTTATTTCAAGATTATTCGGTTACAATCTGTCCTTAGGCTAACAAGAAGGAAACCGGGGCTCTGATCTAGCCAGCACTCAGTGCTTTCGATGGAGCAAGCACGTTGTGCACAAGTATGAGCCGGGCTATTGAACTCCCTGCTAACATGGCGAACCGAAAAGGAAACGAAACTGAGGACTATATCGTCTAGTTCTCGTAAGATAACTAGTTAGGAAAGACAACCCATGGTATGATATACTTCAGGCGTATGTACGTGTTCACCTCGCGCCGAGCCAAATAACATCCTGACTTGATTCTAGGGTACAAGTTTTTGTAAGGTTATAGTTTTCCTTTTTCAACACATTATATACGCAAACGCTTATATATATGCATGCACACATATTCTCTACTGAGCACTGCTTCACACACGACACTTCCCAGACGAAATACAAATGACATGTCATATCCTACCGTCCAAGGCCAAGGCTAGTCAGCTCCAGCCGGTTCGATTGGGCATCGTTCCAGTATCGTTCACCAAAGCATCGTGTGCGAAGTACTTTCGTTCTCTACTCCTATGAGCTTCTTCAAGGGACTGAGCCGGCACATCATCTCGACATTGATGAAGTTGTCATAGTCGCCTTTGTAGTCGACGTGAACGTCTTCTTTCACTGAGTGCGCATCGCCGGAAGGCCTAAAATAAATTCAGAAAAATACGAGCACCAGTGTCAGGTCTAGAACTTGAAGCCGGTGAGTTGGGAGAACACTATCCTCCTAACCATCCAACAACAAATTGGTTCGCCACAAGGTTGCAGTTGATGGATAATGTGACTGATAGGTCAAACTGTGTCCAGGCGGTAAAAATTGGAATTGCTAAATTCTATTCTACTCCATGGTAGTCGCTAAACCGACATGATCCAATTATTCATTGCAGGTAAATGTTTTTTAAATTCTTTTTTTTGTGCGCTCTTCCTTTTCTTGGATAGAAAGACGATCTTTTCATAGATTCATTCTAATCTTGAAATTTTATAAAAATGGCCTTATAAAAATGGCCTTATAAAAGTGGCCGAGGGCAGTGTCCGTGGACAAGACACTCGAAGGGTCTACTTCTGGAGTCCCACGACCCTTGACTAGTCCAGGCCTAAATAGGTCCGTGGAAGAAAGAGCTAGAAGGGGCAAAACTACTAGTTAAGAGGCACCACTTGCAAAGGTCACTTTTATTTTTTCAGAGGTTAATAGGTGACGCACTGCATGCACATCATTTGTCACAACCTGAGAGTTTTCTTTCTTACGTAGATTTATTTTTTCAAAAAAAAATCTCTTGAACCGTGCATCCAAATTTCTAACTGTTTTCACTGTTGGATTTCTCTCGTCAAGATATTCGAAACTAGATCTCATGTTAATAGGTTTCACCAGAAAGAAAACGGTGGGGAAAAACCGTAGCTGGAAACCCAATATTTTTTTCACCTTTTCCTCTTCCCAAGAGCACAACTGTGATTTTCGCAGAAGAAAATGCCTCCACAAGAAGCAAAAATGTGCCCCTCGTAGAAACAAGAAAACACATTTTCCCCTTTCCAAGAGGCGCAGGTGTGCCTCTCGCGGAAGCAAATCTGTGCCTCCACAAGATGCAAATATGCGCCTCTCGTACGTTTTTTTCCTATCCGAGAGGCACAGCTGTGACTCTCGTGGAAGCAAATATGTGCCTCTCGTGGAAGTAGAAAAGAATTTTTTTTTTCGAGAGGCACATCTATGTCTCTGTGGAAGCAAACCTATGTCTCTACAAAAAGCAAATTTGTCCCTCTCTTGGAAGAAGAAAAAACGGCTCCTTTTCCTTTCTGAGTGCCACTTGCGGAAGCAAATATGTGCTGAAAGAATAAAAAAAGACGCATTTTTCACGCAATTTTTTTGATTTTTTCTCCAAAATTTAGGGAAAACCGTGTGAACACCAAAAACTAAAAAAATAGAAAAAAAGAATCTCCAAAAACACGCATAGGAAAAACAATCCTGAGAAGTGACCCTTGTGGGGCTCCCACAAGGGGTTCCCCTTAATTAGTTCCGAGAGAGAGAGAGAGAGAGAGAGAGTTTACTCTTTTTTTTTAGGCAAGAGAGAGGCTTTACATAGGCTAGGGGGTCCTTCACAAAAGATCAAGCCTACCTTTGAGTGGGTCAGCTCACCAAGGTTTCGCCTAAAAGCCTACTTCGACACGATTAAATAAACATTCTCCCACTATTGAAAAACTATTCTCTTGCTTATATTTATAAAAAAAATGTTGTCAATTTTCTCAAATAAAAATAGTCATGACTAATCATGGATTAAAAAATGTACTCGCATTTTAATAAGTGTTCGAGAATTATAAAAAAGTTTAAAAAAACATTCTCCCACTATTGAAAAAGCATTCGCTTGATTCTATGTCAAATTGTTCTGTTTTCAATTTTCTCAAACAAAAATAGTCACGATATTAAAACAAACATTGTTTTAAAATGTTCATGAATTTTAATAAATGTATGAGGATTCACAAAATGCTTATGAATTCAAAAAATATTCACAATTTTTTATTAAAAATGAATTCGAAAAATGTTCCTGAATTTGCCTGAAAGTTCAGGAATTTGAAAAAAAAAGTTCTGAATTCAAAAATAATCATTAATTTTAAAGTGCTCATGAATGCGTGAATTTGAAAAAAAAATCTAGGATTTCAAAAAATGTTCGTGAATTTGGAAATGTACTCGGATTGCAAAAAAATTGTTCCAGATTGCAAAAACAATTCATGAAGTTGAAAATTTTCCCAACTTATAAAAATCACTAATTTGAAAATAAATGTTCACAAATTTCTAAAAATGTAAAAATAAAAAATAAAATAACCAGCAAAAATTGAATGAAACAACATAGAAACGGGAATGGTAATCCCAGGATGTAGTTAGGTCGGCCCAAGTGTACGCATTGTTTGGTCGATATCCATTGACCTATGCGGGGAATAGTAATTGCCCCTTGAGAACTAGAATTGGGTAATTTTTTTGTCCTTTGACTCATGTGTCTCTAGTTAGGGGCTTGGAGGAGTCGGAGTCCCATTAGGAAGGGAGAGATTCCCTCCACCATATGAAGGTTTCTACCATTTCTCAAAAAAAAATCAAGGTTTTCTGGCTTGTTGTTAAGCTTATTTGCTTATTTGTTTCCACCTTTGACTTATTCTTTTATATGATTTTCTTCCTCTGACTTGTTGACCATTAAGTTTACATGGACTTTTGTTAACCGGGATGACTTGCTTGGATCCACAGGAGCTTACTTAGACTTTTTCCGGCCTCCTTGACTGCTGTGACTGGTCTTCACATGTGTTGACCGCACATATGTCGTGCCATGTAGGATAGGTGGTGGGACTTCTGGATAGGGTCGAAGCCATTACTACAACATATTTCCTCCGTTTATAAATATAATTTGTTAGAAATTTTAATACGGACTACATATGGATGTATATAGACATATTTTAGAGTGTAGATTCACTCATTTTGCTCCGTATGTAGTTCGTATTATCTAAAAAGTCTTATATTTAGGAACAGAGGGAGTATAACTTTTATTTGTATTAAAAAAAATTTATGAAAAACACTTCTTCGGCTAACTGTTGGTCAAAGTAAAGTCCAGCAAAAAATTGTGTTACATCTATTTTCACTGACGAAATTCACAACCCATTGTTGGGTTTTAAATGAGTTCAACATTTTTTGAAGGAAAAAAGGGAAACACAATCTGCAATTTTCTAATCATTGACTGGATGGGGAAGTGAACAGCTAATACTGTCGACGAGAAATTGAATTATTTTTTTCACACTTTACTTTCCCATTTGATAATTAGCCCCCTTGAGAATGGCTGTGGTCGGGTCCACCCTTCATTGACATAAGCCCGGAAAAATCATTGACACCCTATTAAAGTGTGGCAAATCACTAAATCCCCTCAGTTGATTTAGGTGTAGACAGACCCCAAAGCAGAATTTTGTCCCTTATATCTGTAATGAGCAAAATTCTACTGCCTGAAACGGTCCCAGCCGAAATTGGGCCGTGCATACGGTTCCCATTTGTTCTCATTTTTATTGTGAGATTCACACAAGTAAACACCCTTTGTATCGAAGGAAGTTTCATATGTAAAAGAGCCCATTATATTTATTTCACATGCAGGAGGAGAAATTCATAGGGCTCGCAGAGCTACTAACCAAGGTAGCGACCGATGACGGGACGGTGATCATCACATCAGTGAACGAGGCGTGGGCACGACCAGGTTCCCTCCTTGACCTCTTCCTCGCGGGCTTCAAGAACGGCGAGGGCATAGCGCACCTCCTCAACCACACCCTCATTGTCGCTGTCGACCCAGACGCCTTGGCCCATTGTGAGGTTGTGCACCCGCATTGCTACCTCTACGAGGTCACATCCACCAACGTCAGCTCTGCCAACCGCTTCATGTCCAAAAGCTACCTCGAGCTCGTGTGGGCCAAGCTCGGGGTCCCGGAGCGTGTCCTCCAGCTTGGCTACAACTATCTCTTCACCGTAAGCTACCCGCATGCCTTTAACACTTTCACACGATCGAGAAACATCACATGCTCCCTTTTTTTCTTGTTACATTTTAATATTTCAAAGAGTGAAATGTCATACTCTAGATCGATCTAGGTTATGCATGCCCATTTAATATTATTCTTGGCAGGATGTGGATATCTTGTGGCTGCGCAACCCGTTCCGGCACATCAGCCTCTACGCCGACATGGCCATGTCGACCGACGGGTTCAAAGGTAATGCCGAGGCCCTAACAAATGTGGGAAAACACCGGCTTGTACTATGTCAGGTCGACGAACAGGACGGTGGAGATGCTAAAGCGCTGGTGCGCAGCGAGGTCGTGGTTCCCCTCCGCCCACGACCAAGGAGTGCTAAACGAGATCAAGGCCGAGCTCGCGGCCGGTGACCTACAGATCAAGTTTGTGTTCCTTGACACGGTGATCTTTGGCGGTTTCTGCCAGTTCCACGGAGAGATGGACAAGGTATGTACGATGCACGCCATCTGCTGCATCGGGCTCGAGAACAAGGTGCATGACCTTAGGAACCTGGCCGTTGACTGGAAGAACTACACGAGCCTGGCGCCAACGGAGAAGAGAAGCGGCAGACGTAGGTGGACATCCCCCAACCGGTGCAAGGCGTCGATGAGAAAACAATGATCAAGTCCGGCCGTATGGGGTGCATGTACACTTGTACTGATAGGTGAATAATATTTTTTCCCCTTCTTTTATTTTGGAGAAACGCTATTCTTGGATAAAAAATACCACATACACACTAATTAAGCTGGACCTGTGTTGGCGATTAGAGGTCAACTGTACGTATTGGTCAATCAAGGAGAAATGACTTTCAATCCTAATGAAATTTGTTGGGTTCTCGCTTGATTTCAAACTACATCATAATATAATGTTTCATTGTGTACCAACAAAGTAAGAATGCACTTGTTAAACTTCTGCCTAGTTTCATCAGATATTTTTCTTGCTTGAGGGTGTATCTTAACATTTCGTAATGTTTCATAATACTATATGATATATCAGCAAAATCCGGATGCACGAATCTCCAACATATTTCACGGTGCATATATAGGTGCGCACTGGCCGTTCTCGCCCATGGAGGTGCAAACAAGTCTCCGAATACAATGGTATGCCATGAATACAATGGTTCATTCCGTCATTTTCCGCTGCAAACAAGTCTCCGAAACACCGATGCCGTGCCGTGGCTGCTCTTCTACCTCAAGTCCTCAACACCACTGTTTCTACGCCTGGATATTCAGCAAAGTCGCCCTAGCTAGCTGAACATTCAGCGGGTGACTACGCACAGGTGCTCCAAAGGTAGAAACCTCTGACCGCGTACAACTAAACTAAACGTGTCAATAAAAGGAAGTGTCTAGAAAATCCGAAGCATCTACATTTGCACACATAGTCGCACCGTTGACAGGTATACTAGAAAAAACCACATATCACCGGCCGCGTCGACAGTCCAAGAAATTGCCTGCCCCCTGGGTAGCGTCGGCTAGCAAGGGATCCAGCCTATTGGCCATCGCGCAGGTCGTTGATCCTTTGGTAGAACAAAACCAGTTCATGTATACAGGTGTGACCCACCCGAGTAGACAGTGGAACAGTGGTAGCTTCTCGGACTGCGACGACCTGCTGTAACCCCTTAGCTTGCCTGCCTCCTCGTGTTCTTTTCTTGCCGACCGATCCGATCCACGAGCTAGCTATCTCTGCGTCAAGGTTCGGAGAGAGATCAATGGGGTCGGTGAAGGAGGGGAGCCTGAAGCTGTGCAGGTGCAGCCACCACGTGGTGCCGTTCCTCGTCGGGGGAATTCTGCCGACGATCCTCCTCTTCGTCTTGGCCTCCGACCGGGTCGGCGAGCAGCTGTCCGGAGTCTCCGGCAGCTGGCTGGGGAACAGCAACGGTGTAACCCCGGGGGCAGCGCCTGCACCGCTGGAACATGAGGTAATCAAGAAAGCAAGCCCGTCGTATATTTATTCATGCATGCCTGCTCACCTCCACCCAGTTTTTCCTTTTTCACTTTGCCCACTCAAGAGCTAGCATTTGCATAATTTCATCACGTATGATGAAGGATTTTTCTTTTTTTAAGTTAATCCCAAGCTGGTGCTCTTAATTATGCGTGATCAATTCAATGGTTCGAATCTACGATTGCTTTGTCGAAATATCTTCGGAGCAAACGTTCATTGTTTGGGCTCGAGGTGCGATACACACCGAGGAAGGAGATCAGTGGCGAAGGAGACCTCGAGAGAATGGAAGACGAACGAAGAAAGGTTTTGGGGGGGGGGGGGGGGGGGGGGGGGGGGATGAAGATGAGAGAGGCAACTATCCCTGTCGAGAGAATTTAAGAGCAAGAAGGTGGTTGATAATGCAAAGGGGAGAAAGGAAAGAAATGAATAGCTAGATAATAACAATAACGGCGGCGTAACCGCATGAGAGGGATCCAGGATAGAGGAAGAAGAATGAGGACGCGGACTAGTCCTTTTTTTTTAAACATACCAAGTACAAACAAGATACTCCATCAATTTTTTTATTCCGCATATAAGATTTATTATAAATCAAACTTCATAAAGCTTGATCAAATTTATATAAGAAAACAAATACGATACAAGAGATATATAAGATATCAAAATTAATTACATGCTGCATTTAATGATATTGTGATTTTTGTTGTATTATCTTGGTCAAATTTTACGATGTTTGAATTAAGACCAATTCATATATATATATACACCCGAGTAGGCAGTGGAACAGTACTGGTAGCTTCTCGAGTTGCGACGACCTGCTGTAACCTCTAGCTTGCTTGCCGCCTTGCCTCCTCATGTAACTTCTTGCCAATCGATCGATCGATCGACGAGCTAGCTACCTCTGCATCAAGGCTCACAGAGGGATCGATGGGGTCGGTGAAGGAGGGGAGCTTGAAGAAGCTGTGCAGCCACCACGTGGTGCCATTCCTCGTCGGGGGAATTCTGCCCATGGTCCTCCTCTTCGTCTTGGCCTCCGACCGGGTGGGCGAGCAGCTGTCCAACATCTCTGGCAGCTGGCTGGGGAACAGGAACGGTGGAACTCCCGGGGCGGCGCCTGCACCGCTGGAACATGCGGTAATCAAGAAAGCAATTCCATCGTATATTTATTCATGCATGCCTGCTCACCTCCACCCAGTTCTTTTTTCTTTTTTCACTTTGCCCTCTCAAGAGCTAGCATTTGCGTAATTTCATCACGGATGATGAAGGACTTTTTTTGGCGGTGAATTTTAAGTCAATCCCAAGCTGGTGCTCTTAATTATGTGTGATCAATCCAATGGTTCAAATCTAGATCCAGAATAACAGCGGCACAACCGCATGGGAGAGATCCAAGATAGCATGGGAGAGATCCAGGATAGAGGAAGAAGAATAAGGACGGGGACTGGTCTTATTTGTTTTGAACATACTAAGTACAAACTAGATACTCCATCGATTTTTTTACTCCGTATATAGGATTTATCACAAACCAAACTTCATAAATCTTGACCAAATCTATATAAGAAAATAAATACGATACAAGAGATATACGATATCAAAATTAATTACATGATGCATGTAATGATATTGTTATTTATTTATTTATTGTAGTTATCTTGGTCAAATTTTACGATGTTTAACTTAAAGACGAATCTTGTACGCCCACTAAAATGCGGATGGGGTAGGTACATACACAGTCACACAACGTGTGCTGAGAACCAATCACAAAGTATTCAAGGTTGACAAGGTCTTCCCTAAAAAAAAAGATTGACAAGGTTTAATGGGGTTTCCTACTTTTCTAAATGGGCTTTTGTGCTCCTCCCCGTGGTCAGAGTGGGCTAGCTTCACACAGCTAAAATAGCCCACTATAATTTGCGGTTTCGCAAGAGACCACCCCCGGGCTTTTGCAAAATCCATGTCGACGCGGGGGTGCGATCACGAGGTGGATCAGCAGCTGCTGTGTGCAGAGATGAAACGGGCAACTACATGGGTAGTTCGGCCTTAGCGATCGAGGGAAGCTTCGATCCAGCCACGATGGAAGCAGTAGCATGCCGTGAAGCCCTCTCCCTGGCGGAAGATTTGAATATCAGAAAATTCGTTGTTTCCTCAGATTGTAAATAGGTGGTACAGGGCATCAACACGCGATCACAAGGGCGATTTGGAGCAATCTTAAGCGAGATAAACCTTAAAGCTACCGAGTTTCAATGTATCTTTAGTTTCGAGAGTCGTGCTGTTAATTATGAAGCACATAGTCTAGCGAGTTTTTTCCTTTCTAGAGGTCCTGGTCGTCATGTTTGGTTTGGTCAGTCCCATGACCAAAGACGCGTCCCACACCATGTGGCTTATGATGAATAAAGTGGTGTTTTACCCCTCAAAAAAGAAAATTTAATTTGCGGTTTGGCGCGCAGGTGGAGAGATTCCCGGGGCTCGCGGAGCTGCTGCCGAAGGTGTGCACGGAGGACCGGACGGTGATCATCACGTCGGTGAACGAGGCGTGGGCGCGGCCGGGCTCCCTCCTCGACCTCTACCTTGAGAGCTTCAAGAACGGCGAGGACACCGCGCACCTCCTCGACCACCTCCTGGTCGTCGCCCTCGACCCCGCCGGCTTCCGCCGCTGCGTCGCCGTGCACCCTCACTGCTACCTCCTCGAGGTGACCACCGTGAACCTCACCTCCGCCGCCAAGTTCATGTCCAAGCAGTACCTCGAGCTCGTCTGGACCAAGCTCGAGCTCCAGCAGCGCGTCCTCGAGCTCGGCTACAACTTCCTCTTCACCGTACGTGAGATCGAACGCCACAGCCGGCTACTATACTTGCTAACACACCACAAGCAGAACTAATCAATGGTGACATGATGGTAGGATGCCGACATGATCGTGCTCCGGAACCCGTTCCGGCGGATCCCGGTGTACGCGGACATGAGCGTGTCCTCGGACGACTACTCGGCGGCGCGGGCGCACCCGCTGGACAACCCGCTCAACACGGGGCTCTACAACGTGAAGGCGACGAGCCGGGGCGTGCGCATGCTCAAGCACTGGCGGGCGGCGCGGGCGAGATTCCCCGGCGCGCACGACCAGTCGGTGTTCCACAACATCAAGCGCGAGCTCGTCCAAAAGCTGGGGGTCGCCATCGAGCCCCTGGACACGGTCTACTTCGGCGGGTTCTGCGAGTACCACGATGACCTCGCCAGCGCCTGCACCATGCACGCCGACTGCTGCGTCGGCGTGGACAACAAGGTGCACGACCTCATGGACATCGCCGCCGACTGGAGGAGGTATAGAGGCATGGCGCCGGAGGAGAGGAAGACGGTCGGCCGGAATATGACATGGACGGTGCCCGCGCTGTGCCGGAGGTCCGTGGACTGGAGTAAGCCCGTGCACCCCTGATGGCAGCTGCAGCTGGAATGATAACTGAGATACTACTAGAGTTTTTTAGTTTGTGTCGAGATTGCCCAGGATTTATGTAGACGTAGTGAATAAACTGTTGAGAAAATACGCCTAGTTCTCAAGAGTTTGAGAGAGGAACACAGGCAGTTCAGACACAACAGAAAATAGCAAAAGAGGAGTAACAAGTCATGGGATGTAAGCGAAGACAACAGACAAAATATAGCCAGAGTAAACCTACAAAAATTAATGACAGAAAACAATATGATCCTTGTGGTCACCAATCAAATTGTTCTGGGTACCATTGTCGGGCCATTACCGGGATGAGCTTCAGGTCGGTTGATGAAACCACAAAACTAATGGTTCCAAACATGATTCCCAAGAAATCATCACTGCTGAAGGACAATTTGTGAAGAGAGAAAAAAAAATGCTAAATCAGGCAAACTGAACGTGCATTCTCATTGTCACCTCAACGCATAAGCTATTTTGGTCTCTAGACAGTCATCAAGAAAGTAGTCTCTGGTCTGGAGGATCATTCACCTCACACTTATCCAAGGTACATAACTAGGGACTTGCAGAAGGAAATGCAGACTGGAGCCCTATACATTCTTGCTGGCGTACTTGTCAGGTTCATCATCCTTGAAGAGGTCGTCCATGACATCGTCATTCTTGGCGCTTTCAAAGCTGGAACCAGGGGTGGAACCTGCAGGAGCACCATGGTTTCCAGCTGGGTTTCCACCGAAGCCACTGTCACCACCAAAGTTGCCGGCAGCAAAGTTGTCGCCGCCAGCAGGAGCAAAGCCTCCGCCATAACCACCTCCTCCATAGCCACCACCGCCATATCCTCCTCCTCCAAAGCCGCCACCACCACCTCCATAACCAGCACCATTACGGAACCCAGCGGTCCTCTCAGTGGCGGCACTAACCCGTAGGTTGCGTCCATGTAGATCCTGAGATAAGGAAGAAATAAGTTGATGATGGGCAACATTAGATGCAAAGCTTTGAAACTTAATATGAATCATTGCATGTTCTTGAAACTGAAACTCCTACAGTAAACCTGTCAAGGGCAGGTGATGAAAACAATTGTAGTAAGCTCACTCACTGATGAACTTGACATCATTCCATTTTCCTAACAGCTAGCAGAGCATTAAGAAAGATGATGCGGCAGAATTCACGATTTGTTTTTGCTATTATAACATCAATATCACAGTTCCTAATACTTCCATTACATGCTAGAGTTATCCAACTTGAATCGGATTGCAGTGATAACTGATGTACAACACATATCTTATTCTTTGTTATTCAAGACACAGGCATGACATCCATGGAAGTACACCAAACTTCCAACCAATCAACAGGAGTTTGACCATCATTAATGTAGAATACACAGTTAAAAAAACAAGTTCAAGAAACATTGTTTTGATGCAGAGAATTGGGATAAGATATAAATAATTTATCCTGGTCTGAAATTTCTCGGCTAAACATAGAGTAATTACACTAATATCACAAAGAACAGCACCAAGAAAAGCTGATAGAGTTCATCCCGATTATATTTACCTTTCCATCCAAGGCCATGATGGCAGATGAAGCCTGTTCTTCTGCTGCATAAGTTATAAAGCCAAAACCTCTAGACCTCCCAGTGTCACGGTCTACGATAATCTTAGCTGGAAAGAACAAAAGAAAAAGAAAAACTAAAAACCATTACCAAAACAGCAGCCCAAGAAGAGCACAGAGAAAGATCAAGAACTGCATACCATCAATAATTTCTCCGTAATGGGAAAAGGCGTCTCTCAGACTGCCCTCGTCTGTGTTAAAGGAAAGCCCTGCAACAATTACTCATGGCAGTCAGAGAACAGCATCGCAGGAGAACAACTGATTTTTAAACAGCTCATCAACAGAGGTAGTATAAGCTATGAGGTGGCCAAACCTCCAACGAAGAGCTTGGAGGATGACATGCATCGTATCGCCTGGTAGAGAGTCGGGTTCGAGCTGGTGGCTTTCTTGAGCAGGTTGCCAAGTTTATTAACCAAGGCCATGGTTCCAATCTGCAACCGAACAAGATGTGAGACACAGAACAGGTAAGACAGCTGATCGTCCGATGCAATACTATCCAAAGTTCAGAAACATGTCAGTACTTAGCAGCTTACACCTTTCCTAAGCTCTCTGTATCCTAAGCTCTTCGTTTCCTAAACATGTGCGCAGATATAATGCTAGAGAGGATGGGCAAACAGTGTTAACGGATTTTCGTTTTCCCCTTTCTTAAGCTTTCCGTTTCTCATTTTGTAGTACCGGGGCCTCCCAAATAAGATGAATAATACGTACATAAAAAGATGCAAAATTGGCTGCTACCGATCAAACCCATTCCCAGTTGCACACCGAGCCAACCCACTGATGCTACACACTTGTCGTTACTCCTCTCGGTGCCCTGAATCCTCCATGTTCGGCTTGAGCAGCACCCAGACACGCGCTAAGCAGGGCAAGCACACGCTACGAGTGGAGAAGAACGGAGAGGGATTGAGAAATCCGGGGAGGAGATCACCTGCTGCCTGCTGCAGTGGAGGGAGAAGGCGGCGCGGCGTGGTGCGGCGGCGAGGGGCAGAGGATCCTGAGGCGGCGGCGCGGGTAGGACGGACCTGGGTGCGTCTCGTCGACCCTTTGCTCTGAGTCTGTGACCTGGGCAGTGGACTGGGCACCCGTTTTGTGCGTATGCAATTGGGCTGAAATGGTTTGGGCTTTCGGGTTGAAATTTACTGGGCTGCGTATCTCCCACCACCCGGTGCCCGCCTTTCTGGGCTTTCAGGTCGAAAGTTACGGAACTTTGAACCCTCGTCAAAATGGAAATTCTGATCTCTGAACTGTTCTGCAAAAGGAAATCTGAGCTCTGGATAAATCGCCGTTAAGGTTTAATAATATCGGTGCAAGAACAAACAAGCATAGTTCCACCCATGGAAAGGAGTGCTACTAGGTCTAATAAGATCGGTGTAAGAATATAAACAAGCATGTATTGTACTACCTCCGTATCAAAATATAAGTTGTTTTTATAGGCTAGTTTATATTTCAATGCGGAGGTAATAGATGTTGGTATTTTTTTCATATAAATATGGTCAAAATTTATGAAGTTTGACTTCAAACAATTCTTATATGCAAAGTAAAAGAAGCAGGAGGGAGTCCATGCCATCTGTGCTAACTTCCAACGAGAGGAAAATGCAATAAGGACCGCTATTCCATAAGACCTGAAAATGGAAGAAACCACCATATGTCCCTGTCGAGGTGAATGTCGATTGAACTTATCATGAGGAAGGAAGAGGTCAGACACGGGCGGTAGTCCATAAGAACATGGTACTTTCTTGGCAGCATCGTGTGCGACAATCACTTATATATGTTACTAATGCAGCAACGGCGGAAGCAATAGCAATGAAGAATATATTAATTCTATCCAATTCCACGGGCTACAATTCCGAACAGATTGAGGCTGATGCATTAGAGGTTGTCAACGCTTCAGTAGGTCAAGACTAATTTGGGGAGAAGCCACCGCGATTTATGCCGAATGCTTTGTCACTGAAGGCATGATTGGAAATGTTGAATATCTTCATTATCGAGGGGAGTCCAACGAAGTTGCTCATACTATAGCTAAATTTTTTATGACCTCCCCTGATTTTTTTTTTCTTGTTTGTGCCTTGCTGAACGATGTAACCATTTTTTTTTCTGAATCAATAAAATACTGCCTCCATCTACCAATACATGGCCACTTTGTTTTTCTTGTCAAACTTTGACTTATTGTTTTAATGAACAAAATATGAATTACTCCCTCCGTTTCTAAATATTTGTCTTTCTAGAGATTTCAACAAGTGACTACATACGAAGCAAAATGGCCCGAACCGGTCTGCGACTAGGGTCTGCCAGCACCGGTCTGCCAGCACACGTCCCCTCCCGAGCCGCCCCCCGCGTGGACGACCGGGAGGCCCCCAGATCCCGTCGGCCGGACCTCCCCCACTCCTCCTCCTCCCTCGCCGCCGCCCAAGGGCGCGGCCAGGCGAAGCCTTGCCGTCGCCGATGGCGGCGGGGACTCGGGCCATCTCGCTCGGGTGGGGCTGGCGCGGGCGGGTGCCCCCGGGCCGGAGCGTGGCGGCGGGTCGGACGCCACGGCGGGTGGTGGCAGCGCCTCGGCGACTTCGCTTCCCCGTGGCAGGAGGCCTCGCGATCTGGTGCGTCGCGATCGCCAGGGACGACGGCGGCATGACCGGATCGGTTCACGGCGGCGCGGCCGGATCTATGCCCAGGCATGGGCCTAGATCGCTGGCCTGCCGTCGGCACGATGGTGGGTGCGACTCGTCGGCAGCTGGGCAGATCCGCGGGATTCTACCCTTGTCTGGTCCTTGTCAGCGCGGGCAACTCCGGGGGAAATCCTAAATCTCCTTGGGATCGAGCGATGGCAGCGCTTTTGCGTCGTAGTCCCTCTTTAGGGCATTGTTTTGGATTTTGCTCCGGTTGAAGGGACCGGCGACGTCGGCGGCGCATGTCTGGTGGAGCAACTGCCGATGAAAATCGGGCCGACTACGGTCATGGCGGACGATGGCGGCGTCTTTGATGTCGTTCCCTTGTCGAGGCATCGTCGTTGCAGTCTGCGTCATCAGGCTCGGGATGCTCCGGGGGAAACCCTAGATCTGATTCTTCCAGATCGGACGATGATGACGTTTTATCGCTTTCCCTCCTGGGGGCATTGTTTTGGAGTAAGTGATGGCTGGGGGAATGGTGGAGCGGTGCTTCATCTCACACATTGATGGCGGCGGATATCGGCGGCATGGCGCTGTGGAGGCTCGGCGTCCGATGCACGGAGATGGACTCGCGCAGGAGGAGGTTGTTGTCTGGCATCATGGCGACGTCGATGGCAGAGTGGCCAGACAAGGTAGAAGCCTCAATATGATATGAAGACGAACCTGTGGAAGATGGCGGCGACGACACACGAGTGCGTCTGCCGGATTATGCCCCAGACCCGGTATGTGGCTCGGCTAGGGCTTCCGAATGAGTGTTTCGGCTTCCGGCTTTTGATGTTAGGCTTAGGTGAGTGGTCTGGATAGTGGCCCAGCTAGCACCCCTTCATCATTTTGGATTGAAGTAGCGGCATATGTTGCCAAGATGGTGGATTCAGGCACATTGTTGTAATACTTTGTAAGGCCCTCGAGAATAATCAATAAAGTGGCCGTATGCATCTTCCAGATGCAGAGGCCGTGGTCATCCTCCATTTCTAAAAAAAAATATGAAGCAAAATGAGTGAATCTACACTCTAAAATATGTCTATATACATCCGTATGTGGTAGTCCATTTGAAATCTCTAAAAAGACAACTATTTAGGAATGGCAGGAGTATATGTCATAAAGAATATATTATTGAAAAGTTTTTGAAAGGCAAATCAACCTGTGGTTGGATGGTTAGAGGCCGGCTCAGTCTCTCGAAAGTGCTTACGTTTGTACTGATGTTAAAAAAAGTTTTTCAAAGGAGCAGTTTTTCTCTCACGAAACTTAGGGCATGTACAAAGGAAGCATCACCTTCCTAGTGCCTCATACTCCATCAAAGCAAAATACGGGTTCAGGCACTACCTAGCCTAGCAAATAACCCAATGCATAGCTGCCCCATTAGGCCCACACACGACATAATCAACTTCATATCTTCTCTCTCTCTCCCCACGGACTTTCCTCATCTCTTTCACTGTATGCTCCTCTCTGACTTAGTTCTCTCTTACTTTTCTATTTTTGTACGCACTTTTGAAGCGAAGAAGCTGGTTCTTCTGCAAGAGCCCGTCTGGCTCTGCAAGCGTCCGTCTTTTTACTTTTCTTCTCCACGGTGGCTGCTCCTCCTACGTGGAGCTGCGGAGCAGCGGTCCACGCTGGAGCGTTGGCCATGCCCTTAGATAGACAGCAGGAACAGTACAGTTTTTCCGATGGAGGCCATCAAGATTCTGTCGCGACTCGCGACTAATCGCAGAGAAAAAAGACCCGCCACGACCCGGCCACCCGGGGCTTGTATGGAGGCGAGATTTTGGTTCAGGAACACCTGTCGGGCGAGCTTTTTTTTTTTTTTTGAGGGGAATCCTGTCGGGCGAGCTGCCTCTCGATCGAGCCGCAGTTTTCTTCTTCAGTCCGATGGACGTGCAACGGAAAAGGATGAGAAGTTCGGCAGAGTTCAATCCCATTTGTCTGCACCTGAACTTGCAACCATGGCCTGGAGTGGTACGTAGTTCCCAGAGCAAAGTCAATTTAACCACCTAGCAGTACTGTCTGCAGATGTGTCTTCTTTTTTAATTGTCTACAGATGTGTCTTGGTCTAATTTCTACTCCCTCAGTTCGAAATTACTTGTCATAGAAATGGATGTATCTAGATGTATTTTAGTTTTAGATACATTCATTTTCGAGACAAGTAATTCTGAACGGAGGGAGTAGTTACACAACTGGTAATCTGGTACGGTGTCGCTGGCATGCCAAAGAGCTGCGCCATGTGCAGACGAGCGGCTGTTGCCAACGGAGACAGGGCTCCGTTTCTCCAGCTGCGTCGTCGGCGGTGCGCCGTGCACGCGACACGACGACCCACACGTGCGCGCGTCGCTCTGGCAGAATTCCAACGGCATGCCAGTACGGGCGGCGATGCTGCTGACGCCAGGTAGGTAGGCGGTGGTGACGGCCGGCCGGAGTTCGCCATGATTTGTTCCCGTGAATGCCTCCCCGGCCCACAGCCATGCGTTGCACCGTGCACGTCGAGGTCTCCGCATTTAATCGGCGCCAGTGTCTGTCGACCGGCTGCTGCTTTGCTCGCGGAAGCTTCTCCTCCCCCTGTCGTGTGCACTGTGGCCGCGATGGAGCCATGCAATGTGGTACACCATGGCGAACTCGTCCAAGCAATAGGACCGGCCCCATTCATGTGTCGCATTCATAATTAAGCTCAGCTGCGAGAGTGGTGAGACTTGGCCATGACCATGCGCGCGCCCTAGTTTGATCTGTCAGTTTGATTACGGGATGCGGCCATGTGGATGGCATCGGACCTGGCTACACCTCGCGTTTGATTAGTTAATCACTCCGTCAACGAGCCACCCGTGATGCATAACATGCACAGAATGATAGTCGAATAAAATAAACGAGCCACCCGTGATGCATAACAAGAAATGGTAGTAGTATAGTGAGAGTGGAGAGTGCACGAACTGGCACGGCCCGTGGTCTATCGGAGGCCAATCAGCGTCAAGAAAAGTCAGGCGTGCTGCTAGCAGTGCTATAGGAGAGTTCTCGCAAGCTGCCTCGGCGTTGGTCCCATCTGCCACGGCATGGCGGTGAGCTCCAAGAGCACTCAGCACTCGCCGGCGGTCGTCTTCCTCCTCGGGGCCATCTCGGCCACAGCGGTGCTCGTCTTCTTCTTCACCGCCACCGCGGGCCCCGCGTGGCCCGCGGCGACCACGGAGCTCTCTCCTCGGAGGAGCCAGGAGGCGGCTCGGTCGGCTCCAGCGCCGACGCCCAAGGCCTCTTCTACCACCAATGAGGTACGGTCTATTTGCTCTTCGATCAGCCGTTGCTATCTAGAGTAATCTGCTTCGCCACACCCCGACGGTTTCCTTTCCGCAGACGGGCGGCGACGACGCGTTCGCGCGGATGCTGCGGCGGGCGGCGATGGAGGACCGGACGGTGATCATGACGTCGGTGAACGAGGCGTGGGCGGCGGAGGGGTCGCTGCTGGACTCCTTCCTCGAGAGCTTCCGCGTGGGGCTCAACATCTCGCACCTGGTGAAGCACATCGTGGTGGTGGCCATGGACGAGGGCGCGCTCCGCCGGTGCCGCGCCGTGCACCCGCACTGCCACCTGCTGCTCCCGGACGTCCACGGCCTCGACCTCTCCGGCGCCAAGAGCTACATGACCAAGGACTACCTCGACCTCGTCTGGAGCAAGCTCCGGCTCCAGCACCGCGTCCTCCTCCTCGGCTACAACCTCCTCTTCACGGCACGTCGTCGCCATTGCCATTATCTATTTTTTCAATCCTTTCTTTCCTTCTTTCGGGACATCGATCGACGTGCTCTCTCGATCTCCGTTAGAAATAATAATCGTGCCGGCATCTCTCGACCGAGGCGTTGACGACGAGCGTGTATTCATGGTTGGTGCAGGACGTGGACGTGGCGTGGTTCCGGGACCCGCGGGTGCACATCACGGCGGCGGCGGACATCACGACGTCGAGCGACTTCTACTTCGGCGACCCGGACGACCTGGGCAACTACCCCAACACGGGCTTCATCTACTTCAAGGCCACGGCACGCAACGCGCGCGCCATGGCCTACTGGCACGCCGCCAGGGCGCGCTTCCCGGACAACCACGACCAGTTCGTCTTCAACGAGATCAAGCGCGAGCTGGCGGCGCCGCCCATCGGCGTCCGGATCAGGTTCGTCGACAGCAAGCACGTCAGCGGCTTCTGCCAGCTGGGGCGCGACCTGAACCGCATCGCCACCGTGCACATGACCTGCTGCATCGGCCTGGAGAACAAGCTGCACGACCTCCGCCGCGTCGTGGAGGACTGGAGGCGCTACGTGTCGCGCCCGGAGTGGGAGCGCCGGGCCGGGAAGATCGGCTGGAGGTTCCAAGGAGGCAAGTGCATACATTGATTGCTTCATTTGTTGATTGATGGGACCGATCGGAATTGTTCATTGAGAGAGACCGGTGGTGCATGGAAAAGATTGCGAGCGGGCTTCCGGCCTGTCGTGGCTGTGTTTCGCCATTCTGTTCATAATATTTCAGAAATTATTTAGCACACGCACACATGATATATTTCTCGAAAAGAGTACACACATTTTATGCTTTTTTTAGGGAAGAAGAATACGTATTGCTATGCTCCGGTGGATTGCATGGTGTTAAACTGCAATTTTGTTGCTGTCAGCATTTAGACCATCTCAAGCCGAATCCTTAAAAGGGCTTAATAACTCGAAAAATAGAAAGGTGAACATGGATGCGCGTGCACCCATGTGAATAGTAAATTAATAAAAAATACTAGAAAAAAAAATAAATTTTTCTGAAATTTCGAGGTATGAAACTTAGTCGATCATTCTACTCACCTGTGAAGTTTCATGATGTATCGACACCTAGTATGGTATTCTTAGTGAAGAAAATACAAATGTGATCATACTATTCATTAAACAATGTTTTTTAATATAGCTTCGATTTTGCCATTTTTGCCCAGATTATCATGGATGTGATTTCTTCATGAAATTTCATATGCGAGTATACTGGTTGACTATGTATATTACAAAAACAAATTCAGATTTTTTTAATTCTTTCAAGCATTTTTCTGAATTTACTATTCATAAAGGGTGCGCGCGCACTCATGTTCATCAAATCCGTGTCCTTAATAACTCTTCTTTTTTTTAGAAAACTTTTAACCTATTCATCTTCAATCATGGCAATACAACGAACACCATAAATGATAAAAATTACTCCCTCCTTTCTGGTTTATAGGGCTTATCTCAAAATTTGAGTTTTTCCATTTCATAAGGCTCAATTTCGTTGTTTCTCATCACATGTTCAGATTCCAAGATGCATTAAATCACCGCATGCAAGTATTAAGAGAAAATTGACCAATGCATGTACTTTATGCATGCATGCATTGCAAGTAATACATTGATAAACACAACTTTTTGAGGAAAACAAGAGCATTAATTCGGTGTTTTTGCAAACTACAAAAAAAATTCACCACTCACCATCTACCTTGGTTGGTGATATTTTTGAATTGAGCCCTATAAACCGGAAAGGAGGGAGTACATCCAGATCCGTAGACCACCTAACGACGACTAGAAGCACTGAAGCGAGCCGAAGGCGCGCTTCAAAAGATTATTCTTTATGACTTCTAAATCGGACCTAGTCTAACCTCAACCGGTTTAGCTGCTAAAAAATATTAGGAGTCACGTCGGTCACCTCTCAAATTTGAGCGGCCGAAGGAGTTCATAGAGAAAATATTCTCCTCCCCACGCAGCCACCTCTCTTCCCGGCCCGGCCCTATCCACCTCAGCGCCGGCCTCCTTGCCTCCGCTAGACAAAACGCAATCCCCCCACCCCCTGTATGATTCGGTGGCCGCCACCGCCCCCACCGTTTGAATACATACTACTCCCTCCGTAAAGAAATATAAGAGCGTTTAGATCACTATTAAACACTCTTATATTTCTTTACGGAGAGAGTACTATGCACCGATGGATTTTATGGTGTTAAATTGTAATTTTGTTGCTGTCAAGTAGTTGGAGCATCGAACCCTCGAAAAAGTTTAACTCTTCAAAGGGTTCTTTTCAGGACTTAAAATCGGACCTAGCCTAACCCTCAACCGTTTTAGCTGCTCAAAAATATTAGGAGTCACGTAGGTTGCCTCTCAAATTTGAGTGGCTGAAGAGAATTCTTTCAACGAAAATATTCTCCTTCCCGCGCGGCCGCCTCTCTCACCAGCTCGGCCCCATCCACGCCAGCGCCGACCTCCTTGCTTCCGTTGGCCACCACGCACCCCGCCGGCCCCCCGCACCCCCCCCCCCCCCCCCCTCTCTCTCTTCGATTCGGTCGCATATGTTGCCATCTGAATTGATGAATCGAGTCGCCTCCATCGTCGGGAGATCAGCGACGAGGAGGGCCACCGCGGAGCCACGTTTGGTCCGGAATGGGACCACAACCTCCTCAAGGCTGCATCCACCCCAAGCACTTGCCACCAAGGTACCTGTCGCAATCACTGCCACGGTTAATTTTGTGAAGTTCAGGTTATACATTTCTAATCAAATGGGTTGTGAAGTTCAGGTTATACATTTCTAATCAAATGGGTTGTTCGAAGTTAATTATCCAATCAGGTCGTTTGTTGGTCATCGATTCTCTGAAGGAGCGAGGACTGTTCTACCTTTCTAATCAAATGGGTTGTTCGAAGTTAATTATCCAATCAGGTTGTTTTGAGGTCATCAATACTGTGAAGTATTGAGGATGGAGTGAGGATTTTCAGCAACGGCCGCAGCTCCAATATTCCAAGATATATGCATTCAGGCTACTTATTTTACTGAGGTTTATTTGTGCTAGACATGCAAATCGTATTGCTTGCGTTTGAGCTAAAATAGTACCCCCTCCATCCGGAATTACTTGACACTGAAATGGACCACTTGTTACTAAACCAGCTCATGTGTCATGTGGAAGAAGAGCAGATTGTAGCTTCAACGAAGCTTTCTTTTACTGTTACATCAGACCTAGGTACACATACACATCCCTAAATGAAACTGATTCTGCAATATTGATACAGACATACAGTAAGACGCTTCTCCAAATGCCACAAGTAGCAAGCTGTGGAACCAGAAGACAAACCCCCCAGATGCCACAAGCAGCAGGCTGAAGCGGGGCAACAAGACCAAACAGAGAAATCAATTGGTTGCTAACAGAGTAACACTACTGATGTCACAGGACAGAGTGCCAGCTTCATTTACATAGCATCCTAATAAATCCACTACTGGTTAAGATGAATACGGTTAGAACTGCTAGGATGCTGCCGAGGAAATGCAGCCATGTGCCCTTCGTTGATGGCGGCGCTCCTGTCACAAGCCATCCGAAAGCTTCCTAGTCTCATTCACGTGGCATTTCTGTTTCAGAGAAAACATAGCAAGGGTCAAGATGGAGGTAATTAAGCATCATGATATATTCGGTTTGCCACTTCAAGCATCACAATATTAAGTGGACCAACAAGACACCATCAATAGTCAAATGTCAAGTGCACTCGAAAATCAAAGGGATGAATTTGGTCGAGCATTTTTATTTCCAAAAGTTACAGCAGCATAGGCTAAATGTCTTCGTATCCCAGTCGGACATATTTCTGTTTTATAGTTTGTATTCCAACAAAACAAAAGAATCTGATTATAGAAGGAGAAATGCCACACAAACATAAACTCGCCACTGTTAGCTTGGGAGTAGCAAAAGTTAGATTTTCACTGCGATATATCTGAATCACAAATCATGAATAAGCTCAAGAGCAGCGGCGTAAAATCTACCACTTGTGTTCAAGAAAAAGAACATACGATCCACTAGGCAACATCGGGGAAAAACAAGTATTAGCAATCCCATACGTAGCTTGAGGTTCACAGTTGAGAAGTAGGTTGTACAAAATTACACGATGGATTATATTTAAGAAACAGGAAATTTCCGGATTGATGGGTTTCTGACTATTTATGTGGAAGAAAACATAGTGGTCAACATGATAACAGATTGACAAGGCTAGGCATCTTTCAGTTCTTAATCCTCTTATATATGATCTCTCAAATATTTTTGAAGGTCCAATTTACAATTTTTGCACTGCTAGTTCAGAAAATTATGATACAAGTATAGAACAGAATGAGAGATCGATGCGAAAAACAAATAAGACAGCACCACTACGAATTGCTAGTATGAGACTATAAAGGGAAGACCAAGTTCAGGAAGTATGACTTCTTGTGCCAGCACAAGGTTTAACAAAAGTAAGTATTCCATAGATTGGTCTGCCATAGTCTGATACTTCAATATATGTCTACCAAACAACAACAGCCATCGACACTATCATGTGCAATTTTGCAACTAGTATTGAACCCATAGAAATATTAATTGCTTTGCTGAAACCTATTAACTATTAAGGGTGACAATATATGGGAGATTGTTGGATTTGGATATATGTAGCCATCTGAGTAGCATTAGGGAAGTAAAAGTCAATTAGGGATCTGCCATGGTAGCATATCTAAAGGGAGACTTCTGTAATCTTTAAGCGACTAAGAAATAAACCTGCATTCCTCCATAATTCCTACTTCTCGTTTTTCTCTTACCTATTCAGTATCCACACATCCTTTGCAACCCATTACACACCGACGCCCACACGCAAGGGCACCCTACTATGACCACAAGTAGACACCTTGCAATATTCCTCAGTGCACGAGTGATTCCAAATCATCTTACATCAAGCATTCACTAATGCCGCCTCTTGTATTGTATTTTTATGGCCCAATATATCAATACAGAGGTGATTTCAAATCATCTTACTGGTTATGGCAAGAATTCATTAATGAAGCTTAACTAGTATTGTCAAAAAGGACTAAGGAATCAATCACATATGTAAAACCATCGCACAGCTATACCAAACAGTGAGATGCACGACGCACATTGCAAAACTATGTAGCCTCTACAAGGATGCTATACAGATCACCAAAAGGGCAAAAGGCAAACCTTGCAGGATTATCCACAAGCGCCGGGAAAATGGGAGGCCAGCTCATCATAAAAGGATAGATATCACCCCAATCTTGCTCCTCTGATGTCATCTCATACACTTTACACAACGTCCTGCACTTGATATCCAAGTAGAGTACACATCGACCCATCTCCAAGAATATAAACTCATTATAATCCCCCACATGGTTTATCCGGATACCAGCAGTAGGCTGATCCTCAAGCAAATTAGCACACATTTCACGCAAACAAATGTTGTCCACCAATAACCAACTGTCCCCGTTGTGGAGCCATATGTGAAGTTCAAACTCTTTGGCATGGATGAGATATACACCAGAAGAATCATCAGCCCGTGACAACATGGTGTTGCCTGCCAAGCCAAAATCCACCCCTTGTGGGAGCTGAATTGTCAATAAGACCGAGGTTGTCAGATCCAGGACAACGATTTCATTTGGGTCGCACGGCACATATATTTTGTTGTCAACGAGCACGCCTTTGGGGCTGAATCGTGGATATAGGAGGACGTCTGCTGAGGCCAAGGTAAGACGGGTGCGCCAGACATCATCGCCATTTTGCAACATATATACATGCAGCGTAGAATTCGTTTGAAGCCTGTCGCACTCCACCCTGACATAAAAGTAGGACACGCCGTCGCCTTCTTCTTCGGAAAAGAGCTGAATAAAAGTGCAGAAATTGCCTTCCCCGAATTTGTGGTGCAATGTTGGGATTGTGGATATACCTCTCTTTGAACATAGCGGCCTGTGCACCACAAATATAATCTCGGATCGGCGGCGGCTGAAGTTCTGTACGTGCAAGCAGGTGAGGACGCTGCCGTTCCAGCATCCCATCATCTCTGCGCCGGTGTCCAGGCTGAAGCTTGCGCGGCGGAGGACGGCATGGAACCCCGGAGGCTGAGGCGGCATCGGGACGAATCGTGCGGCGGCGTCCGGATAGTCCCTTTGCGCGAGGTAGAAGCCGAGGAGCCTGGGCGGGTGGAGCTCGCGGAAACGGCGGAGGAAGGCGCGGTCGGAGGCGTGGCTGAGCCAGTGCCTGCAGACTCCGGCGGCGCGGACGAGGCTGGTGGGGCAGCCGACGCGGACGATGATCTCCGTCAGGAGGTTCTCGTCGTCGAGCACCTTGGAGACACACGCTGGCGGCGGCTCCGCCTCGCCCTCCAATCCGTCCAGCTCCGGCGGCGGCGGCGTCTCTCCTTCCATTCTGTGCGTATGTTTCCGTGGATTCAGGGTTTGGGTAGAATGGGGATCGAGGAGAGTCAATGGAGTGAAGAGCTTTTTTTTTTGAGGATCCAATGGAGTGAAGAGCTGATGCCTTTTTTTCCCTTGAGACAAAAAGAGCCGATGCATTCCCTTCCTGGCCATGGCCTGACAACTAGGGCCCATCAAGCGGGTCAGCCCATTCAACTCTCCTACTACACTCCAAATAAAAAATTCAACTCTCCTACTAAAAAAAAGACCGACTAAAAAAAAAGGACTCTCTGTTCTAGATGGTTGAGCGCCCCGAAAAATTTCCCTGCTCAGGTTTCTACTGGGTTTTCGTTTTCAAGTATTTTTTTCATCCGTTGTTTTTCAAAAAACACAAAAACATATATTTTTTAAACTTACGTAGTTTTAATGAAAATTTAAAAAATCTAAATTTTGATAACAGTGTCCTATGTGAATAATTTTCTGCAAAATGTGAACCATTTGTCAAAAAGGAAACAACTTTTATAAGTATTGTAAACATTTTATAAAAAAAATTATACCCCTTGTACCCCTTTGTCCAGTGATCCATTCTTGGATCACTCTTGTACCTCCTTGCTAGACACGTGGCAAGGCACACATCAGGTGCGGTACAACAGCATGACATACCGTATAAAGCCTATGGCTAAGGAATAGGGGACAACATTCGTCCTTTCTCTTTCTTCCGCCGTGGTCGAGCTTTGAGTCTTACTCAACTTCACACCTAATGGCAACGGCTCCCTCCGATGCTAACTTGGCTAACTCTGTAGCATCACGTGGCCTTTTTAAACCTGCCTCAAAATGGATCTCCATTCTTCCTCCTTTAGATTTTGTTAATCTGTCAAGCACTATCCCTGATGTCCGTCTCGATGCATTTCCATGGTTGATCTAAAGATATTGTATAATTTCTGAAATATTGTACTCCAGTGATATCTTGCAATCTATCCTCACTGTTGCTTACCGTTTCATCTTCCAAAATCTCTCTAACTCATTCAGCAAACTTCTCCTAATTCCAAATTTCCAATTATTATATTTCGAGAAAAAGAGACAGAG
The DNA here is from genome assembly GCA_963921465.1 of Triticum timopheevii. Lineage (NCBI taxonomy): Eukaryota > Viridiplantae > Streptophyta > Magnoliopsida > Poales > Poaceae > Triticum > Triticum timopheevii. Next base: position 568,354,903 of record OY997266.1, read on the forward strand.
AGCGGTGCAAGGCCATGACAATTTTCATGAATAGTTGATGCAAATACTCCTTGGTGTTAATTTGTTCATAGTACACAACAAACAAACATCTTCATTCATTGTTTCCATAGTAACCTTAGAATCTTGATTGTTGTTTTCACTTATGGATGTCGAGATATTTTGGCAGAGCAAGTAAATCCTTCGTCTCAGATTCTGTAGAACATCAAGATAAAATGATAATGTGTAAGCCTTTAAGACGGGTCCAAAAATCAATCAAGTTGTAGAGAAATATTTTATCTCATGCATTCCAGTCCCTAACCCCACTCACATCCAGGTCGACGATATGAGTTCTGAAAGATCGTGGATGTCGCCTAGAGGGGGGGGGTGAATAGGCGTTCTAAAATAATTATGGTAGAGGCTTGAACAAATGCAGAATAAACCTAGTGGTTAATTTGTCAAGCACAAAACCTACAACAACTAGGCTCACCTATGTGCACCAACAACTTATGCTAAGCAAGATAAGCAACTATGTGATAGCAAGATATATGACAAAGAACAATATGGCTATCACAAAGTAAAGTGCATAAGTAAAGGGCTCGGGTAAGAGATAACCGAGGCACGCGGAGACGATGATGTATCCTGAAGTTCACGCCCTTGCGGATGCTAATCTCCGTTTGGAGCGGTGTGAAGGCACAATGCTCCCCAAGAAGCCACTAGGGCCACCGTAATCTCCTCACGCCCTCGCACAATGCAAGATGCCGTGATTCCACTAAGGGACCCTTGAGGGCGTTCACCGAACCCGTACAAATGGCGACCTTTGGGGACGGTCACTGAACCCGTACACTTTGGAAACCCTTGGGGGCGGTCACCGGTACCCTTCAAATTGCTCGGGGCGATCTCCACAACCTAATTGGAGACCCCGACGCTTGCCCGGAGCTTTACACCATAATGATTAAGCTCCGAACACCACCAACCGTCTAGGGCGCCCAAGCACCCAAGAGGAACAAGCTCAAGGGCACCAAGCACCCAAGAGTAATAAGCTTCTCAAACTTCACTTCCACGTATCACCGTGGAGAACTCAAACCGATGCACCAAATGCAATGGCAAGGGCACACGGAGTTCCCAAGTCCTTCTCTCCCAAATCCCACCGAAGCAACTAATGCTAGGAAGGAAAATGAGAGGAAGAACAAAAGAAGAACACGAAGAACTCCAAGATCTAGATCCAAAGGGTTCCCCTCACAAAAAGGAGAAAGTGATTGGTGGGAATGTGGATCTAGATCTCCTCTCTCTTTTCCCTCAAAAACTAGCAAGAATCCATGGAGGGATTGAGAGTTAGCAAGCTCAAAGAAGGTCAACAATGGGGGAAGAACACGAGCTCAAAGGATAAGGTTCAATGGGGAAGAATACCCCCTTTTATAGGACCTCCCGAATCCAACCGTTATGTGCTCAGGTCGTGCACAAGCGGTACTACCGCTTGGAGGAGCGGTACTACCGCTTAGCACGCTCAAAACAGCCCAAACGAGAGAGAAAACACGAGTTTTTGGTCCGGGACGGTACTACCGCTTAAGAGCCATGGTAGTACTGCTCTGGAGTGGTAGTACCGCTCAGGAGCCGCGGTAGTACCGCTCTAGAGCGGTAGTAAAAAATTACATCCGCTCTAGTCGCGGTAGTACCGTTGCAGCCTTCACCAAAACAGCCACAACTTTTGCAAACGGACTCCGAATTCGATGAAACCAAGTTTGTTGGAAAGCTAGAGACAAGGGCTAACACAATCTTGAAAGAAATATCAATAAGAAGCAACTTAGAAAAGGCCCATAAGAAAATGGTGAGAACCCTTCCTCGGATAAGACCGGTAAAACCTCCAACACCGAAAACATCATAGAAGACGCATGCGAACTCCGTTTTCGATGAACTCAAGCTTGTGATTAAGATGACCATAAGCTCTAAGACTCACAAATAGAATCAAACAAGAACCAAGAAACATGATGCAAGGATGCAATGGTTTGAGCTCTCTACGAATGATACGATCAAGCAACTCATCGAGAGCCCCCCTTGATAGTACGGCAATCGATCCTATAACCCGGTCTCCCACAACTACCATGAGACCGGTAAAATAGAAAACCTATCAAGGGCAAACCTTTGCCTTGCACATGGTCCACTTGAGCTAGATGATGACGATCTTCACTCCCTCAAGTTGGACCACCTTTTTTGATTGTGTTGGCTCGATGAAGACTAGATGATTGCTCCCCCATAGTCCACTATGGGTGAGCCACTCTTCGGCTCATCTTCACAAGTCCATTGACACCACAATGGATGGAAAGATTCAAGCACTTGATCTCTTCGTGATGCTCCACTTGAACTTGCACACGGCAATCTTGATGACGATCACCACTTGATGTCATCCTTTCCATGGGTTGTATGATATCTTCCTCTTGATGCAAGCCCATGGATACGTACCTAACCCCACATAGAACTCTCACATAGACCATGGGTTAGTACACAAATTGCAATGGACAATGCTTACCATACCATGGGATCACTTGATCCCTCTCGGTACATCTTCTACTCTTTGTGAGTTAATCAACTTGATTCACTATTGACTTAGTCTTGATCAACCTTGAATCTTTGAAACTCTCTTCATTTGGATGATGTATTGAAGGTAAACATGAATGATCACACAACCTTCTTCTTCAAGACATGCTTGCAATAAGCTCAACACTCGCATGACCAATCTTTGGATAATTCCTTAATAGCACCTTGGTCAACTCATAAACTCCTTGAAACCAACACATGGACTTCAAGAAAAGCCTATGGACAAATCCTTCAAATATAACTCAAGACAACCATTAGTCCATAGAGATTGTCATCAATTACCAAAACCAAACATGGGGGCACTGCATGTTCTTTCAATCTCCCCCATTTTGGTAATTGATGACAATCACTTTCAAGAGAGTTTATACAAGGAATTATGCATCACCATGCAATGCAACAACCAATGATGCATGAGAATGAGATGCAAATGCTTAGGAACCAAAACCAAAGCAAGGAGAAAACTCAGAAGACTTCTCCACAAAACTCTCTGAAACTCCTCCCCCATTGGCATCGATTGCCAAAATGGAGCTAAGAAGGCCAAAATAAAAGGTTTTCCTCCATAGACTGTGTATTTCTCAACAAGAGAGTGGAATGCAATACACATATCCAACTCCCAATACTTGGAGGAAGACAAACTATATTGAGGCCCAAAGATTGCAACAAAAAGATATGACACAAAGACATAACAAAGAGAGACACAAGCAATCAGAAGATACCAATTGAAGCAAGCAATCAACGGATATCAATTGAACCAACTAGACCAATGATCCTACATGCCACAAGAATAAAGAAATTATGATAAGCGCAAAGGAGTGTTCTAAAGAAACTAGAGAGGCTCCCCATGATTTGTGCACACATAAGAACTTTTGTATTTGAATACAAAGTGCACAAAATAGGATCATAGTTCCCCCAAAATCAATAGAAACTCACATCCAGTGCAAGTGAGCATATGGGAAACAAAGCCTAGGACTTGCAACAAGCACATGGTTGAGCAACATGTAACAGAGGCGACTTAAGAATGGGCTCAACCAAAAAGATGTGTGTGAGTCAAGGCAATGCATTAGAGAAGACTAATGTACGGATGAGCATTACGCATCAATATAGTCTTAAAAGAATGAGATACACGGTGCAAGGCATGTCATTCCCACACACAACTAGCAACCGGGTTCACAAGCTCACAATAAGCATAAGAGAACCTATGCTTGTGACAACCCGTGGTGAAGATAGACGAAGAGAGGCTCATCAAGACGAGGGATACCAAATAAGATGGCAAAAGCCTCGTAAAGATAAGCAAGAGGAAAATAATCTTCACCACACAAGAGTGCAACAAGATGCAATGATAGAGGACACGCACTCAAGGCAAAAGCTTTCACGGAGCCACCAAAGAAATAATATAAGAAAGACAGGGTGGACGTGAAAGAAAGGATATCAACTAGAGATGTAATTTCTCTCAAGTGTATAAGGTTCTATGTAGACGAAATCTTGATGATATATATATCTACAAAGAAGGATGTACACCCGAAATAGTTACAACACGAAGGAACAAGATATCCACAAGGAAGTCATAAATATACCAATAAGATATTTGCTTGGAAGCATAGCACTTGGCTAGATATGGTCTTATTGTATATAAATGAAGGCCAATCACACAACCATCAAAGACATCACAACTAGCAACAAGAGATCATCGTTGGGATGCTTTGAGAAAGGAAACAAGTATCACAAGATATGAAATGAATATCATGCCAAGATGCAACCTACACAAGGTTGAATGCAAGAAGGGAAAGCATGAATAGATACTTGTTACCGAGATATCATTGGAAGGAAGTAGTAGATACCAATTGAAGGTAGATAGTAGTTCATTGATCATCCTAGCTTGACTCCAATATGCACATGGTGACAACACCTTCCTTGAGAGTGAGCCGAGCATCCAATGCATCTCCAAAAGTTCCTAGAAGAACAACACAAACTAAACGGTACCCAAACTCATCGGGACCAAATAGTTAGAAACACCAATACATAGGACAAACTCCACATAAATATGTGCATAGAGATATGATAATGAATTTCATGCACATCTCATCCAAATTGAGACTAGGTGGAGTTTCCGCTATATATTGAGTCAAAGAAAGAAAGCATGCCAAATGAAATACATGAAGTAAACATGCATGCTCAAGACTTTCAAAACCCGAAACCAAAAGACAAAGAAATGCCAAGTGAAAAGGATACCAAATGGAGAAATCATCACTTGGAAGATATCATTAAAGATACATCAAGGAATGAGATATCCATTGATACACACTAAACTAAAGATGTCAAACTCCCAAAGAGAGGATGGTTCCAAACAAACTAAGCTCTCGACAAAGTTTCATGATGGCACAAAGTACCAAAAAGAAATGGCTTGCCTTCCACCAAAACACACTTGATAAGGATCACAAGAAGAGTGTTCTAAAGAAAATAGAATAGCTCCCCCACGAGTTGTGCATTATATAGTATTTGTATTTGAATACAAAATGCACAAGGTGGGATCACCGCTTTCACTATATCTAGAAAACACTAGACAAGAACAAGAAATAAACAAGATCCACAAGTGGTATGGAAGACACGGGAGTTGACACAAACCTTGGCAAGAGAAAAGGCAAGTAAAACAAAAGCCAATGTAAAGATGATCAACAAATTCTACCACACATAAGACTACCAATTGTCAAAGACAAGAAGTATCTGGAAATAATTCCCGGTGGTAGATAACAAGGATATCCGACATCATCTTCACACCAAACACAAGCAAATTGCAACTTGTAGAGCTAACATGCCACCTAGGAACAAGATAATCTACAGTATCAATTCTAGGTGACAATATCTCAAATGTACACATTTTCTAGGCTTGTAATATGCACTTAGCATATTACTCCCCCATAATGTGATACCAATAAGAACTTAACAAGAGGCAATAAGAGGAACAAACAAGAGATAATTAATGGACTATTTAGAATTTGAATTTCTCATGAGAGATATACCACCAAGCGACTAGATAATCTTGTAATGTCAATACTAGATGGTATTCCTCATGTACACACATTTATAGGATTGTGAGGTGCACAAAGCACATCACTCCCCCAAAATGGGATGTTCCATTAATCTCTCACATGAGCCAACTAGGATACAAACAAGAAGCAAAAAGGCTCAACGCACAACACACATGTACATGATGTGCAAACCAACACACACAAACTTGATTGCTCAAGATAAGCAAGTTGGAAGCACAACATATACAAACACATGCAAGGAACAAAACCAAGCACATGCAAGGGGGGGGGGCAAGTAACTTTCAAAGTAAACAATTTAAGTACAAGTTACCGCAAGGAGGCACATTGGATATAAGATAGAAACTTGATAATCCAATTGACTTGGCTTGAGACAATAAGAATGATGAAGTCCCCTTAATTCTTCGTAATGTAGCCAAGTCTCCAATGCCCTCCAACCAACACCTATTGATCAAGTTTGAGCTTGGTGGTCCCCAACCGAGTTGGGTCCTAAGAGGTTAGTCACAGTAGGCTTGGCTACCCAAATGGTTCTTTTCTTGACACCACTTTGAGTACCAACAAACTTGGCAAACACATTGCCAACCTTATCCTTCCCAAGAGAATAGACATCATGAATAATAATTGGGTTGGATAAGTTACCACTAGTGCATGAAGAAGCGAGGTGACCTTTCTCACGGCATAGGTAGCAACGTCTACTCTTCACTTTCTTCTCACTTGATTTCTCAACTTGAGAAGCATTAACTTGAGTCTTCTTGGGAAGAGGCCTTTCTTCAACTTGAGGTTGAGCATGTGATTGAACTTGTGCCCTCTTCCCTTGTTGCTTGACACTAATGGCCTTCTTCTTCAATGGGCAAGATCTAACATGATGCCCTTCTACTTTGCACTTGAAGCAAACAATCTTGGCCGAATTCTTGACTTGTTCTTGGCCCTTCTTTTTGTTCATCTTGGACTTCTTCTTCTTATTGGAGTTGAATCCAAGTCCACCTTTGTCATTGGGGGATTTTTGCACACTCAAGATATTGTTGAGTGTGGATTTCCCTTGATGACTCTTCTCCAAGTCTTTCTTCAAAGAAGTGACTTGGGCCTTGAGCTCTTTGATTTCCTCTACATGGTTAGTCTCAACACAAGTACTAGAGGAAGTATAAGCTTCATCGTTAGAGCAACAAGGCAAGGAAAGCAATTCATCACAAGATGTACCAACATTGTGAGTAGATGAATTACAAGGACTAGTACATGGCGATATACTATTTTGACTAGAAGTAGTGCTAGTATCCACATGAGGCTCACTAGATGTTACCTTGGCAATCATGGCCTCATGAGCTATCTTTAGCACACTATGGGATACTAGAAGATCATCATGAGAGCTTGAGAGCTTTTCATGGCTTTCTTCCAATTTCCCATAATTGCTAGATAGCACCTCAAGTTGAGCCCGTAGCTCAACATTCTCCTTCAAAATGGATGCTTCACAAGTAATAGAGTTAGTAGCACAAGCATCATCATTTACAACAATAGGAGAGGACAACTTGGCAAGCTGTTTTAAATAATAAGCTTCAAGTTGGGCATGAGACTCGGTGAGTTTGATGAGCTCACCCTTGATGACCCTTGAGCCATTTTCGAGGTGCTCAAAATCCTCAAGGAGTCTAGCATGAGAAACTTCAAGCTTAGCATTTTTAGTTTTGAAATCATTGGCCACCTCAAGAGCTATATCATGAGATTCCCTCACCCTAGATAATTCTAGAGCAAAAGTCTCCTCAAGAGATTCGGAGGTGGTTTGTTCATGTTCAAGAGCTTGAGATAGCTCCACGATCTCATTTGCGTAATCACGCCCATGAGCTTCCATTTTCTCAATGGTGACCTCATGCTCCTCGAGATGAGATTCCAACTCCTCAATATATTTCTTGCCCTCAATGGCAATGGACATAATTTCCATGAAGTTGGAACGAGCAATTTTATTTTTATGAAGAGCTTTAAAAACCATTTCCCCCTTAATTTTTAAGGAGGCAACATTATCATTCTCTTCATCATAATCAACATCATCATCATTCTTGCCATTATCAATATCATCACAAGATAATTGGGATTCAAATTGGGAGATACCTTTGAGGCGTTGGCCATAAGGCAAAATGCAATAGATGATGATATAGGATCCCTTGAAGCACCATAAAACACCACATCTTGTTCCATGGAGTGTTGGCTTTCCTCTACATTGTTAGCACAACAATTCAAGGAAATAGATGCATTTTTATCATGGCAACAAGACATAGCAAGCATATCATCATGAGATTTAGTCAAGCAATTTCTACATGATATGCAAGGACTATCAACACAAGCATGTGAAACATTTGGAGTGCTAGAAGTGTTAAAGTCCAAAGATGAAGCATTGCAATAAGAAAGTGATGAAGGATTATCAACAATAAGCACACTATCATCATTGCAATGAACACCACTACTCACCATGTCATTACCTTGTGGTGAACCACATGTAGGTGAAGTAGAAGAAGTTGAGAACACAACACGGCCGGAGGTGGGGGGAGAACAATCATCCTTACAAAACTTGGACACACCATATTTATCTTGAAGCTTTGTCCACAACTCATGAGCATCCCAGAACGGCATGAGTTGAAATATAACTACATTGCTCAAAGCATCGAAAAGCACATTAGAAGCTTGAGCATTGAGATAAGAGTTTTTCTCATCCTCTGAAGATAATCTTTGGGGATCCTTTGGAGGAGAAAAACCCATATCTACAATTCGCTCTAAATTTGGGTCCATGACCCTAAAGAGATTAAGCATGCGAATTACCCAAACATCAAAATTTGTGCCATCGAAACCTAGAGTGTCAGAGAATCCTAATCCCCTAGTCGACATCTTTACTCTCTAGGCGGTTAAGCCCAACAAAGAGAGACGAGGCTCTGATACCAATTGAAAGATCGTGGATGTCGCCTAGAGGGGGGGGGTGAATAGGCATTCTAAAATAATTACGGTAGAGGCTTGAACAAATGCGGAATAAACCTAGTGGTTAATTTGTCAAGCACAAAACCTACAACAACTAGGCTCACCTACGTGCACCAACAACTTATGCTAAGCAAGATAAGCAACTATGTGATAGCAAGATATATGACAAAGAACAATATGGCTATCACAAAGTAAAGTGCATAAGTAAAGGGCTCGGGTAAGAGATAACCGAGGCACGCGGAGACGATGATGTATCCCGAAGTTCACACCCTTGCGGATGCTAATCTCCGTTTGGAGCGGTGTGGAGGCACAATGCTCCCCAAGAAGCCACTAGGGCCACCGTAATCTCCTCACGCCCTCGCACAATGCAAGATGCCGTGATTCCACTAAGGGACCCTTGAGGGCGGTCACCGAACCCGTACAAATGGCGACCTTTGGGGGCGGTCACTGAACCTAATTGGAGACCCCGACGCTTGCCCGGAGCTTTACACCACAATGATTGAGCTTCGAACACCACCAACCGTCTAGGGCGCCCAAGCACCCAAGAGGAACAAGCTCAAGGGCACCAAGCACCCAAGAGTAATAAGCTTCTCAAACTTCACTTCCATGTATCACCATGGAGAACTCAAACCGATGCACCAAATGCAATGGCAAGGGCACACGGAGTTCCCAAGTCCTTCTCTCCCAAATCCCACCAAAGCAACTAATGCTAGGGAGGAAAATGAGAGGAAGAACAAAAGAAGAACACGAAGAACTCCAAGATCTAGATCCAAAGGGTTCCCCTCACAAAAAGGAGAAAGTGATTGGTGGGAATGTGGATCTAGATCTCCTCTCTCTTTTCCCTCAAAAACTAGCAAGAATCCATGGAGGGATTGAGAGTTAGCAAGCTCGAAGAAGGTCAACAATGGGGGAAGAACACGAGCTCAAAGGATAAGGTTCAATGGGGAAGAAGACCCCCTTTTATAGTACCTCCCGAATCCAACCGTTATGTGCTCAGGTCGTGCACAAGCGGTACTACTGCTTGAAGGAGCAGTACTACCGCTTAGCACGCTCAAAACAGCCCAAACGAGAGAGAAAACACGAGTTTTTGGTCCGGGGCGGTACTACCGCTTAGGAGCCACGGTAGTGTTGGGGAACGTAGCAGAAATTCAAAATTTTCCTACGTGTCACCAAGATCTATCTATGGAGAAACCAGCAACGAGGGGAAGGAGAGTGCATCTACATACCCTTGTAGATCGCTAAGCGGAAGCGTTCAAGAGAACGGGGTTGAAGGAGTCGTACTCGTCGTGATTCAAATCACCGATGATCCTAGCGCCGAACGGACGGCACCTCCGCGTTCAACACACGTACGGAACGGAGACGTCTCCCATGCCTTGATCCAGCAAGGAGGAGGGAGAGGTTGATGGAGATCCAGCAGCACGACGGCGTGGTGGAAGTAGCGGGATTCCAACAGGGCTTCGCTAAGCGCTGCGGGAGGAGGGAGATGTGTCACGGGAGGGAGAGGGAGGCGCCAGGCCTTAGGTATGGTTGCTCCTCCTTTTCCCCACTATATATAGGGCCAAGGGAGAGGGGGGAGGCGTCGCCCTTGCCCCTTCCTCCAAGGAAAGGGTGCGGCCCCTACAGCCCATGTGGCCCCCCGGGGCAGGTGGCCCCACCCGGTGGACCCCCGGGACCCTTCCGGTGGTCCCGGTACAATACCGATGACCCCGAAACTTGTCCCGATGGCCGAAATAGCACTTCCTATATATAATTCTTTACCTCCGGACCATTCCGGAACTCCTCGTTTCGTCCGGGATCTCATCCGGGACTCCGAACAACTTTCAGGTTACCGCATACTAATATCTCTATAACCCTAGCGTCACCGAACCTTAAGTGTGTAGACCCTACGGGTTCGGGAGACATGCAGACATGACCGAGATGACTCTCCGGTCAATAACCAACAGCGGGTTCTGGATACCCATGTTGGCTCCCACATGTTCCACGATGATCTCATCGGATGAACCACGATGTCAAGGACTTAATCAATCCCGTATACAATTCCCTTTGTCTATCGGTACGATACTTGCCCGAGATTCGATCGTCGGTATCCCGATACCTTGTTCAATCTCGTTACCGGCAAGTCTCTTTACTCGTTCCGTAACACATCATCCCGTGATCAACTCCTTGATCACATTGTGCACATTATGATGATGTCCTACCGAGTGGGCCCAGAGATACCTCTCCGTTTACACGGAGTGACAAATCCCAGTCTCGATTCGTGCCAACCCAACAGACACTTTCGGAGATACCTGTAATGCACCTTTATAGCCACCCAGTTACGTTGTGACGTTTAGTACACCCAAAGCATTCCTACGGTATCCGGGAGTTGCACAATCTCATGGTCTAAGGAAAAGATACTTGACATTAGAAAAGCTTTAGCATACGAACTACATGATCTTGTGCTAGGCTTAGGATTGGGTCTTGTCCATCACATCATTCTCCTAATGATGTGATCCCGTTATCAATGACATCCAATGTCCATGGTCAGGAAACCGTAACCATCTATTGATCAACGAGCTAGTCAACTAGAGGCTTACTAGGGACATATTGTGGTCTATGTATTCACACGTGTATTACAATTTCCGGATAATACAGTTATAGCATGAATAAAAGACTATTATCATGAACAAAGAAATATAATAATAACCAATTTATTATTGCCTCTAGGGCATATTTCCAATAGTCTCCCACTTGCACTAGAGTCAATAATCCAGTTCACATCGCTATGTGACTAACACTCAAGGTCACATCCCCATGTGACTAACACCCAAAGAGTTTACTAGAGTCAATAATCTAGTTCACATTACCATGTGATTAACACTCGATGAGTTCTGGGTTTGATCATGTTATGCTTGTGAGAGATGTTATAGTCAACGGGTCTGAATCTTTCAGATCCGTGTGTGCTTTACAAATCTTTATGTCATCTCCTAGATGCAGCTACCACGTTCTATTTGGAGCTATTCCAAATAATTGTTCTACTTGGAGCTATTCTAAATTGTTGCTCCATTATACGTATCCGGTATCTCTACTCAGAGCTATCCGGATAGGTGTTAAGCTTGCATCGACGTAACCCTTTACGACGAACCCCTTTACCACCTCCATAATCGAGAAAATTCCTTAGTCCACTAGTTACTAAGGATAACTTTGACCGCTGTCCCGTGATCCATTCTTGGATCACTCTTGTACCCCTTGACTGACTCATGGCAAGGCACACTTCAGGTGCGGTACACAGCATGGCATACTGTAGAGCCTACGTCTTATGCATAGGGGACGACCTTAGTCCTTTCTCTCTATTCTGCCATGGTCGAGCTTTAAGTCTTAACTTCATACCTTACAACTCAGGCAAGAACTCCTTCTTTGACTGATCCATCTTGAACACCTTCAAGATCATGTCAAGGTATGTGCTCATTTGAAAGTACTATTAAGCGTTTTGATCTATCCTTATAGATCTTGATGCTCAATGCTCAAGTAGCTTAATCCAGGCTTTCTATTGAAAAACACCTTTCAAATAACCCTATATGCTTTCTAGAAATTCTACATCATTTCTGATCATTAATATGTCAACAACATATACTCATCAGAAATTCTATAGTGCTCCCACTCACTTCTTTGGAAATACAAGTTTCTCATAAACTTTGTATAAACCCAAAATCTTTGATCATCATCAAAGCATACGTTCCAACTCCGAGATGCTTACTCCAGTCCTTAGAAGGATTGCTAGAGCTTTGCATACTTATTAGCATCTTTCAGGATTGACAAAACCTTCCGGTTGTATCACATACAACCTTTCCTCAAGAAAAGTCGTCGAGGAAACAATGTTTTGACATCCTATCTGCAAGATTTCATAAATGATGCAGTAATTGCTAATATAATTCCAACAGACTCTTAGCATCGCTACGAGTGAGAAAGTCTCATCGTAGTCAACTCCTTGAACTTGTCGAAAAACATCTTAACGACAAGTCGAGCTTTCTTAATGGTGATACTTACCATCATTGTCCGTCTTCCTTTTAAAATCCATCTGCACTCAACAGCCTTATGACCATCGAGCTGTTCTGCCAAAGTCTACACTTTGTTTTCATATATGGATCCTTTCTCGGATTATATGGCTTTGAGCCATTCGTCGGAATCCGGGCCCACCATCGCTTCTCCATAGCTCGTAGGTTCATTGTTGTCTAGCAACATGACTTCCAAGACAGGATCACGTACCACTTTGAAGTAGTATGCATCCTTGTCATCCCACGAGGTTTGGTAGTGACTTGATCCGAAGTCTCATGATCAATATCATAAGCTTCCACTTCAATTGGTGTAGGTGCCACAGGAACAACTCCCTGTGCCCTGCCATACACTAGTTGAAGAGACGGTTCAATAACCTCATCAAGCCTCCACCATCCTCCCACTCAATTCTTTCAAGAGAAACTTTTCCTCGAGAAAGGACCCGATTCTAGAAACAATCCCTTATTGCTTTCGGATCTGAGACAGGAGGTATACCCAACCGTTTTGGGTGTCCTATGAAGATGCATTTATCCGCTTTGGGTTTGAGCTTATTAGCCTGAAACTTTTTTCACATAAGCGTCGCAGTCCCAAACTTTTAAGGAACGACAGCTTAGGTTTCTCCAAACCATAGTTCATACGGTGTCGTCTCAATGGAGTTTTGTGGTGCCCTATTAAAGTGAGTGCGGTTATCTCTAATGCCTAACCCATGAACGATAGTGGTAATTTGATAAGAGACATCAAGGTACGCACCACATCCAATAGGGTGCAACTATGATGTTCGGACACACCATCCCACTATGGTGTTCCAGGCTGTATTAGTTGTGAAACAATTTCCACAATGTCTTAATTCTGTGCCAAACTCGTAATTCAGATATTCATCTCTATGATCATATCATAGATCTTTTATCCTCTTGTCACGACGATCTTTCAACTTCACCCTGAAATTACTTGAACCTTTCAATAATTCAGACTCGTGATTTATCAAGTAAATGTACTCAACATCTACTCAAATCATCTGTGAAGTAAGAACATAACAATATCCACTACATGCCTCAGCACTCATTGGACTGCACACATCAAAATGTATTACTTCCAACAAGTTGCTTTCTGGTTCCATTTTACTGAAACCGAGGCTTTCAGTCATCTTGCCCATGTGGTATGATTTGCATGTCTCAAGTGATTCAAGATCAAGTGAGTTCAAACGGTCCATTTGCATGGAGTTTCTTCATGCATAAATACCAATAGACATGGTTCGCATGTCTCAAACTTTTCAAAAAACGAGTGAGCCCAAAGATCCATCAACATGGAGCTTCTTCATGTGTTTTATACCGATATGACTTACGTGGCAGTGCCACAAGTAGGTGGTACTATCATTACTATCTTTTGGCATGAACATGTGTATCACTACGATCGAGATTCAATAAACCATTCATTTTAGGCGTAAGACCATTGAAGGTATTATTCAAATAAACAGAGTAACCATTATGACTTACATGGCAGTGCCACAAGTAGGTGGTACTATCATTACTATCTTTTGGCATGAACATGTGTATCTCTACGATCGAGATTCAATAAACCATTCATTTCAGGTGTAAGACCATTTGAAGGTATTATTCAAATAAACAGAGTAACGATTATTCTCCTTAAGTGAATAACCGTATTGCGATAGACATAATCCAATCATGTCTATGCTCAACGCAAAACACCAATCTCGATGGTAGAGGGAGCATGCGATGCTTGATCATATCAACATTGGAAACACTTCCAACACATATCGTCAGCTCACCTTTAGCTAGTCTCCGTTTATTCCGTAGCTTTTATTTCGAGTTACTAACACTTAGCAACCGAACCGGTATCTAATACCCTGCTGCTACTAGGAGTACTAGTAAAGTACACATCAACACAATGTATATCCAATATACTTCTATCAACCTTGCCAGCCTTCTAATCTACCAAGTATCTAGGGTAATTCTGCTCCAGTGGTTGTTCCCCTTATTACAGAAGCACTTAGTCTCGGGTTTGGGTTTAACCTTGGGTTTCTTCACTAGAGCAGCAGCTGATTTGCCGTTTCATGAAGTATCCCTTCTTGCCCTTGCCCTTCTTGAAACTAGTGGTTTCACCAACCATCAACAATTGATGCTCCTTCTTGATTTCTACTTTTGTGGTGTCAAACATCGCGAATATCTCAAGGATCATCATATATGTCCCTGATATATTATAGTTCATCACGAAGCTCTAGCAGCTTGGTGGCAATGACTTTCGGAGAAACATCACTATCTCATCTGGAAGATCAACTCCCACTCGATTCAAATGATTGTTGTACTCAGACAATCTGAGCACAGGCTCAACAATTGAGCTTTTCTCCCTTAGTTTGTAGGCTAAGAAAGTCGTCGGAGGTCTTATACCTCTTGACGTGGGCACGAGCCTGAAATCCCAATTTCAGCCCTCGAAACATCTCATATGTTTCGCGACGTTTCAAAACCGTCTTCGGTGCCTTAATTCTAAACCGTTTAACTAAACTATCACGTAGTTATCAAAATGTGTATGTCAGATGTTCGCAACATCCACATACAACGTTCGAGGTTCAGCACACTGAGCGGTGCATTAAGGACATAAGCCTTCTATGAAGCAATGAGGACAATCCTCAGTTTACGGACCTAGTCCGCATAATTGCTACTATCAACTTTCAACTAATTTTTCTCTAGGAACATATCTAAACAGTAGAACTATAGCGTGAGCTATGACATAATTTGCAAAATCCTTTTGACTATGTTCAGGATAATTAAGTTCATCTTATGAACTCCCACTCAGATAGACATCCCTCTAGTCATCTAAGTGATTACATGATCCGAGTTAACTAGGCCGTGTCCGATCATCACGTGAGACGGACTAGCCAACGTCGGTGAACATCTTCATATTGATCGTATCTTCTATACGACTCATGCTCGACCTTTCGGTCTCCATGTTCCGAGGCTATGTCTGTACATGCTAGGCTCGTCAAGTTAACCCTAAGTGTATTGCATGTGTTCCGAGGCCATGTCTATACATGCTAGGCTCGTCAACACCCGTTGTATGTGAACGTAAGAATCCATCACACCCGATCATCACGTGGTGCTTCGAAACACGAACTGTCGCAACGGTGCACAGTTAGGGGAGAACACTTCTTGAAATTGTTGTAAGGGATCATCTTATTTACTACCGTCGTTCTAAGCAAATAAGATGTATAAACATGATAAACATCACATGCAATCAAATAGTGACATGATATGGCCATCATCACTTTGCTCCTTTTGATCTCCATCTTCGGGGCTCCATGATCATCTTGTCACCGGCATGACACCATGATCTCCATCATCATGATCTCCATCATCGTGTCTCCATGAAGTTGTCACGTCATCTATTACTTCTACTACCACAGCTAACGGTTAGCAATAAAGTAAAGTAATTACATGACGTTTATGTTGACACGCAGGTCATAAATAAATTAAGACAACTCCTATGGCTCCTGCCGGTTGTCATACTCATCGACATGCAAGTCATGATTCCTATTACAAGAACATGATCAATCTCATACACCACATATATCATTCATCACATCCTTTTGGCCATATCACATCACATAGCATACCCTGCAAAAACAAGTTAGACATCCTCTAATTGTTGTTTGCATGTTTTACGTGGCTGCTATGGGTTTCTAGCAAGAACATTTCTTACCTACGCAAAAACCACAACGTGATATGCCAATTGCTATTTACCCTTCATAAGGACCCTTTTCATCGAATCCGATCCGACTAAAGTGGGAGAGACAGACACCCGCCAGCCACCTAATGCAACTAGTGCATGTCAGTCGGTGGAACCGGTCTCACGTAAGCATACGTGTAAGGTTGGTCTGGGCCGCTTCATCCCACGATGCCGCCGAATCAAGATAAGACTAGTAACGGCAAGCATATTGAACAAAATCAACGCCCACAACTACTTTGTGTTCTACTCGTGCATAGAAACTACGCATAGACCTAGATCATGATGCCACTGTTGGGGAACGTAGCAGAAATTCAAAATTTTCCTACGTGTCACCAAGATCTATCTATGGAGAAACCAGCAACGAGGGAAGGAGAGTGCATCTACATACCCTTGTAGATCGCTAAGCGGAAGCATTCAAGAGAACGGGGTTGAAGGAGTCGTACTCGTCGTGATTCAAATCACCGATGATCCTAGCGCCGAACGGACGGCACCTCCGCGTTCAACACACGTACGGAACGGAGACGTCTCCCATGCCTTGATCCAGCAAGGAGGAGGGAGAGGTTGATGGAGATCCAGCAGCACGACGGCGTGGTGGAAGTAGCGGGATTCCAACAGGGCTTCGCTAAGCGCTGCGGGAGGAGGGAGATGTGTCACGGGAGGGAGACGGAGGCGCCAGGCCTTAGGTATGGTTGCTCCTCCTTTTCCCCACTATATATAGGGCCAAGGGAGAGGGGGGAGGCGTCGCCCTTGCCCCTTCCTCCAAGGAAAGGGTGCGGCCCCTACAGCCCATGTGGCCCCCCGGGGCAGGTGGCCCCACCCGGTGGACCCCCGGGACCCTTCCGGTGGTCCCGGTACAATACCGATGACCCCGAAACTTGTCCCGATGGCCGAAATAGCACTTCCTATATATAATTCTTTACCTCCAGACCATTCCGGAACTCCTCGTGACGTCTGGGATCTCATCCGGGACTCCGAACAACTTTCAGGTTACCGCATACTAATATCTCTATAACCCTAGCGTCACCGAACCTTAAGTGTGTAGACCCTACGGGTTCGGGAGACATGCAGACATGACCGAGATGACTCTCCGGTCAATAACCAACAGCGGGATCTGGATACCCATGTTGGCTCCCACATGTTCCACGATGATCTCATCGGATGAACCACGATGTCAAGGACTTAATCAATCCCGTATACAATTCCCTTTGTCTATCGGTACGATACTTGCCCGAGATTCGATCGTCGGTATCCCGATACCTTGTTCAATCTCGTTACTGACAAGTCTCTTTAATCATTCCGTAACACATCATCCCGTGATCAACTCCTTGATCACATTGTGCACATTATGATGATGTCCTACCGAGTGGGCCCAGAGATACCTCTCCGTTTACACGGAGTGACAAATCCCAGTCTCGATTCGTGCCAACCCAACAGACACTCTCGGAGATACCTGTAATGCACCTTTATAGCCACCCAGTTACGTTGTGACATTTGGTACACCCAAAGCATTCCTACGGTATCCGGGAGTTGCACAATCTCATGGTCTAAGGAAAAGATACTTGACATTAGAAAAGCTTTAGCATACGAACTACATGATCTTGTGCTAGGCTTAGGATTGGGTCTTGTCCATCACATCATTCTCCTAATGATGTGATCCCATTATCAATGACATCCAATGTCCATGGTCAGGAAACCGTAACCATCTATTGATCAACGAGCTAGTCAACTAGAGGCTTACTAGGGACATATTGTGGTCTATGTATTCACACGTGTATTACGATTTCCAGATAATACAGTTATAGCATGAATAAAAGACTATTATCATGAACAAAGAAATATAATAATAACCAATTTATTATTGCCTCTAGGGCGTATTTCCAACAGGTAGTATTGCTCTGGAGCGGTAGTACCGCTCAGGAGCCGCGGTAGTAAAAAATTACGTCCGCTCTAGTCGCGGTAGTATCGTTGCAGCCTTCACCAAAACAGCCACAACTTTTGCAAACGGACTCCAAATTCGATGAAACCAAGTTTGTTGGAAAGCTAGCGACAAGGGCTAAAACAATCTTGACAGAAATATCAATAAGAAGCAACTTAGAAAAGGCCCATAAGAAAATGGCGAGAACCCTTCCTTGGATAAGACCGGTAAAACCTCCAACACCGAAAACATCATAGAAGACGCATGCGAACTCCGTTTTCGATGGACTCAAGCTTGTCATCAAGATGACCATAAGCTCTAAGACTCACAAAGAGAATCAAACAATAACCAAGAAACATGATGCAAGGATGCAATGGTTTGAGCTCTCTACGAATGATACGATCAAGCAACTCATCGAGAGCCCCCCTTGATAGTACGGCAATCGATCCTATAACCCGGTCTCCCACAACTACCATGAGACCGGTAAAATAGAAAACCTATCAAGGGCAAACCTTTGCCTTGCACATGGTCCACTTGAGCTAGATGATGACGATCTTCACTCCCTCAAGTTGGACCACCTTTCTTGATTGTGTTGGCTCGATGAAGACTAGATGATTGCTCCCCATAGTCCACTATGGGTGAGCCACTCTTCGGCTCATCTTCACAAGTCCATTGACACCACAATGGATGGAAAGATTCAAGCACTTGATCTCTTCGTGATGCTCCACTTGAACTTGCACACGGCAATCTTGATGACGATCACCACTTGATGTCATCCTTTCCATGGGTTGTATGATATCTTCCTCTTGATGCAAGCCCATGGATACGTACCTAACCCCACATAGAACTCTCACATAGACCATGGGTTAGTACACAAAGTGCAATGGACAATGCTTACCATACCATGGGATCACTTGATCCCTCTCGGTACATCTTCTACTCTTTGTGAGTTAATCAACTTGATTCACTATTGACTTAGTCTTGATCAACCTTGAATCTTTGAAACTCTCTTCATTTGGATGATGTATTGAAGGTAAACATGAATGATCACACAACCTTCTTCTTCAAGACATGCTTGCAATAAGCTCAACACTCGCATGACCAATCTTTGGATAATTCCTTAATAGCACCTTGGTCAACTCATAAACTCCTTGAAACCAACACATGGACTTCAAGAAAAGCCTATGGACAAATCCTTCAAATATAACTCAAGACAACCATTAGTCCATAGAGATTGTCATCAATTACCAAAACCAAACATGGGGGCACCGCATGTTCTTTCAATCTCCCCCATTTTGGTAATTGATGACAATCACTTTCAAGAGAGTTTATACAAGGAATTATGCATCACCATGCAATGCAACAACCAATGATGCATGAGAATGAGATGCAAATGCTTAGGAACCAAAACCAAAGCAAGGAGAAAACTCAAAAGACTTATCCACAAAACTCTCTGAAACTCCTCCCCCATTGGCATCGATTGCCAAAATGGGTGAAAAGCTAAGAAGGCCAAAATAAAAGGTGTTCCTCCATAAACTGTGTATTTCTCAACAAGAGAGTGGAATGCAATACACATATCCAACTGCCAATACTTGGAGGAAGACAAACTATATTGAGGCCCAAAGATTGCAACAAAAAGATATGACACAAAGACATAACAAAGAGAGACACAAGCAATCAGAAGATACCAATTGAAGCAAGCAATCAACGGATATCAATTGAACCAACTAGACCAATGATCCTACATGCCACAAGAATAAAGAAATTATGATAAGCACAAAGGAGTGTTCTAAAGAAACTAGAGAAGCTCCCCATGATTTGTGCACACATAAGAACTTTTGTATTTGAATACAAATTGCACAAAATAGGACCATAGCTCCCCCAAAATCAATAGAAACTCACATCCAGTGCAAGTGAGCATATGGGAAACAAAGCCTAGGACTTGCAACAAGCACATGGTTGAGCAACATGTAACAGAGGCGACTTAAGAATGGGCTCAACCAAAAAGATGTGTGTGAGTCAAGGCAATGCATTAGAGAAGACTAATGTACGGATGAGCATTACGCATCAATATAGTCTTGAAAGAATGAGATACACGGTGCAAGGCATGTCATTCCCACACACAACTAGCAACTGGGTTCACAAGCTCACAATAAGCATAAGAGAACCTATGCTTGTGACAACCCGTGGTGAAGATAGACGAAGAGAGGCTCATCAAGACGAGGGAAACCAAATAAGATGGCAAAAGCCTCGTAAAGATAAGCAAGAGGAAAATAATCTTTACCACACAAGAGTGCAACAAGATGCAACGATAGAGGACACGCGCTCAAGGCAAAAGCTTTCACGGAGCCACCAAAGAAATAACATAAGAAAGACAGGGTGGACGTGAAAGAAAGGATATCAACTAGAGATGTAATTTCTCTCAAGTGTATAAGGTTCTATGTAGATGAAATCTTGATGATATATATATCTACAAAGAAGGATGTACACCCGAAATAGTTACAACACGAAGGAACAAGATATCCACAAGGAAGTCATAAATATACCAATAAGATATTTGCTTGGAAGCATAGCACTTGGCTAGATATGGTCTTATTGTATATAAATGAAGGCCAATCACACAACCATCAAAGACATCACAACTAGCAACAAGAGATCATCATTGGGATGCTTTGAGAAAGGAAACAAGTATCACAAGATATGAAATGAATATCATGCCAAGATGCAACCTACACAAGGTTGAATGCAAGAAGGGAAAGCATGAATAGATACTTGTTACCGAGATATCATTGGAAGGAAGTAGTAGATACCAATTGAAGGTAGATAGTAGTTCATAGATCATCCTAGCTTGACTCCAATATGCACATGGTGACAACACCTTCCTTGAGAGTGAGCCGAGCATCCAATGCATCTCCGAAAGTTCCTAGAAGAACAACACAAACTAAACGGTACCCAAACTCATCGGGACCAAATAGTTAGAAACACCAATACATAGGACAAACTCCACATAAATATGTGCATAGAGATATGATAATGAATTTCATGCACATCTCATCCAAATTGAGACTAGGTGGAGTTTCCGCTATATATTGAGTCAAAGAAAGAAAGCATGCCAAATGAAATACATGAAGTAAACATGCATGCTCAAGACTTTCAAAACCCGAAACCAAAAGACAAAGAAATGCCAAGTGAAAAGGATACCAAATGGAGAAATCATCACTTGGAAGATATCATTAAAGATACATCAAGGAATGAGATATCCATTGATACACACTAAACTAAAGATGTCAAACTCCCAAAGAGAGAATGGTTCTAAACAAACCAAGCTCTCGACAAAGTTTCATGATGGCACAAAGTACCAAAAAGAAATGGCTTGCCTTCCACCAAAACACACTTGATAAGGATCACAAGAAGAGTGTTCTAAAGAAAATAGAATAGCTCCCCCACGAGTTGTGCATTATATAGGATTTGTATTTGAATACAAAATGCACAAGGTGGGATCACTGCTTTCACTATATCTAGAAAACACTAGACAAGAACAAGAAATAAACAAGATCCACAAGTGGTATGGAAGACACGGGAGTTGACACAAACCTTGGCAAGAGAAAAGGCAAGTAAAACAAAAGCCAATGTAAAGATGATCAACAAATTCTACCACACATAAGACTACCAATTGTCAAAGACAAGAAGTATTTGGAAATAATTCCCGGTGGTAGATAACAAGGATATCCGACATCATCTTCACACCAAACACAAGCAAATTGCAACTTGTAGAGCTAACATGCCACCTAGGAACAAGATAATCTACAATATCAATTCTAGGTGACAATATCTCAAATGTACACATTTTCTAGGCTTGTAATATGCACTTAGCATATTACTTCCCCATAATGTGATACCAGCAAGAACTTAACAAGAGGCAATAAGAGGAACAAACAAGAGATAATTAATGGACTATTTAGAATTTGAATTTCTCATGAGAGATATACCACCAAGAGACTAGATAATCTTGTAATGTCAATACTAGATGGTATCCCTCATGTACACACATTTATAGGATTGTGAGGTGCACAAAGCACATCACTCCCCCAAAATGGGATGTTCCATTAATCTCTCACATGAGCCAACTAGGATACAAACAAGAAGCAAAAAGGCTCAACGCACAACACACATGTACATGATGTGCAAACCAACACACACAAACTTGATTGCTCAAGATAAGCAAGTTGGAAGCACAACATATACAAACACATGCAAGGAACAAAACCAAGCACATGCAAGGGGGGGGGGCAAGTAACTTTCAAAGTAAACAATTTAAGTACAAGTTACCGCAAGGAGGCACATTGGATATAAGATAGAAACTTGATAATCCAATTGACTTGGCTTGAGACAATAAGAATGATGAAGTCCCCTTAATTCTTCGTAATGTAGCCAAGTCTCCAATGCCCTCCAACCAACACCTATTGATCAAGTTTGAGCTTGGTGGTCCCCAACCGAGTTGGGTCCTAAGAGGTTAGTCACAGTAGGCTTGGCTACCCAAATGGTTCTTTTCTTGACACCACTTTGAGTACCAACAAACTTGGCAAACACATTGCCAACCTTATCCTTCCCAAGAGAATAGACATCATGAATAATAATTGGGTTGGATAAGTTACCACTAGTGCATGAAGAAGCGAGGTGACCTTTCTCACGGCATAGGTAGCAATGTCTACTCTTCACTTTCTTCTCACTTGATTTCTCAACTTGAGAAGCATTAACTTGAGTCTTCTTGGGAAGAGGCCTTTCTTCAACTTGAGGTTGAGCATGTGATTGAACTTGTGCCCTCTTCCCTTGTTGCTTGACACTAATGGCCTTCTTCTTCAATGGGCAAGATCTAACATGATGCCCTTCTACTTTGCACTTGAAGCAAACAATCTTGGCCGAATTCTTGACTTGTTCTTGGCCCTTCTTTTTGTTCATCTTGGACTTCTTCTTCTTATTGGAGTTGAATCCAAGTCCACCTTTGTCATTGGGGGATTTTTGCACACTCAAGATATTGTTGAGTGTGGATTTCCCTTGATGACTCTTTTCCAGGTCTTTCTTCAAAGAAGTGACTTGGGCCTTGAGCTCTTTGATTTCCTCTACATGGTTAGTCTCGACACAAGTACTAGAGGAAGTATAAGCTTCATCGTTAGAGCAACAAGGCAAGGAAAGCAATTCATCACAAGATGTACCAACATTGTGAGTAGATGAATTACAAGGACTAGCACATGGCAATATACTATTTTGACTAGAAGTAGTGCTAGTATCCACATGAGGCTCACTAGATGTTACCTTGGCAATCATGGCCTCATGAGCTATCTTTAGCACACTATGGGATACTAGAAGATCATCATGAGAGCTTGAGAGCTTTTCATGACTTTCTTCCAATTTCCCATAATTGCTAGATAGCACCTCAAGTTGAGCCCGTAGCTCAACATTCTCCTTCAAAATGGATGCTTCACAAGTAATAGATTTAGTAGCACAAGTATCATCATTTACAACAATAGGAGAGGACAACTTGGCAAGCTCTTTTAAATAAGAAGCTTCAAGTTGGGCATGAGACTCGGTGAGTTTGATGAGCTCACCCTTGATGACCCTTGAGCCATTTTCGAGGTGCTCAAAATCCTCAAGGAGTCTAGCATGAGAAACTTCAAGCTTAGCATTTTTAGTTTTGAAATCATTGGCCACCTCAAGAGCTCTATCATGAGATTCCCTCACTCTAGATAATTCTAGAGCAAAAGTCTCCTCGAGAGATTCGGAGGTGGTTTGTTCATGTTCAAGAGCTTGAGATAGCTCCGCGATCTCATTTGCGTAATCACGCCCATGAGCTTCCATTTTCTCAATGGTGACCTCATGCTCCTCGAGATGAGATTCCAACTACTCAATATATTTCTTGCCCTCAATGGCAATGGACATAATTTCCATGAAGTTGGAACGAGCAATTTTATTTTTATGAAGAGCTTTAAAAACCATTTCCCCCTTAATTTTTAAGGAGGCAACATTATCATTCTCTTCATCATAATCAACATCATCATCATTCTTGCCATTATCAATATCATCACAAGATATATTGGGATTCAAATTGGGAGATACCTTTGAGGCGTTGGCCATAAGGCAAAATGCAATAGATGATGATGTAGGATCCCTTGAAGCACCATAAAACACCACATCTTGTTCCATGGAGTGTTGGCTTTCCTCTACATTGTTAGCACAACAATTCAAGGAAATAGATGCATTTTTATCATGGCAACAAGACATAGCAAGCATATCATCATGAGATTTAGTCAAGCAATTTCTACATGATATGCAAGGACTATCAACACAAGCATGTGAAACATTTGGAGTGCTAGAAGTGTTAAAGTCCAAAGATGAAGCATTCTAATAAGAAAGTGATGAAGGATTATCAACAATAAGCACACTATCATCATTGCAATGAACACCACTACTCACCATGTCATTACCTTGTGGCGAACCACATGTAGGTGAAGTAGAAGAAGTTGAGAACACAACACGGCCGGAGGTGGGGGGAGAACAATCATCCTTACAAAACTTGGACACGCCATATTTATCTTGAAGCTTTGTCCACAACTCATGAGCATCCCGGAACGACATGAGTTGAAATATAACTACATTGCTCAAAGCATCGAAAAGCACATTAGAAGCTTGAGCATTGAGATAAGAGTTTTTCTCATCCTCTAAAGATAATCTTTGGGGATCCTTTGGAGGAGAAAAACCCATATCTACAATTCGCTCTAAATTTGGGTCCATGACCCTAAAGAGATTAAGCATGCGAATTACCCAAACATCAAAATTTGTGCCATCGAAACCTAGAGTGTCAGAGAATCCTAATCCCCTAGTCGACATCTTTACTCTCTAGGCGGTTAAGCCCAACAAAGAGAGATGAGGCTCTGATACCAATTGAAAGATCGTGGATGTCGCCTAGAGGGGGGGGGGTGAATAGGCGTTCTAAAATAATTATGGTAGAGGCTTGAACAAATGCGGAATAAACCTAGTGATTAATTTGTCAAGCACAAAACCTACAACAACTAGGCTCACCTATGTGCACCAACAACTTATGCTAAGCAAGATAAGCAACTATGTGATAGCAAGATATATGACAAAGAACAATATGGCTATCACAAAGTAAAGTGCATAAGTAAAGGGCTCGGGTAAGAGATAACCGAGGCACGCGGAGACGATGATGTATCCCGAAGTTCACACCCTTGCGGATGCTAATCTCCGTTTGGAGCGGTGTGGAGGCACAATGCTCCCCAAGAAGCCACTAGGGCCACCGTAATCTCCTCACGCCCTCGCACAATGCAAGATGCCGTAATTCCACTAAGGGACCCTTGAGGGCGGTCACCGAACCCGTACAAATGGCGACCTTTGGGGGCGGTCACTGAACCCGTACACTTTGGCAACCCTTGGGGGCGGTCACCGGTACCCGTCAAATTGCTCGAGGCGATCTCCACAACCTAATTGGAGACCCCGACGCTTGCCCGGAGATTTACACCACAATGATTGAGCTTCGAACACCACCAACCGTCTAGGGCGCCCAAGCACCCAAGAGGAACAAGCTCAAGGGCACCAAGCACCCAAGAGTAATAAGCTTCTCAAACTTCACTTCCATGTATCACCGTGGAGAACTCAAACCGATGCACCAAATGCAATGGCAAGGGCACACGGAGTTCCCAAGTCCTTCTCTCCCAAATCCCACCAAAGCAACTAATGCTAGGGAGGAAAATGAGAGGAAGAACAAAAGAAGAACACGAAGAACTCCAAGATCTAGATCCAAAGGGTTCCCCTCACAAAAAAGGAGAAAGTGATTGGTGGGAATGTGGATCTAGATCTCCTCTCTCTTTTCCCTCAAAAACTAGCAAGAATCCATGGAGGGATTGAGAGTTAGCAAGCTCGAAGAAGGTCAACAATGGGGGAAGAACACGAGCTCAAAGGATAAGGTTCAATGGGGAAGAAGACCCCCTTTTATAGGACCTCCCGAATCCAACCGTTATGTGCTCAGGTCATGCACAAGCGGTACTACCGCTTGGAGGAGCGGTACTACCGCTTAGCACGCTCAAAACAGCCCAAACGAGAGAGAAAACACGAGTTTTTGGTCCGGGGTGGTACTACCGCTTAGGAGCCACGGTAGTACTGCTCTGGAGCGGTAGTACCGCTCAGGAGCCGTGGTAGTACCGCTCTAGAGTGGTAGTAAAAAATTACATCCGCTCTAGTCGCGGTAGTACCGTTGCAGCCTTCACCAAAACAGCCACAACTTTTGCAAACGGACTCCGAATTCGATGAAACCAAGTTTGTTGGAAAGCTAGCGACAAGGGCTAACACAATCTTGAAAGAAATATCAATAAGACGTAACTTAGAAAAGGACCATAAGAAAATGGTGAGAACCCTTCCTCGGATAAGACCGGTAAAACCTCCAACACCGAAAACATCATAGAAGACGCATGTGAAGTCCGTTTTCGATGAACTCAAGCTTGTCATCAAGATGACCATAAGCTCTAAGACTCACAAAGAGAATCAAACAATAACCAAGAAACATGATGCAAGGATGCAATGGTTTGAGCTCTCTAAGAATGATACGATCAAGCAACTCATCGAGAGCCCCCCTTGATAGTACGGCAATCGATCCTATAACCCGGTCTCCCATAACTACCATGAGACCGGTAAAATAGAAAACCTATCAAGGGCAAACCTTTGCCTTGCACATGGTCCACTTGAGCTAGATGATGACGATCTTCACTCCCTCAAGTTGGACCACCTTTCTTGATTGTGTTGGCTCGATGAAGACTAGATGATTGCTCCCCCATAGTCCACTATGGGTGAGCCACTCTTCGGCTCATCTTCACAAGTCCATTGACACCACAATGGATGGAAAGATTCAAGCACTTGATATCTTCGTGATGCTCCACTTGAACTTGCACACGGCAATCTTGATGATGATCACCACTTGATGTCATCCTTTCCATGGTTTGTATGATATCTTCCTCTTGATGCAAGCCCATGGATACGTACCTAACCCCACATAGAACTCTCACATAGACCATGGGTTAGTACACAAAGTGCAATGGACAATGCTTACCATACCATGGGATCACTTGATCCCTCTCGGTACATCTTCTACTCTTTGTGAGTTAATCAACTTGATTCACTATTGACTTAGTCTTGATCAACCTTGAATCTTTGAAACTCTCTTCATTTGGATGATGTATTGAAGGTAAACATGAATGATCACACAACCTTCTTCTTCAAGACATGCTTGCAATAAGCTCAACACTCGCATGACCAATCTTTGGATAATTCCTTAATAGCACCTTGGTCAACTCATAAACTCCTTGAAACCAACACATGGACTTCAAGAAAAGCCTATGGACAAATCCTTCAAATATAACACAAGACAACCATTAGTCCATAAAGATTGTCATCAATTACCAAAACCAAACATGGGGGCACCGCATGTTCTTTCAAGTTCAAAGACCGCATGTGGCATGTCTTTTTAGTAGCGAGCTTAAACTCCATCTTTATGGGATGAAAAACATGTATAGGTTATGAATGTTCGTAGTGTAATGTATTATAACATTCCGCATAATGCACATTAACCATGCATATGAGTTATTGGTACTCCAGCGGACGCGCAACCTTGGATACACACGCCGGCGGCGGCCCCGCTCATCACAAACCTATATCGCATGGTCCCTCCACAGCTTCAGCCGTGAACTCCGATGATGCGGTGTCGAGCGGCAATTTGCAGTCAACACCCTAGCATTTTGCAGACAAGACCCTAAAGCCATGGTTTCGTTACAAAGAAGGCCAAATTTTTGACAAGTCGGGACATTTTTCACTAGAAATTTTGGCAGCATAACATGTTATAACCAAGATATCAAATATGAGAGTGGAAGTACAACTTGTGCCCTTTGCCTCCTCCTACTATACCATCAATACAAGGACGGATGATTTCTAAGAGCTACTACCTACTCCAATGCAACCATCCTACCAACACAACTAGCAGTTGTAAAAACAACCTAAACAAACTAACATATCTTGACGACGGATGAACTGCTCCATCCATCATAATAGCCTCGGGCTTCACCATGAAGACGTCCGTCCTTCAGTCACACCACAAGCTAAGAGCCAGCCAGCAGCACCTTTTCATTTAAATAGAAAAAACGACACAGAACCTGGTGATCCATCAATCAGGCCTTCGCCGCTGAAACTAGTGGTCCACACCACCACAACATCACATTCAACTGTAACTAAAAACATTACAACAAGCTAAGTTTTACACCATCCATCCATCTTCTCGCCCTTCTGTGGCTGCTGTCCAGGGCCCTACAATGGCACAGAGAGAGAGAGACAAAACAGGATTTGCATTGTTTCAGTAACAGAACTTGTCAAAAGGACCGAGAGTCACAAATGAGTCCAGAGAAATATGGTACCAAACAATCATGATCAATCAACTCGGTTAAAACTGCAAAATTTTCTTAATAAAATATGTGTTCAAGATCATGACACCAAGAGTAGAGTTCTTTGAACAATTGTTAGACACAGGGCATGCTAGATAGTTGAGAAATACGATGAAAACTTGTCAACTAGTCAAACATACAGAACCCATCCAAGCTCCCGACTATATGCCTCCAGGATTGATGTATACCTCTCCAGTTCATTATAACATCAAGTAATAATCTGGAAGGGTAAGTGAGATTTCTACAACAAATTCCAGCAAACTAAAGTTGGACATTAATTGGCATGGAATTTGAATGTAGTTTATACACAACACTGCAGCAAATTGAGATGGCTTACCGTCTCAACTAGCATCAATCTCTTGGGCACACACAAGATTATCACATTCCCTACATTTGAGTCTCATGTGCAAGAGCCCAGTCACTAATAGATAATGAAATCAGAGCTTAACTATTATACCATAATTGTCATGAGCATCACAACCATAACCCTCGAAATTGCCATGGGATAAAATTTACCACGACTCGATGGGCGTGGGAACACATCTATAACCAACACTGTAGGGGATTACTTACAACATTGACAAGTTTGATGATGTGCTGCTGTCCAACGAGTGTCCTTCCCATCACACCAGAGCAGTTTGCTCACGGGGAATTTCCTGATGACCTCCGCCATCATTGGGCCGATCTTCTTGGTGCTTGGCCAAGTTGGCAGGGTTGTTCTTTGCTGCACCAAACAGAGAGTTCAATTTCCAACAAGCACTGGGACGGGTGTCGATGCAACTAGAAAAATGAAGCTCGGTCTGTAGAACAATAACCAAAGAGCAGAAAATAGGCAGCAGAGATCCAAAATGGTTCTGTCCTACTAGTACCTTCATCACGTATCTACTAGTAAAAGGAATACAATTTGTGCAGGCCGATAGTCTCCAAAGTTGCTTTGCACAGGAAATTAAACTTCACATCATTTCTTGAAACCATGCTAGGAATTCTTACTATGAACTTATTAATACAGAAGATTCCTTCCATGACTGATAATTGTCAATTCTTATTACTCCAACTAGTGCCCGAAAAAAGACATCCATTCCAGCCAACCTTTTGGATGTCTAACCATTTATTACTTACAAAGATCAGTATAACACATGAAAAATGACCATTTATTACTTACAAGGTTACTTTGCTAATATGATACTTACAAATTTGCTAGTATATAGCAATAAAATTAGATCCAAAGTTCTATAAGGTTGCACCCAAAAAATCCTACTACTGGAGATCACAGGGCGAGGAGATGAAGAAATTTGATTTCACAAACAATTAAAGGCCTTTGGATAATGACACCTAAAAAGCTTTTGATATGTGTAGGACCTTGAAGTATGTCTAGAGGGGGGTGATTAGACTACTTGACCAATTAAAAACTTAACATTTTCCCAATTTTAGACTTTGGCAAATTTTAGCTATCTTTGCACAAGTCAAGCAATCTTCACACAATTCAAGCAAGCATGCAAAGAGTATATGAGCAGCGGAAATTAAAGCATGCAACTTGCAAGAATGTAAAGGGAAGGGTTTGGAGGATTCAAACGCAGTTGGAGACACGGATGTTTTTGTCGTGGTTCCGATAGGTGGTGCCATCATACATCCACGTTGATGGAGACTTCAACCCATGAAGGGTAACGGTTGCGCGAGTCCACGGAGGGCTCCACCCACAAAGGGTCTACGAAGAAGCAACCTTGTCTATCCCACCATGGCCGTCGCCCACGAAGGACTTGCCTCACTAGCGGTAGATCTTCACGAAGTAGGCGATCTCCTTGCCCTTACAAACTCCTTGGTTCAACTCCACAATCTTGTCGGAGGCTCCCAAGTGACACCTAGCCAATCTAGGAGACACCACTCTCCAAGAAGTAACAAATGGTGCATTGATGATGAACTCCTTGCTCTTGTGCTTCAAATGATAGTCTCCCCAACACTCAACTCTCTCTCATAGGATTTGGATCTGGTGGAAAGAAGATTTGAGTGGAAAGCAACTTGGGGAAGGCTAGAGATCAAGATTCATATGGTAGGAATGGAATATCTTGGCCTCAACACATGAGTAGGTGGTTCTCTCTCAGAACTGGTAGGTTGGAAGTGTAGGTTTGTTCTGATGGATCTCTCCACGAATGAAGAGGAGGTGGAGGGGTATATATAGCCTCCACACAAAATCTAACCGTTACACACAATTTACCAAAATCGGTGGGACCGAACCAACAAACTCGGTCGGACCGATTTAGCAAATCTAGTGACCGTTAGGATTTTTGGTGGGACTGACATGCAGCTCGGTAAGACCGATATGGTTAGGGTTAGGGCATAACGTAATCTCGGTGAGACCGATTACACAAACTCGGTGAGACCGATTTTGGTAATTAGCTAACCAGAGAGTTGGTCAGGTAAACTCGATGTGACTGATTCGCTCTTTTCGGTGAGACCGAAATGTTACGAAAGGGAAACAAAGAGTTTACATTGCAATCTCGGTGGGACCGATCGCTCACTTCGGTTAGACCGAAACGTTATGAAGGGAAACAGAGAGATTACAATCCCATCTCGGTGAGACCGAGATCCCTATCGGTGAGACCGATTTGCCTAGGGTTTGTGGCAGTGGCTATGACATTTGAACTCGGTGGCGCCGGATAGAAAGAATCGGTAGGACCAATTTTGACTTTGGGTTTAGGTCATATCTAGATGTGAGAAAGTAGTTAAAGGTTTTGGAGCATATCACTAAGCACTTGAAGCAAGAGGCTCATTAAGAAACACCTCATCCCTCCTTGATAGTATTGGCTTTTCCTATAGACTCAATGTGATCTTGGATCACTAAAATGTAAAATGTAGAGTCTTGAGCTTTTGAGCTTGAGCCAATCCTTTGTCCTTAATATTTTAAGGGATCCACTTTCATCATCCATGCCATGCCATTCATTGAGCTTTCCTGAAATATTTGTCTTGGAATAGCATTAGCTCAATGAGCTATATGTTGTTATGAATTATCAAAACCACCTAGGGATAGTTGCACTTTCAATATGTGCAAGCAATCGAATCAAACAACCATCATAAACACGCAGAGGAGAGAAACCAATGATGTAGCTGGCTGGAAAAATTTCTAAACAAGGACCAAACTATTCTTGAGGTTTTGCCTAAAAAGAATCCAGATTCTAGATCTGGATAAACAAGATCTATATTCTCAAGGCCAAGAAGAACATACACGAAGAACTTTAATTAAGCATGCACCATAATTTCACAATAGGACAGGCAGTAGCATCAGAGGCAAACTCTACTCGTTCATCCTTGGAGGAAGCAAGACAAATCTTTTACTTATAGACCATATAAGTAAAATGACAAAAAGCAAAACATGCTACTAACTAATAGACCTAAGTAACAGCAGGGAAAAAGACTGCTCATCGCCAAAAGCATCATGCATCAACCACGACTCGAGGACCGGTACACAGAATCTACATAGATAGGAGAGCACGCACCTAGGTCAGCAATAAATTATGACTTGATGAAAACACATTGTGCAACAACTATAAATAACAGGGGGCACATCACAAGAGTGTTTTCGTCATACACAAACAGGGAGAAAACTGAGTTTGCTTGAACCGAAAAATGTCGTTGTATATTCACTCATAGAATAAAATGAACATCCAAAAGGGAACATTGGTAAAATGCAAGTGCTATGCAAATCTAGGGGTAGAGGGGGGGAGAGAAGCTCACCATGTGCGAACGCTGGGAGGGGAGGAGGAAGCAACCATCGGTCGCTGGAGAGGGAGCAGGCAGGGGCAAAGTGCTCCTCCACCTGCTCTGCCCATCCCCGCGCTTGGTGACGAGGTGCTCCCACGAACAACACCATGGAGTCGTGGCAGTGGACTTGACGAGCAGAGGAAGCTCCATGGCATCACAGGCAGACATCTACTCATGGACACAAACTGGGCATACATAAAATGATAAAATGGTTAATTTAGGGTGGCAAATCACATCGGTGCCAAAAACCAGTAAAGTGGATACCTTTATTTGTAGGGGCTGCAGAGCCCAAACACAACACTCTCCAGGTTGGTATTGCTGCACTACAATAACCGTCCCCCCCCCCCCCCCCCCCCGACACACACAGGGCCGCCGCAGCTGCAACATCGCATGCCAACTAGGTTCATCTTGAGGGTTCAACATTTTTTCTCACAATACATCCACTACTTGCATCATAGCATATCAACATGCATCACCATATCACAACAAATTCCACCAACATGCATCATATAGAAAAAAACTCCAAAAAATGAACTAGGGTTCATCTTCACACAACCATGCCAACTAGTGACTAGAGTTCATATCTAACACAATATAACATCTAGAATCAACCTTAATCAATCGGGTTCGGAAAAAAATCTAGTTCAAAAAGGGGAGTGATTTGAATCAAATAATGCAACGAATCAGAAGCTATTTGACTAAAACTAATTGGAGGGAGCGAAGGAGCTTATTTTTCTCTTTTCAGGGCCATCTCGATCCGCAAAAACGATGAAGAAATGAAGAAGATCAAACCAAATAACTGTCCGCACCCTACCGCCAGGGTTCCTGGCGGTAGGATCAGATAACCTACCGCCAGGACCAGCGGCGGTAGGGTACGAACGGAGGGGGACGGCGACCATTTGCGCTGCTGATGTGGAGTAGTTTCCTACCACCAGGCAGCGTGGCAGTAGGCACATAGCCTACCGTCGAGCCCTCTGGCGGTAGGAAAAAGGGTCAGATTTCAAAAAAAAACTCAAACAGGGGTCAGATTCCGAATTTAGACCACAAAAGGTCAAAACACGTATTTTTGCCTCCTGGAGGCGGCGACGCGTGTAGGAGGACCTGGCAGGTGCGTCTCGTCGTCCCTTCTCTCTGAGTCTGTGACCTGGGCTATTTGGCGCCACAGGCGCCAGTTAACGTGCATTTTGTTAACTGGCGCCTGTGGCGTCCATAAATGGGCCGGCCCATCTAGGCGCCGGTCGACCATTTTTATTTTGAAAATTCTGTGAACTTTTTTGAATATTGATGAACTTTTTCTAAATTTATTGAACATTTTGTCTGGAAAATGGATGATTTTTTTTTTACTTATGAACTTTCTTTCAGTTCCATGAACTTTTGTTCAATTTCTATGAACTTTTTTCAAATTTGATGAACTTTTGCGAAATTGGATGAACTTTTTTTCAATTTGAATGAACTTTTTTTTGAATTGATGAAATTTTTCAAATTTTATGAACCTTTTTTAAAGATATGAACATATTTTTTCTAATGGATGAATTGTTTTTCTTTAAATCTGTAAACCTTTCTTCATGTCATCTTTTTATTTTCTAAAAAAAACTAAAAAAATAGGGCAGCACGCTAGTGGGCTGGCCCATGCTAGCAGCGCTGCAGGCGCCAGATCGTTAACGGGCGCCTGCAGCGCTGTATAGGAGCTCCCGCAGTAGTGGACTGGACACTTGTTTCATGCGTATGCAATATGGCTGAAATCTTTTGGGCTTTCGGGTTGAAATTTACTAGGCTGCGTATCTTCCCCCATCGGTGCCCTCTTTTGTGGACGACGCCGCCCTATCTGACTGAGTTTTGAACCTTTTGGTAAAAAAAATACAAATCCGAGCTTTCAACCCTCAAAAGGAGCCTTCAAAAGCAAACACAAAAGGAAAATTCTTACGAGATCATAAAAGAAGTAAGCATATATTGATCTGAAATATCATTATGTGTGTGAATGTGTTGAGAATGGTAGCATAGAAGTGGAGTTTGTACGCACAGGAGATCTGCTCGCAGATACAGAAAAAGGCGTCGGGAAGAGTTAGCTTCCTGGAGCTGAGGGACAGAATCGGAGTGGGTTCACTGGAACATCCGTTAAGTTTGAGGAGGTGAATGGTGTTAACCTCAATGTATCTGCATCATTTAGTTTTTCTGTTTTTTTTTTTGCGGGTGAGTCTTTCTGTTTATATTTTAGTGCAGCCTTCCCGCAAAAAAAAAACACATAAGTGCAGCCGCATGGTTTAGTCGAATTTATGTAGGTTGCACGGGCCAAAAGCGCTTGTTCTTGTTGTGGCTCGTCCTAGTCTTTATCTCCAGACTCGACACGATTGTGGAGAGCTTCCCGCTGTTTTTTAGTTACAAGATGGAATGGAACAAAGACCCAGAAAAGATGCAAAGAATTATGCGTCGCAAAACTCTTCTTTCTCCGTGTGATTGTGCTCCTCTGTTTTCAGTCTACCTCGTGTGTGCAGTGTTCTTCGGAGAAAAACTCAGATAGAAAGAGAGATAGTTGAGATCAGGCCATAAATCTAACAAATCAAGGATTTGAAAATGTTAAAATGTGTATAGAAAACAAACATCGACCATGTATCCAAAAATTGTTAATCTTGTATTGTAGAAATATTAACCAAGCATTTGAAAATGTCAAAAATGTGTATAGAAAAATGTTGATCATGTCTTACAAAATTGTTAAACTTGTATTTAAAAAATGTTAAATGTGTATTAGAAAATTGTTCTTCACATATACGTAAAATGTAGACTGAAAACCAAAAGAAACAAAGGAAAAAAACAATGAAAATAAAAACCAAAGAACACAAAAAAATGAAGAAACAAGTGCAAAAGAAATGAAAACCAATAATAAAAGAAAAAAAAAGGTTGAAAACCAAGAAAGAAACAAAAAAAGGATAAAAATGAGAAAGGAAAGGAAAACCAAGAAAAGAAACAAAAAATCATAAGAAAGAAGAGAAAGCCATGTAAAACAAGAGACAAATGAAGAAAACCAGTTGAAAACAAAAAAAATGACGAGAACCCAATAAAGAAACAGAAAAGCCAAAGTAAGAACAAGAAAAATATCGAAGAAACCAGAGCGAACACGAGCATCTCGATCGAAACTAGATCGAACGAAAAAAAAAGATGAAACTGGGCTGGCGAGGGCAACATATCTCTGGCTGTAAGCAAGATATAGCTCCCACAGACGAAATCAATAATTGAGGAGTACTCCTTGCAAAGATCACTCCCACATCCTCATGTGCGCCGCTTGTCGCAGCCTGAGAGTTTTGAGACCGGTGTTTTGGCTCCTAGGTGCATATGCACCCATTGTCAAAATACACATTTCGAAAAGTTGAAAAATTCGGAACAAAAATCCCACGTGTATATCCGGACATTTTATGTGCGTTCACAAGGTTTCGGTGAAAAACAACGTTTTTTGTGGCTTGTGTAAAGAAGATAAAGAAATGCCTTATGACTAGTTAGAATGAAGCATCAAAAATTGTCTTTTTTACACAAGCCACAAAAAACGTTGTTTTTCACTGAAACCTTGTGCACGCACATAAAATGTCCGGATATACACGTGGAATTTTTGTTTAGAATTTTTCAACTTTTCAAAATGTGTATTTCGACAATGGGTGCATATGCACCTAGGAGCCAAAGGCAATTACCAGAGAGTTTTCCCTTTTTTTTCGTAGATCCGTTTATTCAAAACATTTTATGTCTTAAATCATGCATCCAAATCTAGAACCCTTTTTACCGTTGGATTCCTCGCGTCGAGATCTACAAAATTAGATCCCATGTTGATAAGTTTTGAAAAATTTCTTTTCATGAAAAAAAGAATGAAAAAACTGAACCGAGAGCACGGTGTTTTTCCTTTCCGAAAGAGGCACGATCGTGCCTCTCGAGAAAGCAAAACTGTACCTCTCGCGGAAGAAAAAAACAAAACATGTGTTTTTTTCGTTTCCGAGTGTCACATCATGTCACTCGCGGAAGGAAAAAAACAGAAAATGAGTTTTTTTTCGTTTACGAGATCAAAACAAAACAGTTCCTCTCGCGGAAGGGAAAAAACAGAAAACGCGATTTTGTTTTTCGTTTCGAGAGACACGGGTGTGCCTCTCGCGAAAGCAAAATCGTGTCTCTTGCGGAAGAGAAAAAAAAGTGTTTTTCGCACACAAAAAAAATCCTCGATTTTTTTGGTCTAAAAGCAAAGGAAGACCGGTGAAAACTTAAAAATCAAAAAAAACTGAAAAAAATGTTTAAAAGCCAAAAACGCGTGCGAAAAAATTAAAAAATAATAATTTTCGGAGGGAGTGCCCAGAGCGTGACACGTAGCGGTTGCTGCGAGCGTAGCGTGCTCTCAGCCCATCCGCAAGTGATCGTCGTGAGGCTTCCGAAAGAACGCTCATCAACGAATTGCTCCCACAGGCCTAGCGTGCCGTCGTGCCGGCCTCAGGCCTAGCGTGCCGTCGTGCCGGCCTGAATAGAGGTCGTGCCTGGGCTGGATGGTGCACCACGCGGGGCGGCACGGCACGGCCCGTTAAGTAAACATGCATGATTACGATGGGTCGGGCCAGGCCAGCCCGTTTGGCCTGCTCTAGAAAAAAAAAACTAATGATAGGTTGAACAGCGTCGTGCCTCGGTCGTATCGGATGGTTGGCGGACAGGGCCGCAGGAGACGGGAAAGAGAATGGCGTGGAGACAATGAGGCGAGGTCAAAGACCGACACACATAAGAGTGAGCTGTGACAGTGATGGGTTGCGGTAAAGCGAAAGGGTCTTACCTGAAAACCAACGCGAGGTCAAAGAGATTCTCTCCTGCTTTCAATGTACTCCCTCCGTTTCTAAATACTATAAGTTTTTGTAGAGATTTCACTATGAACTACATACGGAGCAAAATGAGTGAATCTATACTCTAAAATGCATCTACATACATCCGTATGTGGTTCATGGAATCTCTCCAAAGACTTATATTTAGGAACAGAGGGAGTAGCAGCTGTCAGAGCCATGTCTCGAACAATCGACGATGCGGCGTCCGTCAAACAGAAACAGAAGATGGTCTACTGACGTGTTGGGATCCTGAGCTGCGCCGATAGCCGCCTGTTCATATGCTGCCGGTTGATTTTTTGGTCTTTGCCGCCGGTGTGGTTTGAGTGTTTGACGGGCTGGGTTCGTCCGTTGTGCTGCATGTAACTACCTTTTGCTTCTTGCTTACTTTGTGAACTTTCTCTATTTTTTACCTTGCTTTTGTGTAGGGTGTACAAAAAAAGTCAATTTAGAACATGGGTACCAGTACCCGTGAGCACTTTATTTTAAATAAAAATTCATGTGTAATATACATTCATATATACTACTCCCTCCGTTCCTAAATATTTGTCTTTTTAGAGATTTCAAATGAACTACCACATACGGATGTATATAGACATATCTTAGAGTGTAGATTCACTCATTTTGCTCCGAATGTAGTCACTTGTTAAAATTTCTAGAAAGACAAGTATTTAGGAACGGTGAGAGTACTAAGTAGAATTTGCTTCAACATTTTTATAAAAAAATCGAAGTATTTAAAATAAAGTGCTCGCTGACACATGTGGCTGCAAAAGCCCTACTTATGCCTATTTCTTGAGTCTCATTTTGTCAAACTGGAAACTCCCTATCAGTACATGTAGGCTTGTTGACTCCTCCTCAAGAAAAGTTTAGGGTTTCCCCGCCTCCTGCCGGCGCCGTCGTCGGTCCGCCTCGTTTTCGGAGGCCATGGCGGCGCGATGGATCTCGGCCTTTGCCGGCGGGAGGGCTCTGTTTTCAGCTGTTTCTTCATGTTTTGTTAGGGTTTGTGTCCTGCTCAGCAAGACGAGACGGTGGCGGCTTCCTGAAGATGGAATAATTTTCTCCCCGCCCAGCCCCCGTCTCGATGGCGTGTCTACCATCATCGGTGGGCATGTGGAGGTGTGTCTCCGGCGGATCTATCCTTGATGGATTTACTCAGATCTTTCGTAGTTCGTCTAGTTTCATGTGTTTTCAGGTTGGATCCTTCCGATCTATGCTACTTTTCATCGGTGGTGGTTGTTGTTTTGCTATGTTGGTCCCATGGGCCTTTAGCACGACGACTTCCTGACTGTCTCCGGCGAAGGAGAGGCAATGACGCGGTGCGCCTTCGGCTCGCTTCAATACTTGTAGTCGTCGCTAGGCGTCTATGGATCTAAATGTAATTTTTATTATTTTTGATGTTCGTTATACTGTCATGATTAAAGATGAATAGATCGGAAGTTTTCTAAAAAAACAATAACTGCAAACTCCCTTTACAGCAGGAACGCCTACTCGGATTTGTACACCTTTCAAACTTTTGCACTGGATGCCGGTTACTCGTTGTTTACTTCGTTATCTCTTCTCTTGACAGTGGAACCGGGCATAAAGTCAGTATCAGTAAGAAAAAATGGTGGTCGTGTCGTGTCGCTGCATTATTGGGGCCGGCCAGATTTGCTTTTCGGCCGATATACCATAAATAATCCACAGACAAGGTTAGGTTACTGCCGAAAGGGGCGGCTATGGTGGAGGGAGCCCACGCAAGAAATTCCTTGTCCTCACCGAAGACGATCATCGGCATCGGTAGCGTGCCCTCCCAATCCATCCATCACTGTGGGCGCCATCCGACCAATTGCAACTTGCCTGCCTGCCGGCCCCTTCTCAATAGCGACAGTGCAGCGACCTTTCAGACAGAGCTCAGCTCAGTGCCCCAGTGAGCTGAACCCAGTCCAGTCCCGAGCGTAATCCATTCATTAATGGGGGAGGCGACGGCGACGGCGACGGTGGAGGCGGAGGCGCCTGTGAGCAGCTGGGTGGTGGAGATGGAGAAGACGATCGGCGAGATGCACATCGACCCGGCGGCGGAGATGGCGCGGTGGAAGCGCCACTCCATCTACCGCGTGCCGGAGCGGATCAAGAACCTGCACAACAGCAAGGCGTACCAGCCGGAGCTGGTCTCGCTGGGGCCCTTCCACCACGGCGACCCGGAGCTGCTCCCCATGGAGGAGCACAAGCGCCGGGCCGTGGTGCACCTGGTGAAGCGCTCGGGGCGGCCGCTGCGGGAGTTCGTGGCCGCCGTGGCCGAGGTGGCGCAGCAGCTGCAGGACGCCTACAAGGACCTCGGCGCCGAGTGGCGCGGCGCCGACGGCGGCGGCACGGACCGCTTCGTGCAGCTGATGGTCACCGACGGGTGCTTCCTGGTGGAGGCGATGCGGATGGACGCGCTGCGGGGCAAGGTGCACGAGGAGTACGCGCCCAACGACCCCGTGTTCAGCAAGTACGGCTACCTCTACCTGTGGAACTACATCCAGTCCGACATGGTCGTCGTCGAGAACCAGCTGCCGCTGCTCCTCCTCCAAAGGCTCCTCATTGTCCTCGATCACCACAAATATCAGGTACTTCATTCATAATCATCCCCCTTGGAGTAGTTTCTTTCCGTCCGTAGTTTGCCAATGAAATCCCGATCCACCAGATTCAAACCGGCAATAATGACTTCACTAGTGATAGATTTACTTAAAGTACTAGTACCATTGGTGCGATCTGCATTGGAGTAGTAGTTGGATTTGACAATAATGTCTTCACTAGTAATAGATTTATTCAAGGAATTGATTCGACTGAGTGGATTGGTTGCTGGATTCAGTTTAAGTGGCGTAGAAGGCATCGCTCAGTTAGCGTCGTTGCATGCCGACCTGGACAGGAACAGATGGGGAAACATGACATGCTAGATTGGCATGGCAGGCAGCCAAACGTCTGTGTGAAAGTGATATCTTACTTGAAACTCTGAAAGAGAGGCAGACAGCTGCTTGAAAAATATAATCATGCACAGACAAATGGAGGCAGTATGAAATACACGTGGATACTCATCACAAAATAATAAACAACTTGATGCCGGGAAAGTAGAACCGTCGTTTACGTTTTTGTTGTGGCCTTCCTTCCGGTGTCTAGTACAACTAAGACTTTTTCTTGATTATTATAATGATGAAAAGGCTTGAACACTTATGGGATTGATAAGGATAAAATATTTCACATTGACCACTTATTTGTTCAGTCCGCAACTAAAAACATCTTACATTAAATTACAGACGTAGTAGCAAATACTCCCTCCGTCGGAAATACTCCCTCCGTTCCTCAATATTTGTCTTTTTAGGATTTCAAATGGACTACCACATACGGATGTACAGACGCATTTTAGAGTGTAGATTCACTCATTTTGCTCCGTATGTAGTCACTTGTTGAAATCTCTAGAAAGACAAATATTTAGGAACGGAGGGAGTACTTGTCATTAAAATGAATAAAAGAGAATGTATCTGGATGTATTTTAGTTCTAGATACATTCATTTTTGTCCATTTTGATGACAAGTATTTTCGGACGGAGGGAGTACCATACAACAGAAAAACAATCTCGCGAGGACAGTGGCTTCAGCCTCACAAAGTCCTTTGGTTGGCATTGTTCGTTCTTGTGCATCGTTCCAGTGTTCTTAGCACACCAGTACATGTTACTAATAATTATTACTCCCTCCGTCCCATAATAATATCAGATGCACAGCTTTGTACGCGTTATGGGACGAAGGGAATACAACTTTGTACGGCACGCGTGAAATTTTTGGGGGGAAATCTTCAAAAAAGTATTACTACAACTTTGTACCCTGCGCCAGTCTCATTTTAGCTATCAGGACTATACTCCTGATCAGATCAATAGCTTGAGCGCCATCTTCCAAATCCCAGCACCAGCACAGTTGTTCTCTTCTTCACACTGAGCCGAGCCGAGCCGGGGGCATTCCCTCGCCTTGGTCTCCATGATCTGGAGGCATTTGTCCTCCATCTTTTGAGCAAGCGCGACAGTCGTTGCCCCATCATCTGTAAACCAGACCAAACCGCACGGCCAAAGAATATGTCATTTCTCAGTTTCCAAGTGGTCCACATTAATCCGGAAGAAATCATGTAAGCTAAATCCTTTTCTTATTACACGGCCAAAGACTTGCAACATTAACATAGCTGTCAAGCACAACAGGAACATCAACTATGACTCCCACTTCTTTCCAGGGTAGTGCCAATAACATCACATTCAAAGAGACGGTGGCAAGTTTCTAATCTACAGCACAATGAGTAGTATCTTTTACCAGGATGTCTTGTCTCTCACACAAATTGTCTCTAGTGAGCAATTTATTGTGTGACAAGAGCCTGTACCCTGGGGGGAATGATAGGTAACTTTCTTTTTTGCGGAGAAATGATGGGTAACTTTCAAACGAGCAGGGACAAAGATCGGGGTAATCCCCTAAAATTAGTCACTACATAAAGAAACTGCGACTATGCAGGCCAGAACCATGTAATTGCCAGACCATCTGGTCCGGACAATCTGTGCAAGGTCTTCCTGTTGCTGCATAAGTTTAGCATCAAAGCCCCTCCCAAAAGAGATCTTGATTTGAACCCCGTCCCAAATCTCGGCAATAGAGACATTAACCTCATTGCACACAAAATATATGCCAAAGAACTGAATAGCTAAGCTAGAATATTTGACTGACTGAAATAAAAATAGCCGCATGCCAAGTTAATTTTACTAGCGATTTTATATGATGGTGTGTGATTAAAATGATAATTCTCTGCGAATTTTCCATACTTCCAACTAGATTAAACATTTTTCTTAGCGATTGAACTAGATTAAACATTAACTAGTATATAGAATTATACATATACATGGTTGTGCACGCCTGCTTGTTGTACTGGTCTCAGCAACCGGGATGAAAATCCTTGTCCAGGTCGTCTTTGCCCGAATGTGGCGACAATATCACGAGAGCGTTATTCCTTCAAGGTGTTGCTGCAGAAGAAGTCGATTTTGTTGTAGGTGTTTATTCATATCTTTTGTAATGGTTCTGTCATGGCTGTTTTGTTTTGTACTCTGCTTACTAATTAATAAAAATGGGTGTGTGCATCACAAAATGCAGAGGCCGGGGGTTTGAACCTTCTTTCTGAAAAAATGGTTGTGTAAAAAATGGTTATGCACTGTGTGCATCCTGTTAAATTCATATTCCAGTTTGACGAGTTATTTTTTCAGGGGTATTTCTTTTAGGAGTAGAATTAGAATTCAAGCACGCCACCATTTTTGCTCTAAGAAATTGAAAATTCGTATGTTCATCGAATAAAAAAGAGATAGCTATACTCTCGGCCTTGAGGTGGCATAAGGTTGTCATAATTCAGATTAATCAGAACATTATATATTGAACCTGTTAACCTTATTACAAAGATATCATCATCGGGTCGTACACACGATGGAGATCAGGGCAACCTTGTTAGTTCTAACTTTATGTCTAACTAATTTTTATAGAACGCTTCACGAGTGAGCAGGTTGGTGCTTGATTCTCTCTGTCCGTGGCGCCGACACTTGGTTGGCATCAATCACCTTGGGCTCCACCCTCTCGACATCTTGTACACAAGCCTCACCCACGGCGACCATCAAGAACGCACCGGATCGACGGCGTATGTCATGCCCTCGGCGATGGAGATCTACGAGGCCGGAATCCATTTCAGGGTGAGCGATACCGACAGCCTCCTCGACGTCCACTTCGAACGTGGCAAGCTAAGCATGCCGGCGATCAGGGTCGACGACAGGACCGAGAAGAAGTTTCTGAACCTGATGGCGTTCGAGCGGCTCCACCCCGGCGCTGGCAACGACGTGACGGCCTACGTGATCTTCATGGACAACATCATCAGCTCGGCCAAAGACGTGGCGCTGCTGAGATCCAAGAACATCATCGAGTGTGGGCTGGGCAGCGACGAGGAGGTGGTGAAGCTACTCAACAACACGCTCAACAAAGGGGGGGTGATGAGCCCGTCTAGCAGGCTCCACGACGTGCAACGGCGGGT
This sequence comes from Triticum timopheevii, assembly GCA_963921465.1. Taxonomy (NCBI): domain Eukaryota; kingdom Viridiplantae; phylum Streptophyta; class Magnoliopsida; order Poales; family Poaceae; genus Triticum; species Triticum timopheevii. The sequence goes on from OY997266.1 coordinate 568,398,299, forward strand.
GAAGGCCCAGTGCACGATGAGGAGGAACAAGTGGCGAGCCAATTTCATACAGAGGTACCTAAGGAATCCTTGGGTGTTTATCTCCCTCGTAGCCGCCGTCGTCCTGCTTGTGGCCACCCTCTTGCAGACTGTGTATACTGTTTTGCCCTTCTATAAGATTATTTAGTACCACCTGAATATGCCATGTAAGCTGGCTAATATTGAAGCATATAATTTTTGTCCAATTTGGTTCGTGGACTCTCTCCCTGGTTTGTTTTATGAGTACCTACCATGTCCCAAAATCTGAGGCCATATGCATCCCACCACCACCACGGCACTGCGGATCAGAGTTACCGGTGTTTGGGGGAAGCGGCAGACATGCAATGTGTGCTCGAAGTACTGGCATACTTGCATGATCTCAACTGTCGTGGCTGCTCAAGCTCGATGCAAAAGTACTACGGATACTTTTGATTTGGGGAATTAAATTCAGAATTCCTAAAAAGCAGTACTACGGTGAGAAAAATAACTCTAGAGACTGCAAAAATAGCTCGTGGAAACTACAAAGCTCATCCAAGGAGCGCACCTTACTATTTACGTTGAAAAGTTGATGGTATCTCTCTTGAAAATCCTTCTGTTTTGATTCAATGCGGGTGCTCAGCATGGGACCTGAAAAATCTGACATCACCATCGATATAACAATTAACGAAGAAAATGAATATATCGCCTTCAAAACTCCTGAAGTTCAGGTTCAACGTAAGGACAAGATGCAGGTAAAACTGAAGTCATATCTGATACAAGGAAGCAAGAAAAAGTCAAGAGTTCGTGTGACTTCCTTCAAAATGTTCAAAGTGTGCACTGCATACTATGGATGAAGGCCAATTGCCCAAGGAATCCAAATAATGAATATATCCTATCTATAAGGAGTATTGCACTGTGCAGCAAAATCACCTGTTAGCCTGTTAACGCGTTCTGCAACCGTTGGAGTTTTTGAACCAGCCCCTGACAAGAAACTATGTCATTTTTGGCAGGAAGTTTTTGTTAAAACCTGTGGAAACAAAGAGAAAACATAAATCACAGAGACATAGTTCAAAGTTGAGACACTTATTTCGGGACGGAGGAAGTAGTACTCAAGTTCTCTGACTCATTATTGGTTTGACAGGTACATGAGGGTCTAAGGTATATTGAGGGAATAACTTTTCTTCACCTTTAAAGTACCCAATAGATCATTATGTTTGAAGATTCTTCAGTCATGTCCGGCAGATTAAAGCTTGCCACTTTGCATAAAAACTAATGATGCTAGCAATAGGAATGTCTTCAGTCCTTTTAAGTAGTACACAACAAAAAACCGTGAGAAAGATATCAGAATAATTCCAACTATCATGTCATAAGTGGAAAGAGAAAAGGATCACCAAAGTTAAGTAGTACCTAGCACGAATTCTGAGATTTACAATTGGCCTGCAAGTCACCCAATACAGGCTTTCTTTGTGATCCGCCTTGCAACACTGCAGCCAGTCAACATTAACCATCAGAAATCTAAATCAGTGTACTGTACTGTTAAAAAAAAAATCTATAGTACTAGTATGCAAGAAATGGGAGCCTTACATCACGTAGTACAGAAGTAGGATGCATAGAGATACAACACGTTAGAATCATCGTTCAGTTGTACGTACTTGCTTACTATAGTAACCAAATGTTGAGCCCCAGTTCATCTTAACCAAATGTTGAAACATAGAGCAGAGATGTTCAACTGGAGTACAAATACAGGGCCGGCCCTGGGGCATGGGCAGAGGGGCGGCGGCCCAGGGCCCAGGCCGAAGGGGGGCCCATGATGTGTATACATATAGAGTATAAGCAAAAAAATAGATAAGGAAAAAATTGTGTGGAAAAATAAATGAGATGTGCTTGGCCCATCAGGTAACTAGGTAGAAACTCAAAAAAAAAAAAGGTAGCTAGGTAGAGATTAGCGAAGCATCAGCCACGACGGCTGCACGGCGCATGCGTATACATGTGAAACAAATCAATCGGAAGATCTGGCTTGTGCCTTCAATTGTCGGTTCGTCTTTCGTCGTATCGTCGGCCCGTCGCTCTGCCGCTAAGCACCTTGGCCACTCGTTGTCGCTGCTGCGCGCGGCAGTCCGGCAGACTGTTGTTGCGCTGTGCGGCCGTGCCGGCAACCCGGCCATCCGGCAATAGGTTAATACGTTATACGTATGTGAGCGTCAGGACAGTACGTATCCAGGACTCCTGATCCATTCATCGATCCCTCAATTTCAGTAGTTTCTTTACTAGGTATTCAACTATCCATCTGAAGTTTCAAATTTTTTATGTATACTCTTCTACATAGTATACATTCAACCATCCTAATCTTTAGTCATTCTATGTCCATATCTAGGGTTTCGCTCATCCGATCTATAAATTTCTAATTCTTTGTATACTCTTTACTTTTATAATTTTAGGACACAGCATGCTACGTTGCCTAAGAAGCTTTTTCGGATGATAACTCATCTGATGTTGATCTTGATAGTGCCCTTAATAACTTTGCATCAATGGGGTATTATTGTTGTCGACGGAGTGAGTCGAATTTGTTTCTTTTTTGAAGTAATCATGTCATTTTAGTTTTGTTTTGCTATCTTTTGAGTATTTCTGTCGTAATATGGCATTGTCCAATAATTATAATAGTCAAATTTCAAACCAAAGATGTGTGGTTGAAAGATTACTCTTATTATTGTCCAATATATATATATATATATATATATATATATATATATATATATATATGTTTATGTATCACACGCACACATACATATATATATGATCTTACGACATAGGGGCCCATCTCGTCGAGTTTGCCTAGGGCCTCCCAAAACACAGGGCCGGACCTGTACAAATAATAGTAACACCTAGGCTATCTGACCAACTGAGATGTCGCATTCTAGCAAAGCAACCAAGGGGTCGGCAGAAATGAAATGACGCCACGAACTAACGATCCTCACCAGAGGCCGGCAGATCCATCATCCGGGGCGCATCAAGCGGCGTGAAGGAGCGCCGCGGCTGCCTCCGACTCCGACCCCGTCTGCAACCACCCGCCGGTATACGCGAGGAATGCGACGGACAGGACAGGAGGGTGAACGAATCAATTCATAGGAGAAGGAGGGGATTCTGGCGCTCCCGTGTCCCGTCCCGTCCATGAGGCGCAGCGGAGCATGGCCGCCATCCGGATCGCGTCCGGATCCGGGGAAGAGGAGAAGGGGTCGCCGCTGCTCCTGGGGGCGGCAGATTGACGCCGAGTGCTGCCGCCGGTCATCGGAGAGTTCCCGGCGATCTCCCCGCCTTCTGGTTTGTTCGACACTCTCTGGCAGCCTGCCAGCAGGGGGTTTCCGCCTCCGCACTGCCTTGACGGAATCTGCAATAGTTTTCGATGAGGAAAAAACAAATACAGGCCACCTCTTCCTGCTTTCCGCCTCCGCATTTCGTTGACAGAAAATAGAATGTGCCTCGCTCAGAAAAAACCAATACAGGCCACTTGTTCCTACTCATGGCCCATGTACAGCCACATAACATTTTTAAAAGTGCTCACAAGTTTTAAAAAATGTCCAGAATTTCTAAAAATATTCGTTTTATAAAATATGTTTGGATTATTTAAATGTTCACCTTTAAAATATTCATAAAATGTTTTATTTTTATAAAATATTCTGTCAAATTTTAAAAAAAGAATCACATTTTTTAAAAATCAGGTTTTTTATAAAATCTTTACAATACTTATAAAAATTGTTTTCTTTAAAAAAAAAGGTTCACGTTTTGCAGAACATTGTTCATATACGATACTGTTCTCATTTTTTTTTGCAGTCTTTATAAAAAAGTATGTACATTAAAAAAAAGCGATTGCTACAAATCATCCGGCTGATTCATGACAGGAAAATCAGTCGGGTTGGTAACCGTCTGATCCATCCTCTTCGGTCCTTGGAAAGGGTCAACGCTCCATTGCTTTCTTCTCCCCCCAAGAAACCCAACTGTTCCTCAAGTCGCTCCATCGCAGCAATTCGCTGTGCCTCAGGTCGCTCCATCGCAGCGGGTGTTACAGCAGCAGCCACGCCGCTGAAGGTAGAAACGCTGGCGATGGCTCCATCAGGACACAGGCGACCGACGGGGCGGACGCACGTTCAGGCGAGTGGGGGCCCAGGACCCCACTCAATTTTTGAGCCTCCCTTTATATGGCCAGTACTAGCCCAGCAAGGCCCCTAGTCGGCCCAGGTCTGGTGCCCCCACGCGCTTGCTAAAGCCCAGGAAAGATAAACGCAAGGAAGGCAGGCCTGGCGTGCGTGCAGGAGCGATCCCCGATTTTCACTGCTCCAGCGATTAAATTGGAAGGCGAGGCGGCACAGCCAGTGGCGGAGCTAGGGGGGGGACCAGCAGGGGCCCTGCCCCCCCCCCCCCTATGGCATTGTACAATACGAATGATTTTGTATTTAAGGCTAGTTTAGACATGATGTTTAGACAAAATTAGCTTTCTTGGCCCTGCCTCCGCCCCTGGGCACAGCTGCGTCGATTCTTGCTGGAAATTAATTATACAAACCAAACGAACCGTCGGCTCGACCGCCGCCTGCTGCCACGATCTCCCTCCGTTGCTCCGCAGAGTCCGCCGCGCGCCGCCGCCCGTAGGTCACGGGAGGCTGGTCACTCCCTTGCTCGTCATCCTCATCCCTCATCCTCAACTGGCGAACTCTGAAACTAGGTTTGTTCTTTTTGAGCTGATCCATTCGTGAAAGGAATTTTTTTTTCTTTTTTGGATTTCTGGTTTTGACTCTTGTCAAATCAAATGCAAAAATTCTGTTTGTGCTAGTATAGAACTGCTAGTCTTATGAGCCATGTACTTTTTCTTATCAAATTTGATAGGATTAAAATGTGACACACTACAGCAGAGTAGCTAGTATAGAACTGCTAGGTCATTTTCTAGGATTTGAGAATACAATGCTAGTACTTGTGTGCAGACGTGCAGTGTGCTAGCCCTCTAGTAGCATGCTTTTTTTTTAACACAGTAGCATGCTTTGTTATAATCAAATTTTCTATGAAATTCAATCTGGGAAGCCATTCTGTTGAGACTGGATTTTCTACTCTCGGATGTACTAATACAGAACTAGTGCTGGCGTGCTAGTCTGCTGATACTAGCATACTTTTATCTAAACTCTTTACAGTTAGTATTTCAATGATTTGGCAGGGAAGAAGATAATGGAGAAGTATTTGATAAAGAAATAATGAGATGGTAACGCCACCACCCGTTGCCATTGTCACTGTTGAGAAATGTTTTTCAGCTATGAGGATTATGAAAAATGCTTCGTGTAACAAAATTGGTGATTGTTATTTGAGTCGCAGCCTATTTTGCCTCGTCGAAAAGGAATTGCTAGATACAATTACCAATGAAGTGATTGTTGATCGTTTCCGTAAAATGAAAGATCATCATGTGGAAATGTAATGGCCTAATACATTGCATCTTTTACATGTTTACCATCTCCATTAGCATTTAAGCAGCTAATCCAAATATGTGTTTCTTCTTTGCAGGTAGCGGCATTTACGTTACAGACAAATATTCTCTTTTGCAATCTATGTACTATTGAGATATAAACTCTTTTTATAAGGTATGCTCACTTTAGTGATAAACTCGCCATGGCTCTGTTGGATGAAGTATTTCTTTTAAAACTTGGTTGAAGTATCTTATGACTTATTGAAAACTGCTACTCCCTCAGATCCATATTGATTGTGGCTCACTCGACAATTAATATGGATCGAAGAGAGCATTTGTGTATAACGTAGTGTGAGGTTTATAAGCCTTATTGAGTTTTCTTATTGATGAGTGCCCCCAGTCAGTTTTTAGTCTGGGTCCGCCCTTGCTCGTAGCAGCACACGCCTTGAGTTGCAGCTCCGGCAGCGCACGAGATCCGGCTTGAAGCAGCACATGTGTTGCGTTGCTGCTCTGCTATAGAGTGGAGGTCGTCACCGCCAGGTGCTGCAAGCCGCAACCGCGGGCTGCTCCCGATGAAGCTAATGTGGAGGAGGTGAGCTGAGATGGGCGGTGCGTGGAGATGGAGGTAGGAGACGAAGTGGATCTTAGCAGGGGAAAGGTAAATGACTGGCTCGCGTGTTGGACCTGGAGATAAGGTAGATGGGATGGCGCGTGGTCCCACCAGGACGTGGCACGCGGGCGAGGCAGATGATTTCTTCGGGAAATCATCCGGTTGTTTTTAAGAGTTTTTCTTAAAAAAAAAATTCGTGTTTTTTTGGAAAACAACAGATGAAAAAACACTCGAAACCCAAAATATCATTACAAACCTTAGCAGGGGAAAATTTTTGGCCGCTCAACTATCTGGAGAGTCTTTCTTTTTTTAGTGAGAGAGTTGAATGGGCTGACCCGCTCGATCGTTCAGTGGGCGAAAGGTCCATATTACAGGCTTGATGGGCCCTAGTTGTCAGGCCATTGCCAGGAAGGGAATGCATCGGCTCTTTTTGTCTCAGGGGAAAAAAAGGCATCAGCTCTTCACTCCATTGGATCCTCAAAAAAAAAAGCTCTTCACTCCATTGACTCTCCTCGATCCCCATTCTACCCAAACCCTGAATCCACGGAAACATACGCACAGAATGGAAGGAGAGACGCCGCCGCCGCCGGAGCTGGACGGATTGGAGGGCGAGGCGGAGCCGCCGCCAGCGTGTGTCTCCAAGGTGCTCGACGACGAGAACCTCCTGACGGAGATCATCGTCCGCGTCGGCTGCCCCACCAGCCTCGTCCGCGCCGCCGGAGTCTGCAAGCTCTGGCTCAGCCACGCCTCCGACCGCGCCTTCCTCCGCCGTTTCCGCGAGCTCCACCCACCCAGGCTCCTCGGCTTCTACCTCGAGCGAAGGGAGTATCCGGACGCCGCCGCACGATTCTTCCCGATGCTGCCTCAGCCTCCGGGGCTCGATGCCGTCGTCCGCCGCGCAAGCTTCAGCCTGGACGCCTACGAGGGCGCACAGACCGACATGGCGGGCTGCTGGAACGGCAGCGTCCTCACCAGCTTGCACGTGTATAACTTCAACCACCGCCGATCCGAAATTACATTTGTGGTGCACAGCCCGCTCTGTTCCGAGAGAGGTACATCCGCCATCCCAGCATTACACCACAAATCCGGGGAAGGCAATTTCTGCACTTTTATTCAGCTCTTTTCCAAAGAAGAAGGCGCCGGCGTGTCCTACTTTTATGTCAGGGTGGAGTGCGACAGGCTTCAAACATATTCTACGGTGCATGTATATCTGTTGCAAAATGGTGATGATGTCTGGCGCACCCATCTTACCTTGGCCTCAGCAGATGTCCTCTTATATCCACGATCCAGTCCCAAAGCGGTGCTCGTTGACAACAAAATCTATGTGCCGTGCGACCCAAATGAAATTGTTGTCCTGGATTTGACAACCTCGATCTTGTTGAGAATTCAGCTTCCACAAGGGGTGGGTTTTGGCTTAGCAGGCAACACCATGCTGTCACGGGCTGATGATTCTTCTGATGTATATCTCATCCATGTCAAAGAGTTTCAACTTCACATATGGCTCCTCAATGGCGACAGCTGGTTGTTGGTGGACACCATTTGTTTGCGTGAAATGTGTGCTAATTTTCTTGAGGATGAGCCTACTGCTGATATCCGGATAAACCATGTGGGGGACTATAATGAGTTTGTATTCTTGGAGATGGGTCGATGTGTACTCTACTTGGATATCAAGTGCAGGACGCTGCGTAAAGTGTATGAGATGACATCGGAGGAGCAACATTTGGGTGATATCTATCCTTTTATGATGAGCTGGCCTCCCATTTTCCCCGCGGTTGTGGATAGTCCTGCAAGGTTTGTCTTCTGCCCTTTTGGTGATTTCTATAGTGTCCTTGTAGAGGTTACATAGTTCTTCAATGTGCATCATGCATCTCTCTGTTTGGTATAGCTCTGGGGTGGTTTTACATGTGATCTGCTTAGGCCTTTTTAACAATAGTTAAGCGACATTGGTGAATTCTTGCCGTAAAAATATTAAACATCATGTATAAGAGGATTAATAGCGGAGAGATTACTGACCTACAAAAATATGAAACATCATGTATAAGAGAATTAATAGCTAACGGTTGCCTAGCCTTGTCAATCTGTTCTCTGAAACTGAAATGCCACTCTGTTTTCTTGCACAGAAATAGTCAGAACCCATCAGTCTTGGAATTTCCTGTTTCTTAAATATAATCCATTGTGTAATTTTCTACAGCCTACTTCTCAGTTGTGAACCTCAAGCTATGTATGAGATTGCTAATACTTGTTTTTCCCGGGAATGTTGCCTAGTGGATCATATGTTCTTTATCACTGGTGCTCTTGAGCTTATTCATGATTTGTGATTCAAATATATTGCAGTGTAAATTTTCCTTTTGCTAGTCCAAGCTAACAGTGGCTAGTTTATGTTTGTGTGGCATTTCTCCTTCTATAATCGGAGTTTTGGTTTTGTTGGAATACAAACTATAAAATGGAAATATGTCCGATTGGGATACGAAGGCATTTAACCTATGCTGCTGTAACTTTTGGAAATAAAAACTATATTGCTTGACCAAATCCATCCCTTTGATTTCTGAGTGCACTTGACATTTGACTATCGATGGTGTCTTGTTGGTCCATTTGATATTGTGATGCTTAAAGTGGCAAACTGAATGAAACCTGATGCTTAATTACCTCCATCTGGATTTCCCTATGTCTTCTCTGAAACAGAAATGTCAGTGAAGGAGACTAGGAAGCTTTTGGATGGCTTGCTTGTGTCAAGAGCGCTATAAGCGAAGAGCATGGGGCTGCATTTCCTCAGCAGCAGTTCTAACCGTGTTCATCTTATAAGCAGTGGTGGATTAATTAGCATGTTATGTAACTGTATCAGGCACTCTTGTCCTGTGACATCAGTAGTGTTACTCTTTTAGCGACCAATTGATTTCTCTGTTTCGTCTTGTTGCCCTGTGTGGTTCCAGTGCTTGCCCGCTTCAGCTTGCTGCTTGTGGCATCTGGGGGTTGGGTTCTACAGCTTGCTACTTGTGGCATCTGGGGTTGGTTCCATAGCTTACTACTTGTGGCATTTGGAGAAGCGTCTTACTGTATCAATATTGCAGAATCGGTTTCAGTTAGGGGTGTGTAGCTATCTGATGTAACATTTTTTTGAAATATCCAGCACTTGCTGGTTTTCATAGATTTAGCAGGGAGAGAGGTTTACAAGGTTTGATCAAGTGATCAGGAGGCAGCTAAGAATACATGCAGCCACGTTAGGGTCTGGCTGAGGCACCCTAAAGTGTTTAGGTTTTTATCTCACGTTAGTTCCCCAAATGGGTGCTCTATGCATTTTGCTCCAGCTCTAGGTCGCGTCGACAAGCGTCGACAATGTTCCTTGCGCTAGGGTTCTTGCCCCTGAAGATGGCCTCGTTTCGTTCCAACCAGATGTGCCAAGTGAGCATGGCGATCATCGTCTTGGTGCCCCTCTTATCCCCCTGGGCTGCATGGTCGACGATGGACTGAACGTGCTCTGTTGTGCTTGATAACGCCGGCCAGGTGCTGTGATCCAGGGCGCCGCATCCATGCCAGCCCGCGGCTGTGCGCCAGACCTGCAGCGAGGTCGGGCACTCCCAGAAGAGGTGGACTGACGATTCCAAGCTTCTTTGGCAGAGCGGACAGAAGTAGCAGTTCTCCCATCCTCTCCTTTGGAGTCGATCGTTGCACCAGAGGCGATCGTGGTGCAATAGCCAGAGGAACATTTTGATCTTTCCCGGGGCCAAATCTTCCAGATCAGTGCGCGGAACTGGCACGTATTTCCGCTGTCGACCTGAGCATTGTATGCCGTCTTCGTTGTGTACTGCCCGGAGTTGCTCAGGGTCCAGCGGATGGTGTTCGGCCTCCCCTCAAGCGTGGTGATTCCAGCTCTTCTGATCTCTCTGGCTAGCTGCACAATCTGCGGCAGGATGCTGTTGAAGTCGCCGTGGTTTAGGTCTTGGATCCATCTGCCATCTTCCAGGGCGTCTCGAACACATCTGTTCCTTCTCCTTGAGTGTGCGAAGATCGCCGAGAAAGCTTGCTTGAGTGGCCGTCCACCTAGCCATGAGCAAGCCCAGAAGGAGGCTGTGGCCCCGTCCCCGATGGTCACCGCCGTGGCCGCGGCGAAGAGGCATCTGTCCTTGGCGTCGCAGGGGGTGCCCGTGCCAACCCATGGCCTGTTGGGGTCTGTCCAGTTGAGCCAAAGCCACCGGAGGCGAAGGGCAAGGGCAAACGTCGAGAGGTCGTGGATGCCCAGCCCGCCGTGGTCCTCCGGCGTGGTCACCATCTTCCAAGCAACCTTGCATTTTCCCCCACTGATCTCCTCATCTTGCGCCCAAAGAAAACGCCTTCTGGCCTTGTCTATCTCCTTGAAGAACTTCTTGGGGACTCGCAGCACCGTGATGGCGAAGGTTGGCATGGCGGAGAGCACGCACCGCACGAGGACCCGGCGCCGGGCCAGCGGCAGCAGCTTGCCCTTCCAGCCAGCGAGCCTGGCTCTGATCCTGTCTAGAATGAATTGAAGATGGACTAATCTTATTCTACCCGTCGTGATCGGCAGACCTAAGTATTTGATAGGGAACTGAACCATATCCCCTCCAAAATTTAGCAAGATGTCGGCGAGGTCGATGTCGTCGCAGCTCCTGGCGATCCGGGTTGATGAAGATTACGGCGTCATCTGCATAAAGGCTGGTTCCCATCCTGGTTGCCGGTCCCGGGAGTGGCGATAGTATACCCTGACGCGTAGCAGCCTCTAGAAGGCGATGCAAGGGGTCAATGCATAGGATGAAGAGCAGGGGAGACAGGGGGTCTCCCTGCCGGAGGCCTCGAAGGTGGTCGATGTAGTACCCAGGGACGCCGTTTAGCAGGCAAGTCGATGTCGAGGAGGACAGCAGCAGTGCAGTCCAGTCGCGCCAGTGTGGAGGGAAGCCCATTTTACTCATCAGTTCTAGAACGTATTCCCAGGAAACACTGTCAAAAGCTCTAGCAATGTCGAGTTTCAGCAGGAGGGCTGGGGTTTTGCTACGGTGCAGGGCTCTGACTCTGTTTTGCACGAAGAGGTAGCTGTCGTGGATGCACTTCTTTTTCTGGAAGGCAGATTGTGCCGGCGAGATGATTCTGTTAATCACAGTTGACAGGCGCATTGATAGAACTTTGGTGATGAGCTTCCCGATCGAGTGAACCAAGCTGATGGGCCTGAAATCTCCCATGGTAGAGGCCCCATCCTTCTTCAGGATGAGAACAATCATAGCTGTGTTAAGATCGGAGAAGCTTCCATCAGCAAGGCTGTAGAAGTGATGGAAAACAGCCATAATGTCGTCTTTGATCACGTTCAACAAACTCTGAAAAAGGTCCCCGAAAAACCATCGGGGCGAGGGGCCTTTTCAGCGGGAGATGCCATGATCGCCGTCCACACCTCAGCTTCAGTGAAGGGGTTATCCAGCCCGTCATTGCTGACCGAGGGGAGGTCCAATTCATCCCAATTCAATGTGTTTGCTCTGCTGCTTCTCGTGCCGAGCAGATTTCTGAAGTGCTCATGTGCTACTGCCGCCTTGTCATTGTGGGTCGTGGCCGTGCCCGTATCTGTCTGCAGGGAGTGGATGTAGTTCTTCCTTCGCCTTGAGTTAATTTTTGCCTGAAAGAATGCCGTCCTAGCATCACCAGCACGAAGCCAAGTGATTCTGGAGGCCTGTCGTTTCCGAGCATGCTCCACTGCAGCCAATCCGAGCAATCTCTGCTTTAACATCTTACGAAGGTTGAATTCTGCTGTAGATAGTCTTCTCCTCTCTTGTGCCACATCAAGCCGCAGGACCACCTCACATGCCAGGTGAAACTGAAGTTTTGCATCGCTAAATAGGGAGTGTGCCCAGATCTTCAGGTCGGCTGCAGTTCTTCTCATCTTAACTTTCAATCTTGCAATGGGGCAAGTGTGGTTCACTGGTCGTTGCCAAGCTCGCTGTATAGTCTCCTGGAAGTGCGGGAATTGAGGCCAAAAAGATTCAAATCTGAAAGTTGGTTTTCTTCGGGGAGCAGCAGTGTTTGCAATGACCAAGGGGCAGTGGTCAGAACAAGCGGTGGATGCAGCAAACAACATGTATGATGGGAACAGGGCATCCCATTCTGGATTGCAAAACATCTTGTCAATGCTGACCATGGTTGGATCCTCCCTCTCATTTGTCCAAGTAAACCTCCTGTTCTTACATTTGATTTCCTTCAGGTGTGCTCTGTCAAGGGCTGCTCTGAATCTTCTCATCAGCCTTCTGTTTAAGTTTAAGTTGCTCTTGTCTCTTGCTTCATAGATGACGTTGAAATCTCCATTGATCAGCCATGGCTCTCCCATTGGAGGGGCTGCTCTTACTACCTCAGCCAGGAAATCATCCCTTCGCATATCATCCGTTGGTCCATACACTGTCGTCAGCCAAAAATCACAGCCGCTCTGAAATTCAGTCACCTTTGCCATGATCGAGAAGCAGCCAATCATGTGAGTTGTGATGTTAACCAGGCTTTTGTTCCATAGTATCGCAGCTCCTCCCCTTGTTCCCATGGCAGGCAAGGCCGCGCAGCCCTCCAGCGAACTGCCGCCGAGGTCTCTCACAAGCTCTGGTGACCAACAATCAATCTTCGTTTCTTGTAAACATAGAATTGTCACGCGGTGCGCTTCGGCCACCTCCCTGATTGCTGCTCTCTTTGCAGGGGCGTTGAGTCCTCTCACATTCCAGCTCATGGTGATATAGTTTGTACTAATCATGGATCACAAAGTAAACTCCGTCAACTGAACATTCTATTGAAGTAGAAGAACAGGTACACATGCCGTCGTACAATGGGTCGCCGGAGACCACCAATAGGCCCCATAATTCTCCGGCGACAAGCGATCCACTAAGCCCTACTGCTACCACTAAAGGCGAGAACATCGACCCTAGCTTACGTTGGCTTAAGGCCAACGGCTGATGGAGACTACTGCTGCTACGACTACGATGAGAACGGTTACAATGATGTGCTAACATTGGGGAAACTACACTGCATCTGCAGTCTCTGCATCTGGGCCTGCAAGGCCGCCGGCGATGCGCAGGGCGTCGGGGTCGAGGCGGGTGAGCTTGGCGATGATCGCAATGTCCTCCTCTGACAGTGGCTCATCGAAGCGGCGGATGAGGGCCTCGGCAGCCTTTGCCGTCATCTTCTCCTTTGGCCCAAGCATCCCCAGGCGCTTGACCAGCAACAGGGAGGCACGCTGGGCGACTGGCACCCTGCACTTGCTCTCTGCCTGTCTTGCACTCTACCTGACAGGGGTTGGGGAGGCTCTGGTCTTGGGTGGCGCGGATGGGCGTTTCTGGGGCGCCGTGGCGATGATGGGTGGTGGCACGTCGGAGAAGAGGCTGGGCTGCTCAACCACGGCAGCCTCGCCCCCACCAAGCTGCAGCTGCAGCACCTGCTGTGTCACTGCGCCCACCTGCAGAGTGGTGTCCACCGCGGAGGGAGGGGGGCGCGGCATGCCGCGAACTCGAGCGGGTTGGCGAGCGCGTCCGCGATCGTCTCGTCCAGCTCCTGCTGGACCTCATCGGCGCGTGGCGGCTTAGGGAGCGCCCGGCCTGCGGAGTCGAAGAAGGCAGAGACCGGGTCGCCCGCGGGCTTGGCGGCGGCCACCGCAGCCTGCGTCTCCTGCCTGGGGAGCAGTGGCAGGGGAGGGGTGGTCCTGAGTTGTGGCGGCTGCTGGGAACGCTTTCTTCCATCGTGGCGGCTGTCGGGGGTGCGGCTGCGGTGGCGCGAGGAGCTGGCTCCATTGCGCCTGGGGAGCTTGTCTTGCCCGAGCAGAGTGTCCTTCCATGACCACCGCCCACCCTGCGCTCCGTCTTGGTCGTCGTGGTCACGACGCTGCCCGAGGTGCAGCCCTCCGCAACCCGACGGGGAGACCAGGGCAGGGTGCCTCCGTCCCTGCCCCTGGCCGTCTTCCACGTGCATGGTCCAAGTGCCCGGCCAGATCGTGGGGACCGAGTGGCTGTCGTCCGAGCCCGAGGATGGGAGGCCGCTCTGGGCGGAGTGGGACGACCGCGGCGACAGCGGAGACCAGTCTTCGACACGGTCGATGTGGATGAGCATGTCGTGCCTCTTGACACGCAGCGGCGGTGCCACCTCCCTGCTCGGCGGCGAGAAGCCGAGCATTGCCTCGACGTGCCCAGCGCCACGAGCAGCCCTCCAGATCGTGTGCTTGGTGGGGATGAACGCCACATCCACACCCAGCAGGCAAAGGTTTTGGTGTGGCCGCGCTCGTGCGTGCGGGAGTCGAGCCAGTCGATGATGCACTTGTCGCCCAGCACCTCTTCAGCCCCGACGACGGACCAAAGCTGCATGGGCATCTCCTCGATGACGACGCGGACGTGGAGCAGGAAGTCTTGGTGCACAGCATGGTCGTCCTCCCGCTAGGGCTTGACGGTGAAGCAGACCCCGTCGATGTTGATGGAGCCCAGGCGGACGGTGTTGTCGCGGTGCGCCGGCAGCTCGAAGTGGACGAGGAAGTCTTCGGGGTCGTGGCTCGTGACGCGCAGCAGGTGCGCCGGAGTGCGCAGCTTGGCCTCGAAGGCGCGGCCCACCGACATGGGGCTCGCCGCATGCCGCTCCGCCGTGGAGATGAGCAAGATGGCGTGGCGGCGAAGAAGGAAGATCTGGTGCTCCATCTCCGGGGTCTCGATCACCACCTTGTGGCTGGTCCTTGGGCGGCGCGAGGGATCGCTGTGGAAGGCACGCTCCATGGTCGGCGTGGGCCGCGTTGGGAACCGCAGCCGCTCGTGAACAGGTCCCTGGGGAGGGAGAGGCCGAGGCCGAGCCGGGCCACGCCGAAGATGGCAGTCGCGGGCACGGTGACCAGGCAGCTTGCACTCTAAGCAGTGGAGAGGATCCCTACAGTCGATGCGGCGGTGCTCGGTGCTGAGACATCTGAAGCAGAGCCCGCGAAAGTGCCTTAAAAAGGCCTCACGGCCGGCAAGCGCATTGAAGGAGGGCCGGCGGCCACCCTGGTGCCGTTGCGCGTGCCCTCTGCTGCCCGTCGGGCGCTTGCTGTCGCGCCGCGACTTACGGGACTGGACCTCCGTCCATTCGAATCCATTGCCGGAAGGGGAAGAGCTCTGCCGCGGGGAAGGCCTAACTATGATGGACTGAAGCCGTGGCCGCCCAGAAAGGGGGGCGCACTCAAGATCTGGAGTGGAAAGGGGCGGCGTCGTCTTGGAGTACACACCTGGCAACAGGATTCGCGGTGGAGAGCCGGGGATGGCCATTGACGCGGGAGGAGGCAGCTGGGTGTCCGGCACCATCGACGGACCGCCGGATCCAGACCGGGCAGGCACAGAGGCCGGCCGTCCCCATCCCTCACTGTCCTGCGAGCGGGACCGGGCAGAGTGCGAGGAGCAGCTGGAGCGGGGGCGCCCCATGACGGGGGGGGGGGGGGGGGGGGGGGATGGGAGGTGGCGTCGCTGCCCGGGGCGGGCAGCAGCGGGATCTGGTGGCCGCGCGGCCGGGGTGGCCAGCGGCGCGGGGAGGGATCTCACGCTCTCACGCTCTCAGTCACTTTTCAATAGTGCATTTACCTTGAAGATGTGACAGCTACTCACACAACTACCTTTTTGAACTCCTCGCAAGTCACCCACCGGCCAATACCGAGACCAACCTGAGAGGGAGAGGGAGAGGGAGAGATGGTTGGGGGATCTAATGTAACATTAAAAGAAAGCTTCGTTGAAGCCACAATCTACTCTTCTTCCACTTCCCCCGTTCCTAAATATGAGTCTTTTTAGAGATTTCAATAAGAATATTTTCACTGAGAACTCCCTTCGACCGCTCAAATTTTAGAGGCGGTCGACGCCACTCCTAACTTTTTGAGCAGCTAAGAGCAACTCTAGCCTATCCCCTAAAAAATAGAGAAGATGGCCAAGTAAAGTTTAGTGAAGCCCTTCGATCGCTCAAATTTGAGAGGTGGTCGACGCGACTCCTAACCTTTTGAGCAGCTAAGAGCAACTCTAGCCTATCCCCTAAAAATAGAGAAAATGGCAGAGTAAAGTTTAGTGAAGCCCTTCGATCGCTCAAATTTGAGAGGCGGTCGACGCGACTCCTAACTTTTTGAGCAGCTAAGAGCAACTCTAGCCTATCACCTAAAAAATATAGAGAAAATGGCTGAGTAAAGTTTAGTGGAGTAAAAATACTCCACTAAGTTTTGACCGGACTTACCCGATCCCCTAAATATAACAGAGTAAACTTACGTTTGGTTCATACATTTTGTCGAACACATGCTATACGTCGCTGCGATGATGGTGGCCACGCTGGCAATGCTGGTTCTGCAGCCGTAGTCTATGCGCGACTGCCAAGGGGGAAATTTAGCCGACGGGGGCGAATATCAAGACCATGGCACTATGTATAACAAATAATCATACAAATAAGATAATTATAAAAGTAACTATCTAAATCATATAAATACGATTTTTGTTATAAAAAAGGATAAGAACAAGAGGCTCACCAAGGTGGTGCCGGTGACGGGACGGTGCAGGCGATCGACAGTGATTAGGACGGGGACGGGAAGGCACTAAGTAAACCACACCTACACATATGCAAACTAAGAAGTTAATTTGAGCTCAAATTGCATATAAATCAAATAAACTCCCACATAATTACTCCCAAACTAAAACCCACAAATCACTATACTTATAGAGCATTGTACGAGCTAATCTAGCAATGAGAGATGAACGGACAAAGTTGCTAACCTTTGTGAACACTTGGAGAGATGGGATGCCTCAAATCTTGACAAATCTTTGGCAAAAATGGAGGATGAGCTCGAGCAAGGGGAAGAGAAAGGGGAAAACAGAGAATGGGCTCGGGCTGGACGAAGGGTTTATATAGGAAAGTATTTAGTCTCGGTTGGTTATACAAACCGGGACTACAGGTCCACCTCTAGTCCCGGTTGGTGATACAAACGGGACTAAAGGGGCTCATGGGGGCCCTAGCCTGACAACAACCTGCCACCACCCCTTTAGTCCGGTTTGTAACACCAATCGAGACTAGAGATAAAAAAATTAAGCGGGACTAAATCATAGTCATAGGAACCGAGACTAATGGTACCATTAGTCCGGGGCCAAAACTAGACAGGGACTAATGGACCGGGCGAAAGGCCTGTTTTCTACTAGTGCCTTCCAATTCCACCGCGCTCTCTGTGGCCGCCATGGTGAGCGCGTGCTCTGCCGCCATTGTTGCTGTCGATGTAGGTCGTCCCGCATGAGGCGTCTGCGGTTGGAACGGGCGGATGTTACCAGGTCGGGGAGCGTGGCGATGTGCCAACCTTGGGCGCGCGCGGCAGTGTTGGCGAGGAGGAGGAGGAGGAAGGCGCAGAGGAACACTACTGGAATCAGGATCTTTGCCGTCAACCAGTTCTTTGCCGTCAGCTAGTTGATGGCAAAGAGAGTCTTTGCCATCAGCTTGCAGAAAACTGACGGCAAAGAAGGAGCTGACGGCAAAGATAGTGTTTGCCGTCAGCCGCCTCTTTGTCGTCAGCTAGCGGACGACAAAGAGGGAGGGTGGCCCACTAGCGAGAGCCACCTAACAGCCATTTTCTTTGCCGTCCGCTAGCGGATGGCAAAGAAACTTTGCCATCCGCTAGCAGACGCAAAGAAAATGGACAAACTAACGTCCGTTAGCTAGGCTCTTTGCTGTCTGCTAGCGGATGGCAAAGAGTTGTGCCCTATCTAACAAAATGCCCTCGCCCTACCCCTCTCTCTCCCTCCCCTCATCACTACCCGCGCCGTCGCCCCGCCTCGGCCACCCAGCCCTACCGCGCCGGCCCGGCCCGCCTTGCCGCCCTGATCGCCCCGGCCCGGCCCGGCCCGCCTTGTTGTCCTGATCGCCCCGCCGCGCCGCGCCGCCCGGACGTCGCTCTGCGACCTGCCACGGCTGCAGAACTCCGGCAGCGGTGGCATAGGGGTGGGACGCGGCAGAGGTGGCGGCCCAGGGTGAAGCTCGTGGTGGGATGCGGTGGGGACGGCGAATTTGGGGTCAGCGGGGAGCAAGGAGAGCCACCAGATAGGCGGTGGAGTAAAAATTTTACTCCGCTAATTGATCGCCTAAAGGTCGACTATATTTACTCTACGGATAGGCGGTGGAGTAAAAATTTTACTCCGCTAACTGGTTTAGGAGATCGGCTAGTTGCGGTTAGAGTAGTAAAACCGAAATTTTACTACTATATAGCCATTTAGGATATCAGCTAGAGTTGCTCTAAACCGACCGAGGGTTCGACTAGGTCTGATTTAAAGACGTAAAGAAGAGCCTTTTGAGGAGTTAAGCCCATTTTGAGGGTTGGGCTTGAGATGCTCTAACTGCTCGAAATCAATACAATCAAAGGATGATGTAAGGTATTATCTCTTCGAGAGAGTCCGAATCTGGGTATAATCTTATGTCTCTATTACCATCGCACCAAGGCTACCTGTTTGGAACACCCTACCCAAGATTTGTTGAATTTGACTCCATCAGGTAGCGAGTGCTTGGGGTGGATGTGGCCTCGAGGAGGCCGCGCGGTCCCATTCCAGACGAAACTTAAAGAGTTGGATATTAACTAGAGGGGGGGGGGGGTGAATAGGTGATTTTTATGAAAGTCTTCAAAACATGGGACTTTCAAAGACAAACAATAGAAATGACCCTATTTATATGCAGCAGAAGGTAGACTACACTAGGCAAGCCACAGTCAAGTATTTAATGAAAGTGAAAGCACGAAGACTATTAGAAGCTAGGTGCTACATCTTGAGCTTGTGTTGGTTTTCCTTGAAGAGGAAAGGGTGATGCAGCAATAGTAGCATAAGTATTTCCCTCAGTTTTTGAGAACCAAGGTATCAATCCAGTAGGAGGCTCCTCAAAAGTCCCACGCACCTACACAAACAAACAAAGAACTCGCAACCAACGCAATAAAGGGGTTGTCAATCCCTTCACGGCCACTTGCGAAAGTGAGATCTGATAGAGATAGTATGATAAGATAAATACATTTTTGGTATTTTATAATATAGATTGGAAAAATAAAGATGCAAATAAAATTAAATTGAAAGCTTATATGATAAAAGATAGACCCGGGGGCAATAGGTTTCACTAGTGGCTTCTCTCAAGATAGCATAAGTATTACAGTGGGTGAACAAATTACTGTCGAGCAATTGATAGAAAAGCGAATAATTATGAGATTATCTAGGCATGATCATGTATATGGGCATCACATCCGCAACAAGTAGACCGACTCCTGCCTGCATCTACTACTATTACTCCACACATCGACCGCTATCCAGCATGCATCTAGAGTATTAAGTTCATAAGAACAGAGTAACACATTAAGAAAGATGACATGATGTAGAGGGATAAACTGAAGCAATATGATATAAACCCCAGCTTTTTATCCTCGATGACAACAATACAATACGTGCCTTGCTGCCCCTGCTGTCACTGGGAAAGGACACCGCAAGATTGAACCCAAAGCTAAACACTTCTCCCATTGCAAGAAAGATCAATCTAGTAGGCCAAACCAAACTGATAATTCGAAGAGACTTGCAAATATAACTCAATCATACATAAAAGAATTCAGATAAGATTCAAATATTTCTCATAGATAAACTTGATCATAAACCCACAATTCATCGGATCTCGATAAACACACCGCAAAAAGAGTTACATCGAATAGATCTCCACAAGAGATGGGGAGTGTTGGAAATATGCCCTAGAGGCAATAATAAAAGTATTATTATTATATTTCCTTGTTCATGATAATTGTCTTTTATTCATGCTATAACTGTATTATCCGGAAATCATAATACACGTGTGAATACATAGACCACAATCTGTCCCTGGTGAGCCTCTAGTTGACTAGCTCGTTGTGATCAACAGATAGTCATGGTTTCCTGGCTATGGACATTGGATGTCGTTGATAATGGGATCACATCATTAGGAGAATGATGTGATGGACAAGACCCAATCCTAAGCCTAGCACAAAGATCGTGTAGTTCGTATGCTAAAGCTTTTCTAATGTCAAGTATCTTTTCCTTAGACCATGAGATTGTGCAACTCACGGATACCGTAGGAATGCTTTGGGTGTACCAAACGTCACAACGTAACTGGGTGGCTATAAAGGTGCATTACAGGTATCTCCGAAAGTGTCTGTTGGGTTGGCACGAATCGAGACTGGGATTTGTCACTCCGTGTAAGCGGAGAGGTATCTCCGGGCCCACTCGATAGGACATCATCATAATGTGCACAATGTGACCAAGGGGTTGATCACGGGATGATGTGTTATGGAACGAGTAAAGAGACTTGCCTGTAACGAGATTGAACAAGGTATCGGGATACCGACGATCGAATCTCGGGCAAGTATCGTACCGATAGACAAAGGGAATTGTATACGGGATCGATTGAGTCCTTGACATCGTGGTTCATCCGATGAGATCATCGTGGAACATGTGGGAGCCAACATGGGTATCCAGATCCCGCTGTTGGTTATTGACCGGAGAGTCATCTCGGTCATGTCTGCATGTCTCCTGAACCCGTAGGGTCTACACACTTAAGGTTCGATGACGCTAGGGTTATAAAGGAAGCTTGTATGTGGTTACCGAATGTTGTTCGGAGTCCCGGATGAGATCCCGGACGTCACGAGGAGTTCCGGAATGGTCCGGAGGTAAAGATTTATATATAGGAAGTCCTGTTTCGGCCATCGGGACAAGTTTCGGGGTCATCGGTATTGTACCGGGACCACCAGAAGGGTCCCGAGGGCCCACCGGGTGGGGCCACCTGCCCCGGGGGGGCACATGGGCTGTAGGGGGTGTGCCTTGGCCTACATGGGCCAAGGGCACCAACCCCAAGAGGCCCATGCGCCTAGGGAACCCTAGAGGGAAGAGTCCTCAAGGGGGAAGGCACCTCCGAGGTGCCTTGGGGAGGATGGACTCCTCCCCCCCCCTCTTGGCCGCACCCCTTCATTGGAGGAAGGGGCAAGGCTGAGCCTCCCCCCTCTCCCTTGCCCCTATATATAGTGGAGGGGAGGGAGGGCATCCATACCTGAGCCCCTGGCGCCTCCCTCCCTCCCGTGACACCTCCTCCTCTCCCGTAGGTGCTTGGCGAAGCCCTGCAAGATTGCCACGCTCCTCCATCACCACCACGCCGTTGTGCTGCTGCTGGATGGAGTCTTCCTCAACCTCTCCCTCTCTCCTTGCTGGATCAAGGAGTGGGAGACATCGTCGAGCTGTACGTGTGTTGAACGCGGAGGTGCTGTCCGTTCGGCACTAGATCATCGGTGATTTGAATCACGACGAGTACGACTCCATCAACCCCGTTCATTTGAACGCTTCCGCTTAGCGATCTACAAGGGTATGTAGATGCACTCTCCTTCCCCTCGTTGCTGGTCTCTCCATAGATAGATCTTGGTGACACGTAGGAAAATTTTGAATTTCTGCTACGTTCCCCAACAGTGGCATCATGAGCTAGGTCTATTGCGTAGATTCTATGCACGAGTAGAACACAAAGTAGTTGTGGGCGTCGATATTGTTCAATATGCTTGCCGTTACTAGTCTTATCTTGATTCGGCGGCATCGTGGGATGAAGCGGCCCGGACCAACCTTACACGTACGCTTACGTGAGACCGGTTCCACCGACAAACATGCACTAGTTGCATAAGGTGGCTGGCGGGTGTCTGTCTCTCCCACTTTAGTCGGATCAGATTTGATGAAAAGGGTCCTTATGAAGGGTAAATAGCAATTGGCATATCACATTGTGGTTCTTGCGTAGGTAAGAAACGTTCTTGCTAGAAACCCATAGCAACCACGTAAAACATGCAAACAACAATTAGAGGACGTCTAACTTGTTTTTGTAGGGTATGCTATGTGATGTGATATGGCCAAAGGATGTGATGAATGATATATGTGATGTATGAGATGATCATGTTCTTGTAATAGGAATCACGACTTGCATGTCGATGAGTATGACAACCGGCAGGAGCCATAGGAGTTGTCTTTATTTATTTATGACCTGCGTGTCAACTTAAACGTCATGTAATTACTTTACTTTATTGCTAACCGTTAGCCATAGTAGTAGAAGTAATAGTTGGTGAGGCAACTTCATGAAGACACAATGATGAAGATCATGATGATGGAGATCATGGTGTCATGCCGGTGACGATGATGATCATGGAGCCCCGAAGATGGAGATCAAAAGGAGCAAAATGATATTGGCCATATCATGTCACTATTTGATTGCATGTGATGTTTATCATGTTTATGCATCTTGTTTACTTAGAACGACGGTAGTAAATAAGATGATCCCTTACAACAATTTCAAGAAGTGTTCTCCCCTAACTGTGCACCGTTGCTACAGTTCGTCGTTTCGAAGCACCACGTGATGATCGGGTGTGATAGATCCTTACGTTCACATACAATGGGTGTAAGACAGATTTACACATGCAATACACTTAGGGTTAACTTGACGAGCCTAGCATGTACAGACATGGCCTCGGAACACAGAAGACCGAAAGGTCGAGCATGAGTCGTATAGAAGATACGATCAACATGAAGATGTTCACCGACGTTGGCTAGTCCGTCTCACGTGATGATCGGACACGGCCTAGTTAACTCGGATCATGTAATCACTTAGATGACTAGAGGGATGTCTATCTGAGTGGGAGTTCATAAGATGAACTTAATTATCCTGAACATAGTCAAAAGGATTTTGCAAATTATGTCGTAGCTCACGCTATAGTTCTACTGTTTAGATATGTTCCTAGAGAAAATTTAGTTGAAAGTTGATAGTAGCAATTATGCGGACTAGGTCCGTAAACTGAGGATTGTCCTCATTGCTTCATAGAAGGCTTATGTCCTTTATGCACCGCTCAGTGTGCTGAACCTCGAACGTTGTCTGTGGATGTTGTGAACATCTGACATACACGTTTTGATAACTACATGATAGTTCAGTTAAACAGTTTAGAATTGAGGCACCAAAGACGTTTTGAAATGTCGCGAAACATATGAGATGTTTTGAGGGCTGAAATTGGGATTTCTGGCTCGTGCCCACGTCAAGAGGTATAAGACCTCCGACGATTTTCTTAACCTACAAACTAAGGGAGAAAAGCTCAATTGTTGAGCCTGTGATCAGATTGTCTGAGTACAACAATCATTTGAATTGAGTGGGAGTTGATCTTCCAGATGAGATAGTGATGTTTCTCCGAAAGTCATTGCCACCAAGCTGCTAGAGCTTCGTGATGAACTATAATATATCAGGGACATATATGATGATCCTTGAGATATTCGCGATGTTTGACACCACAAAAGTAGAAATCAAGAAGGAGCATCAATTGTTGATGGTTGGTGAAACCACTAGTTTCAAGAAGGGCAAGGGCAAGAAGGGATACTTCATGAAACGGCAAATCAGCTGCTGCTCTAGTGAAGAAACCCAAGGTTAAACCCAAACCCGAGACTAAGTGCTTCTGTAATAAGGGGAACAACCACTGGAGCAGAATTACCCTAGATACTTGGTAGATGAGAAGGCTGGCAAGGTCGATAGAAGTATATTGGATATACATTGTGTTAATGTGTACTTTACTAGTACTCCTAGTAGCACCAGGGTATTAGATACCGGTTCGGTTGCTAAGTGTTAGTAACTCGAAACAAAAGGCTACGGAATAAACGGAGACTAGCTAAAGGTGAGCTGACGATATGTGTTGGAAGTTTTTCCAAGCTTGATATGATCAAGCATCGCACGCTCCCTCTACCAAAGAGATTGGTGTTAAACCTAAATAATTGTTATTTGGTGTTTGCGTTGAACATAGACATGATTGGATTATGTCTATCGCAATACGGTTATTCATTTAAGGAGAATAACGGTTACTCTGTTTATTTGAATAATACCTTCAATGGTCTTGCACCTAAATTGAATGGTTTATTGAATCTCGATCGTAGTGATACACATGTTCATGCCAAAAGATAGTAATGATAGTACCACCTACTTGTGGCACTGCCACGTAAGTCATATTGGTATAAAACACATGAAGAAGCTCCATGTTGATGGATCTTTGGGCTCACTCGTTTTTGAAAGGATTGAGACATGCGTACCATGTCTATTGGTGTATATGCATGAAGAAACTCCATGCAAATGGACCGTTTTGACTCATTTGATTTTGAATCACTTGAGACATGCAAATCATACCACATGGGAAAGATGACTGAAAGCCTCGGTTTCAGTAAAATGGAACCAGAAAGCAACTTGTTGGAAGTAATACATTTTGATGTGTGCAGTCCAATGAGTGCTGAGGCATGTAGTGGATATCGTTATGTTCTTACTTCACAGATGATTTGAGTAGATGTTGAGTACATTTACTTGATAAATCACGAGTCTGAATTATTGAAAGGTTCAAGTAATTTCAGGGTGGAGTTGAAAGATCGCCGTGACAAGAGGATAAAAGATCTATGATATGATCATAGAGATGAATATCTGAATTACGAGTTCGGCACAGAATTAAGACATTGTGGAAATTGTTTCACAACTAATACAGCCTGGAACACCATAGTGGGATGGTGTGTCCGAACATCATAGTTGCACCCTATTGGATATGGTGCGTACCTTGATGTCTCTTATCAAATTACCACTATCGTTTATGGGTTAGGCATTAGAGACAACCGCACTCACTTTAAATAGGGCACCACATAACTCTGTTGAGACGACACCATATGAATTATGGTTTAGAGAAACCTAAGTTGTCGTTTCTTAAAGGTTTGGGGCTGAGACGCTTATGTGAAAAAATTTCAGGTTGATAAGCTCGAACCCAAAGCGGATAAAATGCATCTTCATAGGAAACCCAAAACAGTTGGGTATACCTCCTAATTCAGATCCAAAAGCAATATGGATTGTTTCTTGAATTGGGTCCTTTCTCGAGGAAAGGTTTCTCTCGAAAGAGTTGAGTGGGAGGATGGTGGAGGCTTGATGAGGTTATTGAACCGTCTCTTCAACTAGTGTATGGCAGGGCACATGGAGTTGTTCCTGTGGCACCTACACCAATTGAAGTGGAAGCTTATGATATTGATCATGAGACTTCGGATCAAGTCACTACCAAACCTCGTGGGATGACAAAGGATGCATACTACTTCAAAGTGGTACGTGATCCTGTCTTGGAAGTCATGTTGCTAGACAACAATGAACCTACGAGCTATGGAGAAGCGATGGTGGGCCCGGATTCCGACGAATGGCTCAAAGCCATATAATCCAAGAAAGGATCCATATATGAAAACAAAGTGTAGACTTTGGCAGAACAGCTCGATGGTCGTAAGGCTATTGAGTGCAGATGGATTTTGAAAGGAAGACGGACAATGATGGTAAGTATCACCATTAAGAAAGCTCGACTTGTCGTTAAGATGTTTCCGACAAGTTCAAGGAGTTGACTATGATGAGACTATCTCACTCATAGCGATGCTAAGAGTCTGTTGGAATTATATTAGCAATTACTGCATCATTTATGAAATCTTGCAGATAGGATGTCAAAAAAAAACATTGTTTCCTCGACGACTTTTCTTGAGGAAAGGTTGTATACAACCGGAAGGTTTTGTCAATCCTGAAAGATGCTAATAAGTATGCAAAGCTCTAGCAATCCTTCTAAGGACTGGAGTAAGCATCTCGGAGTTGGAACGTATGCTTAGATGATGATCAAAGATTTTGGGTTTATACAAAGTTTATGAGAAACTTGTATTTCCAAAGAAGTGAGTGGGAGCACTATAGAATTTCTGATGAGTATATGTTGTTGACATATTAATGATCAGAAATGATGTAGAATTTCTAGAAAGCATATAGGGTTATTTGAAAGGTGTTTTTCAATAGAAAGCCTGGATTAAGCTACTTGAACATTGAGCATCAAGATCTATAAGGATAGATCAAAACGCTTAATGGTACTTTCAAATGAGCACATACCTTGACATGATCTTGAAGGTGTTCAAGATGGATCAGTCAAAGAAGGAGTTCTTGCCTGAGTTGTAAGGTATGAAGTTAAGACTTAAAGCTCGACCACGGCAGAATAGAGAGAAAGGACGAAGGTCGTCCCCTATGCTTAAGACGTAGGCTCTACAGTATGCTATGCTGTGTACCGCACCTGAAGTGTGCCTTGAGTCAATCAAGGGGTACAAGAGTGATCCAAGAATGGATCACAGGACAGCGGTCAAAGTTATCCTTAGTAACTAGTGGACTAAGGAATTTTCTCGATTATGGAGGTGGTAAAAGAGTTCGTCGTAAAGGGTTACGTCGATGTAAGCTTAACATCTATCCGGATAGCTCAGAGTAGAGATACCGGATACGTATAATGGAGCAACAATTTAGAATAGCTCCAAGTAGAACAGTTATTTGGAATAGCTCCAAATAGAATGTGGTAGCTACATCTAGGATATGACATAGAGATTTGTAAAGCACACACGGATCTGAAAGGTTCAGACCCGTTGACTATAACATCTCTCACAAGCAAAACATGATCAAACCCAGAACTCATCGAGTGTTAATCACATGGTAATGTGAACTAGATTATTGACTCTAGTAAACTCTTTGGGTGTTAGTCACATGAGGATGTGACCTTGAGTGTTAATCACATATCGATGTGAACTAGATTATTGTATCTAGTGCAAGTGGGAGACTGTTGGAAATATGCCCTAGAGGCAATAATAAAAGTATTATCATTATATTTCCTTGTTCATGATAATTGTCTTTTATTCATGCTATAACTGTATTATCCGGAAATCGTAATACACGTGTGAATACATAGACCACAATCTGTCCCTGGTGAGCCTCTAGTTGACTAGCTCGTTGTGATCAACAGATAGTCATGGTTTCCTGGCTATGGACATTGGATGTCGTTGATAACGGGATCACATCATTAGGAGAATGATGTGATGGACAAGACCCAATCCTAAGCCTAGCACAAAGATCGTGTAGTTCGTAGGCTAAAGCTTTTCTAATGTCAAGTATCTTTTCCTTAGACCATGAGATTGTGCAACTCACGGATACTGTAGGAATGCTTTGGGTGTACCAAACGTCACAACGTAACTGGGTGGCTATAAAGGTGCATTACAGGTATCTCCAAAAGTGTCTGTTGGGTTGGCACGAATCGAGACTGGGATTTGTCACTCCGTGTAAACGGAGAGGTATCTCTGGGCCCACTCGGTAGGACATCATCATAATGTGCACAATGTGACCAAGGGGTTGATCATGGGATGATGTGTTACGGAACGAGTAAAGAGACTTGCCTGTAACGAGATTGAACAAGGTATCGGGATACCGACGATCGAATCTCGGGCAAGTATCGTACCGATAGACAAAGGGAATTGTATACGGGATTGATTGAGTCCTTGACATCGTGGTTCATCCGATGAGATCATCGTGGAACATGTGGGAGCCAACAAGGGTATCCAGATCCCGCTGTTGGTTATTGACCAGAGAGTCATCTCGGTCATGTCTGCATGTCTCCCGAACCCGTAGGGTCTACACACTTAAGGTTCGATGACGCTAGGGTTATAAAGGAAGCTTGTATGTGGTTACCGAATGTTGTTCGGAGTCCCGGATGAGATCCCGGACGTCACGAGGAGTTCCGGAATGGTCCGTAGGTAAAGATTTATATATAGGAAGTCCTGTTTCGGCCATCGGGACAAGTTTCGGGGTCATCGGTATTGTACCGGGACCACCGAAAGGGTCCCGGGGGCCCACCGGGTGGGGCCACCTGCCCCGGGGGGCCACATGGGCTGTAGGGGGTGCGCCTTGGCCTACATGGGCCAAGGGCACCAGCCCCAAGAGGCCCATGCGCCTAGGGAACCCTAGAGGGAAGAGTCCTCAAGGGGGAAGGCACCTCCGAGGTGCCTTGGGGAGGATGGACTCCTCCCCCCCCCCTCTTGGCCGCACCCCTTCCTTGGAGGAAGGGGCAAGGCTGCCCCCCCCTCTCCCTTGCCCCTATATATAGTGGAGGGGAGGGAGGGCATCCATACCTGAGCCCCTGGCGCCTCCCTCCCTCCCGTGACACCTCCTCCTCTCCCGTAGGTGCTTGGCGAAGCCCTGCAAGATTGCCACGCTCCTCCATCACCACCACGCCGTTGTGCTGCTGCTAGATGGAGTCTTCCTCAACCTCTCCCTCTCTCCTTGCTGGATCAAGGCGTGGGAGACATCGTCGAGCTATACGTGTGTTGAACGCAGAGGTGCTGTCCGTTCGGCACTAGATCATCGGTGATTTGAATCACGACGAGTACGACTCCATCAACCCCGTTCACTTGAACGCTTCCGCTTAGCGATGTACAAGGGTATGTAGATGCACTCTCCTTCCCCTCGTTGCTGGTCTCTCCATAGATAGATCTTGGTGACACGTAGGAAAATTTTGAATTTCTGCTACGTTCCCCAACAGGGAGAACATGGTATTGAGATCCAAAAAGAGAGAAGAAGCCATCTAGCTAATAACTATGGACCCGAAGGTCTGTGGTAAACTACTCATAACTCATCGGAGGGGCTATGGTGTTGATGTAGAAGCCCTCCATGGTCGATTCCCCCTCTGGCGGAGCGCCGGTGAAGGCTCCAAGATGGGATCTCGTGGATACAGAAGGTTACGACGGTGGAACTAGGTTTTCGTGGCTTGTTCTGATGTTCTCGGGGTACGTGGGTATATATAGGAGGAAGAAGTAGGTCGGTGGCCGCCCGAGGGGCCCACAAGATAGGGGGTGCGCCCTGTAGGGGTGGGCGCGCCCTCCACCCTCGTGGCCGCCTCGGCTGCTTCTTGACTTGCACTCCAAGTCCTCTGGATCATGTTCGTTCCAAAAATCACGCTCCCGAAGGTTTCATTGCATTTGGACTTCGTTTGATATTCCTTTTCTTCGAAATACTGAAATAGGCAAAAAAACAGCAATACAGGCTGGGCCTCCGGTTAGTAGGTTAGTCCCAAAAATGATATAAATGTGTAAAGTAAAGCCCATAAACATCCAAAACAGGTAATATAATAGCATGGAACAATCAAAAATTATAGATACGTTGGAGATGTATCAAGCATCCCCAATCTTAATTCCTGCTCATCCTCGAGTAGGTAAATGATAAAAACAGAATTTTTGATGTGAAATGCTACCTAGCACAATTTTCAATGTAATTTTCTTTATTGTGGCATGAATGTTTAGATCCAAATGATTCAAAATAAAAGTTCATATTGACATAAGAAATAGTAATACTTCAGGCATACTAATCAAAGCAATCATGTCTTCTCAAAATAACATGGCTAAAGAAAGTTATCCCTACAAAATCATATAGTCTGGCTGTTGCTCTATCTTCATCACACAAAGTATTTAATCATGCACAACCCCGATGACAAGGCAAGCAATTGTTTCATACTTTAGTAATCTCAAACTTTTTCAACTTTCATGCAATACATGAGCGTGAGCCATGGACATAACACTATATGTGGAATAGAATGGTGGTTGTGGAGAAGACAAAAAAAGAGAAGATAGTCTCACATCAACTAGGCGTATCAACGAGCTATGGAGATGCCCATTAATAGATATCAATGTGAGTAAGTAGGGATTGCCATGCAACGGATGCACTAGAGCTATAAATGTATGAAAGCTCAAAAAAAGAAACTAAGTAGGTGTGCATCCAACTCGCTTGCTCATGAAGACCTAGGGCATTTTGAGGAAGACCATCATTGGAATATACAAGCCAAGTTCTATAATGAAAAATTCTCACTAGTATTTTAAAGTGACAACATAGGAGACTCTCTATCATGAAGATCATGGTGCTATTTTGAAGCACAAGTGTGGTAAAAAGGATAGTAGCATTGTCCCTTCTCTCTTTTTCTCTCATTTTTTCTTTCATTTCTTTTTTTTCTTTTTTTTTCTCTTTTTTCGGGCTTTTTTTTGGGCTTTCTCTTTTTTTTTCTTTTTTCTTCTTTTTTTTCTTTAGTCCGAAGTCTCATCCCGACTTGTGGGGGAATCATAGTCTCCATCATCCTTTTCTCATTGGGACAATGCTCTAATAATGAAGATCATCACACTTTTATTTACTTACAACTCAAGATTACAACTCAATACTTAGAACAAGATATGACTCTACATGAATGCCTCCGGTGGTGTACCGGGATATGCAATGACTCAAGAGCGACACGTATGAAAATGATGAAGGTGGCCTTGCCACAAATACGATGTCAACTACATGATTATGCAAAGAGCAATATGACAATGATGATGCGTGTCATATAAATGGAACGATGGAAAGTTGCATGGCAATATATCTCGGAATGGCTATGGAAATGCCATAATAGGTAGGTATGGTGGCTGTTTTGAGGAAGGTATATGGTGGGTGTATGGTACCGGCGAAAGTTGCGCGGCACAAGAGAAGCTAGCAATGGTGGAAGGGTGAGAGTGCGTATAATCCATGGACTCAACATTAGTCAAAAGAACTCATATACTTATTGCAAAAATCTACAATTCATCAGAAACAAAGTATTACGCGCATGCTCCTAGGGGGATAGATTGGTAGGAAAAGACCATCGCTCGTCCCCGACCGCCACTCATAAGGAAGACAATCAATAAATAAAATTATGCTCCAACTTCATCACAAAGCGGTTCACCATACGTGCATGCTACGGGAATCACAAACTTCTACACAAGCATTCTTTAAATTCATAATCACCCAACTAGCATGACTTTAATATCACTACCTCCATATCTCAAAACAATTATCAAGTATCAAATTGATCATAGCATCCAATTCACTTTCTATGATAGTTTTTATTATACCCACCTTGGATGCCTACCATTTTAGGACCAATTTTATAACCATAGAAAATACCATGCTGTTCTAAGAGACTCTCAAAATAATATAAGTGAAGCATGAGAGACTAGCAATTTGTTCAAAATTAAGCCACCTCCGTGCTCTAAAAGATATAAGTGAAGCACTAGAGCAAAAACTATCAAGCTCAAAAGATATAAGTGAAGCACAAAGAGTATTCTAATAAATTCTAATCAAGTGGGATTATTCCCAAAAGGTGTGTCCAGCAAGGATGAATGTGGTAAACTAAAAAGCAAAAACTAATATCATACACAACGCTCCAAGCAAAACACATATCATGTGGCGAATAAAAATATAGCTCCAAGTAAAGTTACCAATGAACGAAGACGAAAGAGGGGATGCCTTCCGGGAGAGGGGATGCCTTCAGGGGGCATCCCCAAGCTTAGGCTTTTGGATATTCTTTAATATCTTGGGGTGCCATGGGAATCCCCAAGCTTAGGCTCTTGCCACTCCTTATTCCATAGTCCACCAAATCTTTACCCAAAACTTGAAAACTTCACAACACAAAACTCAACAGGAAATCTCATAAGCTCCGTTAGTGAAAGAAAGCAAAGCCACAACATAAGGTACTGTAATGAACTCATTCTTTATTTATATTGGTGTTAAACCTACTGTATTCCATGTTATCTATGGTTGATACCACTTAATACTAGCCATAGATGCATCAAAATAAGCAAACAACACACGAAAAACAGAATCTGTCAAAAACAGAACAGTCTGTAGCAATCTGTAGCCCACGTATACTTCTGGAACTTTAAAACTCCTACCAAAATAGGAAGTCCTGGGAAATTTGCCTATTGATCTACATCAAAAAGAGTCAACGCAAAATCGCGTTTCTGTGATTTAACAAAACTGAATTCGTGCGCACAAAGTTTCTGTTTTTCAGCAGAATCACATTAACTATCACCATAGGTTATCCTATAGGTTCTACTTAGCACAAACACTAATTAAAACGTAAAAACACATATAAACATAAGGTAGATGCAAAATTTATTACTAAACAGAAACAAAAACAAAAAACACAAATAAAATTGGGTTGCCTCCCAACTAGCGCTATCGTTTAACGCCCCTAGCTAGGCATAAAAGCGAAGATAGATCTAAGTAGTGCCATCTTTGACACTCAATTCATAAGTAGCTCGCATGATAGATTCATAAGGTAATTTAATTTTCTTTCTTGGAAAGGGCTCCATGCCTTTCCTTAATGGAAATTGGAATCTAATATTCCCTTCCTTCATATCAATAATCGCACCAATCGTTCTAAGGAAAGGTCTACCAAGAATAATAGGGCATGAAAGATTCAATCTATATTAAGAACGATAAAATCTATGGGCACCAAATTTCTATTTGCAACAATGAGAACATCATTGATCCTTCCCATTGGCTTTTTTAATGGTGGAATCCACAAGGTGCAAATTTAAAGAGCAATCATCAAGATCATGGAAACCTAGAATATCACATAAAGTTTTCGGAATCATGGAAACACTAGCACCCAAATCACATAAAGCAAAACACTCATGATCTTTAATTTTAATCTTTATAGTAGGTTCCCACTCATCATTAAGTTTTCTAGGTATAGTAACTTCCAAATTAAGTTTTTCATCATAAGATTGTATCAAGGCATCAAAGATATGTTTGGTAAAAGCTTTATTTTGACTATAAGCATGAGGAGAATTCACAACGGATTGCAACAAGGAAATACAACCTTCTAAAGAATAATTATCATAATCAAATTCCTTGAAATCCGAGATAGTGGGTTTAATGCTATTTAAAGTCTTGACCTCTCCAATCCAACTTTTACCAAATTTAGCATCAAGATCTAAAAGCTCCGAATTATTGGGACGCCTTCTAACTAAAGTTGACTCATCTCCAGTCCCATTATTATTAAGATTAATATTGCAAAACAAAGATCTAATAGGGGACACATCAATAACTTTTATATCTTCATCATTATTTTCATGGAAACTAGAAGAACACACTTTTACAAAGCAATCTTTCTTAGCACACAATCTAGCGGTTCTTTCTTTGCACTCATCAATGGAAATTCTCATGGCTTTGAGAGACTCGTTGATATCATGCTTAGGAGGGGTAGGTCTAAGTTTAAGAGAATCAAATCAAGCGAAAGTCTATCAATGTTCCTTGCCAAATCATCAACTTCAAGCAATTTTTCTTCAAGCAAGGCAAAATCAGAGGGCATCTTATTAAAATTACCATAAGAATTATTGTAGGAATTTCCACAATTATTAGAGGAATTACTAGGGAACGGTCTAGGATTAAAGTTTCCTCTATAAGCATTGTTTCCAAAACTATTCCTACCAACAAAATTCACATCCATAGATTCATTATTATTCTCAATCAAGGTAGACAAGGGCATATCATTGGGATCAATAGGAGCACTATTAGTAGCAAACAATTTCATAAGTTCATCCATCTTTCCACTCAAAACATTAATTTCTTCTATAGCATGCACTTTTTTACTAGTAGATCTTTCGGTGTGCCATTGAGAATAATTATCCATAATATTATCAAGAAGTTTTGTATTATCTCCTAAAGTGATTTCCATAAACGTACCTCCCGCGGCCGAATCTAAAAGATTTCTAGAAGCAAAGTTCAATCCGGCATAAAATTTTTGTATGATCATCCATAAATTCAAACCATGAGTAGGGTAATTGCGAATAATCAATTTCATTCTTTCCCAAGATTGGGCAACATGCTCATGATCAAGTTGTTTAAAATTCATAATATCGTTCCTAAGAGTGATGATCTTAGCGGGAGGAAAATACTTAGAGATAAAAGCATCTTTGCACTTGTTCCAAGAATCAACACTATTTTTAGGCAAAGACAAAAACCAAACTTTAGCACGATCTCTAAGTAAAAACGGAAATAACTTCAATTTAACAATATCATTATCCGTATATTTCTTATTTTGCATATCACACAAATCAACAAAGTTGTTTAGATGGGTAGCGGCATCTTCACTAGGAAGGCCGGCGAATTGATCTTTCATAACAAGATTCAGCAAAGCAGTATTGATTTCACAAGACTCAACATCATTAAGAGGAGCAATCGGAGTACTAAGGAAATCATTATTATTGGTATTGGAGAAATCACACAATTTGGTATTATCCTGCGCCATGGCGACAAGTAATCCAACACACAAGCAAACAGAAAAAGGCAAGCGAAATAGAGAGGAGAAGATTGGGAAAGAGAGGGCGAATAAAACGACAAGGATGAAGTGGGGGAGAGGAAAACGAGAGGCAAATGGCAAATAATGTAAATGCGGGGGAGATGAGTTTGTGATGGGTAATTGGTATGTCTTGACTTGAGTGAAGACCTCCCCGGCAACGGCGCCAGAAATCCTTCTTGATACATCTTGAGCTTGCGTTGGTTTTCCTTGAAGAGGAAAGGGTGATGCAGCAATAGTAGCGTAAGTATTTCCCTCAGTTATTGAGAACCAAGGTATCAATCCAGTAGGAGGCTCCTCAAAAGTCCCACGCACCTACACAAACAAACAAAGAACTCGCAACCAACGCAATAAAGGGGTTGTCAATCCCTTCACGGCCACTTGCGAAAGTGAGAACTGATAGAGATAGTATAATAAGATAAATATATTTTTGGTATTTTCTAATATAGATTGGAAAAGTAACGATGCAAATAAAAGTAAATTGAAAGCTTATATGATAAAAGATAGACCCGGGGGCCATAGGTTTCACTAGTGGCTTCTCTCAAGATAGTATAAGTATTACGGTGGGTGAACAAATTACTGTCGAGCAATTGATAGAAAAGCGAATAATTATGAGATTATCTCCACACATCCGCAACAAGTAGACCGACTCCTGCCTGCATGTACTACTATTACTCCACACATCGACCGCTATCCAGCATGCATCTAGAGTATTAAGTTCATAAGAACAGAGTAACGCATTAAGAAAGATGACATGATGTAGAGGGATAAACTCAAGCAATATGATATAAACCCCATCTTTTTATCCTCGATGGCAACAATATAATACGTGCCTTGCTGCCCTGCTGTCACTGGGAAAGGACACCGCAAGATTGAACCCAAAGCTAAGCACTTCTCCCATTGCAAGAAAGATCAATCTAGTAGGCCAAACCAAACTGATAATTCGAAGAGACTTGCAAAGATAACTCAATCAGACATAAAAGAATTCAGATAAGATTCAAATATTTCTCATAGATAAACTTGATCATAAACCCACAATTCATCGGATCTCGACAAACACACCGCAAAATGAGTTATATCGAATAGATCTCCACAAGAGAGGGGGAGAACATGGTATTGAGATCCAAAAAGAGAGAAGAAGCCATCTAGCTAATAACTATGGACCCGAAGGTCTGTGGTAAAGGGCTCTGGTGTTGATGTAGAAGCCCTCCATGGTCGATCCCCCCTCCGGCGGAGCGCTGGCGAAGGCTCCAAGATGGGATCTCGCGGATACAGAAGGTTACGGTGGTGGAACTAGGTTTTCGTGGCTTGTTCTGATGTTCTCGGGGTACGTGGGTATATATAGGAGGAAGAAGTAAGTCGGTGTCCGCCCGAGGGGCCCACGAGATAGGGGCGTGCCCTGTAGGGGTGGGCGCGCCCTCCACCCTTGTGGCCACCTCGGCTGCTTCTTGACTTGCATTCCAAGTCCTCTGGATCACGTTCGTTCCAAAAATCACGCTCCCGAAGGTTTTATTGCATTTGGACTACGTTTGATATTCCTTTTCTTCGAAATACTGAAATAGGCAAAAAAACAGCAATACGGGCTGGGCCTCCGGTTAGTAGGTTAGTCTTAAAAATGATATAAATGTGTAAAGTAAAGCCCATAAACATCCAAAACAGGTAATATAATAGCATGGAACAATCAAAAATTATATTATACGTTGGAGACGTATCACTAGGTAGTAAGGATCAGGATGGAAGTGAAGGAAATATGCCCTAGAGGCAATAATAAAGTTATTATTTATTTCCTTATAATCATGATAAATGTTTATTATTCATGCTAGAATTGTATTAACCGGAAACATAATACATGTGTGAATACATAGACAAACAAAGTGTCACTAGTATGCCTCTACTTGACTAGCTCGTTAACCAAAGATGGTTATGTTTCCTGACCATGAACAATGAGTTGTTATTTCATTAACGAGGTCACATCATTAGTTGAATGATCTGATTGACATGACCCATTCCATTAGCTTAGCACACGATCGTTTAGTATGTTGCTATTGCTTTCTTCATGACTTATACATGTTCCTATGACTATGAGATTATGCAACTCCCGTTTGATGGAGGAACACTTTGGGTGCTACCAAACGTCACAACGTAACTGGGTGATTATAAAGGAGCATTACAGGTGACTCCAATGGTAGATGTTGGGTTGGCGTATTTTGAGATTAGGATTTGTCACTCCGATTGTCGGAGAGGTATCTCTGGGCCCTCTCGGTAATACACATCACATAAGCCTTGCAAGCATTACAACTAATATTTAGTTGTGAGATGATGTATTACAGAACGAGTAAAGAGACTTGCCGGTAACGAGATTGAACTAGGTATTGGATACCGACGATCGAATCTCGGGCAAGTAACATACCGATGACAAAGGGAACAACATATGTCGTTATGCGGTCTGACCGATAAAGATCTTCGTAGAATATGTAGGAACCAATATGGGCATCCAGGTCCCGCTATTGGTTATTGACCGGAGACGTGTCTCGGTCATGTCTACATTGTTCTCGAACCCGTAGGGTCCGCACGCTTAAGGTTACGATGATAGTTACATTATGAGTTTATGCATTTTGATGTACCGAAGGTTGTTCGGAGTCCCGGATGTGATTGCGGACATGACGAGGAGTCTCGAAATGGTCGAGACGTAAAGATTGATATATTGGAAGCCTATGTTTGGACATCGGAAGTGTTCCGGGTGAAATCGGGATTTTACCGGGATACCGGGAGGTTACCGGAACCCCCCGGGAGCCATATGGGCCTACATGGGCCTTAGTGGAAAGGTGAAAGGGCTGCCCACAAGGGCTGTGCGCCTCCCCCCTTCCCCTAGTCCTATTAGGACTAGGAGAGGTGGCCGGCCACCCTTCTCCCTCTTTCCCCCTCGGGGAATCCTAATTGGAATAGGATTGGAGGGGAGTCCTACTCCCGGAAGGAGTAGGACTCCTCCTGCGCCTCCCTCCTTGGCCGGCCAGCCTCCCCCCTCTACTCCTTTATATACGGAGGCAGGGGACACCTCTAAACACACAAGTTGATCGACGTGATCTATTCCTTAGCCGTGTGCGGTGCCCCCTGCCACCATATACCTCGATAATACTGTAGCGGAGTTTAGGCGAAGCCCTGCTGCTGTAGTTCATCAAGATCGTCATCACGCCGTCGTGCTGACGGAACTCTTCCCTGGCACTTTGCTGGATCGGAGTCCGGGGATCGTCATCGAGCTGAACGTGTGCTCGAACTCGGAGGTGCCGTAGTTTCGGTGCTTGATCGGTTGGATCGTGAAGACGTACGACTACTTCCTCTACGTCGTGTCATCGCTTCCGCAGTCGGTCTACGTTGGGTACGTAGACAATACTCTCCCCTCGTTGCTATGCATCACATGATCTTGCGTGTGCGTAGGAATTTTTTTGAAATTACTACGAAACCCTACAGTGGCATCCGAGCCTAGGTTATTTATGTTGATGTTATATGCACGAGTAGAACACAAGTGAGTTGTGGACGATACAAGTCATACTGCCTACCAGCATGTCATACTTTGGTTCGGCGGTATTGTTGGACGAGACGACCCGGACCAACCTTACGCGTACGCTTACGCGAGACCGGTTCCCTCGACGTGCTTTGCACATAGATGGCTTGCGGGCGACTGTCTCTCCAACTTTAGTTGAACCGAGTATGGCTACGCCCGATCCTTGAGAAGGTTAAAACGGAGTCTATTTGACAAACTATCGTTGTGGTTTTGATGCGTAGGTGAGATTGGTTCTTACTTAAGCCCGTAGCAGCCACGTAAAACATGCAACAACAAAGTAGAGGACGTCTAACTTGTTTTTGCAGGGCATGTTGTGATGTGATATGGTCAAGGCATGATGCTGAATTTTATTGTATGAGATGATCATGTTTTGTAACCGAGTTATCGGCAACTGGCAGGAGCCATATGGTTGTCGCTTTATTGTATGCAATGCAATCACGATTAATGCTTTACTTTATTACTAAACGGTAGTGATAGTCGTGGAAGCATAAGATTGGCGAGACGACAACGATGCTACGATGGAGATCAAGGTGTCGCGCCGGTGACGATGGTGATCATGACGGTGCTTCGAAGATGGAGATCACAAGCACAAGATGATGATGGCCATATCATATCACTTATATTGATTGCATGTGATGTTTATCCTTTATGCATCTTATCTTGCTTTGATTGACGGTAGCACTTTAAGATGATCTCTCACTAAAATTATCAAGAAGTGTTCTCCCTGAGTATGCACCGTTGCCAAAGTTCGTCGTGCCCAGACACCACGTGATGATCGGGTGTGATAAGCTCTACGTCCATCTACAACGGGTGCAAGCCAGTTTTTGCACACGCAGAATACTCAGGTTATACTTGACGAGCCTAGCATATACAGATATGGCCTCGGAACACGGAGACCGAAAGGTCGAGCGTGAATCATATAGTAGATATGATCAACATAATGATGTTCACCGATGAAACTACTCCATCTCACGTGATGATCGGACATGGTTTAGTTGATTTGGATCACGTGATCACTTAGAGGATTAGAGGGATGTCTATCTAAGTGGGAGTTCTTAAGTAATATGATTAAATTGAACTTAAATTTATCATGAACTTAGTCCTGGTAGTATTTTGCAAATCATGTTGTAGATCAATAAGCTCGCGTTGTTGCTTCCCAGTGTTTATTTTGATATGTTCCTAGAGAAAATTGTGTTGAAAGATGTTAGTAGCAAAGATGCGGATTGGATCCGTGATATGAGGTTTATCCTCATTGCTGCACAGAAGAATTATGTCCTTGATGCACCGCTAGGTGACGGACCTATTGCAGGAGCAGATGCAGACGTTATGAACGTTTGGCTAGCTCAATATGATAACTACTTGATAGTTTAGTGCACCATGCTTAACGGCTTAGAATCGGGACTTCAAAGACGTTTTTGAACGTCATGGACCATATAAGATGTTCCAGGAGTTGAAGTTAATATTTCCAGCAAATACCCGAGTTGAGAGATATGAAGTCTCCAACAAGTTCTAATAGCTAAAAGATGGAGGAGAATCGCTCAACTAGTGAGCATGTGCTCAGATTGTCTGGGTACTTCAATCGCTTGAATTAAGTGGGAGTTAATCTTCCAGATAAGATAGTGATTGACAGAATTCTCTAGTCACCACCACTAAGTTACTAGAACTTCGTGATGAACTATAGTATGCAAGGGATGACGAAAACGATTCCCGAGCTCTTCGTGATGTTGAAATCAACGAAGGTAGAAATCAAGAAGGAGCATCAAGTGTTGATGGTTAACAAGACCACTAGTTTCAAGAAAAAGGGCAAAGGGAAGAAGAAGGGGAACTTCAAAAAGAACGGCAAGCTAGTTGCTACTCAAGTGAAGAAACCCAAGTCTGGTCCTAAGCCTGAGACTAAGTGCTTCTACTGCAAAGAGACTGGTCACTGGAAGAGGTACTACCCCAAGTGATTGGCGGATAAGAAGGATGGCAAAGTGAACATAAGTATATTTGATATACATGTTATTGATGTGTACTTTACTAGTGTTTATAGGAACCCCTCAGTATTTGATACTAGTTCAGTTGCTAAGATTAGTAACTCGAAATGGGAGTTGCAGAATAAACAGAGACTAGTTAAGGGTGAAGTGACGATGTGTGTTGGAAGTGGTTCCAAGATTGATATGATCATCGTCACACACTCCCTATACTTTCGGGATTAGTGTTGAACCTAAATAAGTGTTATTTGGTGTTTCCGTTGAGCATGAATATGATTTGATCATGTTTATTGTAATACGGTTATTCATTTAAGTAAGAGAATAAATTGTTGTTCTGTTTACATGAATAGAACCTTATATGGTTACACACCCAATGAAAATAGTTCGCTGGATCTTGATCGTAGTGATACACATAATCATAATATTGCAACCAAAAGATGCAAAGTTAATAATGATAAGTGCAACTTGTTTGTAGCACTGCCGTTTAGGTCATATTGGTGTAAAGCGCATGAAGAAACTCCATACTGATGGGATTTTGGAATCACTTGATTATGAATCACTTGATACTTGCGAACCATGCCTTTTGGGCAAGATGACTAAAACGCCGTTCTCCGGAACAATGAAGCAAGCAACAGATTTGTTGAAAATCATACATATTGATGTATGTGGTCCAATGAATATTGAGGCTCGCGACAGGTATCATTATTTTCTGATCTTCATAGATGATTTGAGCAGATATGAGTATATCTTCTTGATGAAACATAAGTCTGAAACATTTGAAAAGTTCAAAAGAATTTCAGAGTGAAGTGAAAAATCATCGTAACAAGAAAATAAAGTTTCTACGATCTGATCGTAGAGAAGAGTATTTGAGTTACGAGTTTGGCCTTCAGTTAAAAAAAACAATGTGAAATAGTTTCACTACTCATGCCACCTGGAACACCACAATATAATGGTGTGTCCGAACGTCATAACCGTACTTTATTAGATATGGTGCGATCTATGATGTCTCTTACCGATCTACCACTATCGTTTTGGGTTTATGCATTAGAGACAGCAGCATTCACGTTAAATAGGGCACCATCTAAATCCATTGAGACTACACCGTATGAACTATGGTTTGGCAAGAAACCTAAGCTGTCGTTTCTTAAAGTTTGAGGTTGCTATGCTTATGTGAAAAAGTTTCAACCTGATAAGCTCAAACCCAAATAGGAGAAATGTGTCTTCATAGGATATCCAAAAAGAAACTATTGGATACACCTTCTATCACAAGACCGAAGGCAAGACTTTTGTTGCTAAATTCGGAAACTTTCTGGAGAAGGAGTTTCTCTCGAAAGAAGTGAGTGGGAGGAAAGTAGAACTTGATGAGGTAACTGTACCTGCTCACTTACTGGAAAGTAGTTCATCACAGAAAACTGTTTCAGTGACTCCTACACCAGTTAGTGAGGAAGCCAATGATAATGATCATGAAACTTCAGATCAAGATACTGCTGAACCTCGTAGATCAACCAGAGTAAGATCCGCACCAGAGTGGTACGGTAATCCAGTTCTAGAAGTCATGCTACTAGATCATGATGAACCTACGAACTATGAAGAAGCGATGGTGAGCCCAGATTCCGCAAAGTGGCTTGAAGCCATGAAATCTGAGATGGGATCCATGTATGAAAACAAAGTATGGACTTTGGTTGACTTGCCCGATGATCGGCAAGCAATTGAGAATAAATGGATCTTCAAGAAGAAGACTGACGCTGATGGTAATATTACTGTCTACAAAGCTAGAATTGTCGCAAAAAGGTTTTTCGACAAGTTCAAGGTGTTGACTACGATGAGAGTTTCTCTATCGTATCTATGCTTAAGTCT
This sequence comes from Triticum timopheevii, assembly GCA_963921465.1. Lineage (NCBI taxonomy): Eukaryota > Viridiplantae > Streptophyta > Magnoliopsida > Poales > Poaceae > Triticum > Triticum timopheevii. Next base: position 568,439,714 of record OY997266.1, read on the forward strand.
GTCCGAATCATGTTAGCAAATTGCCGCATTTTTATGAAATCTGGCAAATGGATAAACAAAACTGCATTCCTGAATGGATTTCTGGAAGAAGAGTTGTATATGATGCAACCAGAAGGTTTTGTCGATCCAAAGGGAGCTAACAAAATATGCAAGCTCCAGCGATCCATCCGTGAACTGGTGCAAGCATCTCGGAGTTGGAATATACGCTTTGATAAGTTGATCAAAGCATATAGTTTTATACAGACTTGCGATGAAGCCTGTATCTACAACAAAGTGAGTGGGAGCACTACAGTATTTCTGATAAGTATATGTGAATGACATATTGTTGATCGGAAATAATGTAGAATTATTCTGTAAAGCATAAAGAAGTGTTTGAAAGGAGTTTTTCAAAGAAAGACTTCGGTGAAGCTGCTTACATATTGAGCTTCAAGATCTATAGAGATAGATCAAGACGCTTGATAAGTTTTTCAATGAGTACATACCTTGACAAGATTTTGAAGTAGTTCAAAATGGAACAGTCAAAGAAAAGTTTCTTGCCTGTGTTACAAGGTGTGAAGTTGAGTAAGACTCAAAGCCCGACCACAGCAGAAGATAGAAAGAGAATGAAAGTCATTCCCTAAGCCTCAGTCATAGGATCTATAAAGTATGCCATGCTGTGTACCAGATCTATTGTATACCCTACACTAATTGGCATGGGAGTACAATAGTGATCTAGGAGTAGATCACTGGACAGCGGTCAAAATTATCCTTAGTGGAATAAGGATATGTTTCTCAATTATGGAGGTGGAAAAAAGGTTCGCCGTAAAGGGTTACGTCGATACAAGTTTTGACACAGATCTGGATGACTCTAAGTCTCAATCTAGATACATATTTAAAGTGGGAGCAATTAGCTAGAGTAGCTCCGTGCAGAGCATTGTTGACATAAATATTTGCAAAAATACTTACGGATCTGAATGTGACAGACCCGTTGACTAAGATTCTCTCACAAGCAAAACATGATCGCACCTTAGTACTCCTTGGGTGTTAATCACATAGCAATGTGAACTAGATGACTGAATCTAGTAAAACCCTTTGGGTGTTGATCACATATCGATGTGAACTATGGGTGTTAATCACATGGTGATGGGAACTATTGCTGTTAAATCACATGGCGATGTGAACTAGATTATTGACTCTAGTGCAAGTGGGAGACTGAAGGAAATATGCCCTAGAGGCAATAATAAAGTTATTATTTATTTCCTTATAATCATGATAAATGTTTATTATTCATGCTAGAATTGTATTAACCGGAAACATAATACATGTGTGAATACATAGACAAACAAAGTGTCACTAGTATGCCTCTACTTGACTAGCTTGTTAACCAAAGATGGTTATGTTTCCTGACCATGAACAATGAGTTGTTATTTGATTAACGAGGTCACATCATTAGTTGAATGATCTGATTGACATGACCCATTCCATTAGCTTAGCACACGATCGTTTAGTATGTTGCTATTGCTTTCTTCATGACTTATACATGTTCCTATGACTATGAGATTATGCAACTCCCGTTTGCCGGAGGAACACTTTGGGTGCTACCAAACGTCACAACGTAACTGGGTGATTATAAAGGAGCATTACAGGTGACTCCAATGGTAGATGTTGGGTTGGCGTATTTCGAGATTAGGATTTGTCACTCCGATTGTCGGAGAGGTATCTCTGGGCCCTCTCGGTAATACACATCACATAAGCCTTGCAAGCATTACAACTAATATGTTAGTTGTGAGATGATGTATTACGAAACGAGTAAAGAGACTTGCCGGTAACGAGATTGAACTAGGTATTGGATACCGACGATCGAATCTCGGGCAAGTAACATACCGATGACAAAGGGAACAACGTATGTCGTTATGCGGTCTGACCGATAAAGATCTTCATAGAATATGTAGGAACCAATATGGGCATCCAGGTCCCGCTATTGGTTATTGACCGGAGACGTGTCTCGGTCATGTCTACATTGTTCTCGAACCCGTAGGGTCCACACGCTTAAGGTTACGTTGACAGTTACATTATGAGTTTATGCATTTTGATGTACCGAAGGTTGTTCAGAGTCCCGGATGTGATCACGGACATGACGAGGAGTCTCGAAATGGTCGAGACGTAAAGATTGATATATTGGAAGCCTATGTTTGGACATCGGAAGTGTTTCGGGTGAAATCGGGATTTTACCGGGTTACCGGGAGGTTACCGGAACCCCCCGGGAGCCATATGGGCCTACATGGGCCTTAGTGGAAAGGTGAAAGGGCTGCCCACAAGGGCTGCGTGCCTCCCCCCTTCCCCTAGTCCTATTAGGACTAGGAGAGGTGGCCGGCCACCCTTCTCCCTCTTTCCCCCTCAGGGAATCCTAATTGGAATAGGATTGGAGGGGAGTCCTACTCCCGGAAGGAGTAGGACTCCTCCTGCGCCTCCCTCCTTGGCCGACCAGCCTCCCCCCTCTACTCCTTTATATACGGAGGCAGGGGACACCTCTAAACACACAAGTTGATCCACGTGATCTATTCCTTAGCCGTGTGCGGTGCCCCCTGCCACCATATACCTCGATAATACTGTAGTGGAGTTTAGGCGAAGCCCTGCTGCTGTAGTTCATCAAGATCGTCATCACGCCGTCGTGCTGACGGAACTCTTCCCCGACACTTTGCTGGATCGGAGTTCGGGGATCGTCATCGAGCTGAACGTGTGCTCGAACTCGGAGGTGCCGTAGTTTCGGTGCTTGATCGGTTGGATCGTGAAGACGTACGACTACTTCCTCTATGTCGTGTCATCGCTTCCGCAGTCGGTCTGCGTTGGGTACGTAGACAATACTCTCCCCTCGTTGCTATGCATCACATGATCTTGCGTGTGCGTAGCAATTTTTTTGAAATTACTACGAAACCCTACAGGAAGATCGTATGAAGCCAATCAGAACAAGTAGTCACTCAGTGAAGTCAAACAGATAATGGCAAGCAGGCAATGACTTCACGAAGACAAACGGTAAGTAAAGAGAAGTAAGAGATAGAACCAGTAGCTTGGAGAGGACAGTGATTTGTTCGACCATTTCCAGTTGCTGTGACAACTGCACGTCTGGTTAGGGAGGCAGAGATTTAACTCAGAAGACCGCATCTTCACCTTATTCCCCTTGAGCTAAGGACACTTAGTCCTCGCCCAATCACTCTGGCAAGTCTTCAAGGTAGACTTCCAAACCTTCACAGACTTCATTCACCGGCAATCCACAATGACTCTTGGATGCTCAGAACGCGACGCCTAACCAGCTGGAGAATTCACAGTCCTCAAGTGTAACAAGTCTTCAGATCACGCTGACAGAAAGACTTCAGTGATGCCAAACACTCTTTGGGCTATGGGTGGTTTGGGCTTTGTCCTCGCAAGAATTCTCTCTCAAAGGCTTCGGAGGTGGGTTGCTCTCAAACGACAAAAGCCGTGTACTAACTCTGAGCAACCACAATTTATGGTGTAGGGGGTGGGCTATTTATAGCCACTAGGCAACCTGACCTGAATTGTCCGAAATGACCCTGGGTCACTAAGGATCTGACACGTGTTCCAATGGTCAGATTTCAAACACAAGCGACAGCTTGACTTGGGCTGCAAGTAAAGCTGACTTATCCGACTCTGGATAAGATTTGCACTCATTGTCTTCACTCGAATACATAGGATTTGGTTGAGCATCACTTTAGTCACTCTGACTTTGTTCACTTGGACCCCACTTAACAGTACGGTGGTTCCTCTGACTCAACAACGAAGAAAAGGAAACAACAAAACAACTAAGTCTTCGCGCTCCATAGTCTTCATGCGATGTCTTCTCATGTCATAGACTTCACTGTGAATAGCTTCACAGACCACCATTGTCTTCAATGTCTTCACACATTTTTAGGGGTCATCTCCAGTAGGTAAACCGAATCAAGGAGGGACTACTACCTGTGTTATCCTACAATTCTCACAAACACATTAGTCCCTCAACCAGGTTTGTCGTCAATACACCAAAACCAACTAGGGGTGGCACTAGATGCACTTACAATCTCCCCCTTTTTGGTGATTGATGACAAAATGGTTGAAGTTTTCAATGGGGATAAAAGTATGTGAAATTGTAAAGGATTAAGATATTTTCTTCATAAGTGGCAAAAGGCTCCCCCTGAAGATGTGCATATAAAGGTTTTGCTTTGGAATGCAAATTCACATGGCAGGTTGTACTTGTGGAGATCCTCTTCAACTTATGAAGACAATACATCATGCATGAAAAGATTGTTGGAAATATGCCCTAGAGGCAATAATAAAATGGTTATTATTGTATTTCCTTGTCAATGATACTTGTCTATTGTTCATGTTATAATTGTATTAACTGGAAACTGTAATACATGTGTGAATACATAGACCACAACATGTCCCTAGTGAGCCTCTAGTTGACTAGCTCGTTGATCAATAGATGGTCATGGTTTCCTGACCATGGACATTAGATGTCATTGATAACGGGATCACATCATTAGGAGAACGATGTGATGGACAAGACCCAATCCTAAGCGTAGCACAGGATCGTGTAGTTCGTTTGCTGAAGCTTTTCTAATGTCAAGTATCATTTCCTTAGACCATGAGATTGTGCAACTCCTGGATACCGTAGGAATGCTTTGGGTGTATGAAACGTCACAGCATAACTGGGTGGCTATAAAGGTACACTACAGACATCTCCGAAAGTGTCTGTTGGGTTGGCACGAATCGAGACTGGGATTTGTCACTCCGTATGACGGAGAGGTATCTCTGGGCCCACTCGGTAATGCATCATCATAATGAGCTCAATGTGACTAAGTAGTTAGTCACGGGATCATGCATTATGGAACGAGTAAAGATACTTGCCGGTAACGAGATTGAACAAGGTATTGGGATACCGACGATCGAATCTCGGGCAAGTAACATACCGATTGACAAAGGGAATTGTATACGGGATTGATTGAATCCCCAACATCGTGGTTCATCCGATGAGATCATCGTGGAACATGTGGGAGCCAACATGGGTATCCAGATCCCATTGTTGGTTATTGGCCGGAGAACGTCTCGGTCATGTCTGCATGGTTCTTGAACCCATAGGGTCTACACACTTAAGGTTCGGTGACGCTAGAGTTGCTATGGGAAATAGTATGTGGTTACCGAAGGTTGTTCGAGTCCCGTATGAGATCCGGACGTGATGAGGAACTCAGGAATGGTCCGGAGATGAAGATCGATATATTGGACGAAGGGTATTGGAGTCCGGAATTGTTCTGGGAGTACCGGGTGACGACCAGCGTGACCGAAAGGTGTTTCAGAGGCCTCGACAAGCGTTGGGGGGCCTTATGGGCCAAGGGGAGGGGGCACACCAGCCAACTAAGGGGCTGTGCGCCCCTCCCAACCCCTCTCACGTAACCTGGAGAGGTGGGGGCACCTCCCCCAGGGCAGCCGCCCCTCCCGGCTTGGGGGGCAAGTTTCCTAGGGTGGGGGCGCCCAAACCCATCTAGGGTTTCCCCTGTAGCCGCCACCCCTCCCCTAGGGAACCTTAGGGCGCCTCCTCCACCCCCCTTCCCCCTATATACAGTGAGGGAGAGAGAGGGCAGCCGCACCCTTCCCCTGGTGCAGCCCCTCCCTCCTCCAACACCTCCTCCTCCTCCCTAGTGCTTGGCGAAGCCCTCCTGGAGAACCACGAGCTCCATCGCCACCACGCCGTCGTGCTGCTGGAGTTTTCCCTCAACTTCTCCTCTCCCCTTGCTGGATCAAGAAGGAGGAGACGTCCCCAAGCTGTACGTGTGTTGAACGCGGAGGCGCCGTCCGTTCGGTGCTTAGATCGGAATCGACCGCGACCTAAACCATTGCGTGTACGACTCCACCAACCACGTTCTTGTAACGCTGCCGCATCATGATCTACAAGGGTATGAAGATACACTCATCCTCTCCCTCTCTTGTTGCTAGAATCTCCATAGATTGATCTTGGTGATCCGTAGAAAATTTGAATTATTGCTATGTTCCCTAACAGTGGCATCATGAGCTAGGTCTATTGCGTAGATTCTGTGCACGAGTAGAACACAAGTAGTTGTGGGCGTTGGTTTGTTCAATTTGCTTACCGTTACTAGTCCTATCTTGTTTCGGCGGTATTGTGGGATGAAGCGGCCCGGACCGACCTTACACGTATGCTTACATGAGACAGGTTCCACCGACTGACATGCATTTGTTTCATAAAGGTGGCTAGCGGGTGCCAGTCTCTCCCACTTTAGTCGGATCGGATTCGATGAAAAGGGTCCTTATGAAGGTTAAATAGCAATTGGCATATCACCATTGTGGCTTTTGCGTAGGTAGGAACTGTTCTTGCTAGAAACCCATAGCAGCCACGTAAAACATGCAACAACAATTAGAGGACGTCTAACTTGTTTTTGCAGGGTATGATATGTGATGTGATATGGCCAAAAGAATGTGATGAATGATATGTGATGTATGAGATTGATCATGTTCTTGTAATAGGAATCACGACTTGCATGTCGATGAGTATGACAACCGGCAGGAGCCATAGGAGTTGTCTTAATTTATTGTATGACCTACGTGTCAATCAGAACGCCATGTAATTACTTTACTTTATTGCTAACCGTTAGCCATAGTAGTAGAAGTAATAGTTAGCGAGACAACTTCATGAAGACACGATGATGGAGATCATGATGATGGAGATCATGGTGTCATGCCAGTGACGAAGGTGATCATGTCGCGCCTCGAAGATGGAGATCAAAGGCGCAAGATGATATTGTCCATATCTTGTCACTCTATGATTTGCATGTGATGTTTGTCATGTTTACATCTTATTTGCTTAGAACGACGGTAGCATAAATAAGATGATCCCTCATAAAATTTCAAGAAAGTGTTCCCCCTAACTGTGCACTGTTGCGAAAGTTCATTGTTTCAAAGCACCACGTGATGATCGGATGTGATAGATTCTAACGTTCGCATACAACGGGTGTAAGCCAGATTTACACATGCAGAACACTTAGGTTGACTTGACGAGCCTAGCATGTACAGACATGGCCTCGGAACACAAGAGACCGAAAGGTCGAACATGAGTCGTATAGTGGATACGATCAACATGAAGATGTTCACCGATGATGACTAGTCCGTCTCACGTGATGATCGGACATGGCCTAGTTGACTTGGATCATGTATCACTTAGATGACCAGAGGGATGTCTATCTGAGTGGGAGTTCATTAAATAATTTGATTAGATGAACTTAATTATCATGAACATAGTCAAAAGGTCTTTGCAAATTATGTCATAGCTCACGCTTTGGTTCTTTTGTTTTAGATATGTTCCTAGAGAAAATTTAGTTGAGAGTTGACAGTAGCAATTATGCGGACTGGGTCCGTAAACTGAGGATTGTCCTCATTGCCGCGCAGAAGGATTATGTCCTTAATGCACCGCTCAGTGTGCTGAACCTCGAGCGTCGGTTGTGGATGTTGCGAACATCTGACATACACGTTTTGATGTCTACATGATAGTTCTGTGCATAATGCTAAAAGGTTTAGAATTGAGGCACCAAAGACGTTTTTGAAACATCGCAGAACATATGTGATGTCCCGAGGACTGAAATTGGGATTTCAGGCTAGTGCCCACGTCAAGAGGTATGAGACCTCTGACAAGTTTCTTAAGCCTGCAAACTAAGGAGAAAAGCTCAATCGTTGAGCATGTGCTCAGATTGTCTGAGTACTACAATCGCTTGAATCGAGTGGGAGTTAATCTTCTAGATGAGATAGTGATGGTTCTCCAAAGTCACTGCCACCAAGCTACTAGAGCTTCGTGATGAACTATAATATATCAGGGTTAAATATGATGGTCCTTGAGCTATTCGCGACACCGCGAAAGTAGATCAAATAGGAGCATCAATTGTTGATGGTTGGTAAAACCACTAGTTTCAAGAAGGGCAAGGGCAAGAAGGGATACTTCATGAAACGGAAAATCAGTTGCTGCTCTAGTGAAGAAACCCAAGGTTGAACCCAAACCCGAGACTAAGTGCTTCTGAAATAAGGGGAACGGTCACTAAAGCAGAACTACCCTAGATACTTGGTAAATGAGAAGGCTGGCAAGGTCGACAGAAGTATATTGGATATACATTATGATGTGTACTTTACTAGTACTCCTAGTAGTTCCAGGGTATTGAAATACTGGTTTGGTTGCTAAGTGTTAGTAACTCGAAATAAAAAGCTACGGAATAAATGGAGACTAGCTGAAGGTGAGATGATGATATGTGTTGGAAGTGTTTCCAAGGTTGATGTGATCAAGCATCACATGCTCCCTCTACCATCGAGATTGGTGTTAAACCTAAATAATTTTTATTTGGTGTTTGCGTTGAGCATAGACATGATTGGATTATGTTTATCACAATACGGTTATTCATTTAAGGAGAATAAGGGTTACTCTGTTTATTTGAATAATACCTTCAATGGTCTTGCACCTAAAATGAGTTTATTGAATCTCGATCGTGGTGATACACATGTTCGTACCGAAAGTAATGATAGTACCACATACTTGTGGCACTGCCATTTGAGTCATATTGGTATAAAACGCATGAAGAAGCTCTATGTTGATGGATCTTTGGACTCACTCATTTTTTTGAAAAGATTGAGACATGTGAACCATGTCTATTGGTATATACGCATGAAGAAACTCCATGCAGATGGATCATTTAGACTCACTTGATTTTGAATCACTTGAGACATGCAAATCATACCACATGGGCAAGATGACTGAAAGGCCTCGTTTTCAGTGAGATGGAACAAGAGAGCAACTTGTTGGAAGTAATACATTTGATATGTGCAATCCAATGAGTGCTGAGGCACGTAGTGAATATCGTTATGCTTTTACTTCACAAATGATTTGAGTAGATGCTGAGTATATTTACTTGATGAAATACAAGTCTGAATTATTGAAAGGTTCAAATAATTTCAGAGTGAAGTTGAAGATCTTCGTGACAAGATGATAAAATGTCTATGATATGATCATAGAGATGAATATCTGAGTTGCGAGTTTGGTACACAATTAAGACATTGTGGAAATTGTTTCACAACTAATGTCGCCTGGAACACCATACTATGATGGTGTGTCCGAACATCATAGCTGCCCCCTATTGGATATGGTGCATACCATGATGTCTCTTATCGAATTACCACTATTGTTTATGGGTTAGGCATTAGAGATAACCGCATTCACTGTCAATAGGGCACCATGTAATTCCGTTGAGATGACACCGTATGAACTATGGTTTAGAGAAACCTAAGCTGTCATTTTTTTAAAGTTTGGGGTAGTGACGCTTATGTGAAAAGTTTTAGCCTCATAAGCTCAAACCCAAAGCAAATAAATGCATCTTCATAGCACACCCAAAACAGTTGGATATACCTCCTATTCAAATTCGGAAGCAAAAGTGATTGTTTCTAGAACCAGATCCTTTCTCGAGGAAAAGTTTCTCTCGAAAGAAATGAGTGGGAGGATGGTGGAGACTTGATGAGGTTATTGAACCATCACTTCAACCAGTGTGTAGCAGGGCAGAGGAAGTCGTTTCTGTAGCACCTACACCAATTGAAGTGGAAGCTGATGATAGTGATCACGAAACTTCAGATCAAGTCACTACCAATACTCGTAGGTTGACAAGGATGCGTACTGTTTCAGAGTGGTACGTAATCTTGTCTTGGAGGTCATGTTGCTAGACAACAATGAACCTACGAGCTATGGAGAAGCGATGGTGGGCCCGGATTCCAAAGAATGACTCGAGGCCATAAAATCCGAGAGAATCCATGTATGAAAACAAAGTATAGACTTTGGAAGAACTACTTGATGGTCGTAAGGCTGTTGGGTACAGATGGATTTTATAAGGAAGACGGACAATGATGGTAAGTATCACCATTAAGAAAGCTCGACTTGTCGTTAAGACGTTTTCCGACAAGTTCAAGGAGTTGACTACGGTGAGACTTTGTCACTCATAGCAATGCTAAGAGTCTGTTGGAATTATATTAGCAGTTACTACATTATTTATGAAATCTTGCAGATAGGATGTCAAAACATTGTTTCCTTGACGATTTTCTTGAGGAAAGGTTGTATATGATACAACCGGAAGGTTTTGTCAATCCTATAAGATGCTAACAAGTATGCAAAGCTCCAGCAATCCTTCTAAGGACTGGAGTAAGCATCTTGGAGTTGGAACATACACTTTGATGAGATGATCAAAGATTTTGGGTTTATACAAAGTTTATGAGAAACTTGTATTTCCAAAGAAGTGAGTGGGAGCACTATAGAATTTCTGATGGGTATATGTTGTTGACATATTGTTGATCAGAAATGATGTAGAATTTCTGGAAAGCATATAGGGTTGTTTGAAAGGTGTTTTTCAATGAAAACATGGATTAAGCTACTTGAACATTGAGCATCAAGATCTATAAGGATAGATCAAAATGCTTAATAGTACTTTCAAATGAACACATACCGTGACAAGATTTTGAAGGAGTTCAAAATAGATCGGCAAAGGAGTTCTTGGCTGTGTTGTAAGGTGTGAGTATTGAGTAAGACTCAAGACCTGACCATGTCAGAAGAGAGAGAAAGCACGAAGGTCGTCCCCTATGCTTTAGACGTAGGCTCCATAGTATGCTATGTTGTGTACCACACTTGAAGTGTGCCTTGCCATGAGTCAGTCAAGGGGTACAAGTGTGATCCAGGAATGGATCACAGGACAGCGGTCAAGGTTATCCTTATTAACTAGTGGACTAAGGATTTTTCTCGATAATGGAGGTGGTAAAAGAGTTCATCATAAAGGGTTACGCCGATGCAAACTTTGACACTAATCTGGAAGACTCTGAGTAGTAGAACGGATTCGTACAGTAGAGCAGTTATTTGGAATAGTTCCAAATAGAGTGTGGTAGCTGCATCTAGGAGATGGCATAGAGATTTGTAAAGCACACACGGATCTGAAAGATTCAGACCCATTGACTAATAACCTCTCTCACAAACGAGATATGATCAAACCCAATGGGTGTTGGATTCATTACAATCACATAGTGATGTGAACTAGATTATTGACTCTAGTGCAAGTGGGAGACTGTTGGGAATATGCCCTAGAGGCAATAATAAAATGGTTATTATTGTATTTCCTTGTTCATGATAATTGTCTATTGTTCATGCTATAATTGTATTAACTGGAAACCGTAATACATGTGTGAATACATAGACCACAACATGTCCGTAGTGAGCCTCTAGTTGACTAGCTCGTTGATCAATAGATGGTCATGGTTTCCTGACCATGGACATTAGATGTCATTGATAACGGGATCACATCATTAGGAGAATAATGTGATGGACAAGACCCAATCCTAAGCGTAGCACAAGATCGTGTAGTTCGTTTGCTGAAGCTTTTCTAATGTCAAGTATCATTTCCTTAGACCATGAGATTGTGTAACTCCCGGATACCGTAGGAATGCTTTGGGTGTACCAAACGTCACAACGTAACTGGGTGGCTATAAAGGTACACTACATGCATCTCCGAAAGTGTCTGTTGGGTTAGCATGAATCGAGACTGGGATTTGTCACTCCGTATGACGGAGAGGTATCTCTGGGCCCACTCGGTAATGCATCATCATAATGAGCTCAATGTGACTAAGTAGTTAGTCACGGGATCATGCATTACGGAATGAGTAAAGTGACTTGCCGATAACAAGATTGAACAAGGTATTGGGATACCGATGATCGAATCTCGGGCAAGTAACATACCGATTGACAAAGGGAATTGTATACGGGATTGATTGAATCCCCGACATCGTGGTTCATTCGATGAGATCATCGTGAAACATGTGGGAGCCAACATGGGTATCCAGATCCCGCTGTTGGTTATTGGCCGGAGAACGTCTCGGTCATGTCTGCATGGTTCCCAAACCCGTAGGGTCTACACACTTAAGGTTCGGTGACGCTAGAGTTGTTATGGGAAATAGTATGTGGTTACCGAAGGTTGTTCGGAGTCCTGGATGAGATCCCAGACGTGACGAGGAACTCCGGAATGGTCCGGAGGTGAATATCGATATATTGGACGAAGGGTATTGGAGTCCGAAATTGTTCTGGGAGTACCGGGTGACGACTAGTGTGACCGAAAGGTGTTTCGGAGGCCCCGGCAAGCGTTGGGGGGCCTTATGGGCCAAGGGGAGGGGGCACACCAGCCCACTAAGGGTCTGTGCGCCCCTCCCAACCCCTATAACTTAACCTAGAGAGGTTGGGGCGCCTCCCCTAGGGCAGCCGCCCCTCCCGGCTTGAGGGGCAAGTTTCCTAGGGGTGGGGGCGCCCAAACCCATCTAGGGTTTCCCCTGGGGCCGCCATCCCTCCCCTAGGGAACCCTAGGGAGCCTCCTCCACCCCATTTCCCCTCTATATATTGAGGGAGAGAGAGGGCAGCCGCACCCTTCCCCTGGCGCAGCCCCTCCCTCCCCCAACACCTCCTCCTCCCCCGTAGTGCTTGGCGAAGCCTTGCCGGAGAACCACAAGCTCCATCGCCACCACACCGTCGTGCTGCTGGAGTTTTCCCTCATCTTCTCCTCTCCCCTTGCTAGATCAAGAAGGAGGAGACGTCCCCGGGCTGTACGTGTGTTGAACGCGGAGGCGCCGTCCGTTCGGCGCTTAGATCGGAATCGACCGCGATCTGAATCGCTGCGTGTACGACTCCACCGACCGTGTTCTTGTAACGCTTCCGCATCGCGATGTTCGAGGGTATGAATATACACTCATCCTCTCCCTCTCTTGTTGCTAGAATCTCCATAGATTGATCTTGGTGATGCGTATAAAATTTTGAATTATTGCTACGTTCCCCAACAAAGATATAACTTGAATTATGACATGCATAATGAAAAATGGACGTCTGCAAGATGACTTCATGCGGGATTTATCATCGCACATGCGGTATTTATCATTGCATCACAGAATAGCAAAAAAAGTAGCAGGCGACCATCAAGTTTAAGTGTTACAACTCAAAGAACCAAATGTTTCAAAAGCGAGAGTTGTAAGCACTTGGCAAAAGTATAGCAACCACCCATATGGACCCGCTTGAAGACTATCAACTCATATGCTTCTCCCCCTTTTGTCAGTAAGGACCAAAAAGGTTTGAAGACATAGAGCCTCTACTCGTTCCCATGAGGAGTAGGTGAGGCAGCAGGGTCGACATTGAGGTTCAGTGGTGCAGACGAACTTGGTGCAGTGTCGATACGCGCCGAAGTTGGAGGTGGTGAAGTAGCATCATCGTCGTCATCAATGACTCTGGCATTTATAGTTGCTGCCGAGGAGGAGTACTCAGAGTCTTCGAGTGAAGGAGTCCATCGCAAGACAGCGTTCCTGGGAGGAGTGGTATCAAACTTGAATCTCTCTGTGAAGCCATCGTCTTGAAGATCAGCTTCAGCACTGAGCAATGTCAGACTCTTCCATGACCTCCGACGGGTCTCATGAGCAACACACACATTCTTGGTGGCAAGATTTCGAATGCGATTAACATCCACCAAGAGGCTTTGCATCTGACGCTTTAGCCAGTAATGATGCTTATCGTGTTTCTGATGCAAGGCCACGAGAAGCTCTCGGTCATTGAGCACACGAGATCTCTTCTGAGGCCTTTGAGCAATAGTGCTTTCTGTGGCTTCAGTATGGGCACGATGAGGTGCACGTGTATTTCCAGCCAAAGGATAAACACGAGTGGCAACATGAACTCCTTCAACATGTTGAGAGAAACTTTGACGATCGACATTGTGAAGACAAATTGCCTCCTTGGCAGGCTCTGGGTATATGGCTTCGACAGACATATCAACCTCTAGCGAGAATATGAGATGGTTGCGCGCAGAGGGCTGATAGTTGACAGCAGAGTGAAGCTTGATAAGACGGATTACCCATGGAGCATAGAATTTTAGACCAAGTATATCCGAGCCAGATGCAGCAAATTGGTGAATGAAGAAATCCTGTGCATTGAAGCTGATGCCATTGAGAATATAGAAGACCAATGTCTTCATTGATCCTTCAAGTTTTGCTGAGGAAGAATGTCCTTTGATGGGCCATAGAGTTCGCCTGATAATGTGATAGATGGTGTAGGGCAGATACTCTAGGTCTTCAACAAAGAATTCCCTGGGATATTCAACATCTTGCGGTAGTGGCTTCATCATACTCAGCATTTGGCTCATGTTGGGCTCAGGCTTCTGGAATATGCTTTCCAAGGCATTGCGGTGAAGCTGACAACCAGGTTCATATAGTTCACCTAGAGTGGGCAGGCCAGCAAGCTCAATGAGATCAAGAGCTTTGGCTTCATGGTGCACATTGCCTGTCATCCACTCAAGGACCCAAGTTTTGATGTCCTTGTTGTAGCCGCGGATGTGGAGTGTAGCATAGAATTGTAACAGAAGCTCTTCATTCCAATTTTCCTTGTCGGTCACGAACTTCAGAAGGCCAGCATCTCTGAAGCAGTCTAGGGCTTCTTCCAAATAGGGCAGTCTAGCAATGGCTTCGCAGTCAAGACGCATATGAGGAAAAATGCGCCCTTGATTGTATAAGACACAGGAATAATAACTGCGCTACTGATAGTTCCAGAACCGATCAGATGAAATTCTGGGCTTTAAATATGGGTTCTTGGCTCTATCAAAGAAAGTGTTGTGTTCAATGAAGCCATTTGCGTTGAACGATCCTGGTGAAGATGCAGTACCTGGAAACCTTGGCATCCTTGGTTTTGGCTTCTGGACCTGAGGCCTGTTGTCGGTGTCAAAACCGGCAGATCTCGGGTAGGGGGTCCCGAACTGTGCGTCTAGGCGGATGGTAATAGGAGATGAGGGACACGATGTTTTTACCCAGGTTCGGGCCCTCTCGATGGAGGTAAAACCCTATGTCCTGCTTGATTAATATTGATGATATGGGTAGTACAAGAGTAGATCTACCACGAGATCAAGGAGGCTAAACCCTAGAAGCTAGCCTATGGTATGATTGTTGTAATGTATGTTGTCCTACGGACTAAAGCCCTCCGGTTTATATAGACACCGGGGAGGGCTAGGGTTACACAGAGTCGGTTACAATGGTAGGAGATCTACATATCCGTATTGCCAAGCTTGCCTTCCACGCCAAGGAAACTCCCATCCGGACACGGGACGGAGTCTTCAATCTTGTATCTTCGTAGTCTTGGAGTCCGGCGGACATTGATAGTCCGGCTGTCCGGACACCCCCTAGTCCAGGACTCCCTCAGTAGCCCCCGAACCAGGCTTCAATGACGATAAGTCCAGCGCGTTTATAGTCTTCGGCGTTGCAAGGCGGGTTCTCCCTTCAAATTCCATGTACCTGCCGAACAGTGTCCGGCTTCATCTTGAATACTGTGTTCCTCGGCTTCTACGCCAAATAATGGCCCTCTTCCACGCGTCGCACGAATGCGAAAAGCCAGGGTGTCTTTTGCATTTCACCCCCCAATTGTGCGAGTCGCCCGCCTATAAAAGAGGCAAGAATCCAGATCCAAACCACACCGTCTTCCTCCCGCAAATACTCCATCGAAGCGCCTTTGACCTAGAAATCCATTCCACCATGGATCGTCAACGCGGATCTTCTTCACGCGCTCCCAGCCCACCGCCGGCGAATTGGAGGAGGTGCTCTATTTCGCACAACGAGCTTGAGAAGCTCCAAACGGGGGGATTCCTCCCTCCGGCCTTCATGATCCCAGTCCGGGCCGGACTGGTTACTTATCAAGGTGGGAGACAGGCGGAGGACACTCCAAGCCCCAATAAGGGGGAGCGAGTATTTTTTGTCCCTTATCTGACAAGGGGACTCGGATTTCCAATACATCCATTCCTCCGCGGGCTCCTGAAGTTCTACGGACTCCAGCTCTGTCCGCCCGCCTCTGTCCTGCATATCGCGGGCTACGTAGCTCTTTGCGAGCTATTCCTGGGCATTGAGCCCCATTTCGCATTGTGGAAGAGGCTGTTTTGCCTCGTACCCCGTTCTTACCAGGGGTCCATATATCAAGTGGGCGGCGCCGAAATATGGCGCATCGTCGGGACCGGATACCTATCCGGCACTCCCAAGAAGGCGTCCGAAGACTGGCCCTCAGAGTGGTTTTATATAGAAGACGCTCCGCTGCCAGACCCAGTTCGGATCGGCCTCCCGGAGTTTAGTGCTGCTCCCTTGAAGAAACGCGTCAGCTGGCGCCCGTGGAGCCCCCGATTGGAGGAAGACAAGAGCGTCCACTACTTGATGGGCCGGATAAGATTAATGGCTCATTCCGGCTTGACCATGATCGAAGTCATGGCGACATGCATCAAGCGAGGGGTACAGCCACTGCAATACAGAGGCCACCCCATGTGGGATTTCAACGGGGAAGACGATGCTACCCGGCACGGCCGCAAAGGGCGGGATTCGACCGAGGATCTGGTGAAGATCCTGTCCGGCCTGTACAAGGGGGAGAAGGAGGATTTCCTTCGAACAAACCCTTTGAATGGGTTTTCCATGATCAACCCCAGAGGATGGGTAAGTGAACACCTTGAAGGGCCCAGCCCATGTTTTCGAAGTTTAAGCTTCTTACATTATGTCTTCGGCGCAGGGTCTACGCCGGACTGTGGAGGACATGGTGAGTCCTGCTCCGCATCCCGAGGATCCAAAAGGATCCCTGGATCCGGCCTCCGAAGAGGACCCGGATATCGAGGTGGAGCTGATCGACGGGGTGTATCACCAGCTCAGCATAGACAATGCTTTGGTCACCATTACGACGGACTACCCCGGGCTAAGTCCGGCTTCCCAGGTGACCGCGACCGAAGTCCGGACACCATTATCACATCCCTGCCCATTTCTGACCTTCGCGAACGATGGTATTTTGCAGGATGCGCCTTTACGGCAGGAAGCCGAGCCCACGGCGGCCGACCAACAGAGGTCAGTCCGAACCAGCAGGCGGAAAAGGAGCGCAGTGCGGACGGAAACGCCGCAAAGGTATAGCTCGTATTTGAATTTTTAGAGCAACGTTCCGAGGAAACGTCTGAGTGCTCATGATCTTTGTAGGAGAAAAAGCGCTCGCCGGACTGCGAGCGCAGGAATTGCCAATCCGACTAACATCGGCCAGGCTCCAGCGCCCGGCCTGGAGGGGGAGGCAAGCGCAAGACGCGAGCCGGATCCTTCTCCAATGGAGGATACCGACAGACTGTCCGCCACCAAGTCTGAGGTGGAGAGCGCCATGAACCATAGGCGCCGCCAGACAGTATTTCAAGAAGTGTGCTTTTCCCCTGAGGCATTGGATGCTTTTAACGCAGGGGACGCGCATCTCCGTGCTGCTCAAAATGGTTTTACCAGAGCCACGGAGCAATATGTGAAAGACATACGGGTAAAGGAATTTTAATGGTTGTATATACCAGTAGCCCCCGAGACTTAAAGTAGTTATGCTAACTGATTTAAGGATCATTGGAAATTTCAGGCACTTAACGAGAAGAACGCCCAGCTGTCTCGGGAGCTGCAAGATTGCAAGGCCCAACTTGAGGCCGCACTTGCTGCCGCAGGAGGAGACGGAAAGACCCCTCCTGGTAACACATTTTTATTAATAAATATAAGCGCTGTGCGGCGTGCGCGCGAGTCTAATAATGACATTTGGAGGTACCGCCGGACAAGATCCGGACAGGCAAGCATTGCTACGCCAGCTAAAGGCCGGTGAGAGTGTGCTGAATAGGGTTCAGCAAGAAAGGAACAAGCTCTAGGATGCCAACGCCAAGCTCGGAGAAGAGCTGAAAGGCGCTCAGGCCGAGCTGTCCGGCTCCGTTAAGGAGAATCAGCGGCTTCGTCGCAGCATTTATAGTAAGTGCTTGAGCGAACTCTTTTGAAAAGAAGAGTTCGGCGAGGAAGTATTTTGACATGATATGTCTTGTAGGTATACTCACGGGTCGTCCTGCAGAGGAGATGCCCATATCAATGGGTGATCAACTTCCCGAACTGTTGCAGCTACTCGAACGAGTTCGGCAGGCAATGAGCAGCGTCGTTCAGGCTTTATGGCCAGCCCTCTCCCTACCCGAGGGCCTCGGGGAGCTTGCGGAGAAGCTGCAGGGAGTGCGGCAGCGCTTCCGTTTGTGGAAGATTTCGGCTTGCCGTCAAGGTGCCAGGGAGGCTTGGGCCATGGTGAAGACGCGGTACAAGAAGGCGGATCCCAACCACATGGCCAAAGTTGGACCGGTGGGGCCCGATGGGAAGGAGATCCCTATGAGTTTAGTGTATAGCCAAGTAGAGTTGGCTGCTAAATTTTCCCAACAGGACTGTAAACTAGAAAGCCTGTTAGACGGGATTGAGGAGGAATACAATCAGTAAATTTGACAATGTATGTTATCCTTTAAAGTGACATGTGAAATGCCTTCTAGCCGGATTGTAGATCGTTTGTCTTTGCCGACCTTTTCGCTTCGACCTCGGGACCCTAGAGTCTGAAGTGTGTCCGAATACCTTTTTGGTTAAGAAACAACCGTGGTATGCATGGAGACCAGGCGTAGGGGTCATTAGTGCTTTATCAGACAAGTGCCCAACTAGTTATGTTATATTACATGGTTAGTAAGAAACATCTTCCAGGGAGAATAGTTCCGTTAAGGATTCCTTTCGCTGGGAGACATGCCCTAAAGTGCATGTCCGGACTGCAAAGAAAGTAGTAAAACATCTGGGGGCAAATAGATAAATAGGTAAAAAGTCATCTTTTAAGTCACCGACCGAATATTCCCTTAAGAACGCTAGCTTTCGGCTTCACCCAGTCTGAGGTACACATCCGGCTGACCCGGCAGTAACAATCGCAGAGGTGCTCCCTTTACCTCCTAGCCGAACAATCGGGAACGTAGG
Source organism: Triticum timopheevii (assembly GCA_963921465.1). Classification (NCBI taxonomy): domain Eukaryota; kingdom Viridiplantae; phylum Streptophyta; class Magnoliopsida; order Poales; family Poaceae; genus Triticum; species Triticum timopheevii. The sequence continues at coordinate 568,458,566 of OY997266.1, forward strand.
GGTAAGCACAGGAGCCAGGCAATCCAGATTGGCCAAAACTTAAGTCATATCGATGCATATAATGGCGAGTAAAAGGTACATGTGGAAGCTTGACACATGTGCTGGGCATAAAACCCGTATAATTGAGCTTCTGTAAAAGAAGCCCCCAGTAATAATGAGTGCGGATGGCACATCATGCGTATAATTGAGCTTCTGTAAAAGAAGCCCCCAGGAATAATGAGTGCGGATGGCACATCATGCGTATGCAAAGAATGCAAAAATAGGCCCGGAAGGGCTTTTAAGTGAAAAGGATAAAAAGAGAAACAAAAGACAGCCGAAGTGTAAAAGTTTGGATGGGGGGAGGGGACGAACTCTTAGTCCGGCTCTAGGCATAGAATCTTCGGAGGCGGGCTGCGTTCCATGGGTTCGGCTCGAGTCGGTGATCCGACGCATTTCGTAGACGGTATGCTCCGCCGGTCAGTACTTGATCGATAATGAAGGGGCCCTCCCATTTGGGCTTGAGCTTGTCCTTTTTCTTGTCCGGCAGGCGTAGAACTAGTTCACCAACGTTGTAAGGCTTGGCCCATACTTCTCTGCTTTGATATCTTCGGGCCTGCTGCTGATAGAATGCGGAACGAGCCTTCGCGACGTCACGTTCTTCCTCCAATGTGTCCAAGCTGTCCTGCCGATCAAGCTCGAGGTGAGTCATGAATAATGTCACAGGGCAAGACTGCCTCTGCGCCGTATACCATAAAAAATGGTGTGAATCTGGTAGTACGGTTAGGCGTTGTCCACAGCCCCTAGAGTACGGAGTCGAGCTCCTCGACCCATTGTGTGTCGGATTTGGTGAGTGACCTCACTAGTCTGGGTTTAATGCCGCTCATTATTAGACCATTTGCTCGTTCCACTTGACCGTTGGTTTGAGGGTGATAGACTGACGCATAAATGGCCCATTTTGCTATCCTGCCCGTTGCATCGCAGTTATTTATAATGTCATTGAGTGGTACTTCAGACGCCACTGTTATCGAGCACTCTTGAAAGTAGTGCCGGAGCTTTCGAGACGCCATGAACACCGCATATGCTATCTTCTGATAGTGCGGGTAACGGGATTTGCAGGGGGTTAACACAGTGGATACATAATACACTGGTTTTTGAAGAGGGAATTTATGCCCTTCTGTCGCTCGTTCGACGACGAGGACTGCGCTCACAACTTGATGTGTTGCTGCGATGTATAACAACATTGGTTCGCCCAGAGTGGGCGCAGCCAGGACCGGATTTGTTGCCAGTATGGCCTTTATTTCTTCGAGTCTGGCAGTGGCAGCATCCGTCCACTCGAAGTGTTCGGTGCGCCTGAGGAGGCGATAGAGGGGCAACGCCTTTTCTCCTAAACGGGTGATAAAGCGACTTAATGCTGCCATGCATCCTGTTAATTTTTGTATTTGTTTGAGGTCTTTTGGGATATCCAACTGTGACAGAGCTCGGATTTTGGCCGGATTTGCTTCAATTCCTCTACCGGATACAATGAAGCCCAGCAGCTTTCCGGCTGGTACGCCGAAAACGCATTTTTCCGGATTCAGCTTGATGTCTTATGCTCTGAGGTTGTTGAATGTGAGCCTCAAATCGTCTACTAAAGTTTCGACGTGTTTTGTTTTGACGACTACGTCGTCTACGTATGCCTCGATTGTTTTGCCGATCTGGGTGGCCAGACATGTTTGAATCATGCGCTGATATGATGCGCCGGCGTTTTTGAGTCCGAAGGGCATCGTGTTGAAGCAGAATGGTCCATATGGAGTGATAAATGCCGTTGCGGCTTGGTCTGCTTCCGCCATCTTGATTTGATGATAGCCGGAGTATGCGTCCAGGAAGCACAACGAATCGTGCCCTGCTGTGGCATCGATAATTTGATCGATGCGGGGGAGGGGGAAGGGATCCTTTGGGCAAGCTTTATTGAGGTCTTTAAAATCGACACAGAGGCGCCAGGATTTATCCTTCTTTGGTACCATCACCAAATTTGCTAGCCAGTCCGGATGTTTGATATCTCTAATGAATCCGGCTTCCAATAGTTTGGCTAGCTCTTCTCCCATTGCCTGTCTTTTGGGCTCGGAAAATCGTCGAAGAGCCTGTTTGACTGGCTTGAATCCTTTTAGGATGTTGAGGCTGTGTTCTGCCAACCTGCGAGGGATTCCGGGCATGTCTGAAGGATGCCAGGCGAAGATATCCCAATTTTCCCAAAGGAATTCGCGCAGTGCGGCGTCTACTTTGGGGTTCAACTGTGCCCCAATGGAGGCCGTCTTTGTTGGGTCCGTTGGATGGACCTGGAATTTTATTATCTCGTCTGCTGGTTTGAAGGAGGTGGACTTGGATCTTTTGTCGAGTATCACATCGTCCCCGTTCACCGTAGAGCGCAGCGCGGTGAGTTCCTCTGCCGCTAAGGCTTCGGATAGTGCCTCGAGGGCTAGTGCGGCTGTCTTGTTTTTGGCGTGGAGTGCTATGTCCGGATCACTAGCGAGAGTGATTATTCCGCTGGGCCCAGGCATTTTAAGCTTCATGTACCCGTAATGAGGTATTGCTTGAAAAATTGTGAATGCCTCTCGTCCTAATATGGCGTGATACCCACTGCTGAACGAGGCCACCTGGAACGTGACTTCTTCGAATCTGTAATTGTCCGGAGAGCCGAACACCACATCGAGTGTGATTTTTCCGGTGCAGCGCGCTTCCCGGCTAGGGATTATTCCTCTAAAGGTTGTGCTGCTTCGCTCAATACGGCTCCAATCGATTTCCATTTTTCGCAGAGTTTCCTCGTAAATGAGGTTTAGTCCACTGCCGCCGTCCATGAGGACTTTTGTCAGTCGAAAGCCGTCCACTATGGGACTAAGTACCAGTGCGGCTGGGGCTCTGGTTGTTCGGAATGTGGGCTCGTCGCTGCCATTGAAGGTAATGGCTGTGTCGCTCCATGGATTTGCTGTTGCTACTTGGTAGACTTCGGCGAGTTCGCGGATTGATCGTTTTCGCATATTATTTGATGCGAAAGTCTCGAAGACTGTTGATACCGTGCTGGTATTGTTGGAGTGGTTTCCCGGAGCTAGAAGCTCTTCGCCACTTTTGGCCACCTGCCGTAATATCCAACATGCTCGAAGGCTATGTGTTGGGACGGCTCCCTCTGTATTATGAAGCTTACAGGGTCCATTGAGCCATCCCTCCAGTACGGTTCCGTTTCCCTGATTGGGTTTTTGTTTTTTCGTTTTTGCATCTGGGGCCTGAGTGTAAGGCGCCCTTTTACTGCGGACTGGGTTTGGGGCCGGATTATCCCAAAATTGATTTTCGGTTTTCCGGAAACTCTCCATCGCATAGTACTTTCGTACAATGGATGCCAGATCGGTGAAGCACGTAATTTTGCGACGATCAATGGCGTTTAGTATTCCCTTGTCCGTGCAGTTATTGCGGAAGATTGATATTGCGTTTTCCTCTCGGCAGTCCTTTATCCTGTCCATAACCAGGAGGAATCTGGCCCAGTAGTGATGTACTGTTTCTGTAGGCTCTTGCCGTATTAGAGATAGATCGCATATGTCTGGGCGGGTGGGTGGAATAAAATCCGGATCCCTGCCCATCTTGAGGCTCAAAGGCCAAGGGGTTTCCGAATTCGAAAGTGTGGTTTGCTGGGGACAATCCAGCGAGTCTGGGGCGATGCATGATTTTAAGTTCGATGCTCGATCGAAGTCCGTCCCTCCGCGGGAATCCGGCATGGAGGGTTCGGGAATCCGGACATGAATTGTTTTCAACACTGGCAAAGAGTTGTCGTATTGCTCTTCCACCACTGCGACATGGTGGGTGGCCTGGGGAGAGTTAATCTCTCTCAGATCGGTTTTAAGCCCAATCTGGTTGTAGTCCGTAGCGACTCCCAGGGCGGCGATGCGATCCAAGAGCTCGTTAACAGACGAGAGCTCTATTGGATCTAACTGTTCGGCAGCTTTAGGGCTGACGCGAAGATTGCTTTCGACGACTTGAGAAGTCATTGCCGAAGCGGCGGCCGGACAGGCGATCATGAGAAAACCACCAAGCCGGATAGTTTGGCCGGCGGCCAAGGCCCCTCCGTCGAAAATACCGTCTTTGAAGACGGGTAGAGGCATCCGCTCTATCGGTGACGACACAGAGGAACTCTCAATGAAAGCACCAATGTCGGTGTCAAAACCGGCGGATCTCGGGCAGGGGGTCCCGAACTGTGCGTCTAGGCGGATGGTAACAGGAGACGAGGGACACGATGTTTTTACCCAGGTTCGGGCCCTCTCGATGGAGGTAAAACCCTACGTCCTGCTTGATTAATATTGATGATATGGGTAGTACAAGAGTAGATCTACCACGAGATCAAGGAGGCTAAACCCTAGAAGCTAGCCTATGGTATGATTGTTGTAATGTATGTTGTCCTACGGACTAAAGCCCTTAGGTTTATATAGACACCGGGGAGGGCTAGGGTTACACAGATTCGGTTACAATGGTAGGAGATCTACATATCCGTATTGCCAAGCTTGCCTTCCACGCCAAGGAAAGTCCCATCCGGACATGGGACGGAGTCTTCAATCTTGTATCTTCGTAGTCTTGGAGTCCGGCGGACATTGATAGTCCGGCTGTCCGGACACCCCCTAGTCCAGGACTCCCTCACCTGTGCTCCACATGATAATCAAATTGAGGTCCGAGAGCAGGCGGAGGAACTAGAATGGGCCATCTGACAGTGACAAGCTCGCCTTGATAAAATGCTTGCTCAATGGTGTGTGGCCTTGGAGGCGGTACAGGAGCAGTGGTATTAACAAGGGCTTCAGGCTGCACATTGGTGGCAGGTGCGTCATTTGCTTCAGACACCACGTTCACTGGAGGCACCACATTAGCTTCTGCCATGATAAGGTCATTGGCTTCAGTAGTGTTGTTGGTGGCCGCCTCAGTATTTTCAACCTCCACTTGAGTAGCTCAAGGGTTTGACACATTCTCCTCGAGAACATCTTCTTGGTTGGTAGGGGGTGTGGCAACACGGTCTTCTTCTTCTTCACGGGTTTCTTGTTGTTCTGCGGCTGATGTAGTTGGTGTATCTTCAGCAACTTTGGCTTCAGATTCAGAGAGGTTCACAGTGGGAGTGGCTTCAGGAAACACTTGTCGTGTAACTGAGTTGTCTTGCACTTCTCCTTCTGGAACACTTGATGGAGCGACTTGTGGCCTTGGTCCTTTGCGAAGCCTGCGAAATGCGGGTGACGCTTTTGGAGAGGGAGTTGGCTGGACCACATAGTCGTCATCATCAAGTACCGGATTGGTGACTTGAGGTGGGGAGTACTTGGTGAGCTTCGACTTGGAGTTTCTTGTTGTGGGTGATCAGCCCATGAAGCATCCTGATTGATTGGCGTCAAAGGACGACAAATGCTGATGAGTTCGTTGTTCGTGAGAATAGGCGATGATACCATTTGGCGCTCGATCCGAGGAAGGACTTCATCATCATCTACATTGTCTTTGGGACCAATGTCTTTAGCTGTGATGGGATTAACAGCTGGAACTTCTTCAGCTGCAGGAGCCTCTGTGGAAGCAGGCTCGTGAACTATTAACTGACGCTCTTCGTGTTCGGATGCCGGACGAGCATCCGAGAGGGGCTCGACAAGAAGGGGCTCTGAACGAGCAGCCCGATCTTTCTTCTTTGTCTTTATCTTCTTGGTCTTGGGAGCATCATCAGTGGTGTTCATGAACTTGCGCTTTCTGGCTTCGGCTTCAGCTGCCCTTGTTTTCTTAAGTTCCGAAGCCGCTGTGGGGACCTTAGGCTTCGAGCCTGTCATGCTAGCAGGGAAGATAATGCGAGGTGCTTCCCGCCCTGATGCTTCATCTTGTGCCACAGCAGGCTTCTTCTTCTTGGCAGCCAGCTTGGGGTCTATGCTAGGACGCCCAAGTGCCTTGCGTTTCTCAGCTTCATTGTAAGCTTGAACACATTTGGCAGGGAGGTTTTTCATTCGCTCGTGTGATCTTTTGGCTTCTTCACGTTTCTTGTGAAATGCCTCCTTGAGGTCATGCAACATAAGCTTGAAGTTTTGAACATCAGCCACACTGAACGTGGCCATGTGCTTCTTGAACTGGGCTTTCTCATAGTAAATTTTGTTCTTCAGTTTAACAATTTTCTGAGCCAGAGCCAGCTCAGGAGCAATGGCGCCTTGGAAGGCGACGCTGATGCCAATTGGGAGCTGAAGATCATCAAAACTGAGGTTTGGGTTGTCAAACCACTTATCAATGAAATTGTCCAGAATGTTCACATCGAAAAGGGGCAGATCGTTGAAGATCTCCGCCTCTTGCTTCCTCTTAATCAGCTGCTCAAGGGCATCATCACCACACTCATCACCAGTTGAAAAATCAATAGCTTCATTCTCGTTTCGCAGCACGGCAGCTGGGGTCAGTGCTTGATTAGAACTCTTGACAATTTTCTTCTGGGGATTCTCTTTCTTCTTGGAGACTCGAGATAGATCTTCAGAATTAATACTTGGTGCAGGAGGAGTAGTTGCCAATGGCTTCACATGTGAAGCTTTTGGTGCAGCAGAAGGTTTTGAAGCCTTAGTTTTCTTCTGCTTCTGTGGCTTAGGAGGAGCTGGCGCTTCATCAGAATCTGCGTCATCAGCTGAGTGATCCACATTAGCACCTTGGACTGCAATGTGAGTGATGAGGCCTTCGAGGTTGTAGAAGGGGCCGATTCTGTTTTCATTGGCTTCACGGGTGCCATCATCCCGAGGAGCAGATGGACTGGGGTTGAAGTCAAGTCCAAATGCCTTCTTGTTCTTCACAGCAGAATCTTTGGCAAACTTGAAGTTGCGCTTGAATAGGTTGTCTTCGCGACACCATAGCAAAGAAGATGTGCCAGCATTCTCTGGCTGTGGTCCGCGAACCATGCACGGATAGAAGCCTTGATCAATAGCTTCAGACAGGGACTGGGGTTGAAGATTTTTGTATAAGATATCTCCCCAGGTCTGCTTGATGGCATTCTTCTCAGCACACTCAGCCATGACAAATCTGTACTTGTACCATTCTTCAGCCCAATATCTTCGAATCCATTGGATTCGAGTTTTGCGTTCACCATAAGTTTCTTCAGGGTCTGTCTTGTACAGTTCGTGCAGATCTGGTGGCAAATCTTTGGATGTATTCCCACGGCGCTGTTTGCCACCCTTTCTAGCTGACTTATCTGTTGCCATGAATCTTAAACTAAATGGCTTCAGAACTTGCAAAGGCTTCCGTCTGCTGGTCAAACAAGAACTGGCTTCAGGTGAATGAATGTGACGCTGTAAGAATTCTGCAAATGAATGCATACTATGAGAACCAAGGGATTCTCCCACGGACATGTACCTATGACAGCATTAGAGATGCGAGGGAAGGGGAAGAGGTCATAAGCATTCTCAGAAGATTTTTGAAGATAAATCAGCTTGAAGACATTGACCTCATAGCGCGAAGACATTCACTTATTTGGTGAGAGTTGGTTCCAGATTTGTACGAATCCAAGAATAGGTACAAGTGAGGAATCTAACTTGTAGTGAAGCATAAGTGAATAGACTAGGCATAATATGAGATGCAGAACAGGATAGATTCAACTTTGGAAGCATAGAAACCACTTTTGGTAGGGAAGGATGAATCTATCAGATCAAAAAGACAGTAAAAAGTAAGTTTTAATTACCACACGAAGAACTGCTAGACAGAACGGAGTTGGAGGCCGAGCAGTTCAATCTCCCGTGCCCTAGCTTGGCGACGAAAGACACCTACATCGGCGGCGGAGAAGACGAGGTCCGCGGCCGCCTTGATGATGGCGTCGGTGAGGTCGCGACAGCTAAGCGCTTCGTTGCCGGCGTCGTCAAGAGCTAGCAGTGGCACTAGGGTTTGTGTGAGGTGGCGAGTTGGGAGAAGGATTTGACCGCGATGAGATGTGTATTTATAAGGAAAGGGACGGCACAACGCAATTACGCAGGTGCCCCTGGCGGTTCACATCTGAAGGGAACATGGCAAACATGCAACACATTGGAAGTTGTTCCATGTTCCCATGCACGCCTGGACTGTCGGGGTGGTCGTTCCGGCTTCTCCGATTTTCAGGCAATAAGGATATAGCATTAAAACAGATGTAATTCTTGTCTCTGCATCTTCCGCTGACAAGGACGCAGAGAAGACATTCGACGGTTTCAATAGAATGCATATGATTTGGATAGATAGAATTTGAGGTAGAAGCATAGAAGAGGTTAGGGTCCGATCACATTCACTTAGATCAAAAGATTCAAGCAAGAAGTCATAGCTATAAGTGAATGCTATAGAGGACAGAACACAAATATGTATATATATCCTAGTATAAGATCAAATCAACAAGGTAAAGATAATCATGAACTTAAGTCAAGGATGAAGACAAATCAAATGCGAAGACTTTGCAATTATAACGCCAAGAAAAACACTTCAAACAAAAGTTTGGTGGTGGCGTTACCCACCGTATAGGAAGTATTAGACCCAGACACGACGCACAATTATCGTGGCGCTCCGAAGTCAAATTCTGCATTAATGTATTGACACTTAGAGTGTATGTCTTCATTGATTGAAGATATACATTACTTCATGTGTTGCACATCTAAGTCATCAATATGCATAAGTATTAGGATGTGTGTCCAATCATAGGACATTTGAGGATTCCAAGATATTTAGCTCACACCGCAACTTGCAAAACCTTTTCTCATCCAAGGGCTTTGTGAAGATATCTGCCAATTGCTCTTCAGTGTTGACGTGAATGATATCAATATCTTCCTTCATGACATGATCTTTGAGAAAGTGATGACGAATTTCAATGTGCTTTGTCTTCGAGTGCTGAATTGGGTTGTTGGCAATCTTGATGGCGCTTTCATTCTCGCAATAGAGTGGCACATGCTTCAGGTGAACACCATAATCCTTGAGAGTTTGCTTCATCCAGAGAAGCTGAGCACAGCAAGATCCAGCAGCAATGTATTCAGATTCAGCAGTGGAGAGAGATACACAGTTCTGCTTCTTTGAAGACCAACAGACAAGTGATCGTCCCAAAAAGTGAAATGTGCCTGTTGTGGACTTGCGATCAACCTTGTCACCAGCATAATCAACATCTGAGAATCCAACTAGATCAAACTCTGAGCCCTTTGGATACCATAATCCTAGTGTTGGGGTGTAAGCCAAATATCAAAGAATTTGCTTCATAGCTAAGTTATGCGATTCCTTTGTTGCCACTTGGAATCGAGCACACATGCAAACACTAAGCATTATATCTGGCCTAGATGCACATAAATAAATTAAAGAACCAATCATGAAGCAATATACCTTTTGATTGAACTCTTTACCATTTGCGTCGGGACTCAGATGACTTTTGGTTGGCATTGGCGTCGTGTATCCTTTGCAGTCTTGCATTCCAAACTTCTTCAGGCAATCTTTGAGGTATTTTTCTTGAGAAATGAAGATGTTGTTGGGTTGCTGACGGATTTAGAGACCCAGGAAGAACTTCAGCTCACCCATCATGGACATCTGATATTGCTCTTGCATCATGTGACCAAACTCATCACTGTATTTCTTGTCAGTGCAGGCGAAGATAATGTCATCCACATAGATTTGGCACACAAATAGTTCACCATCATATGTCTTCGTGAAGAGTGTAGGATCTAGTGAACCAGGTTTGAACCCTTTGCTCTTCAGGAAGTCTTTGAGTGTGTCATACCACGCACGAGGGGCTTGTTGAGGCCATACAATGCCTTATTGAGCTTGTATACCATATCAGGATGTTTTGGATCTTCAAAGCCAGGAGTTTGTGCAACATATACTTCTTCTTCAATCTTTCCATTGAGAAAGGCACTCTTCACATCCATTTGATACAGAAGGATGTTCTGATGATTTGCATAGGCTAGCAGTATGCGAATGGCTTCAAGCCTAGCCACCGGAGCAAATGTTTCATCGAAGTCAATACCTTCAACTTGAGTATATCCTTGAGCAACGAGAGGAGCCTTGTTTCTGACAAGTTGACCATGCTCATCTTGCTTGTTGCGATATATCCATTTGATGCCAATGATATTGTGCTTACGAGGATCTGGACGCTTCACAAATTCCCACACATTGTTCAGCTCGAACTGTTGAAGCTCTTCTTGCATAGCTTGAATCCATTCAGGTTCCATGAAGGCTTCAGCAACTTTCTTGGGTTCAGAGATTGAGATGAATGCAAAGTGCCCATAGAAATTTGCTAGTTGTGTTGCTCTTGAATGAGTGAGTGGACCAGGTGCATTGATGCTATCTATTATCTTCTCAATCTGTACATCATTTGCGACACGAGGATGAACTGGACGAAGATTTTGCTCATGCTGATCAATGTCATCATTTGGAGGATTTTCTTCAGGCTGAGCATTGTCTTTAGGTTGATTAGGTGCAGAAATAATAAGTTCCTCTTCAGTCTGAGCCTCAGAAGGTATGATCTCTCTAGTTCCCATTTGTTTGATTGATTACTAGGAGGTACTTAATCTAGCACATTTGGCAGGTGCTCTCTTTGCGAGCCGTTAGTCTCATCGAACCGCACATCCATAGTTTCAACCACTTTATAGTGAAAGAGGTTGAAGACTCTGTAGGAGTGCGAATCCTTTCCATAACCAAGCATAAAACCTTCATGTGCTTTCGGTGCAAATTTTGAAGTGTGATGTGGATCCTTGATCCAGCACCTAGCACCAAATACTCTGAAGCAACTGACATTTGACTTCTTACCAGTTAGGAGTTCATAGGATGTCTTCTTCAGAAGCTTGTAAAGATAAACACGGTTGATGATGTGGCATGCAGTATCAATGGCTTCAGGCCAGAACTTCCTTGGAGTCTTGTACTCATCAAGCATCGTTCGAGCCATCTCGATAAGGGTTCTATTCTTGCGCTCCATGATGCCATTCTGCTGAGGTGTGTATGGAGTAGAGAACTCATGAGTGATGCCCAAGGTATCCAGATAAAGGTCGAGGCCGGTGTTCTTAAATTATGTGCCGTTGTCACTTCTGATATGCTTGATCTTGACGCCATAGTTCGTCATGGCGCGATTGGCAAAGCATCTGAAGATATCCTGCACTTCATTCTTGTAGAGGATTATATGCACCCAAGTATATCTTGAATAATCATCAACAATGACGAAGCCATAGAGACAAGCAGTGGTAGTGAGAGTAGAGTAGTGAGTAGGTCCAAATAAATCCATGTGTAGCAGCTCGAAGGGTTGAGATGTAGTCATGATTGTCTTGGAGGGATGCTTGGCCCTAGTCATCTTTCCAGCTTCGCAGGCACCACACAGATGATCCTTCTTGAACTTGACGCCCTCGATACCCACGACATGCTTCTTCTCCGCGAGAGTGTGCAAGTTCCTCATGCCAGCATGCCCTAGCCTTCGATGGCAAAGCCAGCATTCTGAAGCTTTTGCTAGAAGACATACGTCCATCTGTGGTCCTGCTGAGAAATCTACCATATACAGATCATCTTTCCGATACCCTTCAAAGACTAGAGACTTGTCAGATTCCATTAGAACAAGGCAACGATATTTTCCAAATAGCACAATCATGTTTAAGTCACAAAGCATTGAGACAGACATTAAGTTGAAACCAAGGGATTCAACAAGCATCACTTTATCCATGTGTTGATCCCTTGTTATTGCAACTCTACCTAGACCCAATACCTTGCTTTTACCAGTGTCAGCAAATGTGATGTGACTCTTGTCTGATGGACGTAGCGTTGAATCCATCAGTAGACTTTGATCGCTAGTCATGTGGTTAGTGCATCCACTGTCTGTCATGGAATTAACACGTCAGATGTCCTAGTGAGAGGACATAGTCGTGGAGCCATTGCAACAAGATTAGCTTAAAGGGGTTAAAAGGGAGTTTATACTGGTTCGGCCCCTTGCGGAGAAGTTAAAAGCCTATGATCCAGTTGTGGTGGAATTGATGGGGTCTCGATGAGCAGGGAGCGAATCCGCTTTACCTATCTCTTGAGTTGTTGTTTTCTTGTCCCTGAACCGCCGCCGGGTCGTCCCTTTATATACATAAGTTGATGCCCGGCGGTTTACAGAATACCGAGGCCGGCTCATACACGTGTCCGGCTCGGTTTCTACCTTTTCCTAACTTACAACACAAGTTACATATCTCATGGCGGTTTATGTTTATGGGCCCTACTCCGCCCTTGGGCTCTAGGCCTCTAAGCTTCAATAGTAAAGCGCCGTATTCCTTGTCTTCATGGGCTTCAGTACGGATGAGCATAACCCGGCCTCTCCTGGGCGGTTTATACTCAGTTGTTATATCCCTAACATTAGGCCCCAGATTGATTTGAACCTGTTCATGTCAATCTTCAATCCTTAGAAAAACTCCTTGATATTCAAAGAATCTTGTAAACCGCCATGAAATCCTTTCCATATGCACTTGGTAAACCTATCGGAGTAATGGGCCACAGGTAGGCTCACCCGAGTCCCTGGATTTATCAAGACTTTGGGCCAGCTCTGCCTAGCTGGGCCCCAAGCTGAAGCTCCGCCCTCTGGGGCCGGCTGGCTCAGCGGCCGGCTGCCAGAGGGCGGCCATCCCAAGACTACGGCGCTCTGGGTGGCCGGCTCCTGGCGGCTGCCCTCCAGAGAGGGCGGCAACGAGCTGGCGGCCACCTCACGACTACGGGGCGGCCGAGCTCCCATCGAGAGTACAAGTCAAAGCATGGCTACAGTGAGGAACGACGCCTCCCACGCTCGAGACGGGCGTGGCTATAGTGCTCCATACAGACGGAGATCTCCGCACGACGGAGCACTGTGCCATATCTACCCTAACGTTGCTCCGGGCAGGCGGAGCCCTGTTCCCCACGACGGCTTGTCGGTACGGCCTGCCAGAGGCGGGCCCTATCGGGTAGTGACCCCAAGGAAGACGGCGGAAGCTCAACCAGGCGGATTAGAGAGGGGCCGGCCTCCAGCAGGCGGCCGTCCCTTGTCCCGAGGCGAGCACGCCATCAAGCTGATAAGACCAGGTGTGGCTACAGTGTCCTCCCACCAGGCGGCGGGACTATAGTCACGCTAAGATGACCAAGCCCCTGTCACCAACGACACGGCTACAGTGAGCAGCCACCAACTAGTCGGCGGGGCCCACCAAGCGGCGGGCCCCAGCGGTCGGCGGAGAAGCCGGAGGCTGGAGACACTGACAGCCGGGCCCAGTAGCCGGCCAGATTACCATTGTACCCCTGGGGGGTAGGCCTATATAAACTCCCCACGCCACCCATGCAAAGGTTCCCACTCCATTAGAACTAGCCTTCCCCCTAGAGCAGGAAGAGAGCTAAGCCTTGCCTCCTTCTGCCTTTAGCACACAGCTCGAGGAGCACCATTGTATCACTTGTGCCTTAGTGATCATGCGGACACCCCCGCAGAGCAGGACTAGGGGTGTTATCTCCTAGGAGAGCCCCGAACCTGGGACCCCCGACAAAACCGTTGTGACATCATCTTTTAAGGTTGTAATAAATCACCGTGACATCATCTCTATATAAAAACCTGTAAATACATCCTTTTCATTAATGACCCTCCGAAAACTGAGGCGACATCTGTGCCAGATATCCATTTTTGTGTTCCTCGATTCACGTGCCTGTCACTTATCCCTTCACCTTATAAATATGGCTAAGGGTCATTCTTTCATTTCCCCTTCGTGCCCCTTTGCGTCATCGTCTTCCTCGCGTCGCCTTATGAATCTGATAGTAAAGGCAATCAACAGTAGTTTAGCATCCCTTTCCAATCACAGAAGATACCTTTCTCTGCATAAGATCCCATCTGAGCATATGTGTTCCTCTGCTGTCGCGATTTTAGGTTTAAAATTTATCTCCTTTTTAGAACTGCAGTAGATCCAAAATTACAACACCAACCTGTGAAATCTGTTTGTATAACACTTAGGAATTTTTCAGATCTGTAACTTCCACACCATTGTAGGCGGTTTATACTTTTTAGAAAATGACAACCCACCAGGTACCATTAGCCCTCTTTTTAAATCGCCAACTCATCCTTAATATAAACTCCGGGTTATCATGCGCATAGGTTTCAATTTGTTTTTCCTGTCTTTTAAATCGGATTACCTGTATAAATCAAAACCTTAAACCAGCCTTGGTCCTCTTTTCCAGGTTCCTGTTCAAATGGCCAAAATGTTTTATGCTTGCAATTGGGTTCCTTCCCGGGTTACTGAAGAGCAACTGACTGGGTATGTTGTGACTGGTGCTTTAGTGAGCAAGGAAACCATCCACTGGAGAGTCCCCGGTTTAGAAAATCCTCCTAAGCCTAAGAATGACGAAGTGATTGTTTTCACTAATCATCTGAATTGAGGGTTCAGCCCTCCCGGATCAAAAAATTTCCTTGATGTGCTTCCAGCTTCCAACTCCACCCTCAAGATATTGGACCAAACTCTGTGTCCAATATTTGCGATTTCCAAGTGTTTTGTGAGGTCTATCTTCAGGAAGAACCCACAATTGAACTGTTCAGAGATTTCTTTTATTTGAACCGTCGCACAGAGTTCACAGACGGACCCAACACTAAGCTTGGTGGGATGGCAATTCAAAAGAGGAGGGATGTCAGTTTCCCTCACGCCAAGCTTCATAGTCACCCCAAGGACTGGAATCAGACTTGGTTTTATTGTAGAGACACATCTCCAACTGGCGAAAATCCTCTACCGGGTTACCGCCCTCACCGTCTTAGCAATACTCATCTGTTCCCTCAGAGGCTGACTGCCAAGGAACGGTCCAACTATGTACCACAACTCTCAAAGCTCAGAGCCTTCATGGCAAACGGTTTAATGGGTGTTGACTTCGTCTGCTGCTAGATATCTTGGAGCGTTCTGCCTTTAAGTCGGCGCCCCGGTTTAATGTGTAAGTACACGGGGGACTTAAAAGATCCTCAACTTCATATTGATATTCAGCTAATAGAGGATGAAGTTACTGAAGCTATTAAGAAAATACTGAATGAACCGGAAGCTGTCTGCAGCCAAGTAGGGCTTAGTCCCTTCTACACTTCCAATAAACCGCCAGCTGTAAGAATTGCCTCATTTTTATCTTAATCCTTCCTTTATTAAATATTCCTTTATAATTTATTATCCATCTGTGCAGGGCGATGATCCATTCTGGAAGAAGAAATCACAAGATAAACCGACAAAGCCCCAGGATAAACCAGCAAGAGCATCCCGCAGCAAGACTAAGGCCATAAAGAAGCCAGTGAAGAAGAAAACTGCCGAACCCTCTAATTTGCCCAATAATGAAGAGCTTGATGACCCGGACTGAGAGGTAGAATTAGATTCTCTTGGTTCTTTTTTCATACACCTCATTGACAATGATTATTATCAGGATGATGCGGAAGCTAGCCACGCTGGTGATGTAGAGGTAATTGTTCTATCCTCCGATTCAAATCATGTGCCAGTACCAAAACTTCGTCGAGCAGTCCAGAAAGTAAAACATTCACACCCTCTTGCTCATTTGGATCCACACTTTTCTTTGAAGACACAGCAGCAAGAAGCTCGCCGCACAACCCGACACAGTGGTCACGTGGTTACCTCTTCCGGTTTACCATATTCCCCGGTTCGGAAGCGTCGTTGATACGTCCATTTTGCATCATGCTTTTATATCAATATTTATTGCATTATGGGCTGTTATTACACATTATATCTCAATACATATGGCATTCTCTCTTATTTTACAAGGTTTACCATGAAGAGGGGGAAAGCAAACAACTGGAATTCTGGCTGGAAAAGGAGCAAACATTGGAAACCTATTCTGCACTGCTCCAAATATCCTGAAACTCCACGAAACCTGTTTTTGGAATTAATAAGAATTATTGAGCGGAAGAAATACATCAGGGGGCCCACACCCTGGCCAAGAGGGTGGGGGCGCGCCCACCCCTACTGGGCGCGCCCCCTGTCTCCTGGGCCCCCTGGTGGCCCCTCGGTGTGCATCTTCTGCTATATGAGGGCTTTTACCCTGGAAAAAATCGTGGGCAAGCTTACGAGACGAAACTCCGCTGCCACGAGGCGGAACTTTGGCAGAACCAATCTAGGGCTCTGGCGGAGCTGTTCTGCCGGGGACACTTCCCTCCGGGAGGGGGAAATCATCACCAACGTCATCACCAACGATCCTCTCATCGGGAGGGGGTCAATCTCCATTAACATCTTCACCAGTACCATCTCCTCTCAAAACCCTAGTTCATCTCTTGTATCCAATCTTGTATCAAAACCACAAATTGGTACCTGTGGGTTGCTAGTAGTGTTGATTACTCCTTGTAGTTGATGCTAATTGGTTTACTTGGTGGAAGATCATATGTTCAGATACTTTATGCATATTATTACTCCTCTGATTATGAACATGAATATGCTTTGTGAGTAGTTATGTTTGTTCCTGAAGACATGGGTGAAGTCTTGCTATTCGTAGTCATGTGAATTTGGTATTCGTTCGATATTTTGATGAGATGTATGTTGTCTTTCCTCTAGTGGTGTTATGTGAACGTCGACTACGTGACACTTCACCATTATTTGGGCCTAGAGGAAGGCATAGGGAAGTAATAAGTAGATGATGGGTTGCTAGAGTGACGGAAGCTTAAACCCTAGTTTATGCATTGCTTCGTTAGGGGCTGATTTGGATCCATATGTTTAATGTTGTGGTTAGGTTTACCTTAATACTTCTTTTGTAGTTGCGGATGCTTGCAATAGGCGTTAATCATAAGTGGGATGCTTGTCCAAGTAAGGGAAGTACCCAAGCACCGGTCCACTCACATATCAAATTATCAAAGTACTGAACGTGAATCATATGAACGTGATGAAAACTAGCTTGATGATAATTCCCATGTGTCCTCGGGAGCTCCTTTCTCATTATAAGAAATTATCCAGGATTATCCTTTGCTACATAAAGGATTGGGCCACCTTGCTGCACTTTATTTACTTGTTACTCGTTGCAATTTATCTTATCACAAAACTATCTATCACCTACAATTTCAGTGCTTGCAGAGAAAACCTTACTGAAAACAGCTTATCATTTCCTTCTGCTCCTCGTAGGTTCGACACTCTTACTTATAGAAAGGACTACGATATATCCCCTACACTTGTGGGTCATCAAGACTCTTTTTTGGCACCGTTGCCGGGGAGTGTAGCGCCTTTGGTGAGTGGAACTTGGTAAGGAAACATTTATATAGTGTGCTGAAATTTTCTATTACTTGTCACTATGGAAACTAATACTTTGAGGGGCTTGTTCGGGGTATCTTCACCCCGACCGAAAGAGAAAAGAGTTGCTCCTCAACCTACTGAACTTTTTGAAAATATTTACTTTGAGATTCCTTCGGGTATGATAGAGAAACTACTAGCTAATCCATTTGCAGGAGATGGAACATTGCATCCCGATTTACACCTTATCTTTGTGGATGAAGTTTGTGGATTATTTGAGCTTGCAGGTATTCCCGATGATGTTGTCAAAAGGAAGGTCTTCCCTTTATCTTTGAAGGGAGATGCATTATACATGGTATAGGCTATGTGATGATACGAGATCTTGGAATTATAAGCGATTGAAGTTGGAATTTCACCAGAAGTTCTGTCCTATGCATTTTGTTCATCGTGATCGTAATTACATATAATTTCTGGCCTCACTTAGAAGAAAGCATCGCTCAAGCTTTGGGGAGGGTTAAATCAATGTTATATTCATGCCCCAATCATGAGCTCTCCCAGGAAATGATTATTCAAAAATTTTATGCTCGGCTTTCTCTCAATTATCGCAACCTACTCGATACTTCCTGTGCTGGTTCTTATATGCTGAAGACTATTGATTTCAAATGGGACTTATTGGTAAGAATTAAACGCAACTCTGAAGATTGGGGTTCCGACGATGGTAAGGAGTCAGGTATGACATCTAAATTTGATTGTGTTAAATCTTTTATGGATACCGATGCTTTTCGTGGATTTAGCGCTAAATATGGACTTGACTCTAAGATAGTAGCTTCTTCTTTCTGTGAATCTTTTGCTACTCACGTTGATCTCCCTAAAGAGAAGTGGTTTAAATATAATCCTCCTGTGGAAGTGAAAGTAGTTGCACCTATTACAGTTGAAGAAAAGACTATCACCTATAGTGATCCTATTGTTCCTACTACTTTTGTTGAGAAACCCCCATTTCCTGTTAGGATAAAGGATCATGCTAAAACTTCAACTGTTGTTCGTAAGAGTAATACTAGGACTTATACACCTCCTGAGCCAATCAAAGTTGAACCTAGTATTGCTATGGTTAAAGATCTCTTGGATGATGATTTAGATGGGCATGTTATTTATTTCTGCGGTGAGACTGCTAATATTGCTAGACCAGATACTAAGATACATAGACCTGTCGTAGGCATGCCCGTTATTTCTGTCAAAATAGGAGATCATTGTTATCATGGTTTATGTGATATGGGTGCTAGTGCTAGTACAATACCTTATACCTTATATAAGAAATTATACATGACATTGCACCCGTTGAATTAGAAGACATTGATGTTACTATTAAGCTTGCTAATAGGGATACCATTAAACCAGTTGGGATAATTAGAGATGTTGAAGTCTTGTGTGGGAAGGTTAAATATCCTGATGATTTTCTTGTTCTTGGTTCCCCACAAGATGACTTTTGTCCCATTATTTTTGGTAGACCCTTCTTGAATACAACTAGTGCTAAGATTGATTGTGAAAAAGATAATGTCACCATTGGCTTAGATGGTATGTCTCATGAGTTTAATTTTGCTAAGTTTCCTAGACAACCTCGTGATAGCAAACCACCTAGTAAAGATGAGATTATTGGTCTTGCTTCCATTGCCGTGCCTCCAACTGATCCGTTAGAACAATATTTGCTAAACCATGAAAATGATATGTTTATGAAGGAAAGAAGGGAAATAGATGAAGTGTTCCTTAAACAGGAACCTGTGCTGAAACATAACCTTCCCGTTGAAATTCTTGGGGATTCCCCTCCACCCAACGGTGATCCCGTGTTTGAACTCAAACCATTACCTGATAATCTTAAGTATGCTTATCTTGATGAAAAGAAAATATATCCTGTTATTATTAGTGCTAACCTTTCAGAATAAGAAGAAGAAAGATTATTGTAAACTCTGAAGAAGCACCGAGCTGCTATTGGATATACTCTGGATGATCTTAAGGGCATTAGTCCCACATTATGCCAACACAAAATTACAATGGAGAAAGATGTCAAACCAGTTAGAGATCCTCAATGACGACTGAATCCCAAGATGAAAGAAGTGGTAAGAAAGGAGATACTAAAGCTCCTTGAGGCAGGTATAATTTATCACGTTGCTGATAGTGATTGGGTAAGCCATGTCCATTGTGTTCCTAAAAAGGGAGGTATTACCGTTGTTCCTAATGATAAAGATGAACTGATCCCGCAAAGAATTATTACAGGTTATAGGATGGTAATTGATTTTCGTAAATTAAATAAGGCTACTAAGAAAGATCATTACCCTTTACCTTTTATTGATCAAATGCTAGAAAGACTATCCAAACACACACATTTTTGCTTTCTAGATGGTTATTCTGGTTTCTCTCAAACACCTGTGTCAGCGGGGGATCAATCAAAAACTACTTTTACTTGCCCTTTCGGTACTTTTGCTTATAGACATATGCCTTTTGGTTTATGTAATGCACCTGCTACCTTTCAAAGATGCATGATGGCTATATTCTCTGATTTTTGTGAAAAGATTTGTGAGGTATTCATGGATGACTTCTCTGTTTATGGATCCTCTTTTGATGATTGTTTGAGCAACCTTGATCGAGTTTTACAGAGATGCGAAGACACTAGTCTCTCATGAATTGGGAAAAGTGTCACTTTATGGTTAATGAAGGCATTGTCTTGGGGCATAAGATTTCCGAGAGAGGTATTGAAGTTGACAAAGCCAAAGTTTATGCTATTGAAAAGATGCCATGTCCCAAGGACATAAAATGTATAAGAAGTTTCCTTGGTCATGCCGGATTCTATAGGAGGTTCATTAAGGACTTCTCTAAAATCTCTAGGCCTCGGACTAATTTATTGCAAAAAGATATTCCTTTTGTCTTTGATGATGATTGTGTAGAAGCATTTGAAATACTTAAGAAAGGTTTGATCACGGCACCTATTGTTCAGCCACCTGATTGGAATTTACCTTTTGAAATTATGTGTGATGCTAGTGATTATGCTGTAGGTGCTGTTCTAGGGAAAAGAGTTGATAAGAAATTGAATGTTATCCAGTATGCTAGTAAGACTCTTGATACTGCCTAGAGAAATTATGCTACTACTGAAAAAGAGTTCTTAGCAGTTGTGTTTGCATGTGACAAGTTTAGACCTTATATTGTTGATTCCAAAGTTACTATTGTTGGAAATATGCCCTAGAGGCAATAATAAAAGTATTATTATATTTCCTTGTTCGTGATAATTGTCTTTTATTCATGCTATAACTGTATTATCCGGAAATCGTAATACACGTGTGAATACATAGACCACAATATGTCCCTAGTGAGCCTCTAGTTGACTAGCTCGTTGTGATCAACAGATAGTCATGGTTTCCTGGCTATGGAGATTGGATGTCGTTGATAACGGGATCACATCATTAGGAGAATGATGTGATGGACAAGACCCAATCCTAAGCATAGCACAAAGATCGTGTAGTTCGTTTGCTAGAGCTTTTCTAATGTCAAGTATCTCTTCCTTAGACCATGAGATCGTGTAACTCCCGGATACCGTAGGAGTGCTTTGGGTGTATCAAACATCACAACGTAACTGGGTGACTATAAAGGTGCACTACAGGTATCTCCAAAAGTGTCTGTTGGGTTGACACGGATCGAGACTGGGATTTGTCACTCCGTGTAAACGGAGAGGTATCTCTGGGCCCACTCGGTAGGACATCATCATAATGTGCACAATGTGACCAAGGGGTTGATCACGGGATGATGTGTTACGGAACGAGTAAAGAGACTTGCCGGTAACGAGATTGAACAAGGTATCGGTATACCGACGATCGAACCTCGGGCAAGTAAAATACCGCTAGACAAAGGGAATTGTATACGGGATCGATTGAGTCCTTGACATCATGGTTCATCCGATGAGATCATCGTGGAACATGTGGGAGCCAACATGGGTATCCAGATCCCGCTGTTGGTTATTGACCGGAGAACATCTCGGTCATGCCTACATGTCTCCCGAACCCGTAGGGTCTACACACTTAAGGTTCGATGACGCTAGGGTTATAAAGGAAGTTTGTATGTGGTTACCAAATGTTGTTTGGAGTCCCGGATGAGATCTCGGACGTCACGAGGAGTTCCGGAATGGTCTGGAGGTAAAGATTGATATATTGGACGAAGGGTTTTGGAGTCCGGAAGTGTTCCGGAGGTACCGGGTGATGACCAGCATGACCGAAAGGTGTTTCGGGAGCCCCGGCAAGTGTTGGGGGGCTTCATGGGCCAAGGGAAGGGGGCAAACCAGCCCACTAAGGGGCTGTGCGCCCCCCTCACCTATTCCCACGTGACCAGGGGGTTTGGGGCGCCCCATCTAGGGTTCCCACCTCCTAGCTTGGGGGCCATGTCACCCAAGGGGGAGATCCCATCTGCCCTGGCCGCCGCCCCCCCTAGGGGAAACCCTAGGGCGCCTCCCCTCCCCTTTGCCCCTATATATAGTGGAGGTTTTGGGGCTGCCTAACACACGAGAACTTCTCCTCTTGGTGCAGCCCTACCTCTCTCCCTTCTCCTCATATCTCGCGGTGCTTGGCGAAGCCCTGCTGGACTACCACGCTCCTCCATCACCACCACACCATTGTGCTGCTGCTGGATGGAGTCTTCCTCAACCTCTCCCTCTCTCCTTGCTGGATCAAGGCATGGGAGACGTCACCGGGCTGTACGTGTGTTGAACGCGGAGGTGCCGTCCGTTCGGCACTAGGATCTCCGGTGATTTGGATCACGACGAGTACGACTCTTTCAACCCCGTTCTCTTGAACGCTTCCGCTTATAGATCTACAAGGGTATGTAGATGCACTCTCCTTCCCCTCGTTGCTGGTTTCTCCATAGATAGATCTTGGTGACACGTAGGAAAATTTTGAATTCTGCTACGTTCCCCAACAGTGGCATCATGAGCTAGGTCTATTGCGTAGATTCTTTGCACGAGTAGAACACAAAGTAGTTGTGGGCGTTGATTTTGTTCAATATGCTTACCGTTACAAGTCCAATCTTGTTTCGACGGTATTGTGGGATGAAGCGGCCCGGACCGACCTTACACGTACTCTTACGTGAGACAGGTTCCACCGATTGACATGCACTTGGTGCATAAGGTGGCTAGCGGGTGCCAGTCTCTCCCACTTTAGTCGGAAAAGATTCGATGAAAAGGGTCCTTATGAAGGGTAAATAGCAATTGACATATTACGTTGTGGTTTTACGTAGGTAAGAAACGTTCTTGCTAGAAACCCATAGCAGCCACGTAAAACATGCAAACAACAATTAGAGGACGTCTAACTTGTTTTTGCAGGGTATGCTATGTGATGTGATATGGCCAAGAAGAATGTGATGAATGATATGTGATGTGATATGACCAAAGTTGTGATGAATGATGAATGATATATATGTGATGTATGAGATCATGTTCTTGTAATAGGAATCACGACTTGCATGTCGATGAGTATGACAACCGGCAGGAGCCATAGGAGTTGTCTTAATTTATTGTATGATCTGCGTGTCATTAAACAACGCCATGTAATTACTTTACTTTATTGCTAACCGGTAGCCATAGTAGTAGAAGTAATAAGTTGTCAAGACAACTTCATGGAGACACGATGATGGAGATCATGGTGTCATGCCGGTGACGATGATGATCATGGAGCCTCGAAGATGGAGATCAAAAGGAGCAAAATGATATTGGCCATATCATGTCACTATTTGATTGCATGTGATGTTTATCATGTTTATGCATCTTGTTTACTTAGAACGACGGTAGTAAATAAGATGATCACTTACAAAAATTTCAAGAAGTGTTCTCCCCTAACGGTGCACCGTTGCTACAGTTCGTCGCTTCTAAGCACCACGTGATGATCGGGTGTGATGGATTCTTACGTTCACATACAACGGGTGTAAGACAGATTTACACACGCGAAACACTTAGGGTTAACTTGACGAGCCTAGCATGTACAGACATGGCCTCGGAACACGGAGACCGAAAGGTCGAGCATGAGTCGTACAATAGATACGATCAACATGAAGATGTTCACCGATGATGACTAGTCCATCTCACGTGATGATCGGACACGGCCTAGTTGACTCGGATCATGTAATCACTTAGATGACCAGAGGGATGTCTATCTGAGTGGGAGTTCATAAGATGAACTTAATTATCCTAAACATAGTCAAAAGATCTTTGCAAATTATGTCGTAAGCTTGCGCTTTAGTTCCACTGTTTAGATATGTTCCTAGAGAAAATATAGTTGAAAGTTGATAGTAGCGATTATGCAGACAGTAGAAAGCTTATGTCCTTAATGCACCGCTCAGTGTGTTGAACCCCAAACGTCGTTTGTGGATGTTGCGAACATCGGACATACACGTTTTGATAACTACATGATAGTTTAGTTAAAAGGTTTAGAGTTGAGGCACCAAAGACGTTTTCGAAACGTCGCGGAACATATGAGATGTTTTCGAGGGCTGAAATTGGGATTTCAGGCTCGTGCCCACGTCAAGAGGTATGAGACCTCCGACGATTTTCTTAGCCTGCAAACTAAGGGAGAAAAGCTCGATCGTTGAGCTTGTGCTCAGATTGTCTGAGTGCAACAATCACTTGAATCAAGTGGGAGTTGATCTTCCAGATGAGATAGTGATGTTTCTCCAAGGTCATTGCCACCAAGCTGCTAGAGCTTCGTGATGAGCTATAACATATCAGGGATAGATATGATGATCCTTGAGGTATTCGCGATGTTTGACACCGCGAAAGTAGAAATCAAGAAGGAGCATCAATTGTTGATGGTTGGTGAAACCACTAGTTTCAAGAAGGGCAAGGGCAAGAAGGGATACTTCATGAAACGGCAAATCAGCTGCTGCTCTAGTGAAGAAACCCAAGGTTAAACCCAAACCCGAGACTAAGTGCTTCTGTAATAAGGGGAACAACCACTGGAGCGGAATTACCCTAGATACTTGGTAGATGAGAAGGCTGGTAAGGTCGATAGAAGTATATTGGATATACATTATGTTAATGTGTATTTTACTAGTACTCCTAGTAGCACCAGGGTATTAAGATACCGGTTCGGTTGCTAAGTGTTAGTAACTCGAAATAAAAGAGCTACGGAATAAACGGAGACTAGCTAAAGGTGAGCTGACGATGTGTGTTGGAAGTGATTCCAAGGTTGATGTGATCAAGCATCGCACGCTCCCTCTACCATCGAGATTTGGTGTTTGCGTTGAGCATGGACATGATTGGATTATGTCTATCGCAATACGGTTATTCATTTAAGGAGAATAATGGTTACTCTATTTATTTGAATAATACCTTCAATGGTCTTGCACCTAAAGGAATGGTTTATTGAATCTCGATCGTAGTGATACACATTTTCATGCCAAAAAGGATATAAGATAGTAATGATAGTACCACTTACTTGTGGCACTGCCATGTAAGTCATATTGGTGTAAAACGCATGAAGAAGCTCCATGTTGATGGATCTTTGGACTCACTCGTTTTGAAAAGTTTGAGACATGCGAACCATGTCTATTGGTGTATACGCATGAAGAAACTCCATGCAGATGGATCGTTTGACTCACTTGATTTTGAATCACTTGAGATATGCAAATCATACCACATGGGCAAGATGACTGAAAAGCCTCGTTTTCAGTAAGATGGAACAAGATAGCAACTTGTTGGAAGTAACACATTTTGATGTGTGCAGTCCAATGAGTGCTGAGGCATGCAGTGAATATCGTTATGCTCTTACTTCACAGATGATTCAAGTAGATGTTGAGTATATTTACTTGATGAAACACACGTCCGAATTATTGAATGGTTCAAGTAATTTCAGAGTGAAGTTGAAGATCATTGTGACAAGAGGATAAAATGTCTATGATATGATCATAGAGATGAGTATCTGAGTTACGAGTTTGGCACACAATTAAGACATTGTGGAGATTGTTTCACAACCAATACCGCCTGGAACACCATAGTGTGATGATGTGTCCGAACATCATAACTGCACCCTATTGGATATGGTGCATACCATGATGTCTCTTATCGAATTACCACTATCGTTTATGGGTTAGGCATTAGAGACAACCGCATTCACTTTAAAATAGGGCACCACGTAATTCCATTGAGATGACATCGTTTGAACTATGGTTTGGAGAAACCTAAGTTGTCGTTTCTTTAAAGTTTGGGGCTGCGACTCTTATGTGAAAAAGTTTCAGGTTGATAAGCTCGAACCCAAAGCGGATAAAATGCATCTTCATAGGACACCCAAAACAGTTGGGTATACCTCCTAATTCAGATCCGAAAGCAATAGGGATTGTTTCTTGAATCGGGTCCTTTCTCAAGGAAAGGTTTGTCTCAAAAAATTGAGTGGGAGCATGGTGGAGACTTGATATGGTTATTGAACCATCACTACAACTAGTGTGTAGCAGGGCACAAAAAGTTGTTCCTGTGGCGCCTACACCAATTGAAGTAGAAGCTTATGATAGTGATCATGAAACTTCGGATCAAGTCACTACCGTACCTCGTAGGGTGACAAGGATGCGTACTACTTTAGAGTGGTATGGTAATCCTGTCTTGAAGGTCATGTTGCTAGAAAACAATGAACCTACGAGCTATGGAGAAGCAATGGTGGGCCCAAATTCTGACAAATGGTTAGAAGCCATGAAATCCGAGATAGGATCCATTTATCAGAACAAAGCATGGACTTTGGTGGACTTGCCCGATGATCGGAAAGCCATTGAGATAAATGGATCTTTAAGAAGAAGACGGACGTGGACGGTAATGTCACCGTCTATGAGGCTCGACTTGTGGCGAAGAGTTTTTTCACAAGTTCAAGGAGTTGACTACGATGAGATTTTCTCATCCGTAGCGATGCTTAAGTCCATCGGAATCATGTTAGCATTAGCTGCATTTATGAAATCTGGCAGATGGATGTCAAAACGAGTTTCCTTACCAGTCTTCGTAAGGAAAGGTTGTATGTGATACAATCCGAAAGTTTTTGTCGATCCTAAGGATGCTAAAAGGTATGCTGGCTCCAGCGATCCTTCTAAGGACTGGAGTAAGCATCTCGGAGTTGGAATGTACTTTGATAAGATGATCAAAGATTTTGGGTTTATACAAGTTTATGAGAAACTTGTATTTCCAAAGAAGTGAGTGGGAGCGCTATAGAATTTCTGATGAGTATATGTTATTGACATATTGTTGATCAGAAATGATGTAGAATTTCTGAAAAGCATATAGGGTTATTTGAAAAGTGTTTTTCAATAGAAAACCTGGATTAAGCTGCTTGAACATTGAGCATCAAGATCTATAAGGATAGATCAAAACACTTAATGGTACTTTCAAATGAGCATATACCTTGACATGATCTTGAAGGTGTTCAAGATGGATCAGTCAAAGAAGGAGTTCTTGCCTAAGATGTAAGGTATGAAGTTAAGACTTAAAGCTCGACCACGGCAGAATAGAGAAAAAGGATGAAGGTCGTCCCCTATGCTTCAGACGTAGGCTCTATAGTATGCTATGCTGTGTACCGCACCTGATGTGTGCCTTGCCACATGTCTGGCAAGAGGGTACAAAGGTGATCAAGGAGTGGATCACCAGATAGCGGTCAAAATTGTCCTTGGAGGAATAAGGACATGTTTCTCGATTATGGAGGTGATAAAGAGTTCGACGTAAAGGGTTACGTTGATGCAAGCTTTGACACCTATCCGAGTGACTCTGAGTAGCAAACCGGATACGTATAGTGGAGCAACCATTTGGAATAGATCCAAGTGGAGAGTGGTAGCAGCATTTACAATATGACCTGGAGATTTGCGAAGTACATACGGATCTGATTGTTGCAGACCCGTTGACTAAAACCTCTCTCACAAGCAAAACATGATCAAACCCCAGAACTCATTGAGTCTTAATCACATGATGATGTGAACTAGTTTAGTGACACTAGTAAACTCTTTGGATGTTGGTCACATGGCGATGTGACCTGTGAGTGTTAATTAGATGGCGATGTGAACTAGATTATTGACTCTAGTGCAAGTGGGAGACTGTTGGAAATATGCCCTAGAGGCAATAATAAAAGTATTATTATATTTCCATGTTCATGATAATTGTCTTTTATTCATGTTATAACTGTATTATCCGGAAATCGTAATACACGTGTGAATACATAGACCACAATATGTCCCTAGTGAGCCTCTAGTTGACTAGCTCGTTGTGATCAACAGATAGTCATGGTTTCCTGGCTATGGACATTGGATGTCGTTGATAATGGGATCACATCATTAGGAGAATGATGTGATGGACAAGACCCAATCCTAAGCATAGCACAAAGATCATGTAGTTCGTTTGCTAGAGCTTTTCTAATGTCAAGTATCTCTTCCTTAGACCATGAGATCGTGTAACTCCCGGATACCGTAGGAGTGCTTTGGGTGTATCAAACGTCACAACGTAACTGGGTGACTATAAAGGTGCACTACAAGTATCTCCGAAAGTGTCTGTTGGGTTGACACGGATCGAGACTGGGATTTGTCACTCCGTGTAAACGGAGAGGTATCTCTGGGCCCACTCAGTAGGACATCATCATAATGTGCACAATGTGACCAAGGGGTTGATCACGGGATGATGTGTTACGGAACGAGTAAAGAGACTTGCCGGTAACGAGATTGAAAGGTATCGGTATACCGACGATCGAATCTCGGGCAAGTAAAATACCGCTAGACAAAGGGAATTGTATACGGGATCGATTGAGTCCTTGACATCATGGTTCATCCGATGAGATCATCGTGGAACATGTGGGAGCCAACATGGGTATCCAGATCCCGCTGTTGGTTATTGACCGGAGAATGTCTCGGTCATGTCTACATGTCTCCCGAACCCGTAGGGTCTACACACTTAAGGTTCGATGACGCTAGGGTTATAAAGGAAGTTTGTATGTGGTTACCAAATGTTGTTCGGAGTCCCGAATGAGATCCCGAACGTCACGAGGAGTTCCGGAATGGTCCGGAGGTAAAGATTGATATATTGGACGAAGGGTTTTGGATTCCGGAAGTGTTTCGGAGGTACCGGGTGATGACCAGCATGACCGAAAGGTGTTTTGGGAGCCCCGGCAAGTGTTGGGGGGCTTCATGGGCCAAGGGAAGGGGGCAAACCAGCCCACTAAGGGGCTGTGCGCCCCCCTCACCTATTCCCACGTGACCAGGGGGTTTGGGGCGCCCCATCTAGGGTTCCCACCTCCTGGCTTGGGGGCCAAGTCACCCAAGGGGGAGATCCCATCTGCCCTGGCCGCCGCCCCCCCTAGGGGAAACCCTAGGGCGCCTCCCCTCCCCTTTGCCCCTATATATAGTGGAGGTTTTGGGGCTGCCTAACACACGAGAACTTCTCCTCTTGGTGCAGCCCTACCTCTCTCCCTTCTCCTCATATCTCGCGGTGCTTGGCGAAGCCCTGCTGGACTACCACGCTCCTCCATCACCACCACGCCGATGTGCTGCTGCTGGATGGAGTCTTCCTCAACCTCTCCCTCTCTCCTTGCTGGATCAAGGCGTGGGAGACGTCACCGGGCTGTACGTGTGTTGAACGCGGAGGTGCCGTCCGTTCGGCACTAGGATCTCCGGTGATTTGGATCACGACGAGTACGACTCCTTCAACCCCGTTCTCTTGAACGCTTCAGCTTATCGATCTACAAGGGTATGTAGATGCACTCTCCTTCCCCTCGTTGCTGGTTTCTCCATAGATAGATCTTGGTGACACGTAGGAAAATTTTGAATTTCTGCTACGTTCCCCAACAACTATTCACACTGATCATGCTGCTATTAAATATCTTATGGAAAAGAAAGATGCTAAGCGTAGGCTCATTAGATGGGTTCTCCTGCTCGAAGAATTTGATTTGCATATTATTGATAGAAAGGGAGCTGAGAACCGCGTTGCAGACAACTTGTCTAGGTTAGAGAATGTTCTTGATGACCCACTGCCTATTGATGATAGCTTTCCTAATGAACAATTAGCGGTCGTTAATGCTTCTCGTACTGCTCCTTGGTATGCTGATTATGTTAATTACATTGTTGCTAAATTTATACCGCCTAGTTTCACATACCAGCAAAAGAAAAAGTTCTTTTATGATTTAAGACATTACTTCTGGGATGACCCACACCTTTATAAAGAAGGAGTCGATGGTGTTATTAGACGTTGTGTGCCTGAGCATGAACAGGAATAGATCCTACGCAAGTGCCACTCTGAATCTTATGGAGGACACCATGCTGGAGATAGAACTGCACACAAGGTACTAAAATCTGGTTTTTATTGGCCTACTCTCTTCAAAGATGCCCGTAAGTTTGTCTTATCTTGCGATGAATGTCAAAGAATAGGTAATATTAGTAGACGTCAAGAAATGCCTATGAATTACTCTCTTGTTATTGAACCATTTGATGTTTGGGGCTTTGATTATATGGGAACTTTTCCTGCCTCTAATGGTTATACACATATTTTAGTTGTTGTTGATTACGTTACTAAGTGGGTAGAAGTTATTCCAACTAGTAGTGCTGATCATAACACTTCTATTAAAATGCTTAAAGAAGTTATTTTTCCGAGGTTTGGAGTCCCTAGATATCTTATGACTGATGGTGGTTCACATTTTATTCATGGTGCTTTCCGTAAGATGCTTGCTAAGTATGATGTTAATCGTAGAATTGCCTCTCCTTATCATCCGCAGTCTAGTAGTCAAGTAGAGTTGAGAAATAAAGAGCTCAAATTAATTTTGCAAAAGACTGTGAATAGATCTAGAAAGAATTGGTCCAAAAAACTTGATGATGCATTATGGGCCTATAGAACTGCATACAAAAATCCTATGGGTATGTCTCCTTATAAGATGGTTTATGGAAAAGCATGTCATTTACCTCTTGAACTTGAACATAAAGCATATTGGGCTCTTAAAGAGCTCAATTATGACTTCAAACTTGCCGGTGAGAAGAGGTTGTTTGACATTAGCTCACTCGATGAATGGAGAACCCAAGCATATGAGAATGCCAAGTTATTCAAAGAAAAAGTCAAACGTTGGCATGATAAAAGGATACAAAAGCGTGAGTTTTACGTAGGAGATTATGTGTTATTATTCAACTCTCGTTTAATATTTTTTCTAGGAAAACTTCTCTCTAAATGGGAAGGTCCTTACGTTATCGACGAGGTCTATCGTTCTGGTGCCATAAAAATCAACAACTTCGAAGGCACAAGTCCGAGGGTGGTGAACGGCCAAAGAATTAAACATTATATTTTCAGGTAATCCTATCAATGTTGAAACTAATATTATTGAAACCGTAACCCTGGAGGAATACATAAGGGACACTTTCTAGAACGTTCCAGACTCCGAAAAGGAATAGGTATGTGGTACGGTAATTAAACCGACTCCAAAACAACTCCAATGACAATTTTTATCAGTTTTGGAATATTGAAGAATTTTCGGAACAAAGAAGTAGTCCGAAAGGGGCACGAGTACCCACGAGAGTGGAGGGCGTGCCCACCCTTACTGGGCGTGCCCCCTGTCTCGTGGACACCTCGTGTGCCTCCTGGACTCCGTTTTCTTGCACGTTACGTATTTTGGTTGGTAAAAATTCATTATATATATTCCTGAAGGTTTTGACCACTGTATCACGCAAATATCCTCTGTTTTCGTTTCGAGATGTTCTGTTACAGATTTAGAGCAATATGTCGTCTCAGGATTCGGAAGGGGAAAGTTATGTGGTTGATTACCTCGCAGACCCTAAGGTCTACGGGGACTTGGAGCATGATGGCTGGACCTCTGAAGAAGAGGAAGACTATGAGCCTAAAGTAAAGGAGGAGACAAGTTCAGACGAAGACGAAGCCCCATTACCTCAGCCTGGGGACATGCATGTGGAGTTTAAAAAGTCAAGCCTCCCTAATAGAGCAAAGAAGCCAAAGATTGAGTTTATCCCTTTTCGTCTCTTGTAGGAAAATAAACAGGAATTATGCAAAAGAGTATTAAGCCTTGAGCAGGAGATCGAGGACCTAAAGGAGCAAAATATTATACTCAAGCGTAAATTGAGGAATAAACCCACATCTGCAACAACTCCTAGTTCATCACCTCCGAGGACATAATCACATGGGTATGGGCACTCCCCTTGGCAACTGCTAAGCTTGGGGGAGGTGCCCCGGTATCGTATCACCATCACACTCCTATCTTTACCGTTTTATTTAGTTCGATCCTTTTAGTAGTAACTTGATCTAGTAGATTGAAGTTTTGATATCAAGTAGTTTTGAGTTTTGCTTTGTGATCTCTTTTTGTAATCGAGTCCTTGAGCTATCTATAATAAATATTAGTGTTGAGTCAAGGGCTTTGCTATGTTGCTATGATCTTGAGGAAGTAGAAAGAATAAAAGAGTTCATATTGATCTTATGGTTAGTGATGACTTCACACATAGAAAGTATGAGGCATAAAAGTTGTTGAGAGTTGATAAACGTAGTTTTGGTCATCATTGCAATTAATAGGAAGTGATAAGGAAAGAGAGGTTCACATACAAATATATTATCTTGTACATCATTTATGATTGGGAACACTCATTAAGTATGACATGCTAAAAGAGTTGACGTTGGACAAGGAAGACAACATAATGGTTTATGTTTTCTCACATCTCAGTTAACTACAAAAAAATACACTTTCGTGATGATACGTGTTTTTCACAGTAGGTCGCGTTTTTTGTCATGCATGTACATCCATGACAAATTTATGACAAAATCAAGATAGTCATACATGTGCTGTCGTAGAAGTGTTCCATGACATTACCAAAATTATCAACACGGAAGTCTCCACTTCCATGACGATAAATCATGCATCACAGAAGTGCTTTCGTCAAGGGTGACCGACACGTGGCATCCACCGTAACGGAACGCTGTTAAGCTATCGGGTCGGGTTTTGGATCCGATAACCTGTTAACAGCCCCGACCAATGGGGATTTTCCACGTGTAAAATCATCATTGGCTGGAGGAGACACGTGTCAGGTCCGCGCTGGCACAGGTGTCACTCATCCAATGGGCGAGACGCGCCTATGATATGTTGACACGTGGACCGGCCCATCAAGTTTAACTGGGCCGGCCCAACTAAAGGCCCACAAGATTTTGCGGACCATAATGGGCCGGCCCAGCTAAAGGCCCACGAGATTTTGCGGACCATAATGGGCTGGCCCAGCTAATGGCCCACAAGATTTTGCGGGCAATAATGGGCCGGCCCAGGTAAAGGCCCACAAGATTTTTGTGTGCCATAATGGGCCGGCCCAGGTAAAGGCCCACAAGATTCTTGCGGATCATAATGGGCCATCCTGCAATGTAGGTCGTCCGATTTATATCTGACGGATAGGAAGGAAAATACGGCAATTTACCCACACTCTTCACCACATTTGCAGATAAGGCCTTCCCTCGTTCATCCTTTTCTCCCACAAGATTTTGTGTTCCGTGCAACGCACGGGCATCTTGCTAGTAAGAGTAGAAATTAGACATATACCACTTCTCGAATCTTGAAACCAACAACATGCCTCCCTTATCTCATCAAAACCGCCAAAAGAATATATTTTGAGTGAAACATAACATATTTTTAGTGATATATGTATTTCAAAACTAGACCTTTTTTCTATCAAATCGGTGAATATGTATTAATCTACTTTGATCGTGTGGCAACGCATTGGCACATTGCTAGTAGTTATTATAATTTTTTGGACACCAGACAAACGGTGGAGTACATATACAAAGAGAAGAGGTGCACGCACGCAGTCAGCCTCTCGCTGTCTCGCACACATGAGTGTTACGTAAAGGCGATGTTAACAAATAAACCCTAAAACCCTAGGTGCACGATTGCTGCATTCGCGGGTACCGGGTACGTGGTGGAGCACCTTTGTAGGAGTTGATGATCGGGACCACAGGTGAACGACTTGGAGCGCGGTGGCTCGCCAGTTGCCACAGATCGAGTAGCCACGTTTAAAATATTGTTTTTTAGCGGGGTTAAGAGTTCCGATTTTAAATGGCACGTTATAAGTAGTAAGTAGTTTTTAGAACGATTGGTATGGAGCGAAAATGGAATTCATAGTACTATGTACCTACTTGGCATATGGTTGTATAGGTTTATGTTACGAGATGTTGAACTTGGTAGTTCTAGGGCAAATACTATGGTTTAGATTTAGATGCTGGTTTTCAGTAATCGGAAGGGGAAACCCTTCTTTGATTAAAAAAAACTACTACCTCCATTCTGGTTTACTAGTCCCCATCGTACTTTGGGTCAAAGTTTGTCCATGAATTTTACTTGTAAAATGTGAATGGAAAACGAGATTTTGTTATACCCAAACAAAAAAGGACTGGAGGGAGTGATTGCTCTGACACGGACGAGACCTCTCATAGCGCAGGCATTGAACCGGCGCGCTAGCCAAGAGGGCCGCACTCGCTGCAGGCCCGCTGAGCACGCCTCCTCGCCGCGTGCAACCAGCTTAAGACTGCCCCGCCTGCCTTCATTGAATCCGCGTGTGTGCCGGCAACATGTCCTTCCGCGAGCCGGCAGGCATTTTAGAACACAAAAAATGACTAAAATATAATTAATTTACGCATGGTCTTGACTTGTTGTGCTCGCACTGGTAGCAGGAACTAGTAGAGGATTTTCTTTATTTATAACTCTCCTCACATTTTTTTGGCTTCGAAGTGAATGATGGTTGTGGACATTATGTATGAATGTGCAAATATCTGTGAACATGAGTTTGCTGTGGAAGTTGAACTTGGAATGTCGGGCTTCCGCGTGAACTATACCATGTCCAATGCTTCGTCTGTTATTATTTGGAAAGTAATTGCTGTTATTACATGACCCGAAAAAAACATTTTGTGCCACATCAGTAGATGCATAGACATCACAACAGGCATGCTGACTGGATAAACATTTGAACCTAGCTATTATGAAGGAAATTTTGTATTGACAACAGTTTTAGATAGCAGGAGACGCCTAGCCTGCTCTGCCTCTGCTAGCTTATTTCTGGCTTCTTCCATCTCTTCTTTGGCTTGGGTGAAGAGAGCATCTGATTGCTCTTTTCGCGTCTTCAGGAACTCAGCTACATTCTCAAGGGCTGCTGCACACTTTCTTTCAGCCTTTACTAATGCCATGAGGACACGAACAGCTCACGACTCCAGCTGGCTTGTGTGTAATCCAGCATCATCTGGGAATTTGCACCTTGTGTCTAATCCAGCATCATTAGGGAACTGGCACCTTGTGTGTAATCCAGCCTCATTTTGGAAACATGATCTCGAGGTTGACCATACTTCCCTCCTTGCAGGAACTGCATCCTGACATGAAGTTACTTCTTTTTTAGATCAGTACTCAGAGAAACCAAGATCCATTTAGTAGAAGCCAGATAAACAGAACTCGGAGAAGTGAATTCAAAAGGAAAAGAAATATAAAAACAGACTACAAGGTGAGAACACCCACTTCCTACATCAAGCTAAAAACGAAAGCATTAGGACGATTGAGACTCTTCTTATTACACATCGAAGAACACCACGCTTAAGAGAAACAGAAACTACAACATATACACATAGAAGAACACGAGGCTAAACGAAAGTAATTGAAAGGGTGTTACTTACCAAAGCTCGTTTTACAGGTTCGGTGCAGCTCCTCTTTAACTTGCCATGCTCCTTGAAGATGTCCCGAATATCCCGTGTTTGGTCTTCATTGCTCCTCTGCATGTTCACACTCGTGGTTTTAAAATTGCAACATGGCAAGAAAAATATTACTAGTAATACTCGCGCATCTTGTGGGAAACATTAAAGCACTCGTCTGCCATGTTAGAGCATCTCCAACAGAATCGCAACGTGCGGTGCTTTAAAAAAGTGTTTACAGTGCTGAGATCGAGAAGTAGATACTAGAGAGTAGAGGATAGTTCTCAGCATACATAGATAAAAAAGATAATTCAACTACTCCTCGTCGTCCGACTCCTCCTCGGTGATGTCCTCCTCCGACGTCTGACTGTAGGCGTGAAGATACCGATCGTTGTCGGATTCCCAGGGCGACGCAGCTCCTAGCCTCATGTTGAATTGAGCGGCCGCTTTTCACCTACGCTTGTCCTCGCGATAAGCGGCTCGCTCCGCCCTTCTCTTATCCCTCTCCGCCCTCCTTTGCGCGAAGAACTCGCGCTCGTTGATGATGTCCTGCGGGAAGTGTTGGCGCCACAGTGCAATGGCTTCCTCGTCCATCTCGGCAATGCCGAGACGGTGCTCCCGCCTCCGGTTGTCGCGACGATCCTCGTCGGTGCTAAGCCGCGGCAGAGGCGCGAGCTCCTGTGCCCGCTCCCGCGTCGGCACGTTGGGGAAGTTCAATGTTCTATGAGGCCACCGGAGGCGCCACGCCGCCGTGTCGTACGCGCGGGCAGCCTCGGTGGTGGTGTCGAAATTGCCAAGGCCGAGGCGCATCCCGCGGAACCAGATCTCGGCGAAGAAGCCGCCGGAGGGGCGCGCACGGACGCCGCGGTATCCCCAAGTTTCCCGGCGACGCGGCGGCATGGTGGCGCGGCGGCGGTGAGGCGAAAAAGAGCGGGGAGAGAGCGGTGGCGAGGCACAGAGCGGTGGCAAGGCACAGAGCGGTGGGAGGGCGTTGGATTTTATAAAGCACGCCGGACACCGCGCGCCAAAACTAGCACATGCCCGACCGCTTTATCCCCCGCGCGCGCGATCCTTTCCCGACGTCTCTGCTATCTCTACTCTCTTCTCTACGGTTATATTTATTTTATATTTAATATTTAATATTTATCTCTACTTCCTTTACTGTCTACTTTTTTTCTCTATACTTTTTTTCTTGCAATATAGGCCGTCCGATTTATATCTGACAGATAGGAAGGAAACAAATGGGAATTTTGCAAAAAGATACCCATACCCCTCTCCAGATTTGCAAATAAGGCCTTCCTCGTTCATCCTTTTCTCCCACAAGATAAACTACTCATACAAATGCATCTTGATGCGTGCAACGCATGGGCATCTTGCTAGTTCTAAAAACCTTTGCATCATTTGCCACACTGCTGGTTGCAGATGAAAAACCTACCCAAGCACAGCGCGATACATGAGCGACGCACAATTACAAGCTAATATTTTGTTGGACAATGGAGGCTATAACCAATTACTTTTACGGGAACAATAGCACCCAGGAAAATTGAAGGGTAGGTATGAACAAAATTGGAACTGCACATGTACTGCTAAGTGATTCAACACATTACCAATCGAGGAGGAGAACGATGGTCGCGACGGCCTCTGTGAGTCATGGTCCGCAATGGGAGTCAGTTCATTGTCCACGACAGTGGTACTTCTGCGCTTGGCGCCGGCTTCCGGGAAGCAGATCTGAGACCGTGGAAGACAATGTCGGGGAAGAGGCTCCATCTACGACGACGACGGTGGACCGGCTCCAGTGCGGCATACGAGGTCGTCGATGAGGCAGATGCGCTGCGGTGGACGAGTGCGCCGATGTAAAGGGGAGGAGCACGAAGGCTGCGGTGCCGTGGAGAAGTCTATTTTGCGGTGGGGATAGAAAATGGGGAGTATTTAGGTGTACTACTCTGGGTGCCAGGGTGGGGCTGGCTGGGTAGGGTGAACCTGAAGTTACGAAAACAGCCCCCTACCAAGCATCGTTCGTAGGCCTGTTCCGAAGGCTATGATGCTAACTTCCCACTGCTCGAATCAGGGTCGCGGGAGATTTTCCCGCCAACCTCAATTTTGTGACACTGGACTCCCCGTGTGGCATGTTGAGTGATTCGGCTAAGCAACTAGCGAGTAGTAGTAGTAAACTCTGCATATTAGGTTTGATCGAAGTCAAACTTCCTAAAGTTTGACCAAGTTTATATAAAAATATAAACATTTACCATAACAAATATGTATGATGTGGAAGTACATTCAATAATGAATCTAATGGTATTTATTTGTTATTGTATATGTTAGTATTTTTTGTTATAAGCTTTCTGAGAGTTTACAAAACTTGACTTTGACCAATGCTAATACGCGGACTTAAATAAAAACAGAGGGAGTACACATTTGTTTTCTTAGTTTGTAGTGAACTTATCATTTGTTGAAATTGTGAAATAAATATATTAGGCTATTGACTTTGAATGTAATGGTCTATAAAATTCAATAGTTACAATCATTGTCGAATCCCAAGATGTATACAAGGTCTATAGTACTTCACAACATGCTCAAACTCACATAATCCTAGTCAAATGAGAATCTAAATGCATTTCATAGTTATTACTTTGTAGGATGCAACAAAAACAACCAAAACTCTACATCAGCCATTATAGAAGCAACATTTTGACATATCCCATCGTGTGAATGAAATGTGCAGAGAGAGCTTTTGAAGATGGAGCAGATAGGGCGGGAAAGATTGTATGTATGTGGACGAGAGAGTAGGAAACAAAACTAACGAGAGAGAACGAGAGAGAGAGAGAGAGAGAGAGAGAGAGAGAGAGAGAGAGAGAGGAAGAAGTTAGGTCTGTGAGAAAGATGGAGACATGTAATATACGTGATTCTGTATACGTGAAAGGAGAAGAGACAACATGTTTGATGAGAGAGCTAGAAAAACATGGACGAGAGGGGAAGGATCTCATGGGTTGAGGGATTGACAATTTTGTGCGGGGGAGAGAGGGATTGGTAATTTTGTGCAAGAAAGAGAGAGGGTGGGGGGAGGAGTCAGTCAGCCGTCGTCACATCACCCTGCTTCCAAAATGACCCGCATTCTCTAGCGTGGTGTGGTTGCTGTCTTCGATCTGCTCGATGCCCTCTTTGAAGATTGAGGTGTTGTGCATGTTGGGGTGCAAAGAAGCACAAGCGAGAGTGGTCGCCGTATAACCTTGGATGGGGATGAATTGTGTGCTCGGGGGAGTGTGTGTGTGTGTGTGTGTGTGTGTGTGTGTGTGTTGTGTTGCGTGTGTGTGTGTGTCAGATATTGAGTGAAAACAAACCTAATGAGAGAAATGGGTATTCACGAAGAGATTGTGTTGGCCTTGAGGTGGGCAGGGGCCGAGTGAGGGTGTCAAAATGTGCGCGTTGATGCATATGTTGCATGCGATCGTGCGAGGGACGGACAAATCGAGAGAGATGGTTGTTGTGTTACGGATGCTCCTCTCTCTCTCTCTCTCTCTCTCTCACACACACACACACACAAGTAAACTAGAAGACCGTTCTATCATGTATACACAACGTATCGGCATCTGTCTATGTCTCACTCATGCATGATCAATTGCACATTCATACCTCTCTATGTTTGTATCACACGCACACCGTCTCCACATTACCCTTCCGCCACAACACACATATGGACACATACACACGTTCTCTCTCAATCACACACACAAAATAAGTATTAAAAAAACTAGGGCGCACCTAAAAAGTCCAAATCCAAATAAACACAAACTGGAGCTAAATTCAAATATATGGAAATATTGCAGCGTCAAGAACTTTCCCAGGAAAAAAAGTTGAGTAATATTCGAGGATTGTTTTCACACACACAAAAAGGTTCGGTGGATGTCCTTCGAGCGCGACACGGTGACGTATCGTTCGATCGACCGCGCGGCCGCGGTTCACGCGCTTGCACAGGATTCCGTATCGTGGCTGTGGTACTAACTTCAAAAAAAGCGCTGCCTAAGTCTAATGTTTACGTGTACTAGTACGGTTTTCTTTTAAGTTTGACCAACCTCATATTAAACTAAAGTAAGCTCCCATACGCGCACTCATCAATATGCCGCCGCCGCCGTTGCGCATGCTGGCGCCCGCCTGCTCCGGCCAACAATTTCTCCCCCATCACCGCGTGTCGCCGCCATCCCTGTGCCATGAAGCCGAAGGCTCGCCCGCTCACGTCGTCTGCAGTCCCTCCTCGCCATGCCGCCGCGCTACCAAGCACGCGAGCAGCTGGTGGAGCCGCGTCTATGCACGCAGCGTACGAAGAGGAGAACGAGCGCGTGCTCCAGCACGCCGGTGAGGAGGAACTAGCGTGTCATTGTCGTCTCCGCCCGCGCAGAGGAGGCGCGCATGGTGGCTGTCGTGGCGGAAGCCGGTCTCGCGCGCGTCGAGCCCGCAAACCGGGTGCGGACGCGGAATCTACCTTCGAGACCTTGAATGCCACATGGATCCTATAATCTGAAGGAGCAATTTGAGTCAGTCGACTCATGTGAGCCGTTTGATCAAACATGGATGGCTAGAAGGGCTTCTTCCACCTCTTCTGTTGTCTTCTTCCTTCGCTCCATCGAACTTGTTTCACAAATCGACTGACCCAAATTATACTACTAGTACGAACGTATTAAGTACAGTAGGAACACGAAGGTACGAGCAGTAGTACCAACTGCAAGAAGAACAGTAGTAAGACATAGTACTAGTACTACTCTACGTACTAAACAGTTCAAATAACAAGAAAGAACATAAACATAGTTCTGCTGGGGCCTCAGCACAACACACCCTTGAAAATAAACTAAGCAACTAGTCAGCTTGACACTGCAGTAGAACTAGCATGAGCGACGGCACTGCCACCTACTCGGAGTCCGAGTCCACGTCCTCGACTTCGTCCTCGTCCCTCTTCCTCTTCGCCGACGCTTCTTTGCTTGAACCGGACACTGGCCTCTGCTTCTTCATCCAACCCATGTAGATATTTAAACAAAGGTAGGCATCCATTGCTGCGTACAGGATGTGATCTTCATTTAATGTCTTTGACTCCCATGCATGATGAAACTCGTGATGAGGTTTCTTCAGTTTAGCGTACGAAGGATCAATCATGGCTACTGCCAAGGTCAGCATTGAAGGTTGAGAGGAGGACACCAAGCTTGCCTTCTGGAGATCGAAGGGCTGGCCTACAACGAGACCTATCCGACGCAGGACATACCTGTCGTTCTTAAAGCCTACAGTAACGAATTTCACTCTTTTGTCCTTGAGGAAGTTCTTAAAATCCTGGCACTCAACGTTGGCATGGCATATGTGGTAGACCAAGCAAACGTTATGTACGCAAAACCTGGATCACGGCGGGCTTCATCCTCTCTTCGTCCTTTAGATCCTTCTCTCGTCCCAGGACTGTGGTGTACTCAACATCTAGCCCAGCGACCCACTCATCCGTTGAACTGCTGAACATGCGTAGGAAGCGAGCAAGCCATGCTTTCACTGTCACGGATCCACGTGTGTAGATGACGATGAACTAATCGCCGGTGATGGCTCTAACCTGGTACTCAGCAGCGACCATGGAGATTTGGGAGGTCATGGATTTTGGAGGAGGGTTAGGAAAAGTTGAACTGTTGTACCCCGCAAAAACTGGGAGCGAACTAATGTGAAAGGACGGGACGACTGGGAGCGAACTGTTGTGAGGTAGAAGATGGGGACGAGTAGGGCGTGCGAACGGCATGGGGTTGCTGGCTTGCCCGGTGGATAAACGGCTGCAAGCCCCCAAAGAGTTCTCAAGAACTATGCGGGACCCACTAGATGTCATGTCTACTAGACCCATATCGTAGGCCTGACGGTATAGCTTCTGCCTATTCGTACGCCATGCCGGCGCGTGGATGTAACTTCACTTAATTCCGTCAACCGTCGCGCCTCCCACGACCTTCGCCTCCCTCGCGCGGTCGCGCCCTTTGAGACTTCGATCGGCTATAAATGAGCAAATTTTTTTGCCTACTCCGCATGCATGATACTCCCTCTGGTCCTTTTTACTCCCGTCAACCGTTTGCAAAGTGTTTGACCAAATATATACTTTTTTTGAACACCACCTTATATTAATTAACCAGCCACACCAGTACACTCATTCGATACAATATTCACCACACAGGGCGGTACGTTATTTACAAGAATACCATCTAATCTATTGTCAAAGCTATACTTAGCGATTAAGTGTGCCACCTTATTGGCCGAACGGCTAATATTTGACAATTGAAGATTGTTGATCAACTTCGAGATGCTCAACGCTTTCATCTTCAGGTCACGCGTAGCAGACCTGTCATAGTCCCCCGATGCAAGAGACGCTACCACAAAAGCGCAATCAGTCTCTAAAATTACAGGATTATGAAGAGAAATACCTATGTAGAGACCGGCAATGCAAGCCCTAAGCTCCGCTTCCTCCATGCTTTGACAGGCATCAATGAAATCCCACGACCAAATTTATAGTAAAAATATCAATATCTACAATACTGATTATAATGAGTATAAGAACTACGTTTTACAATGAGTGTAAAAACATTGCTTTGACATTGTGAATGTTGATACTCCCTCCGTCTAGGTGAGTAAGTCATCTTAGGCTGTGCACCGTTGTAACGCCCTCGATGCGGCTATATCTCCCACGTGTCGAAGCACGACTTAGAGGCATAACCGCATTGAAAGCAATGTCGCAAGTGAGGTAATCTTCACACAATCCATGTAATACATAAGGGAAAGAGATACATAGTTGGCTTACAATCGCCACTTCACACAATTACATGAATAAAGCATTACATCATCCAGATACAATCAAGGTCCGACTATGGAACCAAAATAAAAGAAGAACCCCAAATGCGACAAAGGTCCCCGATCGACCCAAACTAGGCTCCACTACTGATCAACTAGAACGAAACAACACAAAGGGCAAGATCTTCATCGAGCTCCTCCTTGAGCTTGGTTGCGTCACCTGCTCGGTAACACAGGCACCTGCAAACTGGTTTGGAAGTATCTGTGAGCCACGAGGACTCGGCAATCCCATTACCATGGGTATCAAGACTAGCAAAGCTTAATGGGTAAGGAAGGGGGTAAAGTGGTGAGGTTGCAGCAGCGGCTAAGCATATATGGTGGCTAACATACGCAAATAAGAGCGAGAAGAGAACAAGCGGAACGGTCGTGAAGCTAGCAATGATCAAGAGGTGATCCTGAACACCTACTTACGTCAAACATAACCCAAAAACCGTGTTCACTTCCCGGACTCCGCCGAGAAGAGACCATCACGGCTACACACGCGGTTGATGCATTTTAATTCGGATCTGGTGTCAAGTTATCTACAACCGGACATTAACAAATTCCCATCTGCCACATAACCGTGGGCACGGCTCTCGAAAGTTTAAACCCTGCAGGGGTGTCCCAACTTAGCCCATGACAAGCTCTCGTGATCAACGAAGGAATAGACCTTCTCCCAGGAAGACCCGATCAGTCTCGGAATCCCGGTTTACAAGACATTTCGACAATGGTAAAACAAGACCAACAAAGCCGCCCGATGCGCCGACAATCCCGATAGGAGCTGCACATATCTCGTTCTCAGGGCAACACCGGATGAGACATCCTACGAGTAAAACCAGACCTCGAGTTGCCCCGAGGGGGCCCCGCAGTCTACTCAGTTCGGACCAGCACTTAGACAAGCACTGGCCCGGGGGGGCTAAAATAAAGATGACCCTCGGGTTGGCCGACCCAAGGGAAGGGTATAGGTGGTGGTGAGGCAAATGGTAAAACCAAAGTTGGGCCTTGCTGGGCAAGTTTTATTCAAAGCGAACTGTCAGGGGGGCTCTCTGTCGTTGCTGCTAGGGAGGCGTGAAGCATAGGAGGCTCGAGGATGGATGGGTGGATCGAGCAGGCCGGGTGATGGTTGGTCGAGGATGGACTTTTGGATCGGCTGGTTGGGTGAAGAGCTCAAAGCGGATTGGATCGGAAGGATCCCGAGGAGGAAGAGGGCTGGCGGCGGCGGGTGAGGGGATTTGGTGGATGGGACAAGCCCCTAGAATCTAGGGTTGGTCTGCTATATATAGCGAGTGGGTAGGCTTAGGGAGTCCCTCCGATCGAAATCAAACGGCCGAGAATAAATAGGTAGGGAAGTCCAAATAAAAAACGGAGATGTTTTATAGACGTTAGGGGATGATCCGGATCCAACGGTGACGACTAAGCGGTTCAGGTTCGGGGAAGTTTTTCGGACGCCCGGAAGAGGAGGTCGGTGGTTGGTAGAAAGGTTAGGTGGTCACGGTCAAGAGGGAAGCAAGACCCGGTTGGTCTGGAACGGTCAGCACGGGCAAGGCGATCCGAGGGAAGGTGATGAGGGCAAAGGGAGAAACGGCAACGACGAACGAATGCAAGTTTTAAAATATGACGGCAACAGAGTGCCGATGCAATGCGAATGATGCGATGATGAAATGCATGACATGAACAAAATGCAAAAAAAAAAAACCCAACCACGAAGGAATAACATATCGCATCTCCGGAAAAGGCAAGAGTTGGAGTTACGAATATGGAAAGTTACATCCGGGGCGTTACAACACTCCACCACTACGAGAGGATCTCGTCCCGAGATCTAGGATGGCACCGGAGGGAAAACGGAAGAGGAAGAGAAGAGGTAAAACTAAATTGCTTCTTCGACAAACGAGTGAAACCAAAGAACCTTGAGAGGTTGAGCAATTTAAAAGAAAGAGTACAATAGAGATGAACGAGATTGCAAACAATCCGTTAGAAACGAGGAACAAGGAACATTACGAGGACTTGAACGTTGCAAAGACATGAATCAAGAGTTTAATGGACAAGATAGAATTCGAAACCACTCTGGTTAAAACAAGATGAGAGAGAAAGAATTTGGGCAGCACTCCGGTTGAACATCGAAGGAATTGAACATGAACTTGAGAAGATGAAAAAGAACTTGAAAGAAAAAGGCAGGACACTCCGGTTAAATTGATAAGCAAGAAAAGAACATGATCCTCAATTCGAGAAGAATAGTGAAGAGAGCAACATCACAATGCCTCCGAAAGAAATAATAGAAGATAGATCATTGGAATAACAGAATGGAGAAGAAAATGCCAACTTGTGCCACAAATGAGCTTGGAAAGCACCCTTAAAAAGAAGGATAGAACGGAGTTGTTGCAAAATCAATAACGAAACGCACAAGCTTGTTGTGGGCTTATGGCAAACATCTCAAAATTATGAGGTGAGTTTCTGCCACCAACGGAAAGAAATGATTGGATTGATATCAACAAGGAGACGAGAAACTTATTTCACCGGGAGGACATATGAAGAACTTGGGTCATTAATAAGCACCAAAATAGCAACATTCCTTAGGGAAAGCTTTAGGTGAAAACATGACACAAGATAAATCTAACGAAGAGATTGATGGATTTAAAATAACTCATTCTTAACAACATGTGAATCATGGAACATGAACTCAAATTATCAAGAATGATATAATACCACCTCCAAAATATGGTAGAAAGAATTGCACTCCGGATTACCATATGA
Source organism: Triticum timopheevii (assembly GCA_963921465.1). Classification (NCBI taxonomy): domain Eukaryota; kingdom Viridiplantae; phylum Streptophyta; class Magnoliopsida; order Poales; family Poaceae; genus Triticum; species Triticum timopheevii. The sequence goes on from OY997266.1 coordinate 568,502,936, forward strand.
AGAAAGCTTGAGCTCCTTAGGAAAGAATCTCGATGAAAACTTTGAGAAGGGAATTAAATCCTTGATGAACCATCATGTAGAACCTCCATGAAGAACTCCGGTAACAAAAGGAATGAAAAGAAAGAGAAATTGAAAACACAAGGTGAATCCTTGCAATGATTTAGATGGATCTCCGTGATAATTAGAGCTTGGAACTCCGGGAAAAAGAGAAGATGAAACAAATGAAACCGAGAATTTTAAGGGCCTCCGGAATAAAGAATTAATCACTTGGATGAACAAGAATAAGAATTATGTTATGCTTATCCTTCACCAATTAAATTGACGACAATCAACGGATTTGGCATACTACTTATTCTCGTAGAAAGGATTAAAAGAGATATATCAAAACTTGAGAAGGTCTTCAACGAACCACCGGTAGGATTGGAACAACAAATGAATTGATATGATGAACAAGGAAGAGAGATCTTGAAAGAACCACCGTAAGAATTGAAAAAGATCGAAGTAGGGGTGCATCACCGGTAAGAATTAGCAAATGAACGAAGTTGCTTGAGACAAACTAGATACATGAGAACAAAGAGATCAAGAACTGATTAGAGGATATTCGATTGATGCACCGGCAAGATAGGAGAATGATAACTGACAGCTGAGAATGAATAAACCTGAATTGATGGACTCCGGATGACAAACTGAGAAGACTCTTGAATATCTCCTGGTGGGTGAAAAAGATTCTCACAATCGAAAACAATTATGAGAGGATGGCAACAAGCTAGCACCATGAATCTTGAAGAGAATAGAGCAAGATTAAAGAGAAACTCTTCTTCGGTCTTCAAATGATGAGAATGACAACGAGAAACACCACCAAGAATTATTGAGGCACACCGGAAGAATCAAAAGCGAAGAGGTTGAGCCAACTATGAAAAGAATTTGAAAGATCTTGGAGAAAAGCATTTGACTGATGATAACTCATTCTTACGTCAAACTTGGAGAAGAATTTAGGATAGCTCTGGGAAAATAGAAGAGTCAGGTAAGATCCTGGGAAAGACATGTGGGTTAGGGCCCACTCAAAAGAACACCATTGAAAAGATTGATTGAAAAAGGGGGGATTGCACCGGTTGAATTAAATGGCCTGAATGATATAACAACCTTGAAATAATTTGGATGGATTGAGAATGGAAAGACGGGCCTTCTGAGATATATTCAACACTCGAGAATGAAAGAATAGCGAGAAGTGAATGATTAAGAGATACACCGGCATAAGAAAGCACTTGAAATGAGAAAAAGAATATGATCAACACCGAAAACTTGACTTGAATCCACCGGAGAAGAAAAAGGAATGAGGAATGATGAACTAGTAGAACATCTTCTTGAGAACCACCGGGTAAGAACATTGACGGAAAAGAATGGAGAAACTTCACAAAAATAAAAGGATACTTGGTAAAGAAATCTTAGTCCTTGAGGAAAAAGGGTGGGTGGGCGGGAAAAAACAAAGGCAACTTGGAGACGGATGAAACAAACACCGTTGAGAAGAAATGATAATTGGTCTTGCTGATGTTGAAGTGATCGGATCCACTTGAAGAGAAACACGCCGGTTGAAAAGGATTGACATGACAATCTCGATTGTCGAGAAGGATTGGTATTCACATCGGAGTATGAGAACACCATTTCGGAAAGGTATGGAATCAACACTTAACATTGAAGCAACTCGAATACCACAACTCAAAACAAAAACAAAGGACTGGCTTGCAGAATAGGCCGGAACAAACATATGATAGAGATTTCGTCCGAAGTTTTCGTGGTGGGGCCTACACGGGCTCGATCGTACAGCACCATCATGTACAAGGCAGTGCACATGACATACGAAGTGTCCCCGAGTTGGCATAGCCAAGGACTCTTTAAGACACAACGAGACCACTGTAAAACCAACCGTGAATAGGCGGACCACTAGACGTCGAACCCCAATTTCATATCATACATCCGTCGGAAAGATATCCTAAGAGCTACTTGAATTCCCACCTATGAAACTCCCGAAACTTTCTGGTTATGCAATCTGGTGTTGGGGATACAGGGGAAGCATAATATCTCACCCAAAACTAGCAAATCCTACATCCAGATGTATCCATCCTTCAACACATAACCAAGAAACCTTCGGAAATCGTCTACCTCAACCTTCGAAAAGCATCCGTTATACGAGTCATGGCAATACTCCCGTACTCACCTCAGTACTGGGTTATCGGGGTTATCTCACCAACAACTGCCTAAAAGAGATTTTCGATGTCGGCGTACTAAACTCAGGTATTCCAGAACTGCAACGATAAAATTATGATGACAACACCTCAGAGCTCAACTCCCCGGACACTTCCACTAAACCCCTGACAGGAGGCACCAAGACAATGTTCTCATCATAAAACCATCGGAACGATTCCAAGATACCCGCGTGATCCTAAAAAAAAATCAGTGAAATTTGAGAAGAGAAGAGTCAAAACTCTACGTCAGGATGCCTTACCAGAGCGATGAAGAGACTGGGGAGTAAAAAGAATTCCTAACTCTCCGATATATATATAATCCTAAATGACTCAAAACATTTTTCTAGACACAACTCGGCCGCTAAAAACGATCAAGCAGTGGGGCTCCTAAGGTCGGGGAAGGCTCTGATTACCAACTTGTAACGCCCTCGATGCGGCTATATCTCCCACGTGTCGAAGCACGACTTAGAGGCATAACCGCATTGAAAGCAATGTCGCAAGTGAGGTAATCTTCACACAATCCATGTAATACATAAGGGAAAGAGATACATAGTTGGCTTACAATCGCCACTTCACACAATTACATGAATAAAGCATTACATCATCCAGATACAATCAAGGTCCGACTACGGAACCAAAATAAAAGAAGAACCCCAAATGCGACAAAGGTCCCCGATCGACCCCAACTGGGCTCCACTACTGATCAACTAGAACGAAACAACACAAAGGGCAAGATCTTCATCGAGCTCCTCCTTGAGCTTGGTTGCGTCACCTGCTCGGTAACATAGGCACCTGCAAACTGGTTTTGGAAGTATCTGTGAGCCACGAGGACTCAGCAATCCCATTACCATGGGTATCAAGACTAGCAAAGCTTAATGGGTAAGGAAGGGGGTAAAGTGGTGAGGTTGCAGCAGCGGCTAAGCATATATGGTGGCTAACATACGCAAATAAGAGCGAGAAGAGAACAAGCGGAACGGTCGTGAAGCTAGCAATGATCAAGAGGTGATCCTGAACACCTACTTACGTCAAACATAACCCAAAAACCGTGTTCACTTCCCGGACTCCGCCGAGAAGAGACCATCACGGCTACACACGCGGTTGATGCATTTTAATTCGGATCTGGTGTCAAGTTATCTACAACCGGACATTAACAAATTCCCATCTGCCACATAACCGCGGGCACGGCTCTCGAAAGTTTAAACCCTGCAGGGGTGTCCCAACTTAGCCCATGACAAGCTCTCGCGATCAACGAAGGAATAGACCTTCTCCCAGGAAGACCCGATCAGTCTCGGAATCCCGGTTTACAAGACATTTCGACAATGGTAAAACAAGACCAGCAAAGCCGCCCGATGCACCGACAATCCCGATAGGAGCTGCACATATCTCGTTCTCAGGGCAACACCGGATGAGACATCCTACGAGTAAAACCAGACCTCGAGTTGCCCCGAGGGGGCCCCGCAGTCTACTCAGTTCGGACCAGCACTTAGACAAGCACTGGCCCGGGGGGGCTAAAATAAAGATGACCCTCGGGTTGGCCGACCCAAGGGAAGGGTATAGGTGGTGGTGAGGCAAATGGTAAAACCAAAGTTGGGCCTTGCTGGGCAAGTTTTATTCAAAGCGAACTGTCAGGGGGGTCCCATAAATCACCCGACCGCGTTACGAACGCAAAATCCGGGAACATAACACCGGTATGACGGAAACTAGGGCGGCAAGAGTGGAACAAAACACCAGGCATAAGGCCGAGCCTTCCACCCTTTACCAGATATATAGATGCATTAATAAAATAAGAGATATTGTGATATCCCAACATAACCCTGTCCACCATGGAGCAATCTTCAACTTCACCAGCAACTAGCAACGCTATAAGAGGGGCTGAGCAAAGCGGTAACATAGCCAAACAACGGTTTGCTAGGAAGGGTGTCAAAGGTTAGAGGTTCATGGCAATTTAGGGAGGCTTGAAGAGCAAATGATAGGTAACGCAGCATAGCGATAGAACGACGCAACTAGCATAGCAATGATAGTAGTGAGATCCAGGGTAGCGGTCATCTTGCCTGAAATCCCGCTAGGAAGAAGAACGAGTCCATGAAGAAGACAAACGGACGCAGGCGAACGAATCCTCACAATCGCAACATTACCGGGACTAAGAAGCAACACCGGAAAGAAACAAACCACATGGTAAACACATAAGCATAATCATGGCATGATGCATAATCAAGTATGATGCATGACCGGTTTAATGAGGCATGGCATGGCATGGCAAGGTGCAACAAACAACAATACAAATTAAGTGGAGCTCAATATGCAACGAGTTGCATATTGACGGAACACCACATGCAATTATTTAGTTTGATCTCGTTTAGGTACACAACAACGTTAAATGTTGTTAAACATGTCAAGGGGCGAAGCATAATTAAACTACCTATCTAGGCAAATTTAAATGAGGCCGGAAACAACAAACAACATTTCCGGGAAAACCTCATATGCAATTTAAGAATTTGCTACTGTTCTGCCCGAAAACATATTTTAAAGTTGTTAAACAGGAAAATAAAGTGCACCATGTTAATCTAGGCTTTTTTCACCCCATTTACTTATAAAGAACATTTAAAACCGAGGTACGGTTATTTAGTTACGAATTAAATCATTTAAACATGGCATTTGAGCAAATTTAATCAAACAGCATTTTAAACATTTTAACATGGGATGAAAGTGGCAAAATATGAAACTCGACGAAAAACTAAGCATTTTTCATATATAAAGTTTTTACATGTGATGCCCGGTTGATGAGTTATTAAATGCATGAAGTTTAGGGTTTTTCTGCAAATCTGTAAATCACTGGATAAAGCTAAAATCGCAGGATCAGGAAAAAAACATGAACGGGCCGAATCTGACTGGAGCAGGCCCAACAGAAGGAAAAAAAAAAGGAAAGGCGCTGGGGGGGCGCAGCGGTGGCTCACCATGGGCTGAGGCCCAGCTGGAGGAGAGGCCTGGCAGGCCGCGGAGGCGCGCTGGGCCACGCGAGGCCTTGCGCGAGACCCGGCCCAGGCGCTGGAGAGGAGGCAGCCCAGGCGCGCGGTCAACGGGGAGAGCGGGCGAGCTGCTCGTCTTTCTGAAGAACAGAAGCAGAAGCAGGCGGGACGAGGCGCGGGTTCAGGCGAGCGAAGCCGAGGCGCAGGACTGGGCGGGCGGTGCAGATGGCCTCCGGCGAGCGGGGCGAATGGGCGGCGATGGACTTGGCGGTGGGGACGGGTCAACGCGGGGTCGAGCGACGCTCGATGCAGAGGCGATGTAGTTGCTGTGGCGGGCGCGAGGTTCAGCAGAAGGGCAGCAGCCATGGCGAGGAGGTCAACGCGAGGCCGGCGGACACTTGGCGCGGTCCAGGACAACGGCCTCAGGTCAGGGGAAACGGCCTCGTGAAGCAGGACGACGGCGGCAGACTTGGCGCGTTCTCCGGCGAGGGCGACGCAGCTTGAGGCGGGGAAGACCCAGAACGGGACTAGGACGGCGGGATCCGACGGAGGGGCCGGACCTAGGGCGCGGCAGGAGGATCCACGGCGTCTGCAAGCTTGCCGGCGTTGGGGACGAGCGCAACTCCTCTAGGCTTCCTGCGAGACGAGACAGACGAGAGAGGGATGAGATGAGGAAGAGGTCAGAGAAGGGGAGAAACGAGAAGAGGAGGACAGGGAGAAGGAGCGGGCGGCCTGGCCTGGAGGATGCTCGTCGGTGGAGGGAGCTCCGGTCGTGCTGTGGCTTGCCGCGCGCGAAGGACGGGCGAGGCCGGAGGGGAGCGAGGCAGGAGCTCGCTCGAAGAGATCGAGCGCTAGAGCGAGGGGCTCTCTGTTGTTGCTGCTAGGGAGGCGTGAAGCAGAGGAGGCTCGAGGATGGATGGGTGGATCGAGCAGGCCGGGTGATGGTTGGTCGAGGATGGACTTTTGGATCGGCTGGTTGGGTGAAGAGCTCAAAGCGGATTGGATTGGAAGGATCCCGAGGAGGAAGAGGGCTGGCGGTGGCGGGTGAGGGGATTTGGTGGATGGGACAAGCCCCTAGAATCTAGGGTTGGTCTGCTATATATAGCGAGTGGGTAGGCTTAGCGGTACCTAGTCCCTCCGATCGAAATCAAACGGCCGAGAATAAATAGGTAGGGAAGTCCAAATAAAAAAACGGAGATGTTTTATAGACGTTAGGGGATGATCCGGATCCAACGGTGACGACTGAGCGGTTCGGGTTCGGGGAAGTTTTTCGGACGCCCGGAAGAGGAGGTCGGTGGTTGGTAGAAAGGTTAAGTGGTCACGGTCAAGAGGGAAGCAAGACCCGGTTGGTCTGGAACGGTCAGCACGGGCAAGGCGATCCGAGGGAAGGTGATGTAGGCAAAGGGAGAAACGGCAACGACGAACGAATGCAAGTTTTAAAATATGACGGCAACAGAGTGCCGATGCAATGCGAATGATGCGATGATGAAATGCGTGACATGAACAAAATGCAAAACAAAAAAAACAAAAACCCAACCACGAAGGAATAACATATCGCATCTCCGGAAAAGGCAAGAGTTGGAGTTACGAATATGGAAAGTTACATCCGGGGCGTTACAACCGTGACCAAGGAGGAGGGGAAAATGAGAGACATTAATGTTTATTTGCTAATTAAATAGTATTGCATGCAATGAACTAACCACTGCATGTCATGTTTGATAGTCTCAGGTCATTAAAAGCATGCACACCCTCATCTCTTATTGGTTGATATGTCAAGAAACAAGAAACGAGGTAGAAGTTAATGCATCGCGCCTACGTGTTTTGGGATTATTTGGTTTTTGTAAGATGACTTGCACACCTAGCTATTAGAGTACCACTACCTCCCTTCTAGTTTAAAGGGCTTGACTCAAAATTTTCACCTACTCTTAGCAAGATAGTAGAGGCGGTGGAATAGTTTTTGAAGTCTGCAAAAGTACTCAACTAATGTTGTCGTTCTTCACAAAAAAATGTGTTTACCAATGCATGCATGAATACTAGTTACTCTAACCCCCCTCACTTCTTTAATTCTTTGCCACATCAGCATGTTTGCTATTCCCGTGTGCATGATACCAGCTAAGATACCACAATGATGGCCAGCCTTAATCATCACATGCAATAATTTAGTGCACCTTGAAATATGAACATGTGTGGGGCGTGTATGTTTTTAATGACTTGAGACTATACCTAACCCGACATGCAAGATGACTTATTATGCACCGTTTCCCATACCTACAGGAAGCCCGTTCGTCTCCAAATCTTTTCCTCTCCATGTGTGGAAACAATATGCCTGCCAAACTCTCCTTCTCCCTCCGGCGGTCCCACCACTCCACCCCGTGTGAAAAAATCTGCATGCACGACTCTCCTCCCCCCACGCTCGTCCAATCCGTTGTGACCAGCAATATTTCCACCCCTTCGCTCCCCCGTAATTTACTCCAACAAATATGCCCACGTAGCTTTTACTTAACTTCAGGTGCATTGGGTCATTGACATACGGGCCCAGCAGTGTACTGGCCCACATGTCAGTGACGCAACTGGACCTGCAGTCAAGTCAGTGCAGCTCAGTCCATATCTTACGTAGGTGTGCCATTGCTCGCTATAAATACTGCGCCTCCCACGACATCACTATCTCCTCCCCTCACGTTCACGTTCATCGCTATCTCCTCCCCCTCCCTCTCACGTCAACCACCATGGCATCGCCCCTCCCAAGCCCTAGGAACCCCTCGCTGCATCGCACGGACGGTCACGCGTCGCCGTTCCGTTCCTCGCCACCACTAGTCGAGGAGGACGTGTCAGCGTTCCGCTCCTCGCCGCTACGCAACGCGTCGCCGTTCCGTTCCTCGCCGCCACTAGTCGAGGAGGACGCGTCGGCGTTCCGCTCCTCGCCGCGACGCGACACGTCATCGTTTCGTTCCTCGCCGCCACTAGTCGAGGAGGACGCGTCAGTGTTCCACTCCTTGCCGCGACGCGTCGAGGTGGACGCGTCGGCGTTCCCAATCTCGCCAGCACGCGCGTCGGAGGACGCGTCAGCTCCCCGCTACGAGGAGAACGCCGCGCCGCCCGCCGAGCCCCCCAGCCTTGAGGAGCTTTGGAAAGAAATGGATGTCGCCTTGTGGGAGGCTTTGCCTCCAGCAGAGCGCGCCAAAATAGAGGTGGAGAAGAAGGCCGAGGAAGAGAAGCGCACCGCACAACAAGCTTTCTGGGAGATCTATGTCGCGTCCGAGAGAGTCAAGCAATTGGTTCTTTGGCAGAAGGCTCGTGCGAGGGCCGTGAGGGTGGCGGAGGACGCCCGTGCCGACGCCCTGAGTGCAGTCGGGCCCAAGCGCCTCATCTATGCTTGGCGGTACGTGGAATGGGTGCATACTTCCAGCCAGGAGGAGTACCTGTTGGCGCCGGATCACCACACCGGTGAGATCGCGCTCGCCCACCGGCAAGCCGCCAATCAGCACCTCGCGAGTTGCGAGGCTGAGGAAGAGGCGTTGTGTCGGCGCGTTGGGAAACGGCCGCGCACCAGGGCACTCGTGGCACGCCGCAAGCGCTCCTGCGAGCGCCGTGGCTTTTAGGAGGAGTATAATTTTTGTTTCGTAAGGCGATCTCATTAGTTTTGGGATGCAAATGATAAATCCCGAATGTTCAGGAATTTTTAGCGTCCTTAATTAAGTATGTAAAAGGAAAAGTTTGGAAACGTTGTGTATTATTACGCATTTTGCAAGTATGTGCATATAGCACAAACTTTACTATATACTATCGGTCTACACGTCTCTCTCGATATATGCTTGCAAACTGTACTACTCCCTCCGTCCAGGTCAATAAGTCATCTTTGGTTATGCACGGTGACCAAGAAGGAGGGAAGACTTGTACACCTAGACGGGGGGAGTACTACTATTACTTATGTACGTGCAAATGCACGTTTTAACATTACGATGCGGTTTTTGTAAAAGTAGAAAAACAGCACTAGTCAAGCTTGTGAAACGATTCAATGCAAAACAAATGCAAAAAGGCTCATTTGATTGATTACTTTTAGCTTCCTTCTCTGTGGTTATTTCTCTGTCGTACTTTGTACGGAGTATCTCACTGGTTGGAAAGGCATGCAAATTCCCAAACCGCTTCCTACACCCTGTATCGAATTTTTTGCCTAACAAGTTGTGACGTGCAATTGGAATTCCAACTTGAGTACTACTACTAGTAGGAGTACCAGGGGCTAGTTCTTTTAGGCTTCTAGATTAGTAATCCCATAACTACTACCTCCGTCCTGGTTTATTGGTCCCCATTGTAATCTGTGTCAAATTTTGATCATAAATTTAACTAATGAAATGTTAGTGCATGTCAAATGCACTACTCCAACCGTCTAGGTGAGTAAGTCATCTTAGGCTGTGCACCGTGACCAAGGAGGAGGAGAAAATGAGAAACGTTAATGTTTATTTGCTAATTAATAGTATTGCATGCAATGAACTAACCACTTCATGTCGTGTTTGATATCTCAAGTCATTAAAAGCATGCACACTCTTTTATCTCTAATTGGTTGATATGTCAAGAAACAAGAAACGAGGTAGAAGTTAATGCACCGCGCCTAAGTGTTTTGGGATTATTTGGTTTTCGTAAGATGACTTACACATTTAGATGCACCGCGCCTAAGTGTTTTGAGTAACATTTTATCAGTTAAATCTTTGGTCAAAATTTAGCACAAATTACAATGGTGAGGAATAAACCAGGACGGAGTAGTAGTTTAGAAGCCCAAATAAATGAGTGAGGCGCCTTATTGTTAATCTCCACTGTGACTAGTCTTGTGGGAAAAGCTGGGGAAGCTGCCAAAATAACTGGCCCTAGGAGTAGTAGCTAGGGATCGAGTATGGGAGATGAACCGGAGAAAGTAAATGCAGAGAGATGAAATGCAAAAAAGACGGAGGGATGTGATGGTTGCTTGTCCGTTTATTTTACCAGGCCATTTATTACTGGGAGTGGTTGGGTTTTGTGATATGGCGGCTTTACTGCCATGCCACGAGCGGGGTGAGAGGTGAGACTCCCATGCAGCGCCGCCCTCTACAATTGTACTACATCGGTCGTGGTTTATTAGTCCCCCATTGAATTTGACTAAAGATCTAACTGACAAAATGTTAGTGCATGTCAACAAAAACTATATCGTTGGATTCGTATTTAAACATAGTTTTGGTTATACTCAATACTTGTGGTCGTGGACCACTAAAAATAGAAGAAGCCCTATGATTTTGAATGATATACTTTTAGGAGACATGCATCAGTATTTATCAGACTATATATAATGTTAGTTCAATTTTTGGTCGTACTAATCTATAGTAGTAAGGTGCCCGTGCGTTGCACCGAAGAGTGAAATGCATTGATCGGGGAGTTGTTTATTTTGACAAAGGATATGGGGGTCATCTCATGTGTAACGGGTATCGATAGGTTTCTTTGGATATTATCTCATCTCTAGAGCTCACAAACATCCAGGTGAAATAGATAAAAAGGTATCTTTTGCAAACAAAAGCGTTCAACTGTTCAACCTGCATCCAAAACTTGTGAAGAAATAACACTTATTGTGCTTTGCAAGAAATGATCTTTAAGAATTAGTTTTTGAGTATCGATTGTTATACATGTTGGCTACAGATGACATGGCACTTTCTTATAGTCAACAGTTGGCTATACTATTAAGTAATATTAACGATGCCCTTATACACCTAGACGGAGGGATTAAATCAGGATGACTTGCAAGGGGGCAGAGGAGATGTAAGAAATGGTTCATCGTAAGTCTTTCACCAGTACTGTAGTAAAAATTCATACATGGAAGATTCTAGACTAAACCATAAACAGATACACTTTTATTCATGCGCGATACTCCAATAGAGAAAGATCATGCATGGAAGTCTCCACATGCTTAGACAGCGGATTACATTGAGCGAAGACTAATGATCAACATTTAACTTGATAATGTGTATTTTTTTAGAAGAACAGGGAGGCTCCTCCCCGGTTCCATTATCAAATGAAACCCAAAGTGTCTTACATCAGCTCACTGAGAGGAGCAGTTCAAAGGAAGGACTGCGGCGAAAGCCACTCAAGTTTAACGACAAGCTTACAGAATCAAAAGCGGCAAAGACACGGGCCATAAGCGCCCACACACACTCTACATGTTTTCTAAGTGCACTTGATAATGCGTATGTCCAGGTGAACCTCCTTGGAGTCCCCGTGCACCGAGTCGGTGGGTAAAGGATGGAACGGATGCCATGGGTTTTCCAAGTCCACATTGGCGGGATAGTCCCAGCTCCTCAGAGTCCAAGTCTGTCCGATGAGGCCGGTTTCGCCGCACGCGCCCGGAGGGGTAGTAACATTGACCACGCACCCATACATCTGCCTCGTGTAAGTGTTAGCGTCAGCGGCGACGCCCCTGATGCACATTACAGAGACGGGGCAGCGGCCTGCGCGGGCCTCGCCGGTGCCCACGATCAAGAGGAAGACGCTGTCGTCCTCCTCCGAGACTAGCAGGCGGCAGTGATCCTCCAGCGACTCCGGCATGGTGAACCGGTAGCACGTGTCGTACTTGATGTTCTCCGCCAAGGGCCAGCAGTGACCGTTGCACGCATCCGTGAGGTGATGCACCATGTCCGCCGGCGAGCCACAAAATGGCATCGGGCACTCGTAGCAGTGGACGAAGGGCTCCTTGGAGGCATCGACCAGGCTGTCCATGAAACGGGAGTGGCTGTAGGGGACGTTGCGCTAGTTGAATATGTGAGCAAGTTACTACGAGATTTAATCCGAATAAGCGCAAAATAAATCATGACGGCTATAACAGAGATGAAAATAATCATGTGGACTAGCATAGTAGTAGGATACAGAGTAGAAACATGAATTCGACCACGATTTCGAACAGGAAGGACAGAAACACATACGGTGCAACGGGAGCAGCACCGTTGGCGTTGAGGTTGTCGCCCATGTCGTTGAGGAAGAGGTTGCCGAGGTCGGGGAAGAAGTCGTCGTCGGTGAAGTCGTGGTTGTCAGCAGTCGCGAGAGTGCGCTCCCCAGATTTCAACAGCACCCGCCGAATGGAGCGCAGGAGGGAGTGGATGTAGGGGACGTTGCGGCCGCCGAATGGAGCGTAGGAGTAGCACACGAAGCAGTAGATGGTGTCCTTACTAGTACTCCCTAGTCTCTTTCTATCTATATCTATATATATCTACTCTTATAGAAAACCGAGTTGGTGATGATGGTATGCCTGCCATCTTGTAATATAGACCGTCCGATCTATATCTGACGGATAGAAAGCCAACTATGACAATTTTACAAAAGATACCCACACCTCTCTCCACATTTATAGATAAGGCCTTACCTCGTGCTCCTCCCTATGTCTCTATCTCTACAAGTACTTTTTTATAACAAATCAAATAGTGCTGCGCCGTCCGCTGCACGCCTGGCTGAATACGCCTCCTCGCCTCCATCATCACCAACTGAGTCTTTTATAGGAGTAGGAGTAGAGAAAAAAAAACCGAGTTGGTGATGATGGTGTGCCGTGCAATGCACGGGCATCTTGCTATTTTTTGCATATAAGTCTAAACACCACGTAGACATGGTCTTTGAGCACGGTTCGTGGTCGTTCCACGATCGGGCATCGAAGTTTGTAACTATTTTAGATTAGAATATACTGCTCCTCCGGTGCTAGTAGTAGAGCAGAGTCCTACTCTACTACTCTACTCTAGCAAGATAGGGCATAGTGCTGTAGTAGGTACTGTAGGGAGTACCAGTACTGTGATCACTCAAGAAAGTTGTCTGGCATCGATATGACCCTACGCTGCTGGTATGTGTCTCATAAGTCAAGCGGCATGCTGTAGTCATCATCACCTGTCAACTTCCCGCAGCACATATTCACTTCTCCATCTTTGTCCGCACATAATCTCGTCCAAGCTTCCATCCCCGCTAAGGCGCCTCCCCCCCTTGTCTGAAACCCAAGCACTAACAATGGCAGAACCGAGCAGCGTCCGCCGAAAGAGTGGCTGGAATTCGCTCCCCACAGAGGTAATCAAGCTCATTGTTTCGCGTGTGGACAATCTCAGTACCATGCCGCTCGTCGCGTGCTCGTCGGGGCTGTACCGTTTACTCAAAGCCCTCAGGCCGGAGCTTTTTAAGCCAGCTCCTTGCTTGCTGATGCTGCCTGATCTTTAGAAATGGTGTGTCACACAGCATAATGATCGTAGGGTGGCAAGCATCAACCCCCTTCACTGCGATCCGATCCCCGTCAGCCTCAGTTACATTAACGGTATGTACTGGGTCGGCATGAACACGTCTTGGATGGTGCTCGTTGACGGTCGCGGCAGCTGGATGCTCGTGGAGGTCTACACCCGGCGATTGATCCCCCTTCCTTCGATTAACACTGCACTGCTTTGGTACCGCGGCCCAGAATACTCAGAATATTACAGTAGCCAACATGATACCAAGTTTGATTTGCTCAAGGTTGTAATCTGCCAAGTTCCCACAAGATATGGGAATTATAAAGATTTCAGGCTAATTGCGTTCTTCAACCGTGGTCTCGCCTATCTGACAGGTCACTGTGGTAAGTGGATAAATCTGCACATCCATCGCAGGATCATACATCCTCCATGGTTCTCTGATGCCATTGAACACAAGGGCTTCATTTACGTTGTCGACTCCTTCTATGGCTGGACGTATTGCTGGCCTACTCCAGTCATCGCTACAAACGGCTGTTACAACAGTATGTTACTTTCCTATGATATCATAATGGCTTGCTTATATTACTGTCAACATTTACTGAAAAAATATTCATGCTCATAACATGTTGTTCTTAAGATTGACTAAATCAAGAGCCCTTTTTTATTTGACTCCAACTTGATATGATGTTGTAGGACGCCTGGTGCCCCTACCCTTCCTAATCCCAGAACCTTTCAAAGAAAAGTGGCATGGCAGTTGCAGGTGGTTCCTAGCTCGATCAGACAACGGCGAAAGATTGATGATCGTTCGCACATACTGGACGTGTTGTTTCGCGGAATACAACCACAGTCACTGCAAGGTCTTTGAGCAGGATCCCAGCTTCTCTGGGCCTTCAGGAATTTTTGACTGGAGGCTGGTAAGTAGCCTTGGTACATGCTCTCTGTTTGTCGGACTGAATTATCCGATTAACCAGGAGATAACCGACGGCAAGGATCATGATGGCAGCGCGGTTTCGTTCATCAGGCAAAACTGTGTGTACACAGCGTATCGTGTGTCTCTGCATGCACCATACCCTGATATGTGCCACCACGCTCTGCAGCCCAAAGTAGGAGAGAGGGTCGCAAGTATCAGACTTCGACCTGCTGGCTGGAGTTTCCCCCGTCAGGCACCCATCTGGTTCAAGTCGTCAACCAATCTCCACAGCTTAATAAATAGTAACGTCTAACTGAGCCAGTTAGTTAGATGCATAAACTTGGTGTAGTAGGATCTTTATTTAGTTTGATGCATACGCTTGTTATTTTTTGGTAGCCCTTTTGTAGTGATGGTTCATGTTTGGTTTGGAAGAGAGAGTTGCGTCTTCACTCTTCTGGCCGGCTTACTGCTTCTGTTGCACCCCCAGCCCTGGTTGCTGCTGCTGCTGTTTTCAATGTACAATCAGTAGTATATTTCGTCTGTTGGTTGAATAAATGTGTTGTTAGAACGACAAACACAATGTTTTGGAAGTCGTTGCACGGTTCGATCCTTTAGTGCCCCGTACCGTACGTAGCTCATACTATTTTTCGTACGGAACACATTTTCCACTTGTTGATGACATGCAGCCCACTGATGAAGGCCCAATAGAGAAGCCCATAATTAACTGGAAGGGAGGCTCTCACATGAATCCGGCCCAGGTACATGCTCATGGTCCCCTAAACATAAATAAGTAAATAAATAAATAAAGCTAAATGCTCATGCACCAGTTCTTTGGGAAAATAGGTAGCCCAGTATTTCTTTTTGAAGAATACCCAAGCTAGACCTATTTGTTTTCTCCGAATTACTGGGCTGCAAATCTTTCAAGACGAGCAAATGGGATATTAGTTTTTTTTTAATTTTGTTCTTCACTAATATCTTATATGTATTTCATTGGATTTAACATGACATAGTACTAATTTATTTTTAAATTTGTTTTAGTATGGCTATTAATTTTTGGATTAAGAATATTTTGTTCCCCAGCAAAAATTTCCCACATATTTAGTTAATTTTTTGACCCTGGTACTGACCAAAAAATGGCCGGCAATTCTAAAAATGGAAAATGGGCTGCAATAAATTCCATATGAATTAGAAAATGAGTAAAAATTATAAAAATAATAGCAAATGGGCTGTACACGCCACAGATTTCGAGGCTGACTTGTTTACGCAAGGCTTTGTCAGAGAACACATGATTCTAGCCGCCGTGCTTCTTCAACCTCTGATCTTCCTGCTCCAGCCGCCTAAACTAGCGCCGGCGAGACTGCCTGCTCCCTCCTCTTGTGGCCCGTTGTGATGCCGCGCAAGCTTCCCCGACCCACCCTACTCCCTCCGCTGGCCTGGCCGCACGCAACCAACTGCCTCCTTATTACGCGAAAAAAATGATTCCTCCCACTGACATCTAGGGCGCACCGGTTGGGAGGCTGACCTGTGGGCCTACTATGTTGACGCGTACGCAGGGCATGTCAACTTAGTCAACAAACGATTCTAGCAGCAGTAACCGTTGGATTTGAATCGAACGGTCCTGCTGCTTCTTCAATCGCTGCTCTTCTTGCACCAGCCGCCCAAACCAGCGCCGGGGAGACCGCCTGCTCCTGCCTCCAGTGGCCGGCTGTGCTGCCGTTGAGGCCTCATCGCCCCCTACTACTCCCACCGCTAGCCAGGCCCTGCGGCGACGGCAGCCTCACACCGCAGCCAAACCAGTGAACCCTCATACTCCTCTCCACGTGGGCATCCACTGCCGCGTCTTCCCCGGCTCCGCGTTGTCCCCTTCCTAGGCCTCGTCGTCGTCCACCGCCCTGGTGCTCCCGGCACGGCGTGGTCAACATGGTCAAGGAATGGCTTCCATCGGACGTGGACTGTACGTGGAGAGGCTGACAGCTGGGTCCACGGCCACAGCCCAGTTTTTTGTGATTTGCCAAGTAAGTCGCTTTGTCAGGCTTGTTGGGCTGCAAATCTTTCAAGACGAGGAGAGCTTTCATTCGGCTGGCCGAGAAAATGGCCCATCAGTAATGAGAAATGGGCTGTACATTTTTAAAACACATCAAACCGGCAATTAGTTTCAAATATCTTTTTTTTTCATTTCAAGATCTTAAATTACATTAATTTTTATGCGTGGAGAATTTGTTGGATTTTACATTGATATACATTTATTTTTCAATCAGTTTGAATGTGAGTCGAAATTTCGGGATTAAAAACAGTTCGGACCGCACCGAAATATGCAAAATTTCGTATAAGTTTTTAACCGTGGCCACAATATGGGATGTAATGCTAACAAAAAGAATATGGGCTCCAAAAAAAACCTTAAGAATTAGCAAATGGGCTGTAAATTATTAAAAAATAATGGCAGATGGGTTGTATGCTGTTTTCCACAGATTTGAGGCTTTCCTAAAAAAAGGTTGACGCACAAGCAGTGACTGTTGGATGGCCATCCAACGGCCGTCGTGCTTCTTCAATCTCTGCTCTTCCTGCTCCAGCCGCTCAAACAAGCGCCGGCGGGACTGCTTGCTCCCTCCTCCCCGCGGCCGGCTCTGACAGCTCGGACCCACCAGCTATATCTTCGTACGCAAGGAAGTGACTCCTTATTACGCACAAAAAAAATGAATACTCCCCCTGTTAGCTGGGACCCAGTATAGTGGCAGGCTGGCTTGTGGGCCTACTAAGTTGACGGGGACGGAGGGCTTTGTCAACTTAGTCAATATGCACGATTCTAGCTCCAGTGACTGTACGATGTCCATCCAACGGCGGTAGTGCTTCTCCAACCTCTAGTCTTCTTGCTCCAGCCGCCCAAACCAGCGCCGATCGTGCCTCGTGCTCCTACCTCCCGTGGCCGGCTACGATGCGGCGGAGGCCTCACCGCCCCCTACTACTCCCACCGCTGGCCAGGCCATCCCTCTACGCACCCACACCCCCTGTTATTCTGCGGCGACGGCAGCCTCACACCGCAGCCGAACGAGTGAACCCTCATACTCCTCTACGCGTGGGCATCCACTGCCGCGTCTTCCCCGGCTCCGCGTCGTCCCCATCCTAGGCCTCGCCGTCGTCCACCGCCCTGGTGATCTCGACGCAGCGTGATCAACGTGGTCAAGGAATGGCTTCCATCGGAGGTGGACTGTACGTGGAGAGGCTGACAGCTGGGTCCATGGCCGCAGCAAGGAAGTGCCTCCTTATTACGCGCAAAATAATTATTCCTCCACCTGACAGCGGGGACCCACCGGACGGGCCACCGTATTTAGAGGAAAAAATGTTTCCCCTGTCTGCTGGGACCCACCAATTACATCTTCGCACGCAAGGAAGTGCGTCTAAAAAACGATTCGCCCCCCTGACTACTGGGACCCACCAGCTACATCTTCGCACGCAAGGAAGTGCCTGACAGTCGGGACCCACCTGGTCGAAGCGTACGTAGCGTTGTCATTCTGGTCGTGAACGTGTATGTACATATATACTGGTGGATGTAGAGACGGGCACGTGTCGTAGTAGAGGCGCGCACATAGCATGTACACGTACGTATAGCGGCAAGGGTGCAAGAAAGAAAATACGGCCACGTACGTACATACGGGCAAGGTCTCGAACGCCTATCGCGCATACGTACATGGCTGGGTCGGAACGGAGAAGCAGTGTCGTCGTCGTGTTCATGGGGAGCCAACCGGCTGGGTCAGAACGGAATGCGTGGTCGTGTTCATCGGGAGGGCTTGGACGGAACAGGCGATGGAAACGAGGCCTGGCGTACCGTACAATGGAGGAAACGGTCTTGTGTTCGACCGGCCACATTCGAAACGGGGTCCTGTTGATCAGGAGGGGCCTGGCGTACCGCAAAACGGAGGAAACGGACCTCCTACGGTCGAAACGGGAGTCCTGTTGATCGGGAGGGGTGTGGCGTACCGCAAAACGGAGGAAACGGACCTCCTACGGTCGAAACGGGGGTCCTGTTGATCGGGAGGGGTGTGGCGTACCGCAAAACGGACGAAACGGACCTCCTACGGTCGAAACGGGGGTCCTGTTGATCGGGAGGGGTGTGGCGTACCGCAAAACGGATGAAATGGACCTCCTACGGTCGAAACTGGGGTCCTGTTCATCGGGAGGGGTGTGGCGTACCGCAAAACGGGACTCCACGGGATACTTTTCATCTCCACCGTCGACCTCCTCCAGCCTCCACGGGCCACCGTCGACCTCCTCCAGCCTCCACGGGCTCCTGTTCATCCAGCCTCCACCGTGCGCTACTCCACGGGCTACTGTTCAACCACCTCTCCACGGGCACCCCTCCATCGTCTACTGTTCATCCAGTCCTCCACACCACGGGGTCCTGTTCAACCACCCCTCCACGGCCACCCCTCCACCGTCTACTGTTCATCCAGCCCTCCACACCACGGGGTCCTGTTCATCCAGAGGCAACGCCACCGCTCACTGTTCATCCAACCCCCCCCCCCCCTCGCAACACTCACTGTTCATCCAATCGATCGGCTTCAGTTACCAGCAGTACCGAAGGAATCGCTCAATCGAGTTCAGTTAACAGCCATCGATCGATCGCTCGGGTTCAGTAACGCGTAGCCTGCAGTGCAATCGCTCGGGTTCAGTTAGAGCCCAACGCCTCGCTCGGGTTCAGTTAGAGCCAACGCCTCGCACACACGCGCGTACGTGTACGAGAGAAACGCGCATCGCTCCGCCCCCGACCTCCCACCGTAACCGGCAACTCCCCGAAATTTTCCTCCCCCTCGCTTCTACCACGGTTTTTCCGTCATGGATGGCCCAAAGAATGTCATGCAGCTGCGTCTCCGGCCCGCCCAGGATGAAAAGCCCATTTTCTGTCATGATTTTTTGTCATAGAAGTAGGAGCCCACCACATCTATGGTGATACCGGGTTTTGTCACAATTATCGTCATAGAAGTGTCATATGTATGACAGAAAAAAATCGTTCGGCCCAAAATGTCACGGATGTGTCTTTTTTGTAGTGGTTAAAGTATATTGTCATTGACCTTCCAAACATGTTGAGATTGCCTTTGCCCCTCATGCTAGCCAAATTCCTTGCACTAAGTAGAGATACTACTTGTGCTTCCAAATATCCTTAAACCAGTTTTGCCATGAGAGTCCACCATACCTACCTATGGATTGAGTAAGATCCTTCAAGTAAGTTGTCATGTTGCAGGCAATAAAAATTGCTATCTAAATATGTATGACTTATTAGTGCAGAGAAAATAAGCTTTGTATGATCTTGTTGTGGAAGTAATAAAAGCGACGGACTGCATAATAAAGGTCCACATACAAGGGGCAATATAAAGTGACGTTCTTTTGCATTAAGATTTTGTGCATCCAACCCTAAAAGCACATGACAACCTCTGCTTCCCTCTACGAAGGGCCTATCTTTTACTTTATGTTTTTACTTTATGCTTGAGTCAAGGTGATCCTCACCTTTCCCTTTTTCATTTTATCCTTTGGCAAGCTCCTTGTGTTTGAAAGATCATGATATATATATCCAATTGGATGTAAGTTAGCATGGGCTATTATTGTTGACATCACCCAAAGGTGAATACGTTGGGAGGCAACACAATAAGCCCCTATCTTTCTCAGTGTTCGGCTGAAACTCCATAACCATAAGTATTGCGTGAGTGTTAGCAATTGTAGAGGACTACAAGATAGTTGAGTATGTGGACTTGCTGAAAAGCTCTATTGTTGACTCTTTCTGATGTTATGATAAATTGCAATTGCTTCAATGAATGAGATTATAGTTTGTTAGTTCTCAATGAAGTTTCTGAACCATACTTGACATTGTGAATTGATCATTACTTGAGTATAAGAAATCATATGATAAAATCTATATATGTTGTTGTTATAAGAATGATCATGATGCCCTCATGTCCGTATTTTATTTTTATCGACACCTCTATCTCTAAACATGTGGACATATTTTTTGATATCGGCTTCCGCTTGAGGACAAGCGAGGTCTAAGCTTGGGGGAGTTGATACGTCCATTTTGCATCATGCTTTTATATCAATATTTATTGCATTATGGGCTGTTATTACACATTATATCTCAATACTTATGGCTATTCTCTCTAATTTTACAAGGTTTACCATGAAGAGGGGGAATGCCGGCAGCTGGAATTCTGGCTGGAAAAGGAGCAAACATTGAAAACCTATTCTGCACTGCTCCAAAAATCCTGAAACTCCACGAAACCTATTTTTGGAATTAATAAGAATTATTGAGCGGAAGAAATACATCAGGGGGCCCACACCCTGGCCAGGAGGGTGGGGGCGCCCCCACCCCTACTGGGCGCGCCCCTTGTCTCCTGGGCCCCCTGGTGGCCCCTGGTGTCCATCTTCTGCTATATGAGGGCTATTACCCTGGAAAAAATCATGGGCAAGCTTACGGGACGAAACTCCGCCGCCACGAGGCGGAACCTTGGCGGAACCAATCTAGGGCTCTGGCGGAGCTGTTCTGCCAGGGACACTTCCCTCCGGGAGGGGGAAATCATCACCAACGTCATCACCAAAGATCCTCTCATCGGGAGGGGGTCAATCTCCATCAACTCTTCACCAGCACCATCTCCTCTCAAAACCCTAGTTCATCTCTTGTATCCAATCTTGTATCAAAACCACAAATTAGTACCTGTAGGTTGCTAGTAGTGTTGATTACTCCTTGTAGTTGATGCTAATTGGTTTACTTGGTGGAAGATCATATGTTTAGATCCTTTATGCATCTTATTACTCCTCTGATTATGAACATGAATATGCTTTGTGAGTAGTTATGTTTGTTCCTGAGGATATGGGTGAAGTCTTGCTATTAGTAGTCATGTGAGTTTGGTATTCGTTCGATATTTTGATGAGATGTATGTTGTCTTTCCTCTAGTGGTGTTATGTGAATGTCGACTACATGACACTTCACCATTATTTGGGCCTAGAGGAAGGCATAGGGAAGTAATAAGTAGATGATGGGTTGCTAGAGTGACAGAAGCTTAAACCCTAGTTTATGCGTTGCTTCGGTAGGGGCTGATTTGGATCCATATGTTTAATGTTGTGGTTAGGTTTACCCTAATACTTCTTTTGTAGTTGCAGATGCTTGCAATAGGAGTTAATCATAAGTGGGATACTTGTCCAAGTAAGGGCAGTACCCAAGCACCGGTCCACCCACATATCAAATTATCAAAGTACCGAACGCGAATCATATGAACGTGATGAAAACTAGCTTGACGATAATTCCCATGTGTCCTCGGGAGCTCCTTTATCATTATAAGAAATTGTCCAGGCTTATCCTTTGCTACATAAAGGATTTGGCCACCTTGCTGCACTTTATTTACTTTATTTACTTGTTACTCGTTGCAATTTATCTTATCACAAAACTATCTATCACCTACTATTTCAGTGCTTGCAGAGAAAACCTTACTGAAAACTGCTTATCATTTCCTTCTGCTCCTCGTTGGGTTTGACACTCTTACTTATTGAAAGGACTATGATAAATCCCCTACACTTGTGGGTCATCAGTCGTCAAGAGGTCTCTTGTACTTCTACTACACTTTATCTCAAGGCGGGTTACTTCTGATATCCTCTTAATCCGTCTGATTCGAATTATTAGGGAACTTCCAATTCATCCTCCGGTGATTCATCAACCACACAGATGCCTCCACTCAAGACCATTCCTGGGTAAGCATAGTAGACTTAGTTTTTATGCCTTGCGCCGGTTTACTGTACTAACCTTCTGCACTTGTTCTTTTTAGTGCCAAAGCCAGACTTAGCAAAAAAGCTAAACTGACTACCCCAGCCTATGATAATCCGGCCAATGAACCGGTGAGGACCTCAGAAGCTGCAGATTAGAACGCTGATGTGATGTTGGACGACCCGGTACCTCAAGGTCAGGATGTATTTGTTGAACCGCCAGAAGTGAATCCAACGAGGCAGTCTGCTAATCCGCCAAGCCCCGCTACCGATCCGCCAAGCCCAGCAAGAACATCTGCTAAACCGCCTAGCCCAGACAAGATCGTTGATGGCACGATAGATGATGTTGTGATTACCGGCTTTGGCCATACTATTCCTGGCAATCCAGTCGCTTTATCCAAGAACAGTCCCAAAGAAGAATTTTCTGCTGTGGACAAGGGCAAATGGAAAACAGATTTGTCAAGCTATGCCCACCTCTTTGCTCGGGACATCCACTCTAGATATCTAAACCGTTTGTATACCAGCCGTGATTATGAAGCCGGTTTAGTAAACCTGATGAAAGAGCGATATGAGGTAAATATCTGTTCCCTTGAATAACTTCTTTTTCCTTATATCCTGCTTCAATTGTCAACTCTAGTAGCCCCCAAGGGCCGGTTCATCAATATGAATGTGAACCGGGACTTGTAGTAGGAGAAGATTGGATTTTGCTTGTGTAGCCCCTATAGACCGGTTTATACCTTTAGGATATCCCGGTTTATACATCTGAATTCCTTTCAGTCATTAACATGATCCGGTTCATGCAGTAAAACTTGATAACCTTTAATTGATCCGATACGCATTAGCCCCCAAGTGCCAAGTATGTACTTGTTTTATGCTTGGGACTTAAAATATCAGTTGATAAAAAGCAATCCGCATTAGCCCCCAAGTGCCAAGTGTATAATGTGTTATGTGCTTGGGATTTTTTTGAAAAAAATAATATTTTTTTGACTGTACACGGTAGGGAAAAACCTCACTGCATTTTTTTATTATTTAAGGGCAAAAACCAAAGAGGTTCCACTGTACATAAGGCTTGAGATAAGCCAGAAAAAAATATTACCAACTTATTGTCTGTCTTTTGCAGGATGACTTGACCAACAAAGATTCTCAAATCGCCGATCTCCAGGAGAACATCAAATCCCAGCAAGCCAAAACTTCAAAGGCCAAAGAAGAACTGAAGGGTGCTTTAACAGCCATGGAGCAATTGAAGGGTGGCTTTAAAGGCGAGCGAGCTGATTGGGAGGCTGAAAAAGCCACTTTGCTAACGGGCGGAAGACGCTGAAGCGGCAGTTAAACTGGAGGCGGAAGAGCTGACTGGCTTGAAGCGGAAAATTAACGCTATGACTTCTGCCATCTTTGGTAAGTAGCCTTGTCATGAACCGTACTTAATCATCCTTGAAACCTCCAGTTTAATAATATTGTAATCATTGCAGGTAGCCGTGTTGCCCATCTCGGTTCAGATATGCGCAAGAAATTGAAGGCTGCCTATACCTTGATAGAGCAGTTATATACTGGCGCTCAACGGGTCATTTACACAGCCTCGTACAACAAACCTCCATCAACATTAATCAAGGACACCTTGGACAAGCTATCCATGACACCTGCCCAGCTAGAAGAGGTGAAGAGATCTGCTGCAAGGGCCGGCGCACTGTCTGCACTGACTCGGGCTAAAGCTTGGATAGCCGATCTTGATCCGGAAGACATTGAGAATGGCTATCCTAGCCAAAAAGAAGATGGGTCAGAATTTGACAATGATGCCCTTAGAGCTCTGACAAAGGAGATGCGCCCGCTTGCAAGTAAACTGGCTGAAGAGACTAATTTGTCCTTCCACCGGTCCATTTATGATGCGGAGAACAAGCGGATTGACGCATCGGTTTATGAAGCACAAAATCTAATCCCGCCAATCCGTAAGCATACTTATGCCCCTGATGTTGAACCGTCAGACCTTATAAGCGATGAAGCTGTCTTTCGAGCTTTGTCTGGAATTGATTGGGCAACTGTTGACTTCCAGCCACTGGGTGGGGAGGCGGAGGGTGAACTGGCACAGGACGATCCGCAACCTTCATATCAAGCTGAAGAAGAATCATAATCCGGAAGCTGGTTTATCGTCTGCGCACTGTCCTCTTTAAGAGAAACAATTATCCTTTTGGGCAGTTAAAACGCCTTGTAATAGGCTAGCTTAAACACTTGGTCTGCTATGCCTTCGTGCATAGCCACTTTTCCTTGATACTGTTAATCTGTCATAATATGCATTGTCTACTTATGATCGTTAACATCTTGATGCAATCCTGTTTTCTGCATGTGATGAACTAAAAGCTGCCCTGGCGGTTTACCACCGGGCGGGTTATGATACCCAATATAAAGCCAGAGTTTATCACCAAGGCTGTAAAACAATGAAATATGAAATATATCATACCTGTGATATTGAATCACATTGTTGATTTACCAAATTTTTGTAGTAAGGGTGATAACCCAAATTTTCAGTGTTGATAACTCCCACCATGTTGTGTTGGTTTATAATAAGCCATGCCGAGTTATGATAAACACCGGATGATCATCCTGGCGACGTATAGTCAATGCCAGTCCAGGTTGGCAAACACCGGTTTATAATTGGTTCTATACTAACAACTTATAGTTGAAAGCCACGCCGGGTTAACAAACACCGGGTTATATTGATGACTTATAGTCAGGCCGGGTCAATAGACGCCGGTTTACCTCAAAAACTTCATCAAAGGAGAAAAACTTTGACAAATAAAAGCAAACAAAAAACTTGTAGTCGAGGCTTTTCAAGGGCTGCCAGGCCCAAATTCGAGGCTTTTCATGGGCTGCCAAGCCCAAATTCGAGGCTTTTCATGGGCTGCCAAGCCACTGAGTTAAACCATTTTACAAAGCCTTTTAAGATGGACCTCACATTAACCAATCATCGTTTTAACTTTGACAAGTTCAGGGTCTGTATAAGAATCACTTGTCAAACGTTCGGCGGGTCATACCAGGATTACCTAGACGGAGTGGCTTACTTGATGAAGGCAGGTTAACCCAGGGTTTTAGGTGAATACACCTGGCTTCCAAGCCTGGCTTGAAAGCCTATTACAAGGGTCCTTTCAAACTCTTTGTTGCTGTGCACAAAGAGCCCCCAGGTAACATTGTGAGTTGTGCTCAGTGGGTACCTATGTTTGAGCTGTGCATGGCAACAGACTCTCTTTGGTCCCTTGGGTGTGAAGCTCCCAAGCTTTGTTGTGGCTTTATAAGCCGGTTTAATGGGTAATCAGAACTCCGCTTTATAAGAACAAGCCCCCATGTAACCAAGAAAATATAAGATGAAACGACAGAGGCCCCGCTTTAGCAAGGATGTCGGTTTATTTATTGATCATAATATGTACATTGTGAAAAATATATGCATAGTAGGAGCCTGTGGCTCAGGTGTAGTAAGGCCGAAGATGAGCTATATTCCACGGCCAGCGGGTCTCCTCCTCCGATTTGCGTGAGTCTTTGTGCTCTCGAACATCAGTAAGGTAGTATGACCCGTTGTTCAAATTCTTGCTGACCACAAAGGGCCCTTCCCAAGGTGGGGATAACTTGTGCATATCCGTCTGATCTTGGATAAGCCGGAGCACTAAGTCGCCTTCTTGAAAAGCTATGCTTTTAACCCAGCGGCTGTAATAATGTCGCAGGTCTTGCTGATAAATCGCCGAACGAGCTGCTGCAATATCCCGTTGTTCATCTAATAGGTCCAATGCATCTTGGCGTGCTCTTTCATTGTCCGCTTCAACATAAGCTGCCACTCGGGGCGAGTCATGGCGAATATCACTTGGGAGAACTACTTCCGCTCCATAAACCATGAAGAAGGGTGTGTAACCCGTAGATCTATTGGGGGTGGTGTTAATGCTCCATAAAACGGAAGGCAACTCCTCCACCCAACAACCCGGCGTCCGCTGCAAACGGACCATAAGCCGGGGCTTGATACCCTTTAGGATTTCTTGATTAGCTCTCTCCGCTTGACCATTAATCTGGGGGTGGGCCACTGATGACACATCAAGCCGGATGTGCTCACGTTGAAAGAACTCTTCCATAGCACCCTTGGAGAGATTCGTGCCATTATCTGTTATAATGCTATGTGGAAAACCAAAGCGGAAGATCACCTTTTTCATGAATTGAATCGCCGTGGCCGCATCACACTTGCTCACTGGCTCTGCCTCCACCCACTTGGTGAATTTATCAACTGCCACCAGAAGGTGGGTCCTCTTATCCTTGGACCACTTAAAAGGCCCAACCATATCCAGCCCCCAAGTTGCAAACGGCCAGGTGATTGGAATCATCCTCAATTCCTGGGCCGAAACATGAGCTCGACGTGAAAACTTCTGACAGCCATCACACTTTCTGACTAGATCCTCCACATCAGCATGAGCTGTTAACCAGTAAAAATCGTGCCGGAAGGCCTTAGCCACCAAGGATTTTGAACCGGCATGATGACCGCAATCTCCTTCATGGATTTCACGCAAGATCTCACAGCCTTCTTCAGGAGAAACACAACGCTGAAACGCCCCTGAAACACTGCAATGATGTAACTCGCCATTGACAATAGTCATGGACTTGGACCGTCGGATTATCTGCCTGGCCAGAACTTCGTCCTCCGGTAACTCTCCCCGGGTCATATACGCCATGTATGGCACTATCCAATCAGGGATAGCATGAAGAACCGCCACCAACTGAGCCTCCGGGTCAGGAACAGCCAGATCTTCCTTCGTTGGTATTTTGACCGACGGATTATGCAGAACGTTAAGAAAAACATTGGACAACACTGGTTTACATTGGGAACCGAGCCGGCTTAAAGTGTCCGTCGCTTCATTCTTGCATCAATCAATGTGCTCGACTTGGTAACCCTTGAAGTGATCGGCAATGATATCCACCTCACGCCGATAAGCCGCCATAAGTGGATCCTTGGAGTCCCACGTACCAGATACTTGTTGAGCCACTAAATCGGAGTCGCCAAAGAAATGTACCCAGATTAAGTTCATCTCCTTAGCCATCTGAAGATCATGGAGCAAGGCCTCATATTCAGCTGCATTGTTAGTACAGGGAAACATTAAGCGGAGAACATAACAAAATTTGTCACCTCGAGGGGAAGTAATAACCACTCCAGCCCCCGAGCCCTCCAATTGTCTGGATCCATTGAAGTGAATAGTCCAGTATGTATTATCCAATTTATCCTCCGGTGCCTGCAACTCTGTCCAGCCGTTGATGAAATCCACGAGTGCTTGGGACTTGATAGCAGTGCGAGGCATATATTTTAACCCGTGAGGTCCAAGCTCAATAGCCCGCTTAGCAACCTGGCCAGTTGCCTCTCTGTTATGAATGATATCTCCCAATGGAGCAGAACTGACCACAGTAATGGGATGGCCCTGAAAGTATTGCTTAAGCTTCCGGCTCGCCATAAACACTCCATACACCAGCTTCTGCCAATGCGGATATCTCTGTTTGAAGTCGATAAGCACCTCACTGATATAATAAACCGGCCGTTGAACCGGATACTCCTTACCAGCCTCTTTGTGCTCCACCACAATAGCCACGCTGACAGCTCGGGCATTAGCAGCCACGTATAACAGCAATGGTTCCTTATCAATGGGGGCAGCAAGAACGGGCGGTTCGGCTAACTGCTTCTTCAGATCCTCAAACGCCGCGTCAGCAGCATCACTCCACACAAAGTTGTATGTCTTCTACATCATCTGATAAAGCGGGATCGCCTTCTCCCCCAACTGGCTAATAAACCGGCTTAGCGCTGCAATACGACCCGTGAGTCATTGAACGTCATTGATACATGCCGGTTTAGCCAGGGACGTAATAGCCTTGATCTTTTCCGGATTAGCTTCAATGCCCCTGTTAGACACCAGAAAACCTAGGAGCTTGCCTGCTGGTACACCAAAAACACACTTAGCCGGATAAGCATCATCTTATAAACCCTCAGATTATCAAAAGTTTCCTGCAAATCAGCTATTAGTGTTTCCGCTTTCCTGGACTTCACCACGATATTGTCCACATAAGCATGAACATTGCGTCCAATCTGATTATGAAGGCAATTCTGCACACACCGCTGATAAGTCGCCTGGGCACTCTTGAGCCCAAAAGGCATAGATACATAGCAGAAGGCTCCAAAGGGAGTTATAAAAGCCATCTTCTCCTGGTCCTTAACTGCCATTTTGATCTGATGATAACCCGAATAAGCATCCAGAAAACTCAAACGCTCACAACCCATCGTAGCATCAGTGATTTGATCAATATGAGGGAGGGCAAAGGGATCAGCTGGGCAAGCCTTGTTCAAATCTGTGTAGTCCACACACATACGCCAAGTGCCATTCTTCTTGAGTACCAACACCGGGTTAGCCAACCACTCAGGGTGAAAGACCTCCACAATGAACAATGCTGCCAAGAGCCGGGCTACCTCTTCACCAATGGCCTTGCGTCTCTCTTCATTAAAGCGGCGAAGAAACTGCTTGACCAGTTTAAACTTGGGATCAATATTAAGAGTGTGCTCAGCGAGTTCCCTTGGTACACCTGGCATGTCAGAAGGTTTCCATGCAAAGATGTCCCGGTTCTCATGGATGAACTCGATGAGCGCGCTTTCCTATTTTGGATCCAAGTTAACATTGATGCTAAACTGCTTGGATGAATCGCCAGGAACAAAATCAACCAACTTAGTCTCATCAGTCGATTTAAACTTCAAAGTCGGATCATGCTCTGTAGTGGGTTTCTTCAGAGAAGTCATATCTGCCGGATCAACATTGTGTTTATAGAATTTTAACTCCTCTGTTGCGCAAACCGACGCGGCATAAGCCGCATCACCATCCTCGCACTCCAAAGCAATCTTGCGGCTGCCGTGAACCGTGATGGTCCCCTTATGACCCGGCATCTTGAGCTGCTGATAAACATAACACGGCCTTGCCATGAACTTAGCATAGACCGGCCGTCCAAACAGGGCATGGTACGGACTTCTGATTTTTACCACTTCAAAGGTCAATGTCTCTGACCTTGAATCATGATCATCTCCAAAACCACCTCCAGAGCTATCTTACTGACCGGGTAGGCCGATTTACCAGGCACCACACCGTGAAAAACGGTGTTCGATGGCTTACGATTCTTATCTGTTAACCCCATACGTCGGGAGGTTTCATAATACAAGATGTTGATACTGCTCCCTCCATCCATGAGCACCTTGGTGAACTTATAACCTCCAACCTGTGGTGTGGCCACTAACGCCAGATGATCCGGATTATCAACCCGGGGCGGATGATCTTCTCGACTCCACACAATAGGTTGTTCAGACCAGCACAAATAACGGGGCACTACCGGTTCAACGGAGTTCACTGCCCTCTTGTGAAGCTTCTGATCGCGCTTGCACAGACTAGTAGTGAAGACATGATAATGTCCACCATTTAACTGCTTCAGGTTACTCTGATAACCCGACTGCTGTTGTTGTTGATTCCCCAGTTGATTATAACCACCTTGGTTTCCCTGATTGCCTTGATTGCCCTTTCCACCTTGATTACCTTGAAAACCTGAACCGGTGTTACCTCCACCATAACCCGGCCCGTGAAACCCGGGCCCTGAACCGCCAGACGGTCCATGATCATACCGGAAGAGATCTGAGTTTTTGAACTCTCACATAATAAAGCAATCCTTCCATAGGTGCATAGCTGGCTTCTCTTGCGTCCCGTGCTTTGGGCAGGGCTGGTTCAATAGGCGCTCCAAATTCATACCTGATCCTCCACCCCGCGGGGGGCGGTTTACCCTTACGATGTTGATTATTACCCTGTATATTGGTGTTAGCCACAAAATCGGAATTATTGTCCGCTTTGCGCTTACCGTTATTCCCATGGCTCGCCTGGTTATGCTGTTGTCCTTTTGCACCGACATTCTTCTTTCCCTTCTCCGGCTTCTCGTCGTCAGACTCAGGATCCTTGGTACTATCAGAATCGGCATACTTAACCAAAGCTGCCATGAGTGTTCCCATGTCATTGCAGTGACGCTTGAACCGTCCCAACTTCAATTTCAGCGGCTTAAACCGGCAATTGCCCTCCAACATTATGATGGCAGAATCAGCATTGATGCGGTCCGACGAATGCAGGATTTCTGAAACCCGGCGCACCCAATGAGTTGTTGATTCACCTTCTCCTTGGACACAAGCAGCCAGATCCACGATTGACATAGGTTGCTTGCACGTGTCTTTGAAGTTTGCTATAAACCGGTCCTTCAACTCAGCCCATGAACCGACGGAATTAACAGGCATACCCTTTAACCAAGTGCGAGCCGTTCCATCCAACATCATGGTGAAGTACTTAGCACACGCCACTTCATCCACATCCAGCATCTCCATCGCCAACTCATAACTCTCAACCCATGACTCGGGGGGTAAATCGGCGGTGTAATTAGGCACCTTACGCAGGCCCTTGAAATCCTTGGGTAACCCACATTACATAGAGCCGGGGTGAGACACAGCACCCCCCAAGAGCTGAAAGAAAGTCCTCGTTCTACTGACGTCATCGGTCGAACCGGAGTAGGCTGATTCGCGTACTATGCCGCCAACTGCACCGCTAACTCTGCCTCCCGACGCGCTCTACCATTATCCACCACGTCCTGAGCATTTGCACCACTGCGTGCCAGATTAGGCCCTCTAGGGGTGTCACGGTTCCGCGCACTGCCTGATACAGCCGGTTCCTCAATGTGTCTACTGTAACTCCTGCTCGGGTGAGGGGTTGAATGGATTATATCTCGGCTATATGAATAACCCTGCTGTTGTACCATAGCTGTTTGAAGGAGATCCCTGGCCCGCCGCGTCTCAACCGCCATTGGAGACTCGCCCTCCATTGGAATAGCCGCCAATCGAGACGTCGCGGCAATCATGTTATCCAAAGGGGTAGAGAAGTGACCCGGCAGGGTCTGCATGTATTGCGACGGGTTATCTGTTCGTTGAGGCGGGTCTGTCACCCGTGGTTGATCCGGCGCTCCTGTCCCGGGCACTTCAGTCTGGTTTACTGCTGCCGGATTACTAGGCCCTGCTCTTGGCGTGTTGAAGAGATTCATTGTTTCATAAACCGGCGGCCGACGAGACCGGTGCCTCCTCCTCAACACCTCATTCAAAGCGTTCCGATCCAACATGAGCCAGTAATTCTCCGCCTGAATCTGCCATGACTGGGCATCTAAAGTGGCTCACTCATCAGCCATCCTGGTTTCCTCAGCCGCCAAGTCCTCCTTGGCCTGAGTTATCTGATCCCGCAGCTTTGTGACCTCCGCATTATGCCGATCTTGAGTCTCTGGGGTAGCTATTGTGGTCAGCAATGTCGTCCAAGTGTCCAATGAACCGGACAGAACTTGAGTCGGCTGGCGCGCAGGGCCTCCTGCCCCGGCTGCCGATCCGAAAGTCATCGCTGCTGCAGTTGAAGATTGCAATGTGGGCGCAGTTGGCGGTTCAAGGGGGTCTGGAATACTGTCCGGAATACTATCCAAGTAAGGGCAGTACCCAAGCACCGGTCCACCCACATATCAAATTATCAAAGTACCGAATGCGAATCATATGAGCGTGAAGAAAACTAGCTTGACGATAATTCCCATGTGTCCTCGGGAGCTTTTTTCTCATTATAAGAAATTGTCCAGGCTTGTCCTTTGCTACAACAAGGATTGGGCCACCTTGCTGCACTTTATTTACTTTCATTGCTTGTTACCCGTTACAATTTATCTTATCACAAAACTATCTGTTACCTACAATTTCAGTGCTTGCAGAGAAAACCTTACTGAAAACCGCTTGTCATTTCCTTCTGCTCCTCGTTGGGTTCGACACTCTTACTTATCGAAAGGACTACGATAGATCCCCTATACTTGTGGGTCATCATTCATCAATGATAATAGGGTTAGCACAAGTGAAACCAGATAAGGTGGATGGATCCACTAAAGGTTCCTTTGCAGCAACCCATGTGGTTTGGGGGTACTGCTCAGGCTTCCAGTAAGAACCATCAACATTCACTTTCCTCTCGAACCCAACACCCTCTTTTCTACGGTTTCGGTTCAGAATATGCTTTTTGAGGACATCACATAATGTCTGATGCCCTTTGAGACTTTTGTACATCCCTGTCTCAAGCAGTGTCTTCAACCTAGCATTTTCATCAGCAATAGTAGTGGTATCCTCAGCAGAGGGGTTAGTTACCACATCAGCAGTTAAAGATATTGCAACAGTAGCAGCAGTAGAACATTCGAGGACAGAGGTAGCGTTATCACGCTCAATGCATTTTAGACATGGTGGTTCAAATCATTACTGAGTGGGACTGATCTGTTGAGCGCGAAGTGACTCGTTCTCCTTTTGAAGATCTTCATGAATCGTTCTCAATTTCTCAAGATCTTGCTCCTTTGAAGATAATCATAGGAAAGCTTTTCATGAGTTGTTGAGAGCGTTTCATGATGACTTTCAAGTTCCTCGTACTTAACATGAAGATTTTTGATGTCTTCAATTAAGGACTAAGATCGGGCCATTTCCGCGTCCAACAGGTCATCGATTTTGTCTAACAGTTTTTGAATATGTTCCATAGCTTTCTGTTGTTCAGTTGCAATTTTAGCAAGTGTTTTGTAGCTAGGTTTGGATTCACAATCAGAGTCATCTTCACTTGATGTTTGAAAGTAAGCATCGCATGATTTTACCTTGGCACCACGTGCCATGAAGCATTAGGTGGGAGCAGAGTCGTCCTTGTCATTATCATCAGCGTTGGTGACGGAGCCATTGTCTTCAGTGTTGAAGATGGACTTGGCAACGTAGGCTGTAGCTAGAGCCAGACTTGCAACGCCAGAGTCGGACTCCTCCTCAGACTCCACCTCCACCACCTCAGAAGCAGACTCCTCCTCTGAATCCATCTCCTTGCCAACAAAAGCACGAGCCTTGCCATACGAACTCTTCTTCTGTGATGAAGACTTCGAAGAAGACTTGGAAGAAGACTTTGAGGATTTCTCTTCTTCTTGTCATTAGAATCATATTCCTTGCTCTTCTTCTTCTTCTTCTCATTGTCCCACTATGGACACTTAGAGATGTAGTGACCAGGTTTCTTGCACGTGTGGCATGTTCTCTTCTTGTGGTCATGGGTGGAAGCTTCATCATTTCTTGAGCTGGATCATGAAGACTTTCTGAAGCTTTCTTCTTAGTGAATTTCTGGAACTTCTTCACAAGCATAGAAAGCTCCTTTCCAATGTCTTCAGGATCACCAGAACTACAGTCAGATTCTTCTTCAGATGAGGAAACAACCTTTGCCTTCAAAGCACGAGTTCGGCCATAGTTGGGGCCATAGATATCACATTTCTCAGATAGCTGAAACTCATGTGTGTTGAGCCTCTCAAGTATGTCAGACGGATCGAGAGTCTTGAAGTCAGGGCGTTCTTGAATCATCAGGGCTAGGGTGTCAAACGAGTTGTCAAGTGATCTCAGTAGTGTCTTGACTATTTCATGCTTTGTGATCTCAGTGGCGCCGAGTTCTTGGAGCCCATTTGTGATATCAGTGAGGTGATCAAATGTGAGTTGGATGTTCTCATTGTCGTGTCTCTTGAAGCGGTTGAAGAGGTTGCGTAGGACACTGATCCTTTGATCTCTCTGAGTTGAGACGCCTTCGTTGACCTTGGAGAGCCAGTCCCAGACTAGCTTCGATGTTTCCAGAGAACTCACACGGCCATATTGTCCTTTGGTCAGATGACCACAGATGATGTTCTTGGCAGTAGAATCCAGTTGAATGAACTTCTTGACATCAGCAGGGGTGACACCTTCACCGGTCTTGGGAACGCCGTTCTTGATGACATACCACAGATCAACATCAATGGCTTCAAGATGCATGAGCATCTTATTCTTCCAGTAGGGGTATTCAGTGCCATCGAAGATGGGTACGCAGCGGAGACTTTGATTATCCCTGCAGTCGACATAGCTAAAACTCCAGGTGGTTAAACCGAATCACACAGAACAAGGGAGTACCTTGCTCTGATACCAACTGAAAGATCTGGATATCGACTAGAGGGGGGGAGTAGGCGATTTTTATGGAAGTCTTCAAAACATGGGAGTTTCAAAGACAAACAATAGAAATGACCCTATTTATATGCAGCGGAAGGTAGACTACACTAGGAAAGCCATAGTCAAGCATTCAATGAAATGAAAGTATGAAGACTATTAGCAGCTAGGTAGTAAGGATCAGGATGGAAGATAGTATGAAGCCAATCAGAACAAGTAGTCACTCAGTGAAGTCAAACAGATAATGCAAGCAGGCAATGACTTCATGAAGACAAACGGTAAGTAAAAGAGAAGTAAGAGATAGAACCAGTAGCTTGGAGAGGACAGCGATTTGTTCGACCGGTTCCAGTTGCTGTGACAACTGTACGTCTAGTTAGGGAGGTTGAGATTTAACTCAGAAGACCGCGTCTTCACCTTATTCCCCTTGAGCTAAGGACACTTAGTCCTCGCCCAATCCTCTGGCAAGTCTTCAAGGTAAACTTCCAAACCTTCACAGACTTTGTTCACCGGCAATCCACAATGACTCTTGGATGCTCAGAACGCGACGCCTAACCGGATGGAGGATTCAAAATCCTCAAGTGTAACAAGTCTTCAGATCACGCGGATAGAAAGACTTCAGTGATGCCAAACACTCTTTGGGCTCTGGGTGGTTTGGGCTTTGTCCTTGCAAGGATTCTCTCTCAAAGGCTTCGGAGGTGGGTTGCTCTGAAACGACAAAAGCCGTGTACTAACTCTGAGCAACCACCAATTTATGGTGTAGGGGGTGGACTATTTATAGCCACTAGGCAACCCGACCTGAATTGTCCGAAATGACCCTGGGTCACTAAGGATTTGGCACGTGTTCCAACGGTCAGATTTCAAACACACGCGGCAACTTGACTTGGGCTGCAAGTAAAGCTGACTTATCCGACTCTGGATAAGATTTGCACTCATTGTCTTCGCTTTAAGACATAGGATTTGGTTGAGCATCACTTTAGTCACTCTGACTTTGTTCACTTGGACCCCCACTTAACAGCGGTGGTTCCTATGACTCAACAAAGAAGAAAAGGAAACCACGAAACAACTAAGTCTTCGCGCTCCATAGTCTTCATGTGATGTCTTCTCATGTCATAGACTTCACTATGAATAGCTTCACAGACCACCATTATCTTCAATGTCTTCACACATTTTTAGGGGTCATCTCCGGTAGGTAAACCGAATCAATGAGGGACTACTACATGTGTTATCCTGCAATTCTCACAAACACATTAGTCCCTCAACCAGGTTTGTCGTCAATACTCCAAAACCAACTAGGGGTGGCACTAGATGCACTTACAGAAACGCGGCTCCACAGTGGCCCTCATCATTGACGATCTCGCGTCGGCGAAGGCAGCTCGATTAATCAATTCAAGGGGCGACTGCGGAAGCGATCGAATCAAAGAGGGGCGGGGGATGCGGGGGTGCGTGGTGGCCAATGAAAGCAAGGAGGACGGTGCTGACATGGATGGGGTCGGGTGGGGGAGAGAAGCGGCTGAGCAGGGAGGAGAATATTTTTGCTATGAACTCGTGGAGGTAGCAGTGTGGGCGCGTCCAGGTTTCCTCCTAGACCTCTTCCTCGCGGGCTTCAAGAACGGCGAGGGCATTGCGCACCTTCTCAACCACCCTCTCATCATCGCCGTCGACCCCGTCGCCTTGGCCCTCTGCGAGGTTGTACCCACACTACTACCTCCACGAGGTCACCTCCGCCAACGTCAACTCCACTAACCGTTTCATGACTAAGAGCTACCTCGAGCTCATCTGGGCCAGGCGAGACACACTAGACAAACACCTTTCTCACGCCTTTGAGCTCCTGAGCACTGAGCTACTCCTACGATCTTCCTCATCCCGGCTTGCGGCGTGCATGACAGGTCGGGACAGTAGGCCTTCGAAAAAACCCCTCTTTGAGTCCTATACGTGAGAAGGGTGATAAGGTTTTTGGTGAGCACTCCGCGCGACTACTGAACTGTTCATCACGGACACCCAGGACGTTGCCGACCACTTCCCCAACGACGACTTCTACCCCGACGTGGACGACCTCTTCGGCGACATGGGTGACAACGTCAAGGCCAACGCTACTGCCACTGCCACAACTCAGTACTTGTTCATGTTCTTTCTGTTCGAGATCCTACCACAATTTCTTATTCTACTATATGTTCTAGATATATGTTATGTTCTAGTTCACATATGTAGATGCTATTTGCCTTCTCTCTGTTAGATTGCATGACTTGCTTCATCTCTGCTATAATAGTCATGTTTTATCTAGTATTTATGTGGATTAAATCATATGGTAAATTGCTCATATTTTCAACAATCCAAAAATCTTATTATAGGCAATTTACCCTGAGTGGTTTTGCTGCTTCCATGAGGCCTGCTATGTTTGAGGGGTGTGTAGACATAAAATGTCCTATGTAATCCTTGATAACTGCCCCAACCAATCCTCTTCCTGTGTCGTACCCCACACCAACGTTTACTGGCAGAAAACCTTCAGGAGTTTTCTCCCATTTACTTTTGTTGCCTTCCTCAGCGCGGGGGATCACCCTAACATGAGGCTCGACACAGTCTGGCGCTGACTGCTGAGGGGGAAATTTAGCTTCGCCCGGTTGCTGTAGTAGTGGACCGTCGTCACGTTGTACGTTCGGGGCGCCTGCTCCGCCATCTCGAATGTGCTGATCCACCGCTTCTCCCACATGTCCGGATTTCGGATCTCTGCCGCCCAAGTACCCCACGGTTGTTGCCACATGTGGCGGTACTTCGGCGGCGACTGTGGCTGTGGTTGAGACATGGACCTTGGTGGTGAGTGCTCGGGGGTGGATGCAGTGTTGAGGAGGTTGTGCGGTCCCATTTTCAGCGGAACACACACTCCGCTCTGCGGTAGCCCTCCTTCGTCGACGATCTTGCGGCGGCGGAAGTGGATTAATTCATCTGTAGAGAATGATTTTGTGCATCGATAATTGATTGATCGTGCACTAGGCACATATATATAGGTACAAGGGGTGCGACCGGTATCTTGTCTCCCAAGATATACGTACATACAGGGGGAGAGAGATACTACAGGTACTGCATACAGAACGCAGACCTACGTACATGTATATATGTTCAACACCCCCCCCCCCCCCCCCGCAGTCGAAGCGTCGCCGGTGACGCAAAGACTGGACCGAAACCCCTCGAAAGTCGAGGTAGGTAGACCCTTCGTCATCACATCGGCAAACTGCTGATCGGTGGGTACATGTAGAACACGGACACGACCAAGGGCGACGTGCTCCCGGACGAAGTGGATGTCGAGCTCGATGTGCTTCGTCCGTCGGTGATGGACAGGGTTGGCAGCGAGGTACACCGCGGAGATGTTGTCACAGTAGACAAGCGTCGCCTTGGTGACCTCACATAGCAACTCCTGGAGTAGTTGTCGTAGCCAGGAACACTCCGCGACGGCGTTAGCCACGGCCCGATACTCGGCCTCGACGCTCGATCATGAGACTGTGGGTTGTCGTTTAGACGACCACGAAATCAGAGAGGGCCCGAGGTAGACGCAGTAGCCGGAGGTGGAGCGTCGAGTGTCGGGACACCCGGCCCAGTGGACGTCGGAGTAGGCGACAAGGCTGGTGTCGGGCGAGGCCGTCAGGGTGAGACCCATGGCTGTGGTGCCACGTATGTACCGAAGTATACGTTTCACGAGAGCCCAATGGGTGTCACGAGGAGCGTGCATGTGAAGGCACACCTGCTGGACAGCGTACTGAATGTCCGAACGCGTCAGTGTAAGGTACTGAAGCGCACCGACAATGGAGCGGTAGAAGGGAGCGTCGGACGCCGGAGAGCCCTCGACGGCGGACACCTTAGCCTTCGTATCGACAGGCGTGGAAGCAGGCTTGCAATTAAGCATGCCCGCTCGCTCCAGAAGCTCGTAGGCATACTTCTGCTGATGCAGGAAGAAGCCAGTAGCCCGGCGCACTACCTCGATGCCGAGGAAGTAGTGGAGAGCCCCCAAGTCCTTGAGAGCGAATTCGGTGCCGAGGCGAGCTGCGATCTGCTGTAGAAGCACCGGCGAGGACGCAGTCAAGATGATGTCGTCGACGTACAGGAGGAGGTACGCGGTGGCGTGGCCCTGGTGGTAGACAAACAGGGAGGCATCGGACCGTGTGGACTGGAACCCCTGTTGCTGGAGGAAGGCCGCGATCCGCTGGTACCAGGCCCGAGGTGCCTGCTTCAACCCGTAGAGAGAACGGGAGAGCAAGCACACGTGGTCCGGATAGTCGGTGTCGACGAAACCAGTCGGCTGCTGACAGAACACCTGCTCATCGAGATGACCATGCAAGAAAGCATTAGACACATCGAGCTGGTGAACAGGCCAAGCGCGAGAAACAGCGAGTTGGAGAACAGCACGAATCGTGCCCGGTTTAACAACCGGGGCGAAGGTGTCGGTGAAGTCCACGCCGGGGCGCTGGCGAAAGCCACGCACCACCCAGCGCGCCTTGTAGCACTCGAGAGAACCGTCGGAGCGAGTCTTATGGTGGAAGACCCACTTGCCAGTGATGACATTGGCACGGGGTGGCCGCGGGACAAGCTGCCACGTACGGTTACGCTGCAAGGCATCAAACTCCTCACGCATCGCAGCTAGCCAGTTCGAATCCCGAAGGGCTGCGCGAGCGGAGGTGGGGAGCGGTGACGGTGTCGAGGTAGAAGTCGCACAGGCATACTCGTCCGACGAGTAGCGCGTGCTGGGACGCAAGGTCCCAGTCCTAGCCCGAGTAACCACACCGGTGAGAGGTGCGGCCGGGGCGGCGGGAGCCGCTAGGGGGACCGCGGCGACGGGGACCGCGGAGGGGTCTGCGGCAGCGGGGGCCGCAGCAATGGGGCCCGCGGGCGACGTCACAGCGGGGCCGGCCAGGGGGGCCACGGCGACGGGGGCCGCGGCGGCGGTCGAGGAGGCCACGGTGTCGAGGCCCGCGGCAGTGGCCGAGGGGGCTGCGACGTCGGGGCCCGCGGCAGGGGCCGAGGGGGCCGTGGCGTCGGGGGCGGCCGCAGGGGGCGCAACACCAGGGACCGCCGGCGCAGGGAGCGCGAGCAGAGCCGGACCCGGGATGCGGACGGGCGGTCCGCCAGAGGTGGATGCAGGGACGGACCGCGCCGCAGGAGACTCCGATGGTGACGGTACCTGCTGAAACGGGAACACGAGCTCATCAAAGTACACATGCCGCGAAGTGAAACGCGGTGGGAGACTGGATCATAGCACCGGTAACCTTTGGTGTTAGGAGGATAGCCAAGGAAGATGCAAGGAAGGGACCGTGGTGCGAGTTTGTGAGGAGCAGTGGACGCGGTGCTAGGATAACAGAGACACCCAAAAATGCGAAGACCATCATAGGATGGAACCGCACCGAAGAGGAGCTGGTGAGGGGTGTAGTTCCAGCAGGAACGACAGGGGCGAATGTTAAGGAGTAGGCTGGTGGTCGCGAGCGCGTCCGGCCAGAACCGAGCAGGCATGTAGGAGTGGAATAGCAACGTGCGGACACAGTCATTGAGCGTGCGAAGGACGCGCTCGGGCGACCATTCTGCTGAGACGTGTAGGGGCAGGTGAGACGAAAGATGGTGCCGTGGGACGCAAGTAAATTGCGGACGGCGACGTTGTCAAACTCCTTGCCGTTGTCGGTTTGCAAGGCGAGAATAGGACGACTGAACTGTGTGGTGACATATGAGTAAAAGGCGGTGAGTGTGGCAAGGGCGTCGGACTTGCGACGAAGAGGGAACGTCCACACATAATGAGTAAAATCATCCAATATCACCAAGTAGTATAAATAGCCCGTGTTGCTAGCAACCGGGGACGTCCAAACATCACTATGCAATAGCTGAAACGGAAAGGTGGAAATGTTTGTAGACTCACTAAAGGGAAGACGAACGTGCTTGCCAAGACGGCAAGCCTCACAAGTGTGATCATCGACCTTATTACATGAAAAAGAAAAACTTTGGAGAATCTGACGCATGACGGTGGAGTTGGGATGACCGAGACGGGCATGCCAAAGATCGACACTGGCGGCGAAGGCGGCGGGGCGACGGGTGGTGGTGGCGTCGGAGGGATGCACTGGATAGAGGTCGTCCGGGCTATCACATCGGTGGAGCACCATCCGTGTACGGGCGTCCTTCACAGAAAAACCGATATCGTCAAATTCGACAGTTATAGGATTCTCACGAGCAAGGCGACGAACGGAAACAAGATTAGTGACTAATTCAGGAGACACAAGAATATTAGACATATGCACAGGAGTAGAAGTAGAAGGGAAAGACATATGGCCGACATGGGTAATGGGGAGGGAGGAACCGTTACCAACGGTGATACGGGTGGGAGTACGAACGGGAGTGGCGGATGTAAGGTTACCGGGATGAGCAGTCATGTGAGCAGTGGCGCCCGAGTCCATGTACCAGTCACCACCGCCACCATAGGAGCTCGGTGACGGGGCGGAGTGTAGCGCAGTGAGCAGGGCCGGGTCCCACGGCGGCGGCACCTGAGGAGGGTAGGACCCTCCGTAGGCCGGCGCGGGTGCGGCCCCGTAGGCGGGCGCGGCCCCATAGGCCGGCGCGGCGGCTGCGCCGTAGGCCGGCGCGGACCCGTAGGCGGGCGACGGCGGAGGTGCGGCACCATAGCCGCTGTACGGAGCGGCGTTCTGCGCGGCGAAGAGAGCCTGGTGACCCGCCGGGCGGGGCCCGAGGATGCCCGGGGCCGGAGCCCGAGGGACCGGCATGGAGTACGCGTGGACGAAGTCGGTCCACGGGTTGGTGCCGTAGGTCCAAGGGGGATTGACCTGCTGCTGATGATGATGCCCCCCCCCCCCCCCCCGGACGCCTGTTGCTGCTTGCGGCCGCCCCCGCGGCGGTTGCCGCGGCGCCCGCCACCCGGCTGCTGGGGGTCAGCGGGAGGGGCGGGAGGTGCGGGCGGGAGGGGAAAGTACCCCGGAGGCGCGGGTGGCGGCGGCTGCTGGCGTGGCGCGGGTGGAGCGGGCGGTGGAGGGGCGCCGCGAGAGGTGCCGGCGGCGAGGGCGTGGTGCTGCACACGCTTCTTCACCCCCTTCATCTGGCGCTCCTCCAACCTCAAGTACGCCACAAACTTGGGAAAGGAGGGCTCCGGCATCAAGGTGAGGTTGGAGGCGGCGTTGCCGAAGTCCTCGTTGAGGCCGGCGGTGAGGGTGCTGAGGAGGAGGTCGTCGTCCACCTTGGCTCCAATGTCGCGGAGCTCGTCCGCCAACGTCTTCAGGCGGCGGCAGTAGTCATCAATAGACTGATCATCCTGGTGACAGTCAAAAAATTCCTGCTGCAAAAAAACGCGGCGCTGAAGTTTGTTGTCGGTGAAGAGGCCGTTCAGCTTGACCCACAGGGCACGGGCGTCGTCGCCGGCGCTCACGACCGTGTGGAACAAGTCCTTGGAGATGGTGGTGAAGAACCACCGGATGATCGTGGCGTCGATCGCGGTCCACTCGGCGTCATCTGCCATGGTGCGGAGTCCACGGTGCCATCCACGTGATCCACGAGATTGTTCTCGCGAAAGAGCAGCGTGAAGTACGTCTTCCACGCGAAGTACGTGGAGGTGGAGGCATCGAGGGTCACGGGGACGCGGGCATGGACGTTGATGTCGCGGATCTCGGCGGGGTCGACGGCGAAGGGGTTGGAGTAGGAGGAACCGTTGGAGGACATGGTGGCGGCGCGGCGCGGCGAGGGAGAGGCGGCGCGGCGGCAGGGGGTCTGGCGGCGCGGCGGGAGGAGCGGCGCGGCGTGGGGCGCGCGGCGGCGGCAGGGGGTCTGGCGGCGCGGGGGGAGGA
The DNA here is from genome assembly GCA_963921465.1 of Triticum timopheevii. Classification (NCBI taxonomy): domain Eukaryota; kingdom Viridiplantae; phylum Streptophyta; class Magnoliopsida; order Poales; family Poaceae; genus Triticum; species Triticum timopheevii. The sequence continues at coordinate 568,544,877 of OY997266.1, forward strand.
GCGGCGCGGCGTGGGGCGCGCGGTGGGGAGGAGGGGGCGCGCGGGGAGGAGAGGTGGTGGCGGCGGCGTGGGGCGGCGGCTGCGGCGGCGGGAGATCGCGGCGGCGGCGGCGGCCCGAGGCGGCGGCTAGCGTTAGCGGAAGCGGGGAGATCGACTTGCGATAGATATCATGTAGAGAATGATTTTGTGCATCGATAATTGATTGATCGTGCACTAGGCACATATATATATAGGTACAAGGGGTGCGACCGGTATCTTGTCTCCCAAGATATACGTACATATAGGAGGAGAGAGATACTACAGGTACTGCATACAGAACCCAGACCTACGTACATGTATATATGTTCAACATCATCGATTCAGGCGGGAGCAGCATTGACCGAATCAAAGAGGGGTGGGGAGAGGGTGGTGTCGAGGGGGGTGCATGGTGGCCAGCGGAGGCAAGGAGGCCGACGCTGACGTGGATGGGGCCGACGGGGAAGAGAGACGGCCGTGCGTAGATGAGAATATTTTCGCTATGAACTCCCTTTGGCCGCTCAAATTTGAAAGGCAGCCTACGCGACTTCTAAGTTTTTTTCAGCAGCTAAATCGGTCGAGGGTTCGACTAGAACCGATTTATAGAAGTCTTAAAGAAGAACCTTTTGAGGAGTTATTAAGCCCCTTCGAGGGTTCGGCTTGAGATGCTCTAACTGCTCGACAACAACAAAAATTACAGTGTACCACCATACAATCCACCGGAGCATAGCATGTGTATTCTTCTGTCTGAAAAAAGCATAGCATGTGTGTACATTTTTCTCAAGGTATATCTCATGTGTGTACTAAATAATTTCTGAAATATGAACAGAATGGCGAAACACATCAACGACAGGCCGGAAGCTCGCAATCTTCCATGCACCATCGGTCTCTCTCAATGAGCATTCCCGCATCGATCGGTCCTCGTCGATCCCATCAATCAATGGATCGATCAATCAATGTATGCACTTGCCTCCCTCGAACCTCCACCCGATCTTGCCGGCCCGGCGCTCCCACTCCGGGCGCGAGACGTAGCGCCTCCAGTCCTCGACGACGCGGCGGAGGTCGTGCAGCTTGTTCTCCAGGCCGATGCAGCAGGTCATGTGCACGGTGGCGATCAGGTTCAGGTCGCGCCCGAGCTGGCAGAAGCCGCTGACGTGCGCGCTGTCCACGAACCTGATCCGGACGCCGATGGGCGGCGCCGCCAGCTCGCACTTGATCTCGTTGAAGACGAACTGGTCGTGGTTGTCCGGGAAGCGCGCCCTGGCGGCGTGCCAGTAGGCCATGGCGCGCGCGTTGCGGGCCGTGGCCTTGAAGTAGATGAAGCCAGTGTTGGGGTAGTTGCCCAGGTCGTCCGGGTCGCCGAAGTAGAAGTCGCTCGACGTCGTGATGTCCGCCGCCGCCGTGATGTGCACCCGCGGGTCCCGGAACCACGCCACGTCCACGTCCTGCACCCACGCACCTCGTCAACGCCTCGGTCCGTAGAGAGATGTCGGCACGATTATTTCTAACGGAGATCGAGAGAGCACGTCGATCGACGTCCCGAAAGAAGGAAAGAAAGGATTGAAAAAACTAAAGTAATGGCAATGGAGACGACGTGCCGTGAAAAGGAGGTTGTAGCCGAGGAGGAGGACGCGGTGCTGGAGCCGGAGCTTGCTCCAGACGAGGTCGAGGTAGTCCTTGGTCATGTAGCTCTTGGCGCCGGAGAGGTCGAGGCCGTGGACGTCCGGGAGCAGCAGGTGGCAGTGCGGGTGCACGGCGCGGCACCGGCGGAGCGCGCCCTCGTCCATGGCCACCACCACGATGTGCTTCACCAGGTGCGAGATGTTGAGCCCCACGCGGAAGCTCTCGAGGAAGGAGTCCAGCAGCGACCCCTCCGCCGCCCACGCCTCGTTCACCGACGTCATGATCACCGTCCGGTCCTCCATCGCCGCCCGCCGCAGCATCCGCGCGAACGCGTCGTCGCCGCCCGTCTGCGCCAAGGAAACCGTTAAGCAGATTAGATAGAAATGGGCGAAGAGCAAATACGAGTAGATCGTACCGCATTGGTAGCGGTAGGAGAAGAAGCCTTCGTCGCCGGTGCAGAAGCCGGCCGAGCCACCGCCTGGCTTCCCTGAGGAGGGAACTCCGTCGTCGTCGTCGTGGGCCACGCGGGGCCTGCGGTGGCGGTGTAGAAGAAGACGAGCAGCGCAGTCGCTGAGGCCGCCCCTGAGAGGAAAATGGCCACCGGCGAGGGCTGGGTGGTCTTGGAGATCGCCATGCCGGAGCAGCTGGATCAACGCCGAGGCATGCAGGGGAAAGGAGCAAAGGCTCGATCGGGGCAGCTTCCTATAGGCTATAGCCCTACCAGCAGCAAGCCTGAGTTTCCTCGGACGCTGATAGGCCGTGCCAGTTCGTGCCTTCGCTCTCCACTCTCACTATACTACTACCATTTCTTGGCCCATTATTTATTGGACTATCATTCTATCATTCTATGCATGTTATGCATCAGGGGTGGCTGGTTGACGGGGTGATTAACTAACGCGCCATCGACTAATCAAACGCGAGGTCGTAGCCAGGTTCGATGCCATCCACATGGCTGCCCGTAATCAAACCGACAGATCAAACCAGCAGCGCGCGCGCATGGTCATGGCCCAAGTCTCAGAACCCCCGCAGCCGAGCTTAATTACGAACGCGACGGATGACTGGGGTGGGTCGGTCCTATTGCTTGGACGAGTTCGCCATGCCTCCATCGCTGCCACAGTGCACACGGCCGGGGGAGGAGGAGAAACTTCCGCAAGCAACGCAGCAGCCGGTCGACACTGGCGCTAATTGAATGCAGAGATCTCGACGTGCACGGTGCAACGGCATGGTTGTGGGCCGGGCAGGCATTCGTGGGAACAAATGATCATGGCGACTCCGGCCGTCCGTCACCAGCGCCTACCTACTAGTGTTAGCGTCACCAGTATCGCCGCCCGTACTGGCATGCTGCTGGCTTCTGCCAGAGCGACGCGTGCACGTGTTGGTCGTCGTATCGTGTGCACGGCGCACCGACGACGCAGCCGGGGAAACAGAGCCCTGCCTGCTGCCTCCATATGCAGCTGTACAGCGGCACATCTGCACATGGCGCAATTCTTTGACGACGCCTTGAACCCGCCTCAAAGATTCAGACAGACAGCCGGATCATTAACCGGTCACGAAAATGCTATTTAGATTGGCGACTTAGACGGGCCTCAAACGTTCAGGTTGACCGGGAGGTCCAACCCAAATTTAAGGCGCATATAGGGCGTCCGACCACGTCCGCCACGTCGGACCCGACAGCCCTACCCCACCTCCAATTCCACCAAATCCACGCCCTCGACCTATCGGATCCATTTGCTCTTTCTCCTCTCTTCTTCCTCCTTCGAGACACCCGTCTCGCACTCGACCGTCGGGCGCGCGCTCCGCAGCCGTTCCGAGCCTCTACGCCGCCAACACCGGCACAACACTCCTCTCACCCGTCCTCGCCTCCAGGGATGTCATCACCAGCCTGGATGCCATCGCGGTACGTTCGGCAACTCCCGAGCTCCCCCTTGCACTCTATGTGTTTGACACATTGTCCGACCTAGTTTTTTGTTATTATTTTAAGAAAAACGATGAATTCCGATACTTCGTCGGACGAGGAGTATGGACCGACGGTGCTTGATCAAATGATTCAAGATGAGTTCTTCGATTCCTCGGATTCGTACGAAGAAGTAGATATGATCATGCCCATGAGCATGCAAGAGGAAATGGTCCGGCAAGTGGAGCATATCCTCAACTTCAAGGACTCAATCAAAATGGAGTAGAGTGATCACTGAGAATAGGGCATCCGGAGCACGGCTACTGCGGAAGGACTACTTTGCTCCGAACCCACTTTTTTGAATGATCTATGGTTTCGTCGCCATTTTTGCATGCGAAAACCATTGTTTTTGCATATTGTGGAGGGAGTGGAGGCACATGGTGACTACTTCAATCTCACAAGGGATTGCTGCAGCCAACTTTCTTTCTCTGTGAACCAGAAGTGCACGGCTGCTCTGAGGATGCTTGTACTTGGTACTATAGCGGATGTCGTTGGTGAGATGGTCGGGATGGGGGAGAGCACATGCATGAAGACTAGCATTAAGTTTGCCCCCGACGTGGTGCAGGTATTTGGACCAGAGTATCTGAGAGAACCAAATACGTAGGACACAGAGAAGTTGCTGGCTATTGGAAAGGCCACAGGGTTTCCAGCATGCTCGGACCAATTGATTGCATGCATTGGCAATTGAAGAACTGCCCCAAAGATTTGCGAGGAATGTATCAAGGTCACACCAAAGAGGCCAGTGTCATAGTAGAAGCGGTGGCATCACATGACTTATGGATTTGGCATGTTTTTTGGAATGCTGGCTTCTCACGACGACATCAACGTGCTTCAACGATCTCCGGTGTTCAGGAGGCTTTGTACTGGGGAATCGCTGTCCTGCAACTACACTGTTAATGGCCGTGACTACAACATAGGATACTATCTTGTCGATGTCATCTATCCTCAGTGGGCGGCATTTGTGAAGGCCATATTCGAACCAAAACAAAAGCCACTTTGCCACAATGTAGGAAGCAGCTAGGAAGAATGTGGAGAGGGCATTCGGAGTGCTTCAAAGTCGTTAGGGAACTACTCGTGGAGCTACAATGATGTGGGAATCAGAAACTTTGTGGCAGCTCATGACATGTTGTGTTATTTTGCCCAATACGATTGTCGAGGATGAAGGTGATGATGTTGCTCAAACCAATGATTTTGAAGCGCCTGGAGAACAAGTTTAAATCCCGGAAGATCAAGATGCAGCTCAGCTTATGAACTTTTTACAAATGCATCAAAATCTTTGAAATCATCCGGTGCACGCGTAGCCACTCAATGATATTGTGGAGCATATGTGGACCCACCATAAAAACCAAAGAGCTAATGTTGTGCACTTTAACTAAATTTAATGTAAGAGCTATGTATTTTTGGTACCAACATTTGTTATTTACGTGAGACATTGACGTGTATGATCGACGTACATGGATTTGCGTAGATTTGAGAGTTTGGATTTGATATATATGAATGTCGGGCACAAGATATAGGCCGTCTGAATGCGTTCGTGGGCGTGTCCGTGCGCGAATTTGCCAAGTTCAGCCATAGATGCTCTTAGCAACACCATACCAGTGGACGGTGGCGTTAGAACAAGGCAGTCACATCTGTGATTGTGATAGTACTTACTGTTATGTGGTTAAACTGACTTTGCTCTGACCTCTGAGAACTACTCCGAACCATTCAGGGAAGGAAAGTTCAGGGACAGGCTCATAGGACCGACTGAACTCTGCCGAACTTCTCATCTTTCTCCGTTGCGCGTCCGTCGGACCGAAGAAGAAAGCTGCGGCTCGACGGAGAGACAGCTTGCCTGACAGTTGCTTCTGTAGCCCCGAGTCGTGGCGTTTCCCCCTTCTGCGATTAGTCGCCAGTCGCGACAGAATGTTGATGGCCTCCGGAAACGAAACTACTTCAGAGACGACATATGCTGGGACGATCTTTGCATCATGCCTAATCCAACAGCTTTGTGCACTTTGGTCTGACGCATGGACGGTGGGATATCCAGCATCGTGCGTGAAGTGTCGTCGGTGTAGCAACGTTTTCGAGAGAGAAAACTGCACTGTTCCTGCTGTCTACATTTCGAGAGAGAAAAACTGCTTCTGCTGTGCACGTCACCTAGGTACTGTAAGCAACAACGCAACTTAAACACTTGAGAAATCCCAAGTATCTTTATTTTTTTTAATTTGCCAAAAAAGAGCTATGCTCCTTTATTCTTACATGGATCTTGTTTTTCCTCAAAGCCAAAGGCCATATATTTAGTAGCATAACCCCTTGCAAAACACCCTTACAGGAAATTAAAAAATCCATCCAAATCATTGGAGTGTCGAAGTATTTTTCTTCTTCTTCTTCTTGTATTGTATCCATCCGAGACGAGCTGTGAGCAATTTTTTTTTTCAGCCTTTGGGCCTCTGTCTCACTACAACGGATTTATTTAAACCCAGAAGCTTGTAGAAGTAGCAGACGGGAAGTTGTCGATGTAGACTAAGGGCGTGTTCGGGAGCTCTCCGTGGCAGGAAAATCTTCGACTCCAGCGCCACAAATCCCGCTCCAGCTTCTCATGATCGATCCCAGAGTCAGCGATCCGTTCGGCGTCACGGCTTCTCGCTCGCATGAGGGAGCGAGCCCGAAGCCCATAAAATCACCCCTTTGTGGCCCATCAGGAGCAGGCTGACAGTCCACACGGTTTGGAAAAGATGGGCTGGGCCATAGGCCTGGTCGGGGAGAGACTGCTGGCGGCAAGAGAGAGAGAGAACCTGGGAGCGAATCGGTACGTGAATCGAGCGAGGAGTCACTTGGCGGTGGCAGGGCAACGTAATTTTCTTCAACTCTCGCTTCCTAGTTTTGGTGGAGCTCGGTTTTCCCAAATCCTCCGATTCTGGAAATTTGCACTACGCCAATCGCCAGCTTCTGTCTCGTATAACCAGGAGTTGACCCGTTCGGGTGCGCTCCGATCCTAGAGCCAAGGATTTGAGAAGCCAGAGAGATGCCGAACACGCCCTAAAGACAACGTTAACTGCCATAGCAAATGGTCATCCCGGAGGAGAAAACATCGAAGAGGGCTTGTAGAACGGCCCAGTTTTGGCCATACGGAGTCGCGGGGGGGAGGGGGGGGGGGGGGGAATTCTCACACTCTCCCCAACAAGCCAAGTTTGTCCAACATTCGTCGTCCAGAAAAACTTGCAGAAAAAATGCCATACCTAAAGAAAGAAATTTTGGGACACACCACATGGGTGGCAGCAACGACCTTCTACATTCCAACTAGGCGGTCCTCTGCTTGGGCGCGCGGGTAGGCTAGGTGGTTGACGCTGACTAGACGGTGGTCATTGACGGGCCAGAGTTATATTGGAGATTTGGTGGCAACAATGAGTATGGTAACTTTTTTTTGAGAAATTGTTCATTTAAATCACGAATCAGTACAGAGTAGGTGACCCTTACAAGCACACTGAAACGCAAAAACAAAGGACCGTGAACACCTAGAGTATCCTAAGACAACCATAACACAAGAAGTGTTGGGGAACGTAGTAATTTCAAAAAATTTCCTACGCACACGCAAGATCATGGTGATGATATAGCAACGAGAGGGGAGAGTGTTCGTCCACGTACCCTCGTAGACCGTAAGCGGAAGCGTTATGACAACGCGGTTGATGTAGTCGTACGTCTTCACGATCCGACCGATCCAAGTACCGAACGTACGGCACCTCCGAGTTCTGCACACGTTCAGCTCGATGACGATCTCCGGCCTCCGATCCAGCCGAGCTCCGGAGATGAGTTCCGTCAGCACGACGGCGTGGTGACGATGATGATGTTCTACCGGCGCAGGGCTTCGCCTAAACTCCGCGACGATATGACCGAGGTGGAATATGGTGGAAGGGGGCACCGCACACGGCTAAGGAACGATCCGTAGATCAACTTGTGTGTCCATGGGGTGCCCCCTACCGCCGTATATAAAGGAGTAAGGGAGGAGGAGGCCGGCCCTAGGAGGAGGGCGCGCCAAGGGAGTCCTACTCCCACCGGGAGTAGGATTCCTTCTTTCCTAGTCCAACTAGGAGTCCTTCCATGTATTAGGAGTAGGAGACAAGGAAGGGGAAGAGAGAAGGGAAGGAAGGAGGGGGTGCGGCCCCTCCCCCTAGTCCAATTCGGACTAGGCCATGGGGGGGCGCACGGCCTGCTCTAGGCAGCCCCTCTCTCTTTCCCGCAGGGCCCAATAAGGCCCAATACTTCTCCCCGGCGAATTCCCGTAACTCTCCGGTACTCCGAAAAATACCCGAATCACTCGGAACCTTTCCGAACTCCGAATATAGTCGTCCAATATATCGATCTTTATGTCTCGACCATTTCGAGACTCCTCGTCATGTCCCCGATCTCATCCGGGACTCTGAACTCCTTCGGTACATCAAAACTCATAAACTCATAATATAACTGTCATCGAAACCTTAAGCGTGCGGACCCTATGGGTTCGAGAACTATGTAGACATGACTTAGAACTATTCTCGGTCAATAACCAATAGCGGGACCTGGATGCCCATATTGGCTCCTACATATTCTACGAAGATCTTTATCGGTCAAACCGCATAACAACATACGTTGTTCCCTTTGTCATCGGTATGTTACTTGCCCGAGATTCGATCGTCGGTATCCAATACCTAGTTCAATCTCGTTACCGGCAAGTCTCTTTACTCGTTACGTAATGCATCATCCCGCAACTAACTCATTAGTCACATTGCTTGCAAGGCTTATAGTGATGTGCATTACCGAGAGGGCCCAGAGATACCTCTCCGACAATCGGAGTGACAAAACCTAATCTCGAAATATGCCAACTCAACATGTACCTTCGGAGACACCTGTAGTACTCCTTTATAATCACCCAGTTACGTTGTGACGTTTGGTAGTACCCAAAGTGTTCCTCTGGTAAACGGGAGTTGCATAATCTCATAGTTACAGGAACATGTATAAGTCATGAAGAAAGCAATAGCAACATACTAAACGATCAAGTGCTAAGCTAACGGAATGGGTCAAGTCAATCACATCATTCTCCTAATGATGTGATCCCGTTAATCAAATGACAACTCTTTTGTCCATGGCTAGGAAACATAACCATCTCTGATAAACGAGCTAGTCAAGTAGAGGCATACTAGTGACACTATGTTTGTCTATGTATTCACACATGTATTATGTTTCCGGTTAATACAATTCTAGCATGAATAATAAACATTTATCATGAAATAAGGAAATAAATAATAACTTTATTATTGCCTCTAGGGCATATTTCCTTCAAGAAGATCTCCGGAGCCATGTGTCATTATCCCTGAATCTTGAGAGAAGACCCCTGCAGCAGAAGGATCTGCAACCAGTCGCAAACAGGTCATCATCTTCGACCACGGTACAATTGCCGCCACGCTGCTTCCTCCTTTCTTGACACCAGCGGTGAGAGGGCATGGACATCAATCCAACACACTTGCAACAGCCATCACCATCTTTGGCTTTGAGTACCGCGAAAAATGTCCCTTCCGGAAGGAAGAGAACTCGAGTCATCCGACCGGTCCAACACCGCGGCCGGGCCATCCGCCCGGGCAAAGCAGGATCTCCCACCAGCATCGGCGCAGAGGAAGGAGAAGAACAGCAGCAGCAAATCGTACAAACAAGGAAGAAGAAAGGTCTTCGTCTCCCTACCTCCATCGCCCATCTGAGGATCCAAATGGCCAGTGTCGATGGTCCTCCAACCACCATAGCCCGCGACCTCGACGAGATCCGAGGATCCCCAACACCGCTGGCTCCTAGACGAAGGCAAAAGCCTCGCCTAACCGCGAACGGAGCCCGGAGAAACTTATTCCGACGCGACACCACCGCAACGGCCTCGGCAGCGTCTCCCTCAACCCTAACCCTACCACACACCCACCTAGTGAACAAACCCGAGGTTCCCCCTCCCTCCCGCCGCCGGAGCGGCCGACGGAGAGAGAGGGAACCGGCGGCGTCACCGGCGGCACGCAAGGGACCCCTAGTCGCCTCCTTGATCGCCTCGAGCGATCCGACTTTTTTGGGCGTGCAGTTGGCCAGTGAGTATGGTAACTAATTGGTTCTGCCACCATAGATGAGGATGTCTGATGATGCAATACACCAGGGGTGGCTTCTCGAATGGGAGTCCGACAGCAGGCCTGCCACGGGGCTCAAGAGGCCCACCAGGGAGCTGGTGACATGAAGGAGCCTGGAGAATCAGATGTGTATCCAGAGACCATCTTGATCCCCAAGTCAATATGACGACAGGCATATTGGATCTACTCCCTTTGAAAAACCCTAGCACCACCATCAATATAAGGTGAGGGCTAGGAGCTCTCATTCCCATCTACACCCGTGGAACTAGACTCTCGAACATTGTACTCCCTCGCATGAGGCATCTCACTATGAATACAAACATAAAACATGACGTAGGGTATTACTCCTTCCCGAATGCCCGGAGTTGGGTGAACTCTTCATGCAACCTCTGATCTGGTACTTCCAGCCATGTTCATTACCCCTATCAAGGGTACTGGTGGCTTTATGCACCGTCAGTCAGTGCATCATGCACGAGCTGCGTTGGCCAGAGACCGATCCCAGATCGGATCTCCTCCGGTTTTTGGTGGTCTCCCGCCGGAAGAAAGCCTAATTTTTGGCTCCTTCACCTTCTCCTTCATCGCTGACAGGACGGGGTTGGGCGACATCAACCCACCTGCCTCTCATGCCCGCACCGTCTTCTTCGACGCACTGGCGTTCCACATCGACCGTCAAGGTGGCTTTCGCATTTGCGTTCCACCACTCTAGCAGATCGCATCAACGGCCTCTCTAAGCTCTACAACGCCTTCAACATTGACTTCCGTATCGGAAGGCACCCTCGGGTTGTAGAACTCTGTGGTCACGTACCATTGGGCGATCCAGACGCACCTGCGCGACCGTGCAAGCGTCGACATCGGAGCCCGATCAACCTCGCCGGACTCCACGATGACCTCACCACCAACTTTCGACTCGAAAGGCAACGACCCTACACCAACAAGCTCGGCGACCGGGGCTCGGGCCCCAGCTTTGAGATCAGGTCACCGTGTTGACCTCACAAAAAACCACAAGCCTGACCCAATATCATACCTAGTCACCATGATGTGCGACAATTGCTTCTTATACTGATACGTCTCCAACGTATCTATAATTTTTGATTGTTCCATGCTATTATATTACCCCTATTGGATGTTTATGGGCTTTATTTTACACATTTATATCATTTTTGGGACTAACCTACTAACCGGAGGCCCAGCCCATATTGCTGTTTTATTGCCTACTTCAGTATTTCGAGGAAAAGGAATATCAAATGGAGTCCAAACGGAATGAAACCTTCGGCAGCGTGATTTTTTGGAAGAATATGATCCTGGAGACTTGGAGTGCACGTCAAAAGATCCTCGAGGAGTCCACAAGATAGGAGGGCGCCCCCCCCCCCCCCCCCACTAGGCGTGCCCCCTGTCTCATGGGCCCCTCGAGCACCTCCCGACCGACTTCTTTCACCTATATATGCCTACATACCCTAAAAACATCAGAAATCAAGATAGATCGGGAGTTCCGCCGCCGCAAGCCTCTGTAGCCACCAAAAACCTCTTGGGAGCCCATTCCGGCACCCTGCCGGAGGGGGAATCCATCACCGGTGGCCATCTTCATCATCCCGGCGCTCTCCATGACGAGGAGGGAGTAGTTCACCCTCGGGGCTGAGGGTATGTATCAGTAGCTATGTGTTTGATCTCTCTCTCTCTCTCGTGTTCTCTCTATGGCACGATCTTGATGTATCGCGAGCTTTGCTATTATAGTTGGATCTTATGATGTTTCTCCCCCTCTAATCTCTTGTGATGAATTGAGTTTCCCTCTTGAAGTTATCTTATCAGATTGAGTCTTTATTTGAGAACACTTGATGTATGTCTTGCCGTGTTTATCTATGGTGACAATGGGATTTCACGTGCCTCTTGATGTATGTTTTGGTGACCAACTTGCGGGTTCCACCCATGAACCTATGCATAGGGGTTGGCACACGTTCTTGACTCTCCGGTAGAAACTTTGGGGCACTCTTTGAAGTACTTTGTGTTGGTTGGATGAATCTGAGATTGTCTGATGCATATCGGATAATCATGCCCACGGATACTTGAAGTGACAATGGAGTATCTATGTGACATTAGGATTTTGGTTGATTTGTGTCTTAAGGTGTTATTCTAGTACTAACTCTTTTATAGATCGATCCGAAAGAATAACTTTGAGGTGGTTTTGTACCCTACCATAATCTCTGTTGGAAATATGCCCTAGAGGCAATAATAAAATGGTTATTATTATATTTATTTGTTCATGATAATTGTCTATTATTCATGCTATAACTGTGTTATCCGGAAATCGTAATACACGTGTGAATACATAGACCACAACAAGTCCCTAGTGAGCCTCTAGTTGACTAGCTCGTTGATCAAAAGATAGTCATGGTTTCCTGACTATGGGCATTGGATGTCATTGATAACAGGATCACATCATTAGGAGAATGATGTGATGGACAAGACCCAATTCTAAGCATAGCTCAAAGATTGTGTAGTTCGTTTCACTAGAGCTTTTCCAAATGTCAAGTATCATTTCCTTAGACCATGAGATTGTGCAACTCCCGGATACCGGAGTGCTTTGGGTGTGCCAAACGTCACAACGTAACTGGGTGGCTATAAAGGTGCACTATGGGTATCTCCGAAAGTGTCTGTTGGGTTGGCACGAATCGAGACTGGGATTTGTCACTCCGTATGACGGAGAGGTATCTCTGGGCCCACTCGGTAATGCATCATCATAATGAGCTCAATGTGACCAAGTGTCTGGTCACGGGATCATGCTTTACGGTACGAGTAAAGTGACTTGCCGGCAACGAGACTAAACGAGGTATTGGGATACCGACGATCGAGTCTTGGGCAAGTAACGTACCGATTGACAAAGGGAATTGTATACGGGGTTGATTGAATCCTCGACATCGTGGTTCATCCGATGAGATCATCGAGGAGTATGTGGGAGCCAACATGGGTATCCAGATCCCACTGTTGGTTATTGACCGGAGAGGCGTCTCGGTCATGTCTGCATGTCTCCCGAACCCGTAGGGTCTACACACTTAAGGTTCGGTGACGCTAGGGTTGTAAAGATATTAGTATGTAGCAAACCGAAAGTTGTTCGGAGTCCCGGATGAGATCTCGGATGTCACGAGGAGTTCCAGAATGGTCCGGAGGTAAAGAACTATATATAGGAAGTCGAGTTTCGGCCATCGGGAAAGTTTCGGGGGTCACCGGTATTGTACCGGGACCACCGGAAGGGTCCCGGGGGTCCATCGGGTGGGGCCACCTATCCCGGAGGACCCCGTGGGCTGAAGTGGGGAGGGGACCAGCCCCTGGTGGGCTGGTGCACCCCCCCCTTGGGCCCCTCCTGCGCCTAGGGTTGGAAACCCTAGGGGAGGGGGCGCCTCCACTTGCCTTGGAGGGCAAGGCTCCCCCCTTGGCTGCCGCCCCCCCTAGGAGATCCCATCTCCTAGGGCCGGCGCCCCCCTGGGGACCCTATATAAAGAGAGGGGAGGGAGGGCAGCCGCACCCTTGCCCCTGGCGCCTCCCTTCCCCCTTGCTACACCTCTCCCTCCCGCAGACGCTTGGCGAAGCCCTGCCGGATCCCTGCTGCATCCACCACCACGCCGTCGTGCTGCTGGATCTTCATCAACCTCTCCTTCCCCCTTGCTGGATCAAGAAGGAGGAGACATCACGGTGACCATACGTGTGTTGAACGCGGAGGTGCCGTCCGTTCGGCGCTAGGATCTCCGGTGATTTGGATCACGACGTGTACGACTCCCTCAACCCCGTTCTCTTGAACGCTTCCGCTCGCGATCTACAAGGGTATGTAGATGCACTCCTCTCTCTCGTTGCTGGATGAACTCATAGATTGATCTTGGTGAACGTAGGAAAAAATTTATTTTATGCAACGTTCCCCAACAGTGGCATCATGAGCTAGGTCTATGTGTAGTTCTCTTTGCACGAGTAGAACACAATTTGTTGTGGGCGTAGATGTTGTCAACTTTCTTGCCACTACTAGTCTTATTTTGCTTCAGCGGTATTGTGGGATGAAGCGGCCCGGACCGACCTTACACGTACGCTTACGTGAGACAGGTTCCACCGACTGACATGCACTAGATGCATAAGGTGGCTAGCGAGTGTCTGTCTCTCCCACTTTAGTTGGAGCAGATTCGATGAAAAGGGTCCTTATGAAGGGTAAATAGAAGTTGGCAAATCACGTTGTGGCTTGTACGTAGGTAAGAAAACGTTCTTGCTAGATCACCTATAGAAGCCACGTAAAAACTTGCAACAACAATTAGAGGACGTCTAACTTGTTTTTGCAGCAAGTGTTTTGTGATGTGATATGACCAAAGTTGTGATGAATGATGAATGATATATATGTGATGTATGAGATCATGTTCTTGTAATAGGAATCACGACTTGCATGTCGATGAGTATGACAACCGGCAGGAGCCATAGGAGTTGTCTTTATTTTTTGTATGACCTGCGTGTCATTGAGAAACGCCATGTAAATTACTTTACTTTATTGCTAAACGCGTTAGCCATAGTAGTAGAAGTAATAGTTGGCGAGCAACTTCATGGAGACACGATGATGGAGATCATGATGATGGAGATCATGGTGTCATGCCGGTGACGAAGATGATCATGGAGCCCCGAAGATCGAGATCAAAGGAGCTATATGATATTGGCCATATCATGTCACTATTTGATTGCATGTGATGTTTATCATGTTTTTCATCTTGTTTACTTAGAACGATGGTAGTAAGTAAGATGATCCCTCATAATAATTTCAAGAGAAGTGTTCCCCCTAACTATGCACCCTTGCGAAGGTTCGTTGTTTCGAAGCACCACGTGATGATCGGGTGTGATAGATCCTAACGTTCGAAAATAACGGGTGTAAGCCAGATTTACACACGCAATACACTTAGGTTGACTGACGAGCCTAGCATGTACAGACATGGCCTCGGAACACGGAAGACCGAAAGGTCGAGCATGAGTCATATAGTAGATACGATCAACATGAAGATGTTCACCGATGTTAGCTAGTCCGTCTCACGTGAGGATCGGACACGGCCTAGTTGACTCGGATCATGTTTCACTTAGATGACTAGAGGGATGTCTGTCTAAGTGGGAGTTCATTAAATAATTTGATTAAGATGAACTTAATTATCATGAACTTAGTCTAAAATCTTTACAATATGTCTTGTAGATCAAATGGCCAACGCTCATGTCCACCTGAACTTCAACGCGTTCCTAGAGAAAACCAAGCTGAAAGATGATGGCAGCAACTATACAGATTGGGTCCGGAACCTGAGGATCATCCTCATAGCAGCCAAGAAATATTATGTCCTAGAAGCGCCGCTAGGTGAAGCACCAATCCCAGAGAACCAAGACGTTATGAACGCTTGGCAGTCTCGTGCTGATGATTACTCCCTCGTTCAGTGCGGCATGCTTTACAGCTTAGAACCGGGGCTCCAAAAGTGTATTGAGCAACACGGAGCATATGAGATGTTCGAGGAGCTGAAAATGGTTTTCCAAGCTCATGCCCGGGTCGAGAGATATGAAGTCTCCGACAAATTCTTCAGCTGTAAGATGGAGGAAAATAGTTCTGTCAGTGAGCACATACTCAAGATGTCTGGGTTGCATTGACTCGGCTGGGAGTCAATCTCCCGGATGACACGGTCATTGACAGAATCCTTCAGTCGCTTCCACCGAGCTACAAGAGCTTTGTGATGAACTTCAATATGTAGGGGATGGAAAAGACCATTCCTGAGGTATATTCAATGCTAAAATCAGCAGAGGTAGAGATCAAAAAGGAACATCAAGTGTTGATGGTGAATAAAACCACTAAGTTCAAGAAAGGCAAGGGTAAGAAGAACTTCAAGAAGGACGGCAAGGAAGTTGTCGCGCCTGGTAAGCCAGTTGCCAGGAAGAAGTCAAGCAATGGACCCAAGCCTGAGACTGAGTGCTTTTATTGCAAGGGAAGTGGTCACTGGAAGCGGAACTGCCCCAAGTACTTAGCAGACAAGAAGGCCGGCAAAACCAAAGGTATATGTGATATACATGTAATTGATGTGTACCTTACCAGCACTCGTAGTAGCTCTTGGGTATTTGATACCGGTGCGGTTGCTCATATTTGTAACTCAAAACAGGAGCTGCGGAATAAGCGGAGACTGGCGAAGGACGAGGTGACGATGCACGTCAGGAATGGTTCCAAGGTCGATGTGATCGTCGTCGGCACGCTACCTCTACATTTACCTACGGGATTAGTTTTGAACCTCAATAATTGTTATTTAGTACCAGCTTTGAGCATGAACATTGTATCGGATCTCGTTTAATTCGAAATGGCTACTCATTTAAATCCGAGAATAATGGTTGTTCTATTTATATGAGTGATATGTTTTATGGTCATGCCCCGCTGGTGAATGGTTTATTCTTAATGAATCTCGAGCGTAATGTTACACATATTCATAGTGTGAATATCAAAAGATGTAAAGTTGATAACGATAGTCCCACATACTTGTGGCACTGCCTCCTTGGTCACATTGGTGTCAAGCGCATGAAGAAGCTCCATGCTGATGGACTTTTAGAGTCTCTAGATTATGAATCGTTTTACACATGCGAGCCATGTCTCATGGGCAAGATGACCAAGACTTCGTTCTCCGGAACAATGGAGCGAGCAACCAACTTACTGGAAATCATACATACTGATGTGTGCGGTCCAATGAGCGTTGAGGCTCGCGGAGGATATCGTTATGTTCTCACTCTCACTGATGACTTGAGTAGATATGGGTATGTCTACTTGATGAAACACAAGTCTGAGACCTTTGAAAAGTTCAAGGAATTTCAGAATGAGGTAGAGAATCAACATGACCGAAATATAAAGTTCCTACGATCAGATCGTGGGGGAGAATAGTTAAGTCACGAATTTGGTACGCACTTAAGGAAATGTGGAATCGTTTCACAACTCACGCCGCCTGGAACACCTCAGCGAAATGGTGTGTCCGAACGTCATAATCGCACTCTATTGGATATGGTGCGATCTATGATGTCACTTACTGATTTACCGCTATCATTTTGGGGATACGCTCTAGAGACAGCTACATTCACTTTAAATAGGGCACCGTCTAAATCCGTTGAAACGACACCGTATGAATTATGGTTTGGGAAGAAACCTAAGTTGTCGTTTCTAAAAGTTTGGGGATGCGATGCTTATGTCAAGAAACTTCAACCTGAGAAGCTCGAACCCAAGTCGGAAAAATGCGTATTCATAGGATACCCTAAGGAAACCATAGGGTATACTTTCTACTTAAGATCCAAAGGCAAGATCTTTGTTGCCAAGAACGGGTCCTTTCTAGAGAAAGAGTTTCTCTCGAAAGAATTAAGTGGGAGGAAAGTAGAGCTTGATGAAGTACTACCTCTTGAAACGGTGAGTAGCGCAACTCGGGAAGATGTTCCTGTGGTGCCTGCACCGACAAGAGAGGAGGTTAATGATGATGATCAAGATACTTCGGATCAAGCTCCTACTGAACTTCGAAGGTCCACAAGGACACATTCCGCGCCAGAGTGGTACGGCAACCCTGTCTTGGAAATCATGTTGTTGGACAACGGTGAAGCTTCGAACTATGAAGAAGCGACGGCGGGCCCAGATTCCAACAAATGGCTTGAAGCCATGCAATCCGAGATAGGATCCATGTATGAAAACAAAGAGTGGACTTTGACAGACTTGCCCGATGATCGGCGAGCGATAGAAAACAAATGGATCTTTAAGAAGAAGACGGACGCAGATGGTAATGTCACCATATATAAAGCTAAACTTGTCGCTAAGGGTTATCGACAAGTTCAAGGGATTGACTACGATGAGACTTTCTCTCCCGTAGGGAAGCTGAAGTCCGCCCGAATCATGTTAGCAATTGCCGCATACTATGATTATGAGATATGGCAAATGGACGTCAAAACGGCTTTCCTTAATGGTCACCTTAAGGAAGAACTGTATATGATGCAGCCGGAAGGTTTTGTCGACCCTAAGAATGCTAGCAAGGTATGCAAGCTCCAGCGCTCCATCTATGGGCTGGTGCAAGCATCTCAGAGTTGGAACATTCGCTTTAATGAGATGATTAAAGCGTTTGGGTTTATGCAGACTTATGGAGAAGCCTGCGTTTACAAGAAAGTGAGTGGGAGCTCTGTAGCATTTCTCATATTATATGTGGATGACATACTTTTGATGGGAAATGATATAGAACTTTTGGACAGCATAAAGGCCTACTTGAATAAGTGTTTTTCAATGAAGGACCTTGGAGAAGCTGCTTACATATTAGGCATCAAAATCTATAGAGATAGATCGAGACGCCTCATAGGTCTTTCACAAAGCACATACCTTGATAAGATATTGAAGAAGTTCAATATGGATCAGTCCAAGAAGGGGTTCTTGCCTGTGTTGCAAGGTGTGAAATTGAGCTCGGCTCAATGCCTGACCACGGCAGAAGATAAAGAAGAGATGAGTGTCATCCCCTATGCCTCAGCCATAGGGTCTATCATGTATGCCATGACATGTACCAGACCTGATATAAACCTTGTCGTAAGTTTGGTAGGTAGGTACCAAAGTAATCCCGGCAAGGAACACTGGACAGCTGTCAAGAACATCCTTAAGTACCTGAAAAGGACTAAGGACATGTTTCTCGTATATGGAGGTGACGAAGAGCTCGTCGTAAAGGGTTACGTCGATGCTAGCTTCGACACAGATCTGGATGACTCTAAGTCATAAACCAGATACGTGTATATTTTGAATGGTGGGGCAGTAAGCTGGTGTAGTTGCAAGCAAAGCGTCGTGGCAGGATCTACATGTGAAGCGGAGTACATGGTAGCCTCGGAGGCAGCACATCAAGCAATCTGGGTGAAGGAGTTCATCACCGACCTAGGAGTCATACCCAATGCGTCGGGGCCGGTCACACTCTTCTGTGACAACACTGGAGCTATTGCACTTTCCAAGGAGCCCAGGTTTCACAAGAAGACTAGGCACATCAAGCGTCGCTTCAACTCCATCCGTGAAAATGTTCAAGATGGAGACATAGATATTTGTAAAGTACATACGGACCTGAATGCAGCGGATCCGTTCACTAAACCTCTCCCTAGGGCAAAACATGATCAACACCAGAACGTAATGGGTGTTCGATTCATCACAATGTAACTAGAATATTGACTCTAGTGCAAGTGGGAGACTGTTGGAAATATGCCCTAGGCAATAATAAAATGGTTATTATTATATTTCTTTGTTCATGATAATTGTCTATTATTCATGCTATAACTGTGTTATCTGGAAATCGTAATACACGTGTGAATACATAGACCACAACAAGTCCCTAGTGAGCCTCTAGTTGACTAGCTCGTTGATCAACAGATAGTCATGATTTCCTAACTATGGGCATTGGATGTCACTGATAACGGGATCACATCATTAGGAGAATGATGTGATGGACAAGACCCAATTCTAAGCATAGCTCAAAGATCGTGTAGTTCGTTTCGCTAGAGCTTTTCCAAATGTCAAGTATCATTTCCTTAGACCATGAGATTGTGCAACTCCCGGATACCGTAGGAGTGCTTTGGGTGTGCCAAACGTCACAACGTAACTGGGTGGCTATAAAGGTGTACTACGGGTATCTCCGAAAGTGTCTGTTGGGTTGGCACGAATTGAGACTGGGATTTGTCACTCCGTATGATAGAGAGGTATCTCTGGGCCCACTCGGTAATGCATCATCATAATGAGCTCAATGTGACCAAGTGTCTGGTCACGGGATCATGCATTACGGTACAAGTAAAGTGACTTGCCTGTAACGAGACTAAACGAGGTATTGGCATACCGACGATCGAGTCTCGGGCAAGTAACGTACCGATTGACAAAGGGAATTGTATACGGGGTTGATTGAATCCTCGACATCGTGGTTCATTCGATGAGATCATCGAGGAGTATGTGGGAGCCAACATGGGTATCCAGATCCCGCTATTGGTTATTGACCGGAGAGGCATCTCGGTCATGTCTGCATATCTCCCGAACCCGTAGGGTCTACACACTTAAGGTTCGGTGACGCTAGGGTTGTAAAGATATTAGTATGCAGCAAACCAAAAGTTGTTCGAAGTCCCGGATGAGATCCCGGACATCACGAGGAGTTCCAGAATGGTCCGGAGGTAAAGAATTATATATAGGAAGTTGAGTTTCGGCCATCGGGAAAGTTTCGGGGGTCACCGGTATTGTACCGCGACCACCGGAAGGGTCCCGGGGGTCCACCGGGTGGGGCCACCTATCCCGGAGGGCCCCGTGGGCTGAAGTGGGGAGGGGGCCAGCCCCTAGTGGGCTGGTGCCCCCTCCCTTGGGCCCCCCCTGCGCCTAGGGTTGGAAACCCTAGGGGAGGGGGCGCCTCCACTTGCCTTGGGGGGCAAGGCTCCCCCCTTGGCCGCCGCCCCCCCTAGGAGATCCCATCTCCTAGGGCCGGCGCCCCCCCTGGGGAAACTATATAAAGAGGGGGGAGGGAGGACAGCCGCACCCTTGCCCCTGGCGCCTCCCTTCCCCCTTGCTACACCTCTCCCTCCCGCAGACGCTTGGCGAAGCCCTGCCGGATCCCTGCTGCATCCACCACCACGCCGTCGTGCTGCTGGATCTTCATCAACCTCTCCTTCCCCCTTGCTGGATCAAGAAGGAGGAGACATCACGCTGACCGTACGTGTGTTGAACGCGGAGGTGCCGTCCGTTCGGCGCTAGGATCTCCGGTGATTTGGATCACGACGTGTACGACTCCCTCAACCCCGTTCTCTTGAACGCTTCTGCTCGCGATCTACAAGGGTATGTAGATGCATTCCTCTCTCTCGTTGCTGGATGAACTCATAGATTGATCTTGGTGAACGTAGGAAATTTTTTATTTTATGCAACGTTCCCCAACAATCTCTACGTTTGTTCTCCGCTATTAGTGGCTTTGGAGTGACTCTTTGTTGCATGTTGAGGGCTTGTTATATGATCTATCTATGTTATTATTGTTGAGAGAACTTGCACTAGTGAAAGTATGAACCCTAGGCCTTGTTTCCTAGCATTGCAATACCCTTTACGCTCACTTTTACCATTAGTTACCTTGCTGTTTTTATTATTTCAGATTACAAATACCTTTATCTACTATCCATATTGCACTTGTATCACCATCTCTTCGCTGAACTAGTGCACCTATACAATTTACCATTGTATTGGGTGTGTTGGGGACACAAGAGACTCTTTGTTATTTGGTTGCAGGGTTGTTTGAGAGAGACCATCTTCATCCTACGCCTCCCACGGATTGATAAACCTTAGGTCATCCACTTGAGGGAAATTTTCTACTGTCCTACAAACCTGTGCACTTGCAGGCCCAACAACGTCTACAAGAAGAAGGTTGTGTAGTAGACATCAAGCTCTTTTCTGGCGCCGTTGCCGGGGAGGTGAGTGCTTGAAGGTATATCTTTAGATCTTGCAATCGAATCTTTTTGTTTCTTGTTTTATCACTAGTTTAGTTTATAAAAGAAAAATACAAAAAAAATGGAGTTAAGTTTGTCTCATACGCTTCATCTTTTTAATATCTTTCGTGAGAATGATGGAAAGGAAAATTGTGCTCAAGTGCTAGAAAAAGAATGCATTAGAATGTTTGGTACTAGATGTTTGTGTGGTGAGCATGATTGCAATGTTGTTAGTATGAATTCCTTGAATATCCATGATGCTAATGATATGCAAAGCCACAAGCTTGGGGAAGCTATGTTTGATGAATATGATATGTTTAGTCCTCCAAGTTTTGATGAGCAAATTTATTATGATGATAGCATGCCTCCTATGTATGATGATTATATTGATGAAAGTGGGTTTGGAAGAGTGTCAACTTTAGTAAGTAGTGATCCCACTATTTTGGAGGATGTTGAATCTTATTCTGATGAACATGAAAGTGGATTTGGAAGAGTGTCAACTTTATTTAGTGATGATTCCACTATTTCGGAAGAGGTTCCAATTGATTATGAGAACAAAGTTGCTATCTATGATGATTATTGTGATGGCTTGTATGCTATTAAGAATAATGATAACCATGAAACTTGTCATCATGATTTTAGTTTTCAATTGGATTATGCCTCACATGATAATTATTTTGTTGAGTTTGCTCCCACTACTATTCATGAGAAGAAATTTGCTTATGTGGAGAGTAGCAAATTTTTTATGCTTGTAGATCATGAAAAGAATGCTTTAGGTGCTGGTTATATTGTTGAATTCATTCATGATGCTACTGAAAATTATTATAGGGGAGGAACATATGCTTGTAGGAATTGCAATAATATCAAGTTTCCTCCCTATGTGTTGAAAATTTTGAAGCTATGCTTGTTTTACTTTCCTATGCTAGTTGATTATTGTTCCCATAAGTTGTTTGCTCACAAAATCCCTATGCATAGGAAGTGGGTTAGGCTTAAATGTTCTAGTCATATGCTTCATGACGCTCCCGTTATGTTTCAATTCTTATCTTTTATGTGAGCGTCATTGTCATCATCATGCCTAGCTAGAAAGGCATTAAAGAAAAGCGCTTGTTGGGAGACAACCCAATATTTATTCTTACTGTTTTTGTGTGTTCACATGATTATGCTACTGTAGTAATCATGTTTTATAGCTTTTGTTTCAATAAAGTGCCAAGTAAGACCTTTAGGATATCTTACGGTGATAGTTGTGTTGATCCTACTGAAAATCAGAAACTTTTGCACCCAGTAATTTAGTTTTGTTAATTCACCGAAACGTGCTTCTGATCTGATTCTTTTTTCTCTGGATTGGTACATAAATTGTTTAGGACTTCCTAATTTGGTAGGATTTTTGGAGTTCCAGAAGTATACGTTTGATACAGATTACTACAGACTGTTCTGTTTCTGACAGATTCTGTTTTCTATGTGTTGTTTGCTTATTTTGATGAATCTATGGCTAGTATTAAGTGGTATGAACCATAGATAGGTTGGAGCAAAGGCGTAGCTAGGTTGGAGACACGCCCCGGGCCAACAGCCTAGCTACAGTACTAAACAGTGTCGAATAGTGTTCCTGATGCTAAAGTCAACGAACAAAGAAGCTGCCATGCCCCAGGCCATGGCCCTGGTAGCCTGGGGCCTAGCTACGCCACTGGGTTGGAGTACAGTAGATATTACACCAATATGAATTTAGAATGAGTTCATTACAGTACCTAAGTGGTGGTTTTATTTTGTTATACTAACGGAGCTTACGAGTTTTCTGTTGAGTTTTGTGTTGTGAAGTTTTCAAGTTTTGGGTAAAGATTCAAGGACAACCAAGAGCCTAAGCTTGGGGATGCCCCGGAAGGCATCCCCTCTTTCGTCTTCGTTTATCAGTAACTTTACTTGGAGCTATATTTTTATTCACCACATGATATGTGTTTTGCTTGGAGCGTTATATTCTTTTGTTAGTATTTGCTTGCTGTTATTTAGAATAATGTTTTGCATCTTGAGTTTCAATAAAAGTGTCAAGGATAGCCTTTACCATGCTTATTTTTGCTAGTATGCATGTTGCTGTTTGAAAATAGAAAGTTTACCGCTGTTGCAAAAATTCCCTAGAAAAGTCAGAGAATGATATAATGTTGAAACTTTTTGCATATTGAGCTCTGATGAATTTACTGCAGTGGGAATTTTATTTCATAATTTTTGGAGTTAGGGAAGTATGATGACTCTTGCATTCTTTACAAACTGTACTGTTTTGACAAATTGCTGTTATGTTTCCATTGTTTGCATATGTTTGCTTGTTTAATGATTCTATTTGAGGATAGGAGTATTAAATATGCAGAGGCATTTAGTATGCAATTAGAATTATAATTTTATTTATTTGTTACAGTAGAAAATGATAAGGTTTTGCATTGGTTTATACTAACCTATTTCACGAGTTCTTGTTGAGTTTGTTGTGGATGAAGCTTTTGATAAAAAGAGAAACCATGATATGAGAGGAATTAAGGAGACACAAAAGTTCAAGCTTGAGGATGCCCAAGGCACCCCAAGATAATATTTCAAGAAGTCTCAAACATCTAAGCTTGGGGATGCCCCGTTAGGCATCCCACCTTTCTTCTTCAACAACTATCGGTTAGTATCGCTTGAGCCTAAGTTTTTGCTTCTTCACATGAGTTGTGCTATCCTTGCAATGTCATTTTGTTTTGCTTTGCTTGCTGTTTGAATACAATACCAAGATCTGAAATTCTTTAATGAGAGAGAGTCTTCACATAGTTGCACAATTATTCGACTACTCATTGATCTTCACTTATATCTTTCGGAGTAGTTTGTCATTTGCTCTAGTGCTTCACTTATATCTTTTAGAGCACGGCGGTGGTTATATTTTGTAGAAATTGCTAGTCTCTCATGCTTCACTTATATTATTTTGAGAGTCTTTTAGAACAGCATGGTATTTGCTTTGGTTATAAAGTTGGTCCTAGAATGATGAGCATCCAAGTTGGGTATAATAAAAACTATCATAGAAAGTGAATTGGATGCTATGATTAATATGATGCTTGATAATTATTTTGAGAAATGGAGGTAGTGATATTAAAGTCATGCTAGTTGGGAGATTATGAATTTAAAGAATGCTTGTGTTGAAGTTTTTGATTCCCGTAGCATGCACGTATGGTGAACCGCTTTGTGATGAAGTTGGAGCACAATTTTATTTATTGATTGTCTTCCTTATGAGTGGCGGTCGGGGACGAGCGATGGTATTTTCCTACCAATCTATCCCCCTAGGAGCATGCACGTAGTGCTTTGGTTTTTGATGACTTCTAGATTTTTGCAATAAGTACATGAGTTCTTTTGACTAATGTTGAGTCCATGGATTATACGCACCCTCTCACCCTTCCACCATTGCTAGCCTCTCTTGTACCGTGCAACTTTCGCCGGTACTATACACCCACCATTACCTTCCTCAAAACAGCCACCATACCTACCTATTATGGCATTTCCATAGCCATCCCGAGATATATTGCCATGCAACTTTCCACCGTTCCATTCATATGACACGCATTACTTTTGTCATATTGCTCTTTGCATGATCATGTAGTTGACATTGTATTTGTGGCAAGGCCACCTTCATAATTTTCATACATGTCGCTCTTGATTCATTGCATATTCCAGTACACCGCCGGAGGCATTCATATAGAGTCATATCTTGTTCTAGCTTTGAGTTGTAAATCCATAAAAGTGTGATGATCTTCATTATTAGAGCATTGTCCTAGTGAGGAAAGGATGATGAAGACTATGATTCCCCCACAAGTCGGGATGAGACTTCTGACTTTACAAAAAGAGAAAAAAGAGAAAGGCCAAAGGAAAAAGAAAAAAGAGGGCCAAAGAAAAAAAAGAAAGAAAAAAAGAAAAGAAAAGAAAAAAAATAAAATGAGAGAAAAAGAGAGAAGGGACAATGCTACTATCTCTTTTTCCACACTTGTGCTTCAAAGTAGCACCATGATCTTCATGATAGAGAGTCTCATATGTTGTCACTTTCATATACTAGTGGGAATTTTTCATTATAGAACTTGGCTTGTATATTCCAATGATGGGCTTCCTCAAAAGTGCCCTAGGTCTTCGTTAACAAGCAAGTTGGATGCACCCCCACTTAGTTTCTTTTGTTGAGCTTTCATATAGCTCTAGTGCATCTGTTGCATGGCAATCCCTACTCAATCACATTAATATCTATTAATGGGCATCTCCATAGCCTGTTGATACGCCTAGTTGATGTGAGACTATCTTCTCCTTTTTGTCTTCTCCACAACCACCATTCTATTCCACATATAGTGCTATATCCATGGCTCACGCTCATGTATTGCGTGAAAGTTGAAACAGTTTGAGATTATTAAAGTATGAAACAATTGCTTGGCTTGTCATCGGGGTTGTGCATGATTAAATACTCTGTGTGATGAAGATAGAGCAACAGCCAGACTATATGATTTTGCAGGGATAACTTTCTTTGGCCATGTTATTTTGAGAAGACATGATTACTTTGATTAGTATGCTTGAAGTTTCACCATTTTCATGTTAATATGAACTTTTATTTTGTATCATTTGGATCTGAACATTCATGCCACAATAAAGAAAATTACATTGAGAATTACGCTAGGTAGCATTCCACATCAAAAATTCTGTTTTTATCATTTACCTACTCGAGGACGAGCAGGAATTAAGCTTGGGGATGCTTGATACGTCTCCAACGTATCTATAATTTTTGATTGTTCCATGCTATCATATTACCCCTTTTGGATGTTTATGGGCTTTATTTTACACATTTATATCATTTTTGGGACTAACCTACTAACCGGAGGCCCAGCCCATATTGCTGTTTTATTGTCTGTTTCAGTATTTTGAGGAAAAGGAATATCAAACGGAGTCCAAACGGAATGAAACCTCCGGCAGCGTGATTTTCTGGAAGAATATGATCCTGGAGACTTGGAGTGCACGTCAGAAGATCCTCGAGGAGTCCACGAGATAGGATGGTGCGCCCCCCTACTGGGCGCGCCCCCTGTCTCGTGGGCCCCTCGAGCACCTCCCGACCGACTTCTTTCGCCTATATATGCCTACGTACCCTAAAAACATCAGAAATCAAGATAGATCGGGAGTTCCACCGCCGAAACCTCTGTAGCCACCCAAAACCTCTCGGGAGCCCGTTCCGGCACCCTGCCGGAGGGGGAATCCATCACCGGTGGCCATCTTCATCATCCCGGCGCTCTCCATGTCGAGGAGGGAGTAGTTCACCCTCGGGGCTGAGGGTATGTACCAGTAGCTATGTGTTTGATCTCTCTCTCTCGTGTTCTCTCTATGGCACAATCTTGATGTATCGCGAGCTTTGTTATTATAGTTGGATCTTATGATGTTTCTCCCCCTCTACTCTCTTGTGATGAATTGAGTCTCCCTCTTAAAGTTATGTTATCGGATTGAGTCTTTATTTGAGAACACTTGATGTATGTCTTGCCGTGTTTATCTATGGTGACAATGGGATTTCATGTGCCTCTTGATGTATGTTTTGGTGACCAACTTGCGGGTTCCACCCATGAACCTATGCATAGGGGTTGGCACACGTTCTTGACTCTCCGGTAGAAACTTTGGGGCACTCTTTGAAATACTTTGTGTTGGTTGGATGAATCTGAGATTGTGTGATGCATATCGGATAATCATGCCCACGGATACTTGAAGTGACAATGGAGTATCTATGTGACATTAGGGTTTTGGTTGATTTGTGTCTTAAGGTGTTATTCTAGTACGAACTCTTTTATAGATCGATCCGAAAGAATAACTTTGAGGTGGTTTCGTACCCTACCATAATCTCTATGTTTGTTCTCCGCTATCAGTGGCTTTGGAGTGACTCTTTGTTGCATGTTGAGGGCTTGTTATATGATCTATCTATGTTATTATTGTTGAGAGAACTTGCACTAGTGAAAGTATGAACCCGAGGCCTTGTTTCCTATCATTGCAATACCGTTTACGCTCACTTTTACCATTAGTTACCTTGCTGTTTTTATTATTTCAGATTACAAATACCTTTATCTACTATCCATATTGCACTTGTATCACCATCTCTTCGCCGAACTAGTGCACCTATACAATTTACCATTGTATTGGGTGTGTTGGGGACACAAGAGACTCTTTGTTATTTGGTTGCAGGGTTGTTTGAGAGAGACCATCTTCATCCTACGCCTCCCACGGATTGATAAACCTTAGGTCATCCACTTGAGGGAAATTTGCTACTGTCTTACAAACCTATGCACTTGCAGGCCCAACAACGTCTACAAGAAGAAGGTTGTGTAGTAGACATCATATACCATACCCCATAGGACTGCATCATTGATGGATCCATCTCAGACTACATCATCGACAGATCCATCTCAGATTGCATCATCAATGGATTCATCCCAGACTGCAGCATCGACACCGCCTGCCTCGTCTCACTCTCCGATGTGGAGGGCCGACAAAGCTGAAGTCATCACCATCGCAGACACCGAAGCTGACGATGAACTCCCGAACCCAATCATGGAGGTCGGAGACAACCAACCGACCTCACCTCTAGCACTAGCCTCGGACGACGAGGAGGCCTCATAAGCCATCACTCCTCGACAGGTCATGATGACGGCACCGGCCGGGACCTAGGCAGCACCAACAACTCTAATCATACCAAGCACCAGCAGGGCCGCGACAGCACATGGAGAGCATCCCATCCCTCCTCCGGCCTCGAAACATGCATTCATCGTCCCATCAACATCATCTGCATGTCCCCCGCTCGGACACAACCTGGCACCTTCAACACCACCGACACTGTGCCCCTGGGCTTCACGACCCTCGGGGCCAGAATTTCGGGCCACACTGGATTAACAGTCTTGACACCCATCATCACTGACGACGCGATGCGCTTCCTTAACAACCACATACCAGGAAGCGACCCCGTCACACGAGCAATGGAGGCCTTCAGGCGAGTGACATTAACTGCCCCTATAGCTCCAGCAGAACAATGTGGAGGCTGTCGTGCAACAGGTGGGGGAGGGGGGGCATGAAACGATCAACATGAGAAAAGGCGTCGAGCTCGGTGACCACAAGCAACCACCAACGCCATCGCGGCCCACCCCAATCAATACATCATCATGTAGCCAATACATCAATCAAGAAAGAGCTAAAAAAAAAGAACCCGAACAATACCAATGCCACCATCTTCAAAATCACCACCTGGCCCCGGTGGTTTCATAAAGAAACTATACATTCCACGAGCAACAAAAAGAATAAAAGTCGGCTGACATCAAACAAACTACTGGATCTCGATGACTCGGATCTAACCGCTCATTAGTAGTTCTCAAAGAAAAAACCGCTCATTAGTGGGTCTCACGAAATCCCTAGTTCTTTTGAAGAAGAGAAGAAATAAGGCACATATGCCCGTCCCTAAAATGATCGCTCTCGGCTAGCAGTGAGAAACTCCAAAATCGTGTGTTCCACGATCATCTTCTGACTTAGCTAAAGACTGTTCATTTTAGAAATTTTATAAGAAGTTGGAAAACATTCCACAAAAAAATAAGATAATCGGAAAATATGATATGCGGCGCCTGTACATGGGGAGTAGACGTAATTCTCTTTTCCGTCATCGCAGCACCGATGCGGAAAGTGAAAGAAACCCAAACCCCCTCTCCTCTCCCCTTGCAGTCTCCGGTCCAGTCTAGCCGAGTGGCGAGTCCACGAACCAAACCAGAGAAAGCGCGGAGATCGCCGGGAATTCTCCGATGACCGGCGGCAGCGGAGGCACCACCCGGCGTCCATCCGCCGCCTCCAGGAGCCGCGGGGACCTCTCCTCCTCTGCCCCGGATCCGGACGCGCGCCGGGCCGCCGCCGCCGCCGCAGCGCGGCGCAGTGGCCGCGGGGACCATGGCCCGCTGCGCCTCATGGCCGTGAGCGCCCGAACCCTCCTTCTTCTAGGGATTGCTTCCGTCGCCCTCCTGTCCCTCGCCTTCCTCGCGTATACCGGCGGGTGGTGGCAGGCTGAGGCGGAGTCGGAGGGCGCCGCGGCGCTGCGCAGGATGGCGCGCTCCGTCACGCCGCTCGATGCGCCCCGGATGATGGATCTGCCTCAGGTGAGGATCGTCGCCTCGTAGCTTCTCAATTGACTAGGCAGGTGTTGTGTCATTCTGTAAGGTGTGCGTGCTCTGCTAGAACCTGCAACAGTGGAACTTGGGACATGGAATTATGTAAGAGCTACGCAAATTGGGGAAGGGCACCACTGTTGTATGTCTCAACCGCTGGGTGTAGATGGTAGCTAGTTAATGATGAGTTTTGGTTAAACATTTGGTTACATCAGTACAATGAACTACGGATTGCGCGTGCTTTGTTAGTGCTCTGGTGAAGTAACTTGTAAGGCCTCCTTTGGTTCATAGGATAATAAGAATATCATGGGAATAGGAAAACCATTCCTACAAAATTCTTATCCTTTAGAATTCCTACAAAATTCATGTAAACCAAAGGAGGCCATTGTGGTAGTAAATCCTCCCGTTGATTTGCCATAGGTCGTTAAACGCGTTAAGAGGCGTGAATTAGAATAGTGTGTGTAGGCGAGATAGATAAAACTGCTTTCCACTGTAATGTGTATGCATTCTAGTTCTTTACCAGGCGAGTATTTGATTTATTCTGTTCTACATGATTTATATTGATTTTTTGGTTGTAAACCAATTAGACTTCTGATGGTTAATGTTGACTGGCTGCAGTTCCAAGGTGATCACAAAGAAAGCTTGTATTGGGGTACTTACAGGCCAAATGTATATCTTGGAATTCGTGCTAGGTACTTAACTTTGGTGATCTCTTCCTCTTTCCCTTATAACATGCTAGTTAGAATGATTCTGTTCTCTTAGTCCTCTTGGACATGCTAGAACTATCCATGAAAACTTATATATTGCTAGCATCATTAGTTGTTATGCTGTGAATTTATTTGTCTCGTGAACACGAGCCAAACAGAGGTATTTTTTTGTTCTAATTAGGTTAGTTCCATTTGTGGAGGACTGGAGGTGTGGTATACAATTTCTGCTGCTGGTGCAACATGCTGTTTTCCATTAATCAGAAGAAATAATGTGTGTGTGACGGCAGCTCTGTACTACCAAGCTTGTGAAAAATACTTACTAATACAATTTATATTTCAGAACTCCGTTGTCTCTAATTGCTGGGTTGATGTGGATTGGCGTGAAAAATGGACAATATTTTATTCGCCATGTCTGTCAAGATTCTGACGAGCTTAGCAAATATGGGTGGGCAAATCACAATGGTAGGGATTATGGACGTCAAGAGTTGACTGATCATGGCTTGCACTTGACCACTAGCTTTCTAAAAGAGAAAGGAGATGGCAGTGGCTATGGAGGAGACTGGGCAGTTCGATTGGATGCTAAGAACGAGGGGTAAGTCCATATTCATTAGGCGCAAACTGAAAAAAACTGATTTAAATAAAGTAATGTTTAGCACGAGATGGAAATACTGTTATCTTTTACTTGAGTTGACCTTTTCATCACCAAATACAACATTAGGAAATTGTCATATGTTCTTTCTCCTGCAACATTATCTAAGGAACAAAAGGAAATTCATCCCCTGCCATTTCAATTAATTTAGGTCAAGTTTAAGTGAAGCCCAAGAAAGCACCACACATCTGTTCTTCTATATTGCTGACGAAGCAGGGAAGTTGATCACTATGGGCTCACATGAGCCTCCGTCGAGAGGTCCTGTTCTTTTGGCCTCTGGATCGCATGAAGAGATTGGTGATTGGGAACTTTACCTGAGATCTGAGGTATACATATACTGTGGCCTTGTTAGTCCTATTTTTTAGGTTTTTTTGTATCACTTGATACTAGTATGTTACATGATGCCATATGGTTGACATCTCTATCGTCATTTGTGGAACTCCGTCACAGGACAATTTGGAAATTCACAGAGCTGGATTCCAGACGACCAGTATGCATAATCTAAGTGACCTAGTACAACATGCCCTTGTGACTAATGTAATTCCTAAACTCTTGTTCCTTTACCTGTATATTATAAAGTTGGTTTGCATTTATAGCTACTTCCGTGGACCTTTGTAGGCAAGGCAAAGCGGGAACCTTAATCTGCCAGACATGGCCGAAGACTCTTCAAATGCAATGATCTATCAGGTACTTTAAAGGTGAAGACAAGTTTTTTTCTTTTTGCCCCTGTCAAGTTATTCCATCAATATACAGTACATCCTCATGTATGTGTCAAATCAAGAATGAGTCAATAACACCCAGAACTTGAGTAATATTTTTTTGCCTTTGTGAATTTATGTTTTCCCTCTGTTTCCACAGGTTTCAATAAAACTTCCTGCCAAAATAGACATAGTGTTCTTGTCAGGGGCTGGCTCAAAAAATCCAATGACTGCAGAACGCGTTAACAGGCTAACAGGTGATTCTGCTGCACAATGCAATACTGCTTATAGATAGGAGACATATTCATTATTGGATTCCATGGGCATCATGTATAATATGCATGCTCTGAACATTTTGAAGGAAGTAACACGAGATTTTGACTTTGTCTTGCTTCCTCGCATCAGATATGAGAGCCGTTTTACCTGCATCTTGTCCTTGCGTTGAACCTGAACTTCAGGAGTTTTGACTTTTGAAGGCACGATGTATTTATTTTGTTTGTTAATCGTTATATCAGTAATGATGTCAGATTTTCAGGTCCCATGCTGAGCACCCGCCTTGAATCAAAACAGAAAGATTTTGAAGAGAGATATGATCAAATTTTCAACGTAAATAATAAGGTGCGCCCTTCGGATCAGTTTTGTACTTTCCACAAACTCTTTTTTGCAGTCTCTAGAGTTATTTTTCTCACTGTAGTACTGCTTCCTAGGAACCCTGAATTTAATTTCCCAAATCAACTTACTCTTGGATTTGTGTCCGCGTTTATGGGGATGTACACGATAGTTATGTTTTTGTTATTGGTTGTGTGCTTTACAGTTGTAGATACTTTAATGCTAATGGATTTTTTGCTAGATAGATAGATATTGTTCCAGGCAATCAGTAAAGCTTGGCTGAGGACTATGTAATGGACCTATGTTGATGCTAGTGTTGCTCTGATGCAGATTGTTTCCAAAGAACTATCTGTTGGTAGAGCTGCCTTGTCAAGTCTACTTGGCGGTATTGGCTACTTCTACGGGCAGTCAAAAATTGCACTTCCAAAAGGTTTTTCAGTAAGTTTTAGAGTTTCACCTGATATTCTTATCTATGTCCTTCTCATGGCTGTTTGCCACCTTATGTGTAGTGATCTACTCTACTGTGCTGAATCTATTTCTTTTGGGCAGTAGACCTGATACAGATTCTAGGTTATTACTATCACACAAACAAATAATGTTGAAGATTTTTTGGTGCAGCAAAAAAATGGAGATAAATATATTCCATATTGGCCTGCTGCACTATATACAGCTGTGCCCAGTCGCTCATTTTTCCCTAGGGGATTCCTGTGGGACGAGGGCTTCCATCAGTTAGTCATTTGGTAAGCATTCTGTCAATTCATAATGTTTGGTGCATGGCTTCTGCTACTCCATTCGTTATCTGAACAACTTCCCTGCTGTGCTGGTATTATTGCTTTCTGTGAACACACTTCCTTGATGATGATGTACAGGCGCTGGGATGCCCATATATCGATGGACATAATTGGCCATTGGTTGGATCTAATTAATGCGGATGGATGGATTCCTCGAGAGCAAATATTAGGGGCTGAAGCTTTAAGGTTAGTATCCACTATGAGGGATGGACCCTCCGACATTCTTATCTTTGTCCTTCTCATAGCTAGTCATAAGTTTGATGTGTCAGTTCTTATGTCATCTAGTTTTTTGGCTTCATGCAGTAAAGTTCCTGAGGAATTCGTTCTGCAGTATCCTTCCAGTGGAAACCCTCCGACATTATTTCTTGCGCTGCGTGGTAGGACCAATTCTGTTCATTGGTGTTGATAATTGAGATATCTAATTACTTTCTTAGTATTTCTCTTTAATTATTCGGTTTGTACACACTAGATGCTTTAAATGATAAATGTTGACATGTAAGGCAGAAAATCAGCTTACACACTAATGTTCCCTGCTTCTACCCCTTCGTTCTTCTTTTGAAATTTGACTAGCTTCTCTCTTGGAAGTACTCAATTACCAAAGAACAAGATGGCCAGATGAGCACCCAAACTGGTCCTATTACTCTAACCTGGGTGGTCGGTTGGGAGTTAAACAGCTTAAATTACTGGCTGGTTCCCCTATACCTCCCACTTTAAATATCCGAGGGCATAACAACAAGACTCACACAACAGAAAAAATGACTTTGAAGTCTTACAAATTATGTTAGGTTTATTTCGTTGGTGCATGTGTATCCAATTATGTGTTGAGAGAGAACTGCTCACAGTGGCCTAGCATCAGAATCTTATTAATGTGTGGATCTGGCCAAGCATCAAAAACCTGTTTATGTGTAGAAGTGTGTGAATTATGATCAAGTGATTGCGGTCCAGTTGGTTTAATACATTTTCTCTCTCAGACTTGGCAAGTGGCATACATGCACACCAGTTTTCGGATGAGGAAGCTGAAAAGATATCCACTTTCCTTAAAAGGGCTTATGTACGGCTGAACTCTTGGTTCCAGTGGTTCAACAGTACGCAATCAGGTGAGCTTTGCTGTTCCAATGTCTTATACTCGGTCATAACTATTAAGAGTAAACGATTGGTGGCTGTGAACCAGTATGCTTTTCTTCTGCCAAGCACGGAAAAGTATGTGTCGGTTGGATCTTCACTTTATTTTAAGTCATGTTCATCACAGTGTTTAGAGCACGCATGAACATGCTGAGCTGCATGCTGTTACTGATTTATGGACATATTGTTGAACACGAGGATTACCATGCTTAGTTGTCTTCTGTTAGGGCATGTACAATGGTTGATAAGATAGTCTTATCTTATGTCTTGCATGTAATTTAAAGATGACAAAAAAAAATATCTACAATTGGTCATCTCTTAGCCTTATCTTCAATAACTAGCTATTCCTAAAAACGTGCTGAGACATATTGTGCTAAGAGATCACCTCTTGTCTTCTCTTAAATAAGAGAAGACAAACCTTTTCTTATGAGTTCTCTCTCCTCCACCTCATTATTTATCCTACGTGGCACTCTTAAGATAGCACCATTGTACATGCCCTTAGGGGCTATCTGTGGTTTATGGTAGGAAGAGTAGTTACACTTGACTACTTGAGCTTCCAAAGCCTTGACTTGGCTATGCTATGTTTAAAGAATATTTGGGTTAATATTTATTCTTGAGCATTAGAGGTTTTGGTTCATTAATTGTAGAAAGCAATTCAGAATAAATACCAAAAAGTGTAACTGAAGCTAGATCAAGGGTGCAAACATCTGGCACAGATGATAATCGTGCCTTCTGTCGATCATCTATATCTTCTTACATTATGTATAGGAACACATCGAAGTTTTCAGAAGTTTGTCCGTTTTCCCTTCAGTTTCTCTGATTCCTTTATATATACTCTCTTCTCAAACTGACCAAATAAAGTGATCCTTGGCTAGTTTAGCAGACACTGTATCTCAGATCAACTGTTCCAATGAGAGAAATGTGTAACCAGCTGTCAGAATATGGAACACTAATATGCCCTGCCGAAGGATCTGCCTGTCCAAAGTTAGAAACTATACACTTTTTGAGGTTACAATGCCATGTGCCTGGGTTTTGATGACCTGGAAAGAGATATGCTCCATTTCTTTGCACTGTTCTAAAGGGGAACACCTAAGCCTGTCTGACTGGTTGGCGGCTATGTGCTAGTTGCCAACCTGCCACTGCACTGTCCCCCTAGCCTAAGTGCTTTGTAGAACACTTTTTCTGTCACACGGCATTACGGTGTGCATTTAACCTTTCTGCGAACTGGTGTAAGCTGTAAAATATTATATATATGCTTTGTACTGTTAAAAGTCAATGTTTATTGTTGGGTCAACCAACTGTGGATATTAACTTCCATTATATGTGGATTACCCTTTATGTTTCTGCTCGTCATGTCGAACTCTTAGCTTGTTTATCATGAAGGTCTATTGACTTGATTGTTTTTTAGGGAAATATGAAGGGACGTTTTTTTGGCATGGAAGAGACAATATGACAACAAGGGAGTTAAACCCAAAGGTTTTTGAAAAATTCTTAGTTGCTTGCTCCCACTCTGATCAGTTGATCCTAAAGCACTACCTCCGTCCCAAAATAAGTGTGTCAACTTTGTACTAAAGTTAGTACAACGTTGAGACACTTATTTTGGAACGGATGGAGTATATGCAAAAGCTATGTTATTGGGAATTGAGTTTATTCCCTTGTCTTTCTGTATAATTGCATTAGTGAGATCATTCCAATGTTTCTAACTCCTTTACAGACTTTGACATCTGGGTTGGATGACTATCCTCGTGCATCTCAGCCTAACGATGAGGAGCGCCATGTTGACCTTCGGTGCTGGATGCTTCTAGCTACAAACTGTATGCGCTCAATCGCCGGGTTTCTTAAAATGGACAGCTCTCTTGAGAAGGTACTGCAATATGAATTTCTGCACTGGCTTTGTCTCAGCCATTTACTGACTGACTCTTTTTCTTGAAAAATCTGTGATCTTCTGTAGGATTACTATAAATTGTCAGATCAACTTTCAGATTTTGAGACACTTAACAAGGTATTGCCCTGAAAAGTTCTGATAGTTTATTTTCGTTCATGAATGTTGTTTTTATTGTGTAGATCAATCAGATATCATTCTTTGAGTCACTTAACTAATGGTATTACATTTTTGGATATGAATAGAGGCACTTATTCGATGCTAATAATTATGATCCGATACATTCTATTTTATATGGCCCTTTAAACATAGACAGATTATGCAATGGATGGTGGCTAATTTACCAAGAACTCCAGTGAATACTGTGGTTTTGGTTCCTGCCCAACTTCAAGGGGCCATATAAGTAAATTTGCTGGGGATAGTTTTGGGAAACATGCTGAGCTTTCTGTTTGCTGCTGAGTATTACAGTATTATGGTATCGTATGCCAGTAGGAGACAAAAAGTATGACACAAATGCCTTTTTTCTTTCTTCCAAAGAGCAGCTATCTACTAAATGCTTGTTATCGACTTATTGGGTTTTGCATGTAACAAGCTGTGTTCAAGCAATAACTAGGCTTCCATTGTTCAGTTGTTTGTTGCATTTTGACAGATGCACTTGGATGACAAAACTGGTGCCTATTTTGACTTTGGTAACCATACAGAAAAGGTTGGTGTTGCGCTTTCTCTCAGCCTTGTGATTTAGCTTACAGGCATGATTGCTGATTTTGGTTGTAAGATCATTGTTAGGTTCGTTTGAGATGGTATGAAGACAGGGAGGCTATGAAACGAGAACTCCTGCGGGAGACATTAGAAGCCCCGCAGCTGCAATTAGTACCTCATGTTGGTTATGTCAGCCTATTCCCATTCATGATGGGAGCCATTCCACCTGTATGCTCACTACCTCCCATCTGTTTGCTTCTCACTTTTACCGTGTTTTTTTATCCCAGCCCAGTCATGCTCATCCTAAACTCCTAAAGTGATAAGCACTATGTAACTCTGTTCAGGAATCATGGGTTCTTGAGAAGCAGCTTGACCTTATATCCAACACCTCTATCCTGTGGACGGATTATGGCCTCCGGTCACTTTCTAGAACAAGGTATATCTAAATATCTGTATTTATTCACTTTGCTAAGGAGCACAGCTCGATGGTTAAAATTGGAGGTACTCGTGACTTTGGAACTTTTAGAGCATCCATGTGGAAAACTGTAACTTCACTAGAGGGCCCAGTGTAGAAGACTTGGGCCAGTTGTATTACTATTGCACTCACTGAACAATATTACTAGGTCATTCAGTTAGTAGTTTCTGAATTTTCCTTAAAAAAAGTAGTTTCTGAATTATTTGCTGATCCATTGTCCAGCTCAATGTATATGAAGCGTAACACGGAGCATGACGCTCCGTACTGGAGAGGTGCCATTTGGATAAACATGAACTACATGATTCTTTCAGGACTCCATCACTATGCGCACGGTAAACTCCTTGAACGATGCTGTGAAACGAACTATGATCTTTACCTTTCACAAATTTCACTGCATACATTACACTCTTAACACTGCGCTGCCCTGTAGAGGATGGTCCGTACAGGGTCAGGGCAGGGGAACTGTACGATGAGCTAAGATTGAACCTGATCCGGTACGTCCCAACTTTCTAGCACGAGAAACCGAAATCAGCTGAATTTCATTCAGCCTGTCTAATAGACGCCTTGTGGTGCTAACTTTATCTGCCTGCATTTTCAGCAACATCGGGGGGAACTACCAGGAAACCGGCTTCTTCTGGGAGAACTACGACCAGAAGAACAAAGGGAAGGGGAAGGGTGCTAGGTCATTCACCGGCTGGACGTCCCTCGTCGTACTCATCATGGCCGAGTCCTACCCATCGTTGCACAGGTAGATAGATGTATCTGTAATTCGGTATTGCCCTGAACAGCCGCACACATGATGTAGAAATCCGAATTGGAATGCAATGCCTGGCCTGGTTTCTCTACTAGTGTTAAACTTGTTTTTCCTGGGCTTCGAGAGCTCGAGATGCCCAAGAAAGAAATGAGAGACATTCAAGTTGAGTATTAATGTCACATGCTAACGTCACACTTTTCTTTGCAAAAAAAAAAAACTCGAGCGGAAAATTCCATGGGAGTTTCCAGCTGGGAGGCGCAGTTCCCGCCTGGGATGCTGGGTGGGTAGACGTAGACCTCCTTTTGTCCCTTGTGGAGCGGCGAGCATCGTCTGCTCTGCTCCGGTCTCGCACGCACGCACGCAAAGCTACGAATGCGCGCGCTTTTGGGCGTCGTGACGGACAAGTCGATCGCCGCTTTGAATGGAATCACGGCATAGTAGTACTACTACTCTCTGTACACGCCCTCTACTCTACCACCAGCGAATCGTCCTGCTCAGAGGGCGGCAGTAATTCCGTTGTTTCTCCGGAGCAAATAAATGGAGGTCGTACTCGTAGTCCTGGCACGCAGAATCTCTCGCCATCAACGCGGCGGTTCTGCCGCACCCATCGTCGCTCGCCACTGGCTTGAGACTGGTACTGGCACTTGGCACTAGTGCCGCACTGCAAATTTCTCGATGGCCGCGCTGCGTATGTTTCACGGACAGCGTCAGGCTAGCCTGGCCGTGCCGTGCTCGTCGAAAAGAATGGAAGAATCACGCGTTCAGTAAAAAAGACGGAGGGAATCGTGGACTCGCGGTTGCTAATCATCCTAGCCATGTTGCCTGACCAATGACCCAGCCCATCATAGGATGGCGGGATCAATCAATGGTCACATGACCGCCCAACTGATTGAACGCTGCAATCATTTCCACGCTCACGATAAGCGCACTTGAAGAGCTGATGTTGCTCGCGCATGCGCAGCTGCTCCTTGGTGTGGTTTTCGTGCAAGCCAATGCGAAAAATGAGAGCCACTGTGGAGTTATGTGATGTCTCCGTCGGATATCGCGCGAATCGGTCCGTGATGGTCTTTGGTGGATCTATTTGGTCCAGTCAGCAGTCTTCATTTGCGTGTTTACAAGCCCGATCCTTCGGATATACGACTCTCTTCATCGGCGATGGGTCCTGCTTAGTGCGCTGGTCCTATAGAGTCTTAGCACGACGGTTCCTCGACAGTCCACCACAACAATGTTTGTCTACCTCGCAAAAAAAAAGGTTTGTCTGACTCTGGTGAGCTGACGTGCGTTCGACTCGCTCTTGTGCTTGTAGTCGTTGCTAGATGATCTATTGGCATCGTTGTAATTTGTGTTACCTCCGGTGTTCTCTATACTGACATGTTTGATTATGAATAAATCAAAAAAAATCCAAAAGAAAAATCTCGTATCTATTAAGCAGCACCCCACAAAGAAGAAATTTTATAGCAAACCTTGGGGAGCCAAATTTGTCAGAAGGAGTCGCTGGCGCGCTGCGGCGCAATGGGAGTTTGACAGTGTACTCGTGAACTTGGCTCGATTAGGCAATGGGAGTTTGATAGTGCACACGTGAACTCAACTCGATTAGCCGGGAGAGGTGTCTACCGTTTCGCGGGCTCAAAACCAAATTCGAAGCGTGACTTATAAGAAGGATTAATCGATGTTCAGCAATATCAAATTCGGTTGTGTTTTAGGTTTTCCTAGTCATGAGCATCTACCGCATTTTTGCTTATCAAGTTATGCTTAAAACTAAAAAATTGTACTTTGAGGCGTGGCAACTGCATGTTGTGTCTACATCATACACAAATAGAAAATATTCAAGTCAATTCTCAAAAAGGTAAAACAAGTAAATAAAAAACCATTGAAATCAGCCATATTCCCCACTCCGGACCGGATTTTTTTTCTTTCATTTTTTTGTATTGTTAATAGTATAGAAGTTAGATGAGACCCGTGAAAACCATCTCCAAGTCACCGTCTAAGGAACTTCTACCAGGCTTTAGGATGCGTGCAAATGTAAAAGCGAGGACATGATCAAGATCTTAGAGCTATAAGTAATTGACTTGAGAAATAATTATTTCTAAGTCGAGGGAGCCAAAATCCCCCTCTTGTATTTTCTTGTGGTGCATCAGGACTCAGGTCGCACTGACAGGTTGAAAAAATCAGTCTAAGAAACTACGAGTTTATAAGAACAAAACATGTCTACTACTTCGCAGACTCCGGTATCCAAATTTAAAACACAGCTTGCAAGCAGAATTTATCGGGCATTCGGCGGTAACAAATAATTTTGCCAGTCATTACTATGAACACTAGGTGTGTCTATCCTTTTTTGTTTCTCAAGCAATGTTTCCACTTTGAATTATTTCTTTTTTAGGTCACTTTGAAAATGTATGGTGTGATAACTCATGAGCACATGTTGTGTCTACATCATACACAAGCAAACATATTCAAGTCAATGCTCAAAAAGGTAAAACCAGTAAATTTAAAACCCCTTGAAGCTCAACCATATTCCCCACTCGGGAGTCCGGAGCTGCCCCCATAACCAACCACGAGCAAAAAACCAAAGAGCCACCGTGCGTGCCTATTACAACGCCCCGACGCGGCTGGGTTGGTTAGTTGTTACCCGGCCCCGTACCCCCACCACACCAAATCCACCGGGGGCGCCGGCGGGCGGCACGGCACGGCCATGGCCACCGCGCCGGGCGTCCGCACGGTGGCCGCCGTCTTCGGGCTGCTGCTCCTCGCCTTCGCGCTCTCCTCCACCGTCATCTACCTCGCCTCCCCGGCCCGCGCCGCCTCCCCCAGCAGCATCCTCCTCAACCTCCGCCCCTTCGCCGCCCGCTGCCCGCCCGCCCCGCCGCTCCGCGTCTTCATGTACGACCTCCCCCCGCGCTTCCACGTCGCCATGATGGCCTCCTCCAGGAACGGCGGCGGCGGCGGAGGCGCCGCCGCCGAGGGGGGGAACTCCACCGCGTTCCCCGCGTGGCCGCCCTCCGCGGGCGGGATCAGGCGGCAGCACAGCGTGGAGTACTGGATGATGGCGTCCCTGCAGCAGCAGCGGCGGCAGGGAGGAGGGGCGGCGGAGGCCGTCCGGGTGCGGGATCCGGACGCCGCCGAGGCCTTCTTCGTGCCCTTCTTCTCCTCGCTCAGCTTCAACGTGCACGGCCGCAACATGACCGATCCCGACACCGAGGCCGACCGCCTCCTTCAGGTAGCAGACGCTCCTCCGTGCTCCCTTATCTCACTGCTTTGCTGGTCGCTCTGTCCTGTGGCCCAGAATGGATCATCTCGGCTCCGATTGAGACGTCTCTGCTCTGAATTGCGTTTTGTGTCTGTGGAAAATCGTTTGCATACGACCATCCACGAACAGCCAAATTACCCGGTGAAAACTGTGCTGCTACAAAACACACTAAACGGACGAAAGATCACAATAGATTAATGATCCATTGAACACTGTATAAGCTCATCAGAGATAAACACCCAGGCTCTGAACATTGCTCTCATGGCTGGTGTGGTGTTCCATCGCTGTCGACCGCACTATTTAGCAGCAGTGGTCTCCCCAAATTATGGCAGACATGACAGGCCGCTATCTCCTTTACTTGCAATGTGGCTTGCCTTGAAAGAAAAGAATGTCTGGGAATTAGCAAGTATAATTTGTGAGGTGTAGTGATATGGGTTTCCCGGTAAGCTATCTGGTTGGTTTATGTATGAGTTGTAGTGGCAGGTTAGTAGGCTCTGATCACCATGGATGTTCTTTGTGGAACTGAATCAAAATTGCGGAAGGGAGCGCTGAGGTAACCTATTGTCTGCTACACTTGACAATATGTGTTCGTATGGTTTGATCTTGTAAGAAATTCTCGATTGGACATGGTGTGTCTATACATTTTGAGGGTTAATCGATATTACTTATTGTGGGTAGTATGGTCACAAGCAGACTTGATGCACATAATGTCTCTGCATCGTTGGTCGTGCTTATCAACCACTGCAAATTTATAGCTAGCAATCAGGCAACATTGGAAGGGGAGCCTTGGCGCAGTGGTAAAGCTGCTGCCTTGTGACCATGAGGTCACGGGTTCAAGTCCTGGAAACAGCCTCTTACAGAAATGTAGGAAAAGGCTGCGTACTATAGACCCAAAGTGGTCGGACCCTTCCCTGGACCCTGCGCAAGCGGGAGCTACATGCACCGGGCTGCCCTTTTAATCAGGCAACATTGGTTTTGTAAACATGTATTAGGATGATAACAGAGTAGCTAAGTGCTCCATGAGATGACAATGAGACTGGATTCACATGTTTCTGTGTTCAGTATCTCTCAGAATTGTGCACTGCACAGCCCATTACGTGTAATCCTAAGTAAATATGCTCCCAATCAAAGACCTGTTATATGGTGAAACCAATCAAAGAACATTGTATTTCTTGCATCGCAAGTCACTTGATTGTTATTTCGCTACGTCGACCTGTAAAGTTTGCTTAGCCACAAAAAAATGCTTTTCTTAACTGTGGAAAATCCTGTAAGGCTTGGGTGAGAATAAAAATCACCAAAAAGCTGTCTATAACTCTATCAGTATGCTCCCCTGTGAATGTGTAATTCTGTCCTCATTATGTGTAATCCTAAGTAAATATTTCATCAAGTATAATAACAAAATTAAACTGCGTTTTGAACTCGTTTTTATCTTGTTCTTGTAGGTGGAACTTATGGACATTCTATGGAAGTCTAAATATTGGCAACGATCTGCGGGACGTGACCATGTGATTCCAATGCATCACCCAAATGCTTTTAGATTTCTGCGAGATATGGTGAATGCGTCTGTTCTTATAGTTTCAGACTTTGGGAGATACACAAAGGAACTGGCTTCCTTGAGGAAAGATGTTGTAGCACCATATGTCCATGTTGTAGATTCCTTCCTTAACGACGATGCATCTGATCCATTTGAGGCTCGCCCTACACTGCTTTTCTTCCGGGGGCGTACAGTCAGGAAAGATGTATGGAATTGATTTATGTCTCAGCCTAGCATTTACTGTAGTGGGATTGTCTTGAGAGTATGGGATCCTAAGGGTGTTTTTTTCCCCAGGAAGGGAAAATCCGTGGAAAACTCGCAAAGTTATTGAAGGGCAAAGATGGTGTGCGCTTTGAAAATAGTCTTGCCACAGGTGACGGCATTAAAATCGTAAGCATTCTCTGTCATTCATACCCTTCTTTTTTTAGTGACATGGAATTAAATGGACTTGCCCCTCACCATACTAGTTCCTTCTAAGTGTGTAGTGGCTTTTGTTTATGGTTTCGATATGTTGATGTGATTCTCTTCTCTGTTGAGGCTTCTCGATACGAGACTGATATTTTATAAAATGTTTACTCCTTGCAGTCTACAGATGGCATGCGATCATCAAAGTTTTGTCTCCATCCCGCCGGGGATACTCCTTCGTCATGCCGGCTGTTTGATGCCATTGTCAGTCATTGCATTCCTGTGATTATCAGCAGCCGGATCGAGCTCCCTTTTGAGGATGAGATTGATTACAGCGAGTTCTCACTCTTCTTCTCAGTTGAAGAAGCTCTAGAACCTGATTACTTGCTCAACCAGCTCAGACAGATGCCTAAAGAGAAGTGGGTTGAGATGTGGTCAAAGCTAAAAAACGTCTCTAGTCACTATGAATTCCAGTATCCCCCCAGGAAGGATGATGCTGTGAACTTGATATGGCGGCAGGTGAGGCACAAAATCCCGGCAGTTAATCTTGCGATCCACAGGAGTAGGAGATTAAAAGTTCCAGACTGGTGGTGAGGATTTGGTGAATTGTGTACATATTCTCATATCGATGGCGAAACCGGCATCATTCATATGGTTCATGACGAAGCCATGGCAGTCATACCTTGTGCACCATGACACTGGATCCAGGAAGATGTACTGGCAGACACTAACATTTTTGCCCCTTTTCGTTGATCTTACAACACCACAACCATTACCCCCCTTGAGGTCATGATATAGTGAGAACGTGTAGTTTTATTACAGAGCAGGCTTGCCTGGCAGAAGCATGTGCATTAGAAACACACTTACAAACATGTGTACCAACAGACTGGATGTTGCAATGTATTCAAGTAGATATAATTTCTCTTACTAATTGATACTTCTTGAGCCCTTTACCAGCCAAGGCATATTTTTTTTTGTTGATTGTTTTTGAGATAGCTGACCACTCATTTCAAGTGGCTGTTTTTTTTTCGAAATGAAGTGGCTGTTTTTGATATGTTCATTCTGTGTTTCCTGTGAGAAATGCTCTGGGTGGCTGGGATCGACTGTTGGCCTGCTTATCTCAATGACTTGTTAGTAGTGGTAGCACACTAGGTTTCCAGGAAGTGAATCAGGATGTAAGAATTTTATATGGTGGGGAACAAACTGACTATGGTGTGGACTGTGGAGGATACTTTTATCATGGGCTACTCATTTGTAGCTTGTCATGTCGGTCCTGTTTGCAGCAATTTTTTGGTGGGGATTGTGGAGAAGTAATTGGTGGCTGTGTTTCCTCCAACATCCAGAGTGACAAGAAAAATCCGCGCAATTAATCTGGCGATTCACAGGAGTATATAGGAGATCAAAAGTCCCAGACTGCTGGTGAGGATTTGGTGAATCGTGTACATATTATCATATTGATACATATTATCATATTGATGGTGAAACCGGCATCATTCATATGGTTCATGACGAAGCCATGGGTGTGCGCCATGACACTGGATCAGGAAGGACTTTTGTGATTATAAACAGAAGAACAAGCTTACCTGCCAAATCTGAACCTTACAATGTTCATCTGGCTTCCCTTTGCGTACGTTACAAGATCAAACCAACTCCACTTTCGATTTCTTTCGGAATTCAGAGGATTGCCTAAGCTCGTCTGCGAGATGAGCCCACCTTGAAGTTCTCCTGGATTGTAAACAGCAGATGCTGAGGACTAATTT
Source organism: Triticum timopheevii (assembly GCA_963921465.1). Classification (NCBI taxonomy): domain Eukaryota; kingdom Viridiplantae; phylum Streptophyta; class Magnoliopsida; order Poales; family Poaceae; genus Triticum; species Triticum timopheevii. The sequence continues at coordinate 568,589,524 of OY997266.1, forward strand.
GCATATATCCAGAGGGTCAAAGTTTAATTTTAAGATTTGGTTGGGGTGCGCCTGCCCAGGCAATAGTGCAACGCACTAGGCGATACCTGAGGGCCCCAGTGGCAAGCCACTGTGATGAGCCCTCCCCCACGAAAAATAAATTTAATATCATTGTGGGCACATGGCCCACATATCAGATATTAAACTGATAAGAACAGATACTACACTTGATCTTAGCCAAAAGGCCGAGAAAGGTATGATGTGTGGCGTTGCTGTGCCCCTCTATTTGTAGCCTGCTCGCCCTCCCGTCCCCTCTTCGCTACGCGAGGTGGTACTAAACGAGTCGCCTCTCGCGCGCGGCTGTGGAGCGCGGACGCTGCGCTGCGTTTTTTTGCATGGGCCTCCAGCGAGACGGACTTTCCCGATGAGGCCTGTATTATGGGCCTGAGTTGCTCTCGGCTCTTCTTGAAGGCCGAGCCCTATCTGGGTGTGTTCTGAAGCCTGACGATCCATGCATGCACGGCTGCCTGAGGCGGTGCACTGCACGGTGAGATGAGACGCCGGAGTGGCGGCGTCGATCGACCGGGAAACTCCCCAGGAATGCGGTCGTCGCTTCCAGTCTCTCTGTGATCGATCATTCTGTGCATTCTTTTCCAGAATATATACTCTACTACCAGTATGTAGCTTTGCACAACAGAAGCGACGTTTGAAGATGGCAAGGTAGCATCCATCCATCAAGGAATACTAGTGAACTGCGCGTGCAATAAATAGAAAAACACCTCAGATATATAGCAACAACAACAACAAAAATGCATTCCTAATATTTATCTCCTTCCCCACGGATCATATTAGACAAGCTCCAACTCTATCCCAGAATGATTCTCATCCTCTAAAATCAGAGTATTTGACAAAAAACTACCACATTAGGGGTTACCGTCCCACAGAACTACCACTTTCAAAAAAGTGACTAATAACTACCGAAAATTTCAAATTTTGTGACTAAAAACTACCACTTTTGAAAAAAGGCCAGTTTAGACGATTTAAACACGTTTATGACATGCGGGGCCCACCCGTCAGAGCTGATGTGGCGGCAAAGTCAGCTCCATTTATGTTGACTGTTATTACAAGTGGGGCCCACCTGTCAGCATCACTCTTCTTCCTCCACCTCCTCCTCCTCTCTCTCTTTGGCATTTCGTTGAACACTTGCTGTGCAACCGGGCTTGAGCTCCGAACTCCTCCATGACGACGCTCCGGCACAGCACTTCCCTGGCGTTGGTTGGGGAATGGAACGGCGCCGCAACCACGGCGGCTGGAACTATGGAAGCGGCTGCCGAAGCTGACGAAATTTCCCGGTAAGCTATCTGGCTGGTTTGTGTATGAGTTGTAGTGGCAGGTTAGTAGGCTCTGATCACCATGGATGTTCTTTGTGGAACTGATCAAAATTGCGGAATGGGGTGCTGAGGTGACCTATTGTCTACTACACTTGATAGTACGTGTTCGTATGGTTTGATCTTGTAAGAAATTCTCGATTGGATATGGTGTATCCATACAGTTTGAGGGCTAATCGGTATTACTTACTGTGGGTAGTATGGCCACAAGCAGACTTGATGCGCATAATGTCTCTGCATCTTTGGTCGTGCTTATCAACCACTGCAAATTTATAGCTAGCAATCAGGCAACATTGGTTTTGTAAACATGTATTAGGATGATAACAGAGTAACTAAGTGCTCCATGACGATGACAATGAGACTGGATTCACATGTTTCTGTGTTCAGTATCTCACATAATTGTGCACTGCACAGCCCATTATGTGTGATCCTAAGTAAATACGCTCCCAATCAAAGACCTGCCATATAGTGAAACCAATCAAAGAACATTATATTTCTTGCATCGCATGTCACTTGATTGTTATTTTGTTATGTCAACCTATAAAGTTTGCTTAGCCACAAAAAATGTTTTTCTTAACTGTGGAAAATCCTGCAAGGCCTGGGTGAGAACAAAAATCACACAAAAAGCTGTCTATAACTCTATCGGCATGATCTCCTGTAAATGTGTAATTCTGTCCTCTTTATGTGTAAACCTAAGTAAATATTTCATCAAGTATAATAACTAAATTAAACTGCCTTTTGAACTTGTTTCTATCTTGTTCTTGCAGGTGGAACTTATGGACATTCTATGGAAGTCTAAATATTGGCAACGATCTGCGGGACGTGATCATGCTTTTAGATTTCTGCGAGATATGGTGAATGCATCTGTTCTTGTATTTTCAGACTTTGGGAGATACACAAAGGAATTGGCTTCCTTGAGGAAAGATGTTGTAGCACCGTATGTCCATGTTGTAGATTCCTTCCTTAACGACGATGCATCTGATCCATTTGAGGCTCGCCCTACACTGCTTTTCTTTCGGGGGCGTACAGTCAGGAAAGATGTATGGAATTGATTTATGTCTCAGCCTAGCATTTACTGTAGTGGGATTGTCTTGAGAGTATGGGATCCTAAGGGTGTTTTTTTCCCCAGGAAGGGAAAATCCGTGGAAAACTCGCGAAGTTATTAAAGGGCAAAGATGGTGTGCGCTTTGAAAATAGTCTTTCCACAGGCGACGGCATTAAAATCGTAAGCATTCTCTGTCATTCATACCCTTCTTTTTTTAGTGACATGGAATTAAATGGACTTGCCCCTCACCATACTAGTTCCTTCTAAGTGTGTAGTGGCTTTTGTTTATGGTTTCGATATGTTGATGTGATTCTCTTCTCTGTTGAGGCTTCTTGATACGAGACTGATATTTTATAAAATGTTTACTCCTTGCAGTCTACAGATGGCATGCGATCATCAAAGTTTTGTCTCCATCCCGCCGGGGATACTCCTTCGTCATGCCGGCTGTTTGATGCCATTGTCAGTCATTGCGTTCCTGTGATTATCAGCAGCAGGATCGAGCTCCCTTTTGAGGATGAGATTTATTACAGCGTGTTCTCACTTTTCTTCTCAGTTGAAGAGGCTCTAGAACCTGATTACTTGCTCAACCAGCTCAGACTCCTAGGTGCATATGCACCCATTGTCGAAATACACATTTTGAGAAGTTCAAAAATTCGGAACAAAAATCCCGCGTACTCTACTACCAGTATGTAGCTTTGCACAACAGAAGCGACGTTTGAAGATGGCAAGGTAGCATCCATCCATCAAGGAATACTAGTGAATTGTGCGTGCAATAAATAGAAAAACACCTCAGATATATAGCAACAACAACAACAAAAATGCATTCCTAATATTTATCTCCTTCCCCACGGATCATATTAGACAAGCTCCAACTCTATCCCAGAATGATTCTCATCCTCTAAAATCAGAGTATTTGACAAAAAACTAACACATTAGGGGTTACCGTCCCACAGAACTATCACTTTAAAAAAAGTGATTAATAACTACCGAAAATTTCAAATTTTGTGACTAAAAACTATCACTTTTGAAAAAAGGCCAGTTTAGACGATTTAAACACGTTTATGACATGCGGGGCCCACCCGTCAGAGCTGATGTGGCGGCAAAGTCAAGTCCGTTTATGTTGACTGTTACGTTGACTGTTATTACAAGTGGGGCCCACCTGTCAGCATCACTCTTCCTCCTCCTCCTCCTCCTCCTCTCTCTCTTTGGCATTTCGTTGAACACTTGCTGTGCACCCGGGCTTGAGCTTCGAACTCCTCCATGACGACGCTCCGGCGCAACACTTCCCTGGCGTTGGTTGGGGAATGGAACGACGCCGCAACCACGGCGGCTGGAACTATGGAAGCGGCTGCCGAAGCTGACGGAATTTCCTCCGAGGCCGTCGGCGCCACCACCGGACGCAGCTCCTCGACGACGACCTCCTTGAGGATCTTGTGCTCGAGCAACTCGGTGCGCAGGCGGGACTCACGCTCCTGCAACTCCTCGACGAGGCGCACAAGCTTGGCGGCGTCCGGCGTCGTGGCCGCGCGCGCCGGCTACACCTTCGTCATGCCGGCTGTTTGATGCCATTGTCAGTCATTGCGTTCCTGTGATTATCAGCAGCAGGATCGAGCTCCCTTTTGAGGATGAGATTTATTACAGCGTGTTCTCACTTTTCTTCTCAGTTGAAGAGGCTCTAGAACCTGATTACTTGCTCAACCAGCTCAGACAGATGCCTAAAGAGAAGTGGGTTGAGATGTGGTCAAAGCTGAAAAACGTCTCTAGTCACTACGAGTTCCAGTACCCCCCAGGAAGGATGATGCTGTGAACTTGATATGGCGGCAGGTGAGGCACAAAATCCCTGCAGTTAACCTTGCGATCCACAGGAGTAGGAGACTAAAAGTTCCAGACTGGTGGTGAGGATTCGGTGAATCGTGTACATATCATCATATCGATGGCGAAACCGGCATCATTCATATGGTTCATGACGAAGCCATGGCGATCATACCTTGTGCACCATGACACTGGATCCAGGAAGATGTACTGACAGACACTAACATTTTTGCCCCTTTTCGTTGATCTTACGATACCGTAACCATTACCCCCCCCCCCCCCCCCTTGAGGTCATGATATAGTGAGAACGTGTAGTTATGTTACAGAGCAGGCTTGCCTGGCAGAAGCATGTGCAATAGAAACACACTTACAAACACGTGTACCAACAGACTGGATGTTGCAATGTATTCAAGTAGATATAATTTCTCTTACTACTTGATACTTCTTGAGCCCTTTAACAGCCAAGGCATCTTTTTTGTTTGTTGATTGTTTTTGAGATAGCTAACCACTCATTTCAAGTGGTAACAGCCAAGGTATCTTTTGATATGTTCATTCTGTGTTTCCTGTGAGAAATGCTCTGGGCGGCTGGGATCGACTGTTGGCCTGCTTATCTCATTGACTTGTTAGTAGTGGTAGCACACTAGGTTTCCAGGAAGTGAATCAGGATGTAAGAAATTTATATGGTGGGGAACAAACTGACTATGGTGTGGACTGTGGAGAACACTTGTATCATGGGCTACTGAATTCTAGCTTGTCATGTCGGTCCTGTTTGCAGCAATTTTTTGGTGGGGATATATATGGGTATTGTGGAGAAGTAATTGGCGGCTGTGTTTCCTCCAACATCCAGACTGACAAGAAAAATCCCTGCAGTTAATCTTGCGGTTCACAGGAGTATATAGGAGATTAAAAGTCCCAGACTGGTGGTGAGGATTTGGTGAATCGTGTACATATTATCATATCGATGGCGAAACCAGCATCATTCATATGGTTCATGACGAAGCCATGGTGGACATTCCTTGTGCACCATGACACTGGATCCAGGACGATGCACTGACAGGCACTAACATTTTTGCCCCTTTTCGTTGATCGTATAACACGAGAACCTGTAGTTATGTTATAGAACAGGCTTGCCTGACAGAAGAATGCGCATTATCCTTACTAACATTTGCAAATATATGTACCAACAGATTAATGCATTTCAAGTAGATATATTTTTCTCCTACTAATTGCTAGTACTTCCCCTACAACAGCCTGGATATGTTTTGATACGTTCATTCTGTGTTGCCTGTGAAAAACTCTCTTCCTCTCATCTGTCTCCACAGGAAGGACTTTTGTGATTATAAGCAGAAGAACAAGCTTGCCTGCCAAATCTGAACCTTACATACAAGGCATCATATCCTATGAATCTGCCTACCTTCGTGCACGCCTGCATCCCTACGCTACCACCCATCCGAATCAAATCCTGCGTCTGTAGTTTGTTGGCTCAATTCTTGCAAAAAGACGCCCGTCTGCAGCCCAGCTCGCCCATGCAATTTGCAAAAAGACCCCTCATCCCGTGGGCCTGTCTCCCTCCTCCGACGCTCCTGAATCGTTTCGATCGGCACCGCCGAGAAAACCTCCTCCCATGATGCGTTGCGACCAATCACCATGGCGGCCACCGCGATTATGGACGGAGAAGCTTATTTGATGATAATACAAACTTGCTTTCCCTTGTCCCTCTAGAGATCACAACGCCCTAAAATTTTCTTCCCATCTACTCCCTCCGTAATACACAGAGGGAATACGTATTCATCTGCAGACCCATCTCCTTTGTCGTGATCTGTCTCTCCAAATTCTACAATTGCAGAAAGCGAACTGTACTTGGTCTTGTTGTTTGGAAGACTTATCATGTAAATACGCTCCTTGAGCCACGAAATTGGTCAATATCTTGCAAACTCCAACCAAGTGAGAGAGAATATAGTACACCAAAAAAGGAAGCATTCCTGTATTCGTCACTTTGATAAGAGTGGTTGGCGTCATATAGCGAAGGACAACCATTTGCTATGTGTTTTGGGAATCGCTTCTCCCACGGATCACTAGATCTGGCGCGGGCGGATCGCGGCGGTGGTTGGCGGCGCGCTGGAGGAGGGGCGCGCCGGCGCGGGCTTGGGGGCGACGGCAGTTTCCCCTGGTGTGCGTGGGAGTCCGCACTGGGCGCGTGGCGGCGGCCCTCTGCAAGCGGTGGCGGGAGCTGGGATCTCGGCGGCGTTCCGGCATGTGCATGTGGCGGTGGTCCCTGTGCGCGGTCGACGGCTCCGTCTCTGACCCGGACAGCGCGGGGGAAGGCGTCGGCCCGGCGTGGCCGGCGATCTGGATGCGGTGGTGCCGTCAGCTCGCCGATCTGCCGGTGCTCCAGGGTTCTGCCTGGTGGTGCTGGTGATGACGGCGGCGCGTGCACGAGAGTTAGATCCCTTCGAACTGATCTGGGTGAAAACTTGCCTTCAGCGTCTGCTAAGGCCGGCGGTGGCGGCGCTATCTACGTCATTCCCTTCTTGAAGGCATCGTCGTGGAGAAGTTCAAGGTCACTCTCTGCTACCTCTGGGGGAAACCCTAGATCGGATGATCAGATGACGGCGGCGCTCTGGTGTCGTTGCTCCCTTGGGGCGTCATTCTTGGAGGTACACACGTGATCAAGGGACCAGAGGACGGATTCTTTGGTGGAGCGGTGCTTCATCCTACACACTGATTGCGACGGATCTTGACGGCCTGGCGCAGTGCATATTCGGAGGTCGCTGTGGGAGGATGGTCTCGCGCAGGAGGACGACGCTGTCGGGCGTCGTGGTGGCATCGATGGCAGAGAGACCTGACACGATTCATGCAACAATATAGCTCTGAAGATGGATTGGTGGTAGGTGGCTGCGGCGGCCTCATACCCGGCAGGCGTCCTGGTTGAGGAGTGCGCCGGACTGGTAGGTGCCCCATACCCGGCAGGCGTCCTGGTTGGGACCTCAGGTCTTAGATGTTTAGGTTTGACTGCGATGTCTGTTTGGTATTAGGCCCAGACTATCTGTGTCCCTTCATCAATTGGATAGGTGTAGCGACAGTTGTTGCTTAGACGGTGGCTTTAGTCTTGTTGTTATATGGCTTTGTAAGGTATTGTGTGAGAATAATTAATAAAGTGACCGTATGCATTGACCAGATGCAGAGGCCGGGGGTCATCCTCCTTTTCTAAAAAAAAACAGGATGCGTATCAAGCTTAGATGGAGGCATGTACTCAAACACTCTGAACCTAGCTACTGAAGTTGCAATCAGTCGAGACAAATGCTCAAAACCTGAAGCATGCTCTGAAATTTCTTGTACCTATTAGCAGCAAGCCAGCAGCTAACAGTTGGAAGAAATTACGTGCAAGCAACTTTGTCAACCTATGAGCTCATCATTTATTCAATGTACAAGCAGTTAGTTCAATGATTCATCGATTTGTCCATTAGGTGTTTAGTACCAGAAGTAGCATGTCTAGCAGCATATCAGATTTGTAATGCAAATTGCGCAGTGCAAATCAAGCATGGAGCACCTCCGATTACAAAACAACATCAGCTTCAAAAATGGCATTGACCAAAACGGAAGTAGTAGAACTAACAGATTATTTCAGAAATTTAGATTCACCAACACATGCCAGTAATTTAGATTCACCAACACATGCCAGTCACATCTCGCTGGGCACTAATCGGCAAGGGGAGATCATCTAATAGGGCTAGCTATGTGGACGTAAACGTAGTCATCCAAATTTCGTGCTCACATGCTGCCATCGACGAGATGCGGTGGCCACCTAATGGATCTTCATCGCAGGCAGCCGATGAGACGGCCAGTCGGCCACACACATGTATCTCCGTCTAGGGTTTTCGTCGCTGGGATCTATGAGCCGCCAGAGGCAGGAGAATTATTCGGGGGCCAGAGGTGGGATTCAGGCCCACCGGATGAGGGATCTTTTTACAAATCGCATGGGTGAGCTGGGCTCGAGGCGGGCGTCTTTTTGCAAGAATTGAGCCAACAAACTGCGCACGATTTGATTCGGATGGATGATAGCGAATTGAGCCAACAAACTGCGCACGATTTGATTCGGATGGATGATAGCGAAGGGATGCACGAACGTAGTCAGATTCATAGGATACGACGCCTGCATACAATATGTTCATCTGGCCAACTCCGCTTTCGATTTCTATTTCCAATTCCGAAGACTGCCTAAGCTTGTCTGCGAGAAGAGCCCACCTTGAAGACCTCAGGGATTGTAAGCAGCAGATGCTGAGGACTATCTTGCATATATCCAGAGGGTCAAAGTTTAATTTTAAGATTTGGTTAGGGTGCGCCTGCCCAGGCAATAATGCAACGCACTGGGCGACACCTGAAGGCCCCAGTGGCAAGCCACTGTGGTGGGCCCTCCCCCACAAAAAATAAATTTAATATCGTTGTGGGCACATGACCCACATATCAGATATTAAACTGATAAGAACAAATACTACACTTGATCTTAGCCAAAAGGCCGAGAAAGGTATGAGTTGCAGCGTTGCTCTGCCCCTCTGTTTGTAGCCTGCTCGCCCTCCCGTCCCCTCTTCGCTAGGCGAGGTGGTACTAAACGAGTCGCCTCTCGCGCGCGGCTGCGGAGCAAGGACGCTGCGCTGGGTGCGGCGTGCCCCCGACCCCGAGCCAGCTTCTTTTCATGGGCCTCCAGCGAGACGGCCTTTCCCGATGAGGCCTGTATTATGGGCCTGAGTTGCTCTCGGCTCTTCTTGGAGGCCGAGCCCTATCGGGGTGTGCTCACGGCTGCCTGAGGCGGTGCACTGCACGGTGAGATGAGACGCCGGAGTGGCGGCGTCGATCGACCGGGAAACTCCCCATGAATGCGGTCGTCGCTTCCAGTCTATGTGATCGATCATTCTGTGCATTCTTTTCCAGAATATATCGGTAATTGCCTTTGGCTTCTAGGTGCATATGCACTTATTGTCGAAATACACATTTTGAGAAGTTCAAAAATTCGGAATAAAAATCCCGCGTGTATATCCGGACATTTAATGTGCGTGCACAAGGTTTCAGTGAAAAACGACGTTTTTTGTGGCTTGTGTAAAAAAGACAATTTTTGATGCTTCATTCTAACTATTCACGAGGCATTTTTTTATCTTTTTTACACAAGCCACAAAAAACGTTGTTTTTCACCGAAACCTTGTGAACGCACATAAAATGTCCGGATATACACGCGGGATTTTTGTTTCGAATTTTTCAACTTTCCGAAATGTGTATTTCGACAATGGGTGCATATGCACCTAGGAGCCAAAACGCCGCTCTCATATCTATACCTCTTTACTACTATATAGTGTGACAATAACTTCAAACAGTAGTGGTTGAAAATGCTCCATCCAATGGTTGAGATATGGCAAATCCGAGCATTATCATTCGTTAGATAAATTCTAAACTCATAGGATTCTGCCACATCGCCTTCTAATTGACCCCCCACTGTATCATCTCATGTATTCTAGAAGCTTCTTTCCCCATGCTTATAGGATTCTCTAATAAAAAGAGACAATTGTAGCATGGAAGCAAACACGAGATACTCTCTTATGTCCATGATACTATGTAATAGGCATGGTAAAGCTTGGGAGGTGTGACAATCAACAAGGAGCACAAATTTGTGGATTAGATAATTATGTTATTGTTAAATTATTAGTTGAATCACAAGCTTATATGTCGATATGTCGTAGGTTAATATCATTTTTGTTGGTGAGATCAATAATTTCAGTAGCACGTCATAAACCGGCGATTCACTCGCGGTGCCTTTGCTTCGGCTAGTAGTTTAGGCTAGGTTCTCTTCAGTCCTCACAGGTGCGCCGCTCTGGCGGATGACAATGCTTCTTCTTCGAGTTTGTTTTTCGGCTTCTGATTCTCCTCGAGTTCGTCCATTCGGACGCAGTAGACAGAGCTCCGACGTAGATTTCTGTCGTTTCCTTGGGGCAGCGACGTTAGAGTTTCTTGTCACACATGCGACGAGAAGATTTGGTGCCAGTTCTTTCAGATCCGTTCGAGAGTTCAACAACGACGACTGCGACTCCATGGTGTTGGTTCTTAGGGAACGTTCACGGAGACTTTTCGAATGTCATCGATATGGTCAATGCCGGCTCGAGTTGAGTAGCGGCGCGTTGGCGGCTCGTTCTGACCGCGACAGTTGTCATTCGGTGGTCTAGAGACCGACCTCGATGTAAATTTTTAGTATGTTTGAGGTGCTTTGTAATTATGATGAACTAATAGATCTGAATCTTTTTTCCAGCAGGCTGGATGTGCACTACATTGCAGTCGGCAGGTGCCCGACCGGCGATGAGGTGGTGTGGCATTGCGACGAGTGTGGCAACGACGATGGTGGCGAGGAGAGCCGGGTCGCGACTTGTCCTTTTGATGCCGAAGGTCCGGTGCGCCAATAGGGGTGCCTATGTTGGCTTCTGGCTGTGACAAAGAAGTCGGAGCTGCGGGTAACAGGGCCACTGCAGCAACGATGACTCCATGAGGGCAGTTTTCAACGAGAGATGCTCTTCGGGTGTTGCGCTGGACTAAGTCGGTGAGAGGCTTGTAACTTTCTCCTGTGATGCTCGTCGGCAAAATCGGAGCTGCCCCTCGACGCCGCGGTCGACTATTTGGCGTTACTTTGTTGTTAGGTGCTACCTCTCGACGGTTGTCGTTGGTTGTGTCATGATCTTGTTGGTGACCAGGTCGTCCTTGTGTGCCCCTTGTGGGGTTTGTAATTTAGGTTTCCGTCCGGTTTTCCTCTGATTAACCGGACAACTCTCTTCTTCTTAATCAATGAAAATGGCAAATCTTTTGCCTTGTTTCAAAAAAATAGATTTGAATCTTTTCTGGAAAAAAACGACAAATGGTGATTCACATTGATGTATGACATCAAACATTGATATAGACCAATCTTGATTTTAGGAGTATTTGACAAAAAACTACCACATTAGAGGTTACCGTCCCACAGAACTACCACTTTCAAAAAAGTGACCGATAACTACCAATTTTTTTTAATTTTGTGACTAAAAACTACCACTTTTGAAAAACGATCCGTTTAGACGATTTAAACACGTTTATGACATGCAGGACCCACCCATCAGGGCTGACATGGCGGCAAAGTCAATTCTGTTTACTTTGACCGTTACGTTGACTGTTATTACAAGTGGGGCCCACCTGTCAGCATCACTCTTCTTCTTCCTCCTCCTCCTTTCTCTCTTTGCCATTTCCTCAAACACCTTGTGTGCACCCGCGAGCTACCTCCGCCGTCCTCCACTGCCGGCGCTCACCTCTCCCCATGCATCGATCCTGTTTGGAAAGGGAGAGCCCGAGCTGCCCAACCACTCCGGCGACCACCTCTCCTCCTCGCGTCACTCCGACGAGGTCACCTCTGCCGGCGACAACCGCCACCGGCATGCACGAACCAACCTAGCTAATACTCGCCTTGGTTCGAGCTCCCACATGAGGTCCTGGGGCGCTTCGTCGCCCGCCTCCTGCTCCTCCGTGCAGGTGCAGCCGGCACGCACGGCCACGGTGCCGTACGCCGCCGAACTCACGCGCCTCGTCGAGGAGCCGGAGGAGGCTTTGCCTTGGTCCGAGCTCCCACATGAGCTCCTGGGGCTCCTCGTCGCCCACCTCCCGTACTCCGTTCAGGTGTAGCCGGCGCGCGCGGCCACGACGCCGGACGCCGCCAAGCTTGTGCGCCTCGTCGAGGAGTTGCAGGAGCGTGAGTCCCGCCTGCGCACCGAGTTGCTCGAGCACAAGATCCTCAAGGAGGTCGTCGTCGAGGAGCTGCGTCCGGTGGTGGCGCCGACGGCCTCGGAGGAAATTCCGTCAGCTTCGGCAGCCGCTTCCATAGTTCCAGCCGCCGTGGTTGCGGCGTCGTTCCATTCCCCAACCAACGCCAGGGAAGTGTTGCGCCGGAGCGTCGTCATGGAGGAGTTCGAAGCTCAAGCCCGGGTGCACAGCAAGTGTTCAACGAAATGCCAAAGAGAGAGAGGAGGAGGAGGAGGAGGAGGAAGAGTGATGCTGACAGGTGGGCCCCACTTGTAATAACAGTCAACGTAACAGTCAACATAAACGGACTTGACTTTGCCGCCACATCAGCTCTGACGGGTGGGCCCCGCATGTCATAAACGTGTTTAAATCGTCTAAACTGGCCTTTTTTCAAAAGTGATAGTTTTTAGTCACAAAATTTGAAATTTTCGGTAGTTATTAATCACTTTTTTTAAAGTGATAGTTCTGTGGGACGGTAACCCCTAATGTGTTAGTTTTTTGTCAAATACTCTGATTTTAGAGGATGAGAATCATTCTGGGATAGAGTTGGAGCTTGTCTAATATGATCCGTGGGGAAGGAGATAAATATTAGGAATGCATTTTTGTTGTTGTTGTTGCTATATATCTGAGGTGTTTTTCTATTTATTGCACGCACAATTCACTAGTATTCCTTGATGGATGGATGCTACCTTGCCATCTTCAAACGTCGCTTCTGTTGTGCAAAGCTACATACTGGTAGTAGAGTACGCGGGATTTTTGTTCCGAATTTTTGAACTTCTCAAAATGTGTATTTCGACAATGGGTGCATATGCACCTAGGAGTCTGAGCTGGTTGAGCAAGTAATCAGGTTCTAGAGCCTCTTCAACTGAGAAGAAAAGTGAGAACACGCTGTAATAAATCTCATCCTCAAAAGGGAGCTCGATCCTGCTGCTGATAATCACAGGAACGCAATGACTGACAATGGCATCAAACAGCCGGCATGACGAAGGAGTATCCCCGGCGGGATGGAGACAAAACTTTGATGATCGCATGCCATCTGTAGACTGCAAGGAGTAAACATTTTATAAAATATCAGTCTCGTATCAAGAAGCCTCAACAGAGAAGAGAATCACATCAACATATCGAAACCATAAACAAAAGCCACTACACACTTAGAAGGAACTAGTATGGTGAGGGGCAAGTCCATTTAATTCCATGTCACTAAAAAAAGAAGGGTATGAATGACAGAGAATGCTTACGATTTTAATGCCGTCGCCTGTGGAAAGACTATTTTCAAAGCGCACACCATCTTTGCCCTTTAATAACTTCGCGAGTTTTCCACGGATTTTCCCTTCCTGGGAAAAAAACACCCTTAGGATCCCATACTCTCAAGACAATCCCACTACAGTAAATGCTAGGCTGAGACATAAATCAATTCCATACATCTTTCCTGACTGTACGCCCCCGAAAGAAAAGCAGTGTAGGGCGAGCCTCAAATGGATCAGATGCATCGTCGTTAAGGAAGGAATCTACAACATGGACATACGGTGCTACAACATCTTTCCTCAAGGAAGCCAATTCCTTTGTGTATCTCCCAAAGTCTGAAAATACAAGAACAGATGCATTCACCATATCTCGCAGAAATCTAAAAGCATGATCACGTCCCGCAGATCGTTGCCAATATTTAGACTTCCATAGAATGTCCATAAGTTCCACCTGCAAGAACAAGATAGAAACAAGTTCAAAAGGCAGTTTAATTTAGTTATTATACTTGATGAAATATTTACTTAGGTTTACACATAAAGAGGACAGAATTACACATTTACAGGAGATCATGCCGATAGAGTTATAGACAGCTTTTTGTGTGATTTTTGTTCTCACCCAGGCCTTGCAGGATTTTCCACAGTTAAGAAAAACATTTTTTGTGGCTAAGCAAACTTTATAGGTTGACATAACAAAATAACAATCAAGTGACATGCGATGCAAGAAATATAATGTTCTTTGATTGGTTTCACTATATGGCAGGTCTTTGATTGGGAGCGTATTTACTTAGGATCACACATAATGGGCTGTGCAGTGCACAATTATGTGAGATACTGAACACAGAAACATGTGAATCCAGTCTCATTGTCATCGTCATGGAGCACTTAGTTACTCTGTTATCATCCTAATACATGTTTACAAAACCAATGTTGCCTGATTGCTAGCTATAAATTTGCAGTGGTTGATAAGCACGACCAAAGATGCAGAGACATTATGCGCATCAAGTCTGCTTGTGGCCATACTACCCACAGTAAGTAATACCGATTAGCCCTCAAACTGTATGGATACACCATATCCAATCGAGAATTTCTTACAAGATCAAACCATACGAACACGTACTATCAAGTGTAGTAGACAATAGGTCACCTCAGCACCCCATTCCGCAATTTTGATCAGTTCCACAAAGAACATCCATGGTGATCAGAGCCTACTAACCTGCCACTACAACTCATACACAAACCAGCCAGATAGCTTACCGGGAAATTTCGTCAGCTTCGGCAGCCGCTTCCATAGTTCCAGCCGCCGTGGTTGCGGCGCCGTTCCATTCCCCAACCAACGCCAGGGAAGTGCTGTGCCGGAGCGTCGTCATGGAGGAGTTCGGAGCTCAAGCCCGGTTGCACAGCAAGTGTTCAACGAAATGCCAAAGAGAGAGAGGAGGAGGAGGTGGAGGAAGAAGAGTGATGCTGACAGGTGGGCCCCACTTGTAATAACAGTCAACATAAATGGAGCTGACTTTGCCGCCACATCAGCTCTGACGGGTGGGCCCCGCATGTCATAAACGTGTTTAAATCGTCTAAACTGGCCTTTTTTCAAAAGTGGTAGTTTTTAGTCACAAAATTTGAAATTTTCGGTAGTTATTAGTCACTTTTTTGAAAGTGGTAGTTCTGTGGGACGGTAACCCCTAATGTGGTAGTTTTTTGTCAAATACTCTGATTTTAGAGGATGAGAATCATTCTGGGATAGAGTTGGAGCTTGTCTAATATGATCCGTGGGGAAGGAGATAAATATTAGGAATGCATTTTTGTTGTTGTTGTTGCTATATATCTGAGGTGTTTTTCTATTTATTGCACGCACAATTCACTAGTATTCCTTGATGGATGGATGCTACCTTGCCATCTTCAAACGTCGCTTCTGTTGTGCAAAGCTACATACTGGTAGTAGAGTACGCGGGATTTTTGTTCCGAATTTTTGAACTTCTCAAAATGTGTATTTCGACAATGGGTGCATATGCACCTAGGAGTCAAAGACAATTACCGTATAGATATATAAGAGATCGAGTAGAGTTGTCATTATCACTTTCGTCAACGCTGATGTGTGTTGTTTCCCTGGATGAGCTAGATCAAACATGTGTTAAATGTTTGAATTGTCATAATAACCGTCAATATGACAATTTTGACAAAAGACCACTCTAGCAGAGTCGCCATCTGACCGAATTGTCGTAATTCATGGAGCGAACTCCATACTAAGTCAGTGATCATCCATATTTTGAGGTTCTGGGGCTTCGTTTGGAGGGCAGACGGCCAAACGCCCATGGCACCGGGACACGAGATAATGAATTTTGGTCACGACGTGTCCAACTAGTCGCGCCCCTTCCCGCTACCGCCATGTTTTCCTACTGCCCGCCACTGTAAAAAAAACTTGGCTCTCTTTCTCTATGATACGTCTCAAGCATATCTATAATTTATGAAGCATTCATGTTGTTATCTTATCATTTTTGGATGTTTTACAATTATTTTATAACAATTTTATATCATTTTTGGGACTAATAACCTATTGACATAGTACCCAATGTCAGTTGCTATTTTTTGCTTGTTTTTTACATCACAGAAAATCAATACCAAACGGAGTCCAAACGCAACGAAACTTTTTAGAGATTTTTTTTGGACCGAAGACATCCAATGGACCAAAGAAGTGCCAAAGGGGAGTCCCGAGGGGGGCACAACCCACTAGGGTGCGCCCCCTGGGTGGCTCGGGTCATTTTTACAATCATTTTATAGCAATTTTATATCATTTTTGATACGTTCATTTTGTGTTTCCTGTGAGAAATTCTCTAGGTAGCTCGGATCGACTATTGACCTGCTTATCTTAATGACTTGCTAGTAGTGGTAGCACACTAGGTTTCCAGGAAGTGAATCAGGATGTAAGAATTTTATATGGTGGGGAACAAACTGACTATGGTGTGGACTGTGGAGAACACTTTTATCATGGGCCACTAGTGCATAACCGGGCTATAACACCGGTACGTAAGGGCCTTTAGTGCCGGTTCTGTAACCGGCACTAAAGGGTGGGGACTAAAGGTCCCCCCTTTAGTACCGGTTCTGCACGAACCGCCGCTAAAGGGCCACCACGTGGCATGAGCCAGCGCCGGGGGCGGGGAGCCCTTTAGTACCGATTTGTAACACCAACCGGTACTAAAATGTTTGGGGGGTTTTGGTTTCATGATTTCCTTTTCCTTTAATTTTGTGTTTTCCATTTAATTCTTTTTCGTTTGCTGGTATTTTAAGATACTACATATTGTACACGTTATGCATATATATATATATAGAGAGAGACACATACAATTAGGTATATATACAATTTATCCTACATGTTGCCTTGGTGCCTCCAGAGCACGATGACAATTGGGAGTGGTTCATGGGGGCGGTAGCGGGTAATGGTATTCTCCTTTGGGATCTATGACCTGGTCGAGCAAAAATCCCGCTATTTCCTCTTGAATTGCTAGTATGCGCTCCGTTGGTAGGAGCTGCTCCTGCACGTCTTTGGACTGGTAAGAAGGAGATCAATATGCATGTGTATTAGTTGTGTGACTAGATATTGATAATCATGTAAAAATTGTGAATAATGCTCTGGCAAACGTACCCATTGTTGTCTATCAGATTTGCTCCTTTTGGACGCCATCATGCGAATGTTCTCGCAAACGTAGTATGCGCACAGATCAATCCCCGACGCCTGCTTCAGGGCCTTACAAGAATGAAATTTAATCAGATAATAATTAATCAAGCATGATAATTAATTAATGGTTTTGAAACAAGAATTAAAGAGATGGTAGCTAGCTAGTACTACTTAATTACTTACCTTGGGTCGAAACCAAAAACAACTTTTGTTGCCATTTGCCTGGAGTCACCTTGATGAACTTTGACCAAGCCCTGCCCGCCAGCAAAGAAAATGATTAAAGGGGTTTTTAAATAGTTGATATCAGGAAATGACGAACTAAAAAGGGCGAGATATAGTTGATAATGATTGAAATTACCTGCCGACTATCCCCTTCAAGATGGTGAAGTCACTTTCTTTTTTAAGTAGCGAGTCCAGTACTTCAACTGTTCCTTCTTCAACTTTAATGACTAACAAGATCCAGTGGTAACTGCATGCGCACACGTTTGCATGTCTTAATTAAGCGGGCATGTGCATAACACTAATCAACTACCCTAAACCCTATACACTTAATTATTAACATCTAGCTAGCTAGTAAGTAAAAACAAAATTTGTAGTACAAGACAGTATGACTCACAGGAAGTTGTAAGGAAGTAGTATATCTTCATTGGTATTGAGATGCTTGAAGAACTCTAGCGTGTTATTCTCTACATCTTTTTTATACCATTCGTATTTCCATGTGTCTTCATTAATGGAATTATGGTCAATGAACCCAATGCCATAGCGTCCAGCTTTTTTCATTTCATACATCTTCATCCTGCATAACACCACAGAAAAGAATATAGCGATGATAATTACAGGTAATGATCGATCAATGAGCACTACAGCTAGTTTGAGACTTAAATTACAGAAAGAAATCACTTACAGACAATAGCATCTGACGATAGATTTGTCGAGTGCATCTTGATTCAATAACTGAAATAGTTCTGAACACTCAACAGAGACAGCTAGCCCATGGAAGTAATGCTCCTCCTTGACTTCACCATGAGGCACTCTCGATTGGAACTCTTGGTAATTTTCATGTACCAATCATGCAATTCATACATTCTCGTTGGGAGGTTCTTGACCTCCTCTGGCTCGACCAAAGGTTGGCCGCGGACATATTTCCGTTTTATGTACTCCTCTCTAAGCGGAGACATGGGCTCAATCTCGAGGAGTTGTCCAACAGTGATACCGAGCATTTTAGCCTTGCTTCTATGCTCATCGGTTATTACCAGCTGATTGCCCAGCTGGGGAACGGTTTGCCCATATGGGGCGCTGGTACTCTCATGTGTTGGCACAACAAGCAGGGGAATCGATTGCGCCGCCTGTTCTCCCAGCTGGGGAACGATTTCCCACATATTTTGCCAGCTGCTTGGCTCGAGCTCGAACTCGACTCCTTCTGTACTCGTGCTCGATGTGCCTTCTTGATTTGGCGTTCATAGTCTGAGTCAACAGGCTTGGGAGCTGGTGCTCTAGCCATACGAATAAAGTGGTCAATCTTTTCCTCAGGCACTTCCTCCCTTGGCGGCGGTGCCGGTTTCGGTCCAAAATGGGTGCCCACTTGGGCCTTCACTATGGCTACGTTTTGCTCCACAGTCATGTCGTAAGGCCTCTAAGGAAGAGGAGTGAGGCTTGGGCCATATTTATATCGCTTGCCTCCACTGTACCTCCTGTACGACCTCAACTCGTACTACTATGCTCCATAGCTGCGGTGGCTCTCTTCTGCGATTGCTGAGGTGGCGGAGACGGCTGATGTGGCTGAGTTGGAGCAGGAGGAGTGGCCTGACGCTGTGCCGGACTTGAAGCAGGAGGAGTGGCCTAACGCGGTGTCGGAGTTCAAGCAGGAGGAGTGGTCTGACGCTGTGCCGGACTAGCAGGAGGAGTGGCCTGATGCTGTGCCGGACTTGGAGGAGGAGGAGGAGTGGCCTGACGCTTTGGTGGACTTGGAGGAGCGGCAGTCAGCTGACACGGTGGCGGACTTTGAGGAGGAGTCGGCTGACGCGGTGTCGTTGGCCTTCGAAAGATGCTGCAATCCTTTCTCGATGTTTGGCCTTGTTAGAGTTGTATTTTATATATATACGTGTACGTGTTGTATACCCGTTGTATTTCCTTGTTGTACAAGTTGATCTATCAATATAAAGAGATGCCAGCCGGTTGGGGCTAACCACAACAAACAATTCCTTTTGACTTGGTATACAGAGCGGGTCGATCTGACCTAGGGTTTTGCTCCCACACGCGCTTCCGCTGCCGCCGTCTTGTTTCCCGCTGCCGCCGCCGCAGCTCTCCCACGCGATGGGCTCCACCGCCGCCGCGTTGCAGCTTTCCCTCTCCTCTCCGAGCACCTCGTCCCAGTCCTCCACACCATCCATCCCCACCGGCGCCATCATCTCCGCCCCTATCGGCCAGCACCTCAACACCATCACGGTGCGTCTCGATCGCACCAATTTTCTTCTCTGGAAGATGCAGGTCATTCCCAACATCGCCGGCCAGGGCTGGTACGGCTCCTACGGAGCGCCTCCAGCCACGATCACCGAAGGAGACGGTGCCAAGGCCGTGACCAAGCCCAATCTGGAGTACGCCTTGTGGTTCTACATGGATCAGCGTGTTCTCAGCATCCTCGTCGGCTCCATGATAGAGGAGATCCTCGGACATGTCATCGGCCGCACCACCGTGTCCTTTGTGTGGGCATGCCTCGATTCCATGTTCTCGGCGCAGAACAGGGCCGGGGTGCGCCAGATGCGGCGTCAACTCCCGACGCTGAAGAAGAATGACCTCACCGCCACCGCCTACTTTCACAAGATGAAAGGTTTCACGGACGCCATGGCCCAGGTGGGGTCGCCTCTCTTCGATGCTGAGGTGATCGACTACATCGTCGTCGATCTCGGGCCTCAGTACGAGTCCCTCCAGCACTCTCTCATGGTGTTGGATGCTGCCGGTGCTGACAATCTCAGCCTGTCGGACTTCTATTCCATGCTCCTCTCCTGCGAATCTCAAGGAGCAGAACACCCTCGTCCACGAGTTCTCCACCTCCACTAACGCCGTGGCGCGGCAAGGCGATGGCCGGGGAGGGGGCGCACCTTCACCGACACCACCAATGACGGCCGCTCCGGGGGTCGTCCTACGGGCTCACAAGGAGGCGGCCAGTACAACTGCAACCAGCAGGCCTCCCACGGTAACAACCGCTCCAACCAAGGGGGTGGTGGTGGTTGCAACAGCGGAGGAGGATAGGGCAACGGTGGTGGCAGGCGCAACAACCGGCGCGAACGCCCCCGCTGTCAAGTTTGCCGGTACTGGGGGCATGAGGCTCTCCAGTGCAAACAAAGTACAACCACGCGTTTTGGGACGACGAAAACCGTGTTGGCAATTCTGCCTCTTACCAACCTGCCCCCAGTCAACCTTGGCTCTTTTACACTGGCGCCACGGATAATCTCACCAACGACATGAGCCGAATGAACATCCAGGAGTGCTACAACGGCACGGATCAAGTGCAAGTCGCCAACGGTGTAGGTTTGTCTATTACACATGTTGGCCACTCTCGTTTACCTGGTTCATCCGCCCCAATTGAACTCAAACATATTCTTCTTGTCCCTGACCTTAGCACTAATTTGCTCTTTGTCTATCGTCTTGTTTCTGACAATAAGATCTTTGTTGAATTTCATAAATTCTTTTTCTATGTCAAGGACAAGCTCACAAAGAAAATCCTTCGTCGCGGTAGGAGTCGTGGCGGCCTCTACCCTCTTCCGTTCAGTCACGTTGTCAGTTCTGGACGTCATGCGTCTTCCGGTGTTAGGCTGACTACCGAGCAGTGGCATCGACGCCTTGGTCATCCTTCAAATAAAATAGTTCATACAATTGTTAGTTCAAATAAAGTTGTGCTCTCCAAACATTGAGTCTTCTGTGTGTGATGCTTGTCAACGTGCTAAGAGTCACCAGTTACCATATAATTATTCTACTCGTGTTTCTACATCACCACTTGAGCTTATTCATACTGATGTTTGGGGGCCTGCTTTGCCATCTTTCGGGGATTTTAAGTACTATGTCAGCTTCATTGATGACTATAGTCGTTACTGCTGGATATACTTGATCAAGCATAAATATGATGTTGAGAGCATTTTTACACTTTTCAAAACCATGTTGAGCGTCTCTTGAATGCTAAGGTTCGTTCTGTTCAGTTAGACTGGGGGGGGGGTGAGTATCACCGTCTCCATGCTTATTTTTAGCGCACCGGCATCACTCATCGTGTGTCTTGTCCACATACCTCCCAACATAGCTGAACGCAAGCACCGTCATCTTGTTGAGACGGTTCTAGCTCTCCTAGCACACTCCTCACTACCTCTTCGGTTTTGGGACGAGGCGTTTCTTACTGCTTGCTATCTCATCAATAGGATGCCTACGCCTGTTATCAACAATGCCACACCCGTGTTTCGCCTCCTCAACATGCTTCCTGAGTATTCTTTTCTCCGCACTTTTGGTTGTACGTGTTGGCCAAGTTTGCGTAAGTACAACTCACGTAAACTTGAGTTCCGCTCTAAGATGTGTGTGTTCCTTGGTTATAGTCCCATGCATAAAGGCTACAAGTGCCTTGATCGCTCCACTGGTCGTATTTACATCTCCCATGACGTCATGTTCGACGAGACGGTGTTTCCTTATGCCACTCCCGGTGCCACTATTGATGTTTCCCAACTCCTTCCCGTGTCGTTTTCGTCCGATGAGCCAGTTACTCAGAGTACCGACACGCGCAATTATGACATTACCTTGTTACCGGCTAATGCACCTGGTGTTGTTGTTAGTTCTCCCGTGCAGGTCCCCGCGATGTCCACCTAGCTGCTCGATGTCCCTACTTCATCAATGCCATCGCCTCTGCATGCCTCGGACAGCACGCCAGGGCCCCGTCTGCATGCTGGCACGTAGGCTGCTCCCAGATCGGCACCGCCTCTGCATGCCTCGACCGGCACGCCCGGGCCCCGCTCGCATGCAGGCATGCCCCGCTCGCCCGGGTCGGCCTCTCGTGTCGCTTCTGGTGCCGACTCCGCCCAGGCTGACACACCGGTCCCGGTCGTCGATCGTGGCCCGCGGTCTCGCTCTCGGTCGCCAACGTGGTCTCGCTCGCCGGCCCCTGATGGGGCTTCTTCACCTGGCCCGTCTCCACCTGAGTCTGTAGGACCATGAAGTATGTCTAGAGGGGGGGAGTGATTAGACTACTTGACCAATTAAAAACTTAACCTTTTCCCAATTTTAGAATTTGGTAGATTTTAGCTATCTTTGGACAAGTCAAGCAATCTTCACACAATTCAAGCAAGCATGCAAAGAGTATATGAGCAGCGGAAATTAAAGCATGCAACTTGCAAGAATGTAAAGGGAAGGGTTTGGAGGATTCAAACGCAATTGGAGACACAAATGTTTTTGTCGTGGTTCCGATAGGTGGTGCTATCGTACATCCACGTTGATGGAGACTTCAACCCACGAAGGGTAACGGTTGCGCGAGTCCACGGAGGGCTCCACCCACGAAGGGTCCACGAAGAAGCAACCTTGTCTATCCCACCATGGCCATCACCCACGAAGGACTTGCCTCACTAGCGGTAGATCTTCATGAAGTAGGCGATCTCGTTGCCCTTACAAACTCCTTGGTTCAACTCCACAATCTTGTCGGAGGTTCCCAAGTGACACCTAGCCAATCTAGGAGACACCACTCTCCAAGAAGTAACAAATGGTGCGTTGATGATGAACTCCTTGCTCTTGTGCTTCAAATGATAGTCTCCCCAACACTCAACTCTCTCTCATAGGATTTGGATCTGGTGGAAAGAAGATTTGAGTGCAAAGCAACTTGGGGAAGGCTAGAGATCAAGATTCATATGGTAGGAATGGAATATCTTGGCCTCAACACATGAGTAGGTGGTTCTCTCTCAGAACTGGTAAGTTGGAAGTGTAGGTTTGTTCTGATGGCTCTCTCCACGAAAGAAGAGGAGGTGGAGGGGTATATATAGCCTCCACACAAAATCTAACCGTTACACACAATTTACCAATCTCGGTTGGACCGAATCAACAAACTCGGTCGGACCGATTTAGCAAATCTAGTGACCGTTAGGATTTTCGATGGGACCGACATGCAACTCGGTAGGACCGATATGGTTAGGGTTAGGGCATAACGTAATCTCGGTGAGACCGATTACACAAACTCGGTGAGACCGATTTTGGTAATTAGCTAACCAGAGAGTTGGTTAGATAAACTCGGTGGGACCGATTCGCTCTTTTCGGCGAGACCGAAATGTTACGAAGGGGAAACATAGAGTTTACATTGCAATCTCGGTGAAACCGATCGCTCACTTCAGTTAGACCGAAACGTTATGAAGGGAAACAGAGAGATTACAATCCCATCTCGGTGAGACCGAGATCCCTATCGGTGAGACCGATTTGCCTAGGGTTTGTGGCAGTGGCTATGACATTTGAACTCGGTGGCGCCGGATAGAAAGAATCGGTAGGACCAATTTTGACTTTGGGTTTAGGTCATATGTGGATGTGAGAAAGTAGTTGAGGGTTTTTGGAGCATATCACTAAGCACTTGAAGCAAGAGGCTCATTAAGCAACACCTCATCCCTCCTTGATAGTATTGGCTTTTCCTATAGACTCAATGTGATCTTGGATCACTAAAATGTAAAATGTAGAGTCTTGAGCTTTTGAGCTTGAGCCAATCCTTTGTCCTTAATATTTTGAGGGATCCACT
Source organism: Triticum timopheevii (assembly GCA_963921465.1). Taxonomy (NCBI): domain Eukaryota; kingdom Viridiplantae; phylum Streptophyta; class Magnoliopsida; order Poales; family Poaceae; genus Triticum; species Triticum timopheevii. The sequence goes on from OY997266.1 coordinate 568,613,204, forward strand.
TTCATCATCCATGCCATGCCATTCATTGAGCTTTCCTGAAATATTTGTCTTGGAATAGCATTAGCTCAATGAGCTATATGTTGTTATGAATTACCAAAACCACCTAGGGATAGTTGCACTTTCAATCTCCCCCTTTTTGGTAATTGATGACAACATATAGATCAAAGCTTCGACAAATGATAATAAGATTGAAAAACATCGTCGCTTTGAGAAGTATGTGATAAGCAAGAGCTCCCTCTAAATTTGTGCATAGTTTAAGATTTGCTTTGGACTGCAAATGCACAAGGAATTAGGCTCATGGGTTACTCTTCCATGTCACATACATCTTGGTGGAGCGCTCAAAATAATAAAGATTGAATACATGCACTCATCACCAAGCAAAGTGAATGATCATATAAGGATAAGTAAGATAATATCATCTAACAAGCATACGTGTAGCTTATGATCAAACACATGATCATCAATGTCTCACAGATAATAGCATAGTATCTCAAGCAATCAAAAGCAAACAAAGTTCAACCAAGAAGATAAGAGAGAACAAAAGCAAACTCTCTCTCTCTCTCTCTCTCTCTCGAAGCCTATGATCTATACATTTTTCTCTCCCTTTGGCAACAAGTTACCAAAAAGTTCCTAGAAAATGCATAGTACTATATCGTCTCTCAGGCTTGGTCTTCAGGTGGTGGCGTAGAGATGGCTCCTTGGACGAAGACTTCAGTTGATGTGGTTGGAGCTGAGGGAGTTGGTGCTGGAGCTGGTTGCACTGGAGCTGTAGGAGTTGTAGCTGGTGCAGATGAAGTGGCTCTGGTGTCTGTCACAGGCAGTGCAGCTGATCTCTGAGCTCGAGGCACTCTGGCAAATGCATCAGTAGTTTTCCTGCCCTTCCTCTCCTGCATGTCATCCTGTAGCTGCTCCACAACTGACTGAATCTCAGTTACTTTGACATCTAAATCATAGAATTTTTGTTCCATGATTCTTTCCAGGCTCTCCTGGTTTTGAGTTAGGGTGGCCAACACCTTCTCAATCCTCAGAGTTGATGCTATCAAGTAACGAAGCTGCTCCTGCTTGTTCTTCAAAAAGTACTTAGATGCCTCCTCTTGAGTTGGCATCTTGGCAGCCTTCTCTTTCTTTGCTTTCTCCTTCTTCTCTTGAGCTTGTACTGATGATGGTTCATTCTCATTCATCACAACTTGATTGTCCTCAAATTCTGGATAGATAGCAAAATGTTCCTTGTCCAGCAAGTATGTGCCCGTGCCCATCTTGGAGTTAATCAGCTCCTGAATCTGTGGGGCATATCCACAACTTCTCTTTTGGTCTGCTGCTACCCTCTTGATAGTCTCAACCATGAGGCTCATGACCTTGAATTTCTGTGGCACATCAAACAAGTGTAGCAAGTTAATTGCATGCCCTCTGATCATGTTGTGGTCACCTAACTTGGGCAATAGAATATGCCTTAGGATCCAGTTGATTGTTGGCAGCCCTGACAGAAGAAAGTGTACAGATCCAAATTTATGTGTCTCAACTGCAGCATCTGGGATCTCCTTGTACATATGAGCCATGGAATTGTGATCCATCTTCTTCTTGGCATAGACATCCAAGTCATCTTAACTCTCCTTTGGGGCATTGATCAGATTGGCCCATTCCTCAATAGTTGATTGGTACCTTGTACCTTCAGACATCCAAACTATCCCGCCATCTGGATAGAAGTGTGCTCTGGAGTAGAATTGCATGATGAGCTCATCATTCCACTTTGTGAGCTTCTGCCCAACAAAGTCTGCAACTCCACAAGCAATGAAACTGTCTTGCACTCCAGGATAGTGTTCCTCATTCTCCTTCATGTAGGTCCAGTCGACCCATCTCATGTCACAAACTATAGGCTTCTTGTCCAACAACACTGCCTCATAGAAATCCTGTTGTTCCTTTGTGTGGAACCTGTAATCAACAGCAGTCCTTCTCCTGATAGCATAGGGATCATACAACCCCCACTGTCTGAGTCATGCATCCTTTCTCAACTTCATGTTCTGAGCCACAGGATGAGCATCATTGTGGTCTGGAATCTTTGGCTTCAGCTTTCTCAACACATGCTCTTCATCATCTTCCTCAGCAGCAACTTTAGGCACTGGGGCCTTGTTCTTCTCATCAGCAGGTATGTTTCTAGTACTCCTCTTTGGTGCACTCTTGGGCTTGGGGGGCAGCTTTGGGTGCTTCTTTGGGCTTTGATGTTGCAGCCCCTGACTTTATAGCATCACCCATCAGCTTTTGTGCCTTGGGTGCTGGTGCAGCAACCTCTCCTTCCTCTTCTTCAGAGTCTCTCCTCATATAGGGATTGCCAAGAACTTTGGCAGTAGTGGTTCTGACTCTCTTTTTCTTTTTGTCTTGACCAGCAGCTTCATCTTCCGACTCAATAGTAAACTTCATGGTTTCTCCAGTGGCAACCTTCCTGGGTTTGGAAGTGGGAATCCTTCTTGGAGGTGCCTTCTTCTGCACTACTGGCTTAGTGGCTGCAGTTGAACCATATTCTTTCTTCACCACCTTCTTCTTGGAAGTGGCCTCATCCTCTGCTGCCACATAATCCTCATCCTCAGAGTCTGAGGTTCTTTTCTTCCTTGTCCTGGTGGCAGCTTTGGGCAAATTGCTGGGAGTGCTTCTGCTGCCATCATCTGAAGTGCTAGAGGGACTAGTGCCCTCACTCATGTGGTTGTGCTCTTCTTCCCTGTTTTGGCTGTCACTTTGGTCTGACATGCTACAAACACTAACTGCTGATCCTGTGAATAGTTATAGATGAGATAGAGTGGATGAGCATCACAAAATACAGAGATTTTTGCAAAAGAATGATTCAAAAACTTAGTTTTAGTTTTCCACAGAAAGCATTTCGGATCAACCGATTTTCAAACTCGGTGATACCGAAGCAGTTTTGGAACCTAAACTAGTGAACTCAGTTAGACCGAGTCACAGTTCGGTGGCACCGAGACTGCTAGGGTTTCACAAAGTTCTAAAATCGGTCACACCGATTAGCAATTCTCGGTCAGACCGAGAGTTACTAGTGCAATGGCGTTAGCCGAATCGGTGGGACCGAGTTTTTCAACTCGGTGGGTCCGAGATGGTTTCGGCGGAAACCTAACCCTAAATTTTCAAATCGCATTTATTCTAAGGATTGTTTTGACTGGATAGAGGTGTTTCAATCGTGGCAAGAATCATAATGAACACAATGTGCTGAGAATCATACGAGGATAGCACTATGGTCGAGTTCATACCCTAGTTTGGCAATGAACTCGCTACGGCGGCAACGGCAGAGGTGAAATCCGTTGACGGCGGCGGAGACTAGCGACAGGAGGCGGCTGGCGATGAAGTCGACGATCTGGAGACCTAGAAGGCAGAGCGAGCTATGTGCTGGCGAGGAGGTTTGGAGAAAGTTTTCCAAATTTTTGCCCGTGTGAATATATAGCCCGTCACTGTCGGTGTGACCGAGTGGAACGACTCAGTGGCACCGAGATGCATAACTGTTAACAGTTACAGCAACTCGGTGTGACCGAAAAGTTCAAATCGGTTGCATCGAGATTGAAAACCTAGATCGACTTAGTGATCTCGGCATGACCGAAATGGAAGAATCGGTCAGACTGAAACGCACAAAGAAGTTTTGGAAGTTTAAGTCCATGACGAATCGGGGACTCCGAGTGCTCCTCACACAGAGTGGTTCGAATCTGACTTGATCAATTTTTGTGATGTAGCATGAATAGAGTTTGAGACGAGAAAAGCATAGATAGCTAGAGAAGGTTCTTAGGCATTCTTGTCCATCCACTTGGCCAAAGAAAAAGAAACCAATCAATCAAAACAACAAGTGGATGTCCTCGAATGAGTAAAATATGCAACCAACATGCTCACACAATAAAATGGCGAATGAAATATGTGGCAAAGCATGCACAACCAATTCTAGCATCTATCAAACAATTGGCAATGACTAGGTCATCTATATATGAGTATATTGACTTAGGAGTCAAATGAGAACATTTGATAATAGGTCATACTCATCGTTTAAGCTCAAGTGGGGTTACCACTTTTACATAATGCATTGATGTGTTCACATCATTAGAGTTGCTTTGACTCAATTCTTAGAGTTAAGCTCCCCCTAGATGTGAGATCCCCCCTTAGAGGGATGAACTAACCTTGGGTTTTGTCGATGATGACTTCATGTAGGTGTTGAAGATGTGGATGCTCAACGTTGATGTAGATCATTTGGAGCAATCCTTTGGAGTGAGTTGCACTTTCAATACCTACATGGGTTAGTCCCACAAGGAACAAACAAGAATATCCATAGACATAGAGTGATGCACACACAAGATGATGTCCATGAAAACATTAGGTTACCTTGTCCCTTGCCTTACCAACATGAGGGTTTGTGACTCCTTGAACTAGTGCAAGATATGGAAGTTGATTGCACTTGTCCTTGCCATAATGATATGAGTGAAGAATGTTGGCGGAGTCACCCTCAAGAACTCTCTAGTTCTTCTTCTTCGAGATCCACATCATCTTGATGGGAATCCTTGGAGTTGTAGTTGTACTTGATGAAGTAGAACTTGACGTAGTCTTGGGAACCCACTTGACCAAAGCTTTAGGTGCTTCTTCAAATGCATCAATCTCCTCTTGAAGCTTGTCCTTGCCTTTGTTCTTGTGGTCTTGTGGTGGAAGATCATCTTGTGCTTGTGTTCCCTTGAAGGAAGTAGGATCATACTTCTCTTGTTGAGGAACAAACTTCGTCTTGGGGTATTGATCTTCTTCCCACTCAAATCCATTGGCATTGAACTTTCGTTCAAAACCAACACCTTGATTCTTCCGGTGCCTTCCTTGCTTGCGTACAATTTCCTCGAATTGCTTACTTCCGGCAAGGCTCTTGTATACACCTTTCTCTATAATTCCCTTCAATAAGCTATTTTCTTGCTCAAGTGTAACTTGTCTAAGAGAATCATTAGTGGAATCAAGAGAACTACAAGAAGTAACAATATTGGATTTAGCATTATTATTGTTACTACTAGAGGAAGAATCTTTCTTGTTCTTGTTACTAGACTTGACTTGAGGCATGTAAGTAGATAAGAGTAAACGCTTGGCAATGTAAGAAGAACTTTTCTTACGGAGATCATCATTGATTGCCTTTAAGAACTCATGCTCTTGCTCAAGATTGAGCTTTTCAAAGCGTAACTTCTCATGAGCCCTTAAAAGTTCTCGATGATCTTCAAAGATAGTTTCATGAGCTAACTTAATAGTGTTTAGTTCTTTAGTTAGAAGCTCAATCTTCTCCTTATCATTGTCATTTGCTTTATCTTGATTAGCATGATTAATTGACATTTCATCATAGTATTCATTACTAGAGTTGTCAATAAGTAAATCATCATCACCTAACAAGTCATCTTCATCACTATTAAAATCAACATACTCGGGGTGTGTTACCTTAGGACCTTTGGCCATGAAGCATCTCCCAATTCCTTCGTTTGGTGAATCAAATATGTCGTGGGAGTTGGTTGACACAAGTGCTAGACCGGCAACACCTTCATCTTGAGTATATTCGGAGTCGGAGTGATAGCTTCTCTCGGAGTGATTGTCGGAGTCGGAGCCGGATACCCATTCACCAACATGAGCTTGATGTCTTCATTTTGTGTAGATCTTTGATGACTTGTCCTTCCTTTCCGAATCCTTGCTTCTCCGTGAGGGTCTTCGTTCATAACGATCATCTCTGCTCCTTCTCTCTCTTGGAGGTGATTCTTCTCTTCTACTTCTTCTTTTTGGAGAATCTTCTCTTCTTTTGTAGGGTGCTGTACACTCATTGGAATAGTGTCCGGGTCTCCCACAATTGTAGCAATTGCGCTCTCGACTAGAAGATCTTTTGTCATTGTAGGACCTTGACTTAGAGCTTCTTTCTTTGCTTCTACTCTTGTAGAATTTGTTGAAGTTCTTCACCATTAAGCTCAATTCTTCATTGAAGGTTTGTTTCTCACTTGATGATGTGGGGGCTTCACATGAGGCTTTGTAAGCACCACTTGACTTGTTGTGATGTTCCTCCTTATCCTTGAGTGACATCTCATGAGCAACAATTCTTCTAATGACTTCCGTTGGCTTGAGATCTTTGTAATTTGGCATCATTTGGATCAATGTGCACACAGTATCATACTTTCCATCCAATGCTCTTAGGATCTTCTTGATGATGAATCTGTCAGTCATCTCTTCACTTCCTAAGCCGGCAATCTCATTTGTGATAAGAGCAAGCCTAGAGTACATTTCAGCGACACCTTCACCATCCTTCATTTTGAACTTGTCAAGCTGACTTTGGAGCACATACAACTTGGATTCCTTGACGGAGTCGGTACCTTCATGCATATCAATCAAAGTATCCCAAATTTCCTTTGCATTCTAAAGACGGCTGATTTTGTTGAATTCTTCGGGGCACAAGACATTGAAGAGGATATCACAAGCTTGAGCGTTGTATTGCATCATCTTCAATTCATCCGCACTAGCTTCACGGTTCGGTTCTCTCCCATCAAAGAATTCACCTTGCAAGCCAATACACACAATAGCCCAAACGGCGGGGTTATGTCCGAGAATATGCATTTTCATCTTATGCTTCCAACTAGCAAAATTAGTGCCATCAAAGTAAGGACCTCTACGGTGATAATTTCCCTCGCTAGACGCCATACTCTCCTAGGTTGTGAAACCAAGGCTATGACCACCAAAAGCTATGGAAATCAAAGCAAATGGAGACCAAAGCTCTCATACCACTTGTAGGACCTTGAAGTATGTCTAGAGGGGGGGGGGGTGATTAGACTACTTGACCAATTAAAAACTTAATCTTTTCCCAATTTTAGACTTTGGCAGATTTTAGCTATCTTTGGACAAGTCAAGCAATCTTCACACAATTCAAGCAAGCATGCAAAGAGTATATGACCAGAGGAAATTAAAGCATGCAACTTGCAAGAATGTAAAGGGAAGGGTTTGGAGGATTCAAACGCAATTGGAGACACGGATGTTTTTGTCGTGGTTCCGATAGGTGGTGCTATCATACATCCACGTTGATGGAGACTTCAACCCACGAAGGGTAACGGTTGCGTGAGTCCACGGAGGGCTCCACCCACGAAGGGTCCACGAAGAAGCAACCTTGTCTATCCCACCATGGCCATCGCCCACGAAGGACTTGCCTCACTAGCGGTAGATCTTCATGAAGTAGGCGATCTCCTTGCCCTTACAAACTCCTTGGTTCAACTCCACAATCTTGTCGGAGGCTCCCAAGTGACACCTAGCCAATCTAGGAGACACCACTCTCCAAGAAGTAACAAATGGTGCATTGATGATGAACTCCTTGCTCTTGTGCTTCAAATGATAGTCTCCCCAACACTCAACTCTCTCTCATAGGATTTGGATCTGGTGGAAAGAAGATTTGAGTGGAAAGCAACTTGGGGAAGGCTATAGATCAAGATTAATATGGTAGGAATGGAATATCTTGGCCTCAACACATGAGTAGGTGGTTCTCTCTCAGAACTGGGAAGTTGGAAGTGTAGGTTTGTTCTGATGGCTCTCTCCACGAATGAAGAGGAGGTGGAGGGGTATATATAGCCTCCACACAAAATCTAACCGTTACACACAATTTACCAATCTCGGTGGGACCGAATCAACAAACTAGGTAGGACCGATTTAGCAAATCTAGTGACCGTTAGGATTTTCGGTGGGACCGACATCCAACTCGGTAGGACCGATATGGTTAGGGTTAGGGCATAACGTTATCTCGGTGAGACCGATTACACAAACTCGGTGAGACCGATTTTGGTAATTAGCTAACCAGAGAGTTGGTCAGGTAAACTCGGTGGGACCGATTCGCTCTTTTCGGTGAGACCGAAATGTTACGAAGGGGAAACAGAGAGTTTACATTGCAATCTCGGTCGGACCGATCACTCACTTCGGTTAGACCGAAACATTACGAAGGGAAACAGAGAGATTATAATCCCATCTCGGTGAGACCAAGATCCCTATCGGTGAGACCGATTTGCCTAGGGTTTGTGGCAGTGGCTATGACATTTGAACTCGGTGGCGCCGGATAGAAAGAATCGGTAGGACCGATTTTGACTTTGGATTTAGGTCATATGTGGATGTGAGAAAGTAGTTGAGGGTTTTTGGAGCATATCACTAAGCACTTGAAGCAAGAGGCTCATTAAGCAACACCTCATCCCTCCTTGATAGTATTGGCTTTTCCTATAGACTCAATGTGATCTTGGATCACTAAAATGTAAAATGTAGAGTCTTGAGCTTTTGAGCTTGAGCCAATCGTTTGTCCTTAATATTTTGAGGGATCCACTTTCATCATCCATGCCATGCCATTCATTGAGCTTTCCTGAAATATTTGTCTTGGAATAGCATTAGCTCAATGAGCTATATGTTGTTATGAATTACCAAAACCACCTAGGGATAGTTGCACTTTCAGCATCTCTGGCCCGTGATGGGGCCGCTTCATCGCCCTCATCAATGTCCTCTACACCACCAGCGTCGCCGCCTCCAGCGCCTCCCGTTGTCGAACTAGCACAGGTCATCGTCATGCGACGACGCAATGAAATATCCTGTCCCAAGGTGTATCGGGATGGCACGGTTCGATATGATCCCTATCGTCGCTGGGCGTTTATGGTCAAGCCTGCATCTCATCGCACTGCTCTCTCTCTGATCCAACTTGGCGTGCTGATATGGAGGCTAAGTTTGAGGCCCTTCAGGCTAACAAAACGTGGATATTGGTACCCCGTCCACCTGGCACTAACATTGTTGGCAGCAAATGGATCTTCAAAACAAAGTTCCGCCCCGATGGTTCTGTTGATAAATACAAGGCGAGGCTTGTGGCTCGAGGTTTCACACATCAGTAAGGTATTGATTATCATGATACTTTCAGTCCTATGGTTAAACCAGTCATAGTTCGTCTGGTGCTTTCTCTTGCTGTCTTGTGTGGTTGGTGTCTTCGTCAGATTGATGTGAGTAATGCCTTCCTTCATGGTTTTCTGTCTGAGGAAGTGTATATGCAATAGCCCCTCGGTTTTGAGGATTCACGGTACCCTCGGTATGTTTGCAAGCTGCAGCATGCTCTCTATGATCTCAAACAGTCGCCTCGTGCCTGGTATGCCTGCTTGAGTGACAAGCTTCATCAACTCGGTTTTGTTGCTAGCAAGGCCGATACCTCTCTGTTCATCTTTGATCATCATGGGGTTATTATATATATGCTTGTCTATGTTGACGACATCATCTTGGCTGGATCCTCTCCGTCTGCTGTTGAGAAGCTCGTTCTCACTCTTTCTGGTTCTTTTCCTTTCAAGGACCTTGGGCGCTTGGAGTATTTTCTTGGTATTGAGGCCACTTATAATTTTGAGAGTCTGGTTTTGTTGCAGCACAAAATATGCTCTTGATCTCTTGCACCGGGACAACATGGAGCAATGTCGGTCTATTACTACTCCCATGTCTACTTCCGACAAAATATCTTGAGATCAAGGACAACCGCTGAGCTCCGAGGATACTTTCAAGTACACGAGTCTTGTTGGGGGTCTTCAGTACCTAACTCTGACACGTCCTGACTTGTCCTTTGCTGTTAACAAGGTGTGCCAATACTTGTCGCAGCCTACTACCACTCACTATGAGGCAGTGAAGCGCATTCTTTGATATATCAAAGGCACTGTGTCTACTGGATTGCGTTTTCGGCGCTCCGCTTCTATGAACCTGAGTATTTTCACTGATGCAGATTGGGCGGGCTGTCCTGATGATCGTCGGTCTATGGGTGGTTTTGCCATTTTTATTGTATCCAACCTCGTCTCTTGGAGTTCTCGCAAGCAACCCACAGTTTCTTGTTCTAGTACCAAGGCAGAATACAAGGCTTTGGCCAATGGCACCGCTGAGGCTATATTGATACAGTCGGTGTTGAAGGAGCTTGGTGTGTTTCTCTCTCACCCTCCGGTTTTGTGGTGTGACAATGTTGGCGCCACATACCTATCTGCCAATCCATTTTTTCATGCCCGCACGAAGCATATCAAGGTTGATTTTCACTTTGTGCATGAACAGGTTGCTTTGGGTGCTCTTGATGTTCGGTTCATCTCCACTGGCGATCACTTGGCTGACATCTTCACGAAGCCTACTCCTCAGCTCACACTTCGTCGGTTTAGTTCCAATATCAACCTTGTTCACGACGGTTTAGATTGAGAGGGGGTGTTAGAGTTGTATTATATATATATATATATATATATATATATATATATATATATATATATATATATATACACGTGTACGTGTTGTATGCCCGTTGTATTTCCTTGTTGTACAAGTTGATCTATCAATATAAAGAGATGCCAACCGGTTGGGGCTAACCACGGCAAATAATTCCTTTTGACTGGCCTCTCCCAGTGTGTGCTCCTCGTCACCTCCAGGAATGTCAAGCTCTAGCCCCGAATATTGGTCCACTACCTCATCAACCACGACACGAGCATAGCCGGCTGGAATCGGGTTGCAATGGAAGGTTGCATCGGGGGGATCTGTGTAAGCAATGGCGTCCGCCACCTTCATGGATATGTTCTTAATTTTGAAGTGTAACTCACAGGTAGTGTTCTCCATGATGTCATCCACAGGGTATCTATCCAGCAGTGCATCACCCGGGGCGGAACCAACGCTGCTTCTCGGCATGGATGGGACGGTGCTATCCAATGCTGGATCATCTGCTAGTTGCTGCCGCTGCTGAGACCCCCTTTCTTGGATAAGTGAGTCGATTTGCTGCTGCTGCCGCTGGAATTTGAGTGCCAAGTCCGCGTGCACTGATTCTAGGCCATGAAGGCGTTCTGCTTCCTGCTTCCTCTGCTCCTCCTCCAGCTTCTTCCTTCTCTCACGGCTTCTGTAGTCGGCGTTCCAGTCCGAAAAGCCCTCATACCACGGAACAACGCCCATGCCTCGTGTTCTTCCCGGGTGTTCAGGATTTCCCAGGGTGCGTGTAAGCTCGTCGTTCTCTCTGTTGGGCGTGAACACCCCCTTTCGAGCATCTTCTATTGCATCAAGTAACACTACAAAAAAAATACACTTCTGTGATGATACGTGTTTGTGCATCCATGCATGTACATTACCAGAATCAAGATAGTCATACCTGTGCTGTCGTAGAAGTGTTCCATGACGATTTTATGATAGATTCAAGATAGTCATACTTGTGCTGTCATAGAAGTGTTCCATGACATTACCAAAATTATCATCACGGAAGTGTCCACTTCCATGACGATAAATTGCGCGTCATAGAAGTGCTTTCGTCAAGGGTGACCGACACGTGGCATCCACCGTAATGGGACGTCGTTAACCGTCGTTAACCTATCGGGTCTGTTTTTTGGATCCGATAACCCGCTAACAGCCACGACCAATGCCGATTTTCCACGTGTAAAATTCTCATTGGCTGACGGATCCACGCGTCAGCTCCGCGTTGGCATAGGTGTCACTCATCCAACGGTCGAGATGGGCCTATGATATGTTGACACGTGGACCGGCCCAAAAGTGGCCCACAAAGTTTAAATGGGTCGGCCCAACCGAAGGCCCCTAAGATTTAGCGGACCATAATGGGCCGGCCCAGCTAAAGGCCCACAAAATTTAGCGGACCATAATGGGCCGGCCCAGCTAAAGGCCCACACGATTTTGCAGACCATAATGGGCCGACCCAGCTAAAGGCCCACAAGATTTTGCGGACCACAATGGGCTAGCCCAGCTAAAGGCCCACAAGATTCTGCAGACCATAATGGGCCGGCCCAGCTAAAGGCCCAACATTCTTTGTCAAATTGGCCGGTCAACGGCCTGTCCTAAACTTGTCATCAACGCGGCCCATGGTCGCTTCTGGCCCGTTAATAGTCCGCTAAGTAATTGGGCCGAATTATGGCCCGGTGTATTTCCGGCCTGTTAAAGGTCCGGCTTCATTTGGGCCCATTTATAGGCCATCAAAACTTTCGGCCCATAAACGACCGTGAAGGATTTGGGTCATATTTGGCCATGTCTGACATTCGGCCTGTTAGAGGCCCACTATAGATTTGGGCCACTTTCGGCCTGTTGTCATTTTTGGCCTGTTAACGCCGAACGAAAACCATGGGCCATATGTGGCCCAACGTCATATCGGGCCCATTAATGACCCATATAAAAATGAGGATAATCTAGCCCGACCGAAGTTCCAGCCTGTTAAAGGCCCGTGTATTAGGTCGGCGCATTTACGGCCCGTCTGAATTTCGGCATGTCAAAGATCCGCATCGTAAATGGGCCACCATTTCGACCTGCTAAGACCAGTGGGTTATTTGGCACAATCATGGCCCAATCTCACTTTCGGTCTATTAAAGGCCCATGTTTTTTATGGGCTCGAGATATTTACACCTGTAAACGGCCTATTTTTACTGAGGGCCCAAATTATGTTTAGGCCTATTAAAGGCCCACTATGGGCACAGGCCTACTAGAAAAATATGAAAGCTTATGCTGATTTAGGCCCAGATATTTTTAGTGGGCTACATGCCAATTTCGGCCCGTAATCGTTTTTAGCCCAATTGGAATGGGCCCGATGAATGTTGGCATGTTGGGCTCCTACAAAGCTTTCGGCCGAATACATTACTAAGATAAACCTACACTATACAAAAATAGCGTCGTAATTACTGCAGCCTGTGGCAGCATCATAAATGTTGTATCACAACAAAATAAATTCCAACCATACAACAAAAGGCCTGTTGGCATAAAGTTTACAGTCCTTCCAGATAAAAGCACCATCAGATGTATAGAAGCACATATCATTTGACATGAGTACTAATGTTTCAGGCTGTAGAATCTGATCGAGCAGCACGATCTCCACCTTTTTTCCGCCATTGCTTTTGAGCAACGAAGCGAATGTCTGATAGTCTGGTTTCAAAACCATTCATATCTTGACGACATTTCTCAACCACTATTCTTGTTTCCGAAACAACGTCCATTAGGGATTGGACTTGTGTAAAAGGAAGGAAACCTTGCGCATTTAGTATCACGAAGAAGATGCAGTAAGAAGTGCTCAACTAGTTTCTTTCGTGGGATGAATACGGTGTGAGCGGAGACGTAAGATTTGCACGAATAAGGGAAGAGGAGTACCTCTTTCTGCTGGCAGTGCTGTGTCCTCCTATTTTTCCAACGATCTTCTTGTTGTTCGCCGGAAACCAAAAGTTGTGGAGGACAGTGCAGCCTTGGACGAACCCATGGCCAAGTTGTTGAGTGTGGTGCGGTGGCTGTCTGTCGGCAGCGAGGAAGTAGATCCGAGGCGGCGAACGAAGGCGTAGCGGGAATAGCTCCGGTGCGGTGGACGGTTGCGATAGTGGAGTCGCAGCAGTGAGGCGCAGGACGGCGTGGTCGGAGTGGTTCTGGTACGGTGCACGTCGGCATCGGTGTCGTGGAGGCAGCTCTGCCTCGGCTTCAGCTGCTAAGTCCTTGAGGGTGTTGCGGTTGCGGTTGCGTTAGACGACAACGTCGGGGTACCAGCTCCGGCGTGATGGAGGAGGGTGGCGGTGGATTGGCCGCTATGGGGTGGAGGGCGGAGGAGGCTGGGGTTTCACGGCTGGTGGAGAGGGTGTTTTCGCGCCCACGGAGTATGAATGGGGAAACGGAGGGAAGCGGGGAACTAAGGGGGAACAATGTTTCAGTTTGAGATGCGCTTGTTTGAAATTTGGGGAAAGTTACAAACTTTGCCCCCATCTAAAATTTCAGACATATTGCGGGTTGGGGGTAGGACAGTCATGTCAGGTGTCCCAAATGTGGGCGGGATAGATTTCGGCCGAGCGCATGGGTGTTTAGGCGCCCACGCCGTATGAATGCTTCTCGGAGGCGGTTGAGACTGGCGTCTTGGTGAAGTTACAAACCTACCCCAATTTAGACCTTTGGACATCGGGCCGATAGGCTACACGGGCTAGAGTCAGGACAGTAATTTCCTACCACCAAACATTGGTCTCGCGCGGTTTCGGGTAACCAGAGGCCTATTTGGCGATTCCTGCAATATTTGGGAGCAGAAGCATTAACGTTTTCGGTTCTCTTGAATTGAACTTTCAGGATTTGTCAAACTTCACAAATCTTTACTCTTGAAAATCCTAAAGCTACGATTATTATGGAATGGAGGGGGTACATTTGAATATACATTGTACACGAGTATATATTAAAAAATATGCAACTTACCTCAGTTCATGCATGGTTCCAGATATAATCTCCTTGGTTGCAAAAAAAAAGTTAGATATGCGTATGAATATATATAGCATGTTCAAACTCACAACAAAGATTGATGCCCCCTTTTACATCTGATTTACAAATGCCATTATCTCGGGTTCAAATAGATGAATGCACTTCCTATGAATTCGAATCTTCGAAACCCCCTTTATGTTGAATTCGACATGTATTCTATTTTGTAGCTAGCAATTTGGAATGTATCCATGCAAGTGACAAATGTATAAAGTGCTTCACACTAACAACATGGAGTGCACTAATAATGTTTATATATGAATTGCAAAAGCATCCATTGCTTGTATTTCAAACCGCTCTCACTCTATGGATTGATAATATGAAATAAACACATGCACATGCTAGAATTCAATAGAGTATGGGTGTCTGATAGACTGATTTTCGTCCATACGCAATTTGCAAAATTCACGATCTCATCCAAAAATAATAATGCCATTTATATTTTAATTTAATGCGTAGAACCGCCTTTTACACGTAGATGCACTATGCCTCGGCCTGTTCTCACAAACGCGTTATATATCTCTCTATCTAACGCATAAGTGCACACAGTTTATATGCATCGGCATTTCTCTTTCACACATGCTCACAATCTCTCTCAGGGTGTCGGAGTGTTTCACGCACATGCTCTCTCTGTTTCTCTCTCTCGCTCTTTCTGACTACTATGTACCAGTCTTTTCACTAATCTCAGTTGGAAAACACTATTTCTCTCACATGCATATATACACACGCACGGTCTCTACTAGCCCTCTATACGCACATATATGTGCCTATGTGTCTCCCGCACACACATTATCTTTAGGCCTCTCTCGCACACATTGCCCCCCCGACACACCTCTCTCTTAGTAGTTGGCAGATATGATTTCATCATATCATTCGGTAGGATATCCCTGGCTGTTAGGCTGGATGGTAATACGATGCAAAGTTTTACCCTAGTTCGGATCGGACCCTTGCAGTTGAAGAAAGAGCCTACTCCTGGTACTATATATTAGTGATAGGGGTGTGTACAAAGTACAAGTGAATACCAGGCATTGTGCGTGTGTGTATACTATCGACGAACTAGCCCCCAAGATTGTATAACATACTAGGGGCCTAGGGTTACAAATCATATATAGTCGGCTTATCACCAGTGGGAATAGAGTCCTCCGCGACTCTGGTAGCTTCATGTTGTACGCCGAGTCCTCCACATGGGTCTTCGTATAACACGTCTCGGTCCAACCTATATGTGGCGCAGGATGGAACCGACCCATGAGTCTTCATGTTGGCCCACCACAACTAGAAATGATGTGCCCACCACACCACACATGCAATCGGCCACTAAGAAAATAAGCATATACAATAGTACAACGGTATATAGCTCACGATACGTCTCCATATTTTGTTGATGACACTGACGGACTTTGCATTTGATGCGTGCTCCGTATTTTGTAGACGACACTTACGGTCATTGTATTTGAAGCGAAAGCATGATATGATCACTGGACTTCAGAATAAGCTCATCACGGTCACCACATACATTTTGTCGTGCTAACCAACATGTCGTTGGATGGTTAGGAGGACAGTGGTTTCTCGAGCCCACCAAGGTTAAAGTCCCAGTGCTCGCATTTATCTTGTGTTAATTTCAGTATTTTCCGGCGATGTACGTTCAGTGGGAGGAGACATTCCACTCGACTACGAGGCACCTATGGTGACTTCGTAAAATCTCAAGATCATATATGCTGGCCCACTCTCTCGAAGGTGCTCATAGGGGTAGGGTTCCCGTGTGTGCGCTTATAGCGGTGAGTGCTTGCACGTATATATGAGCCCTTGCATCTGTACCATGTTAAACAAATACATGTCATGATTATACGGTCACTGGCTCACCCGTACAACTCCGTATTTTGTTCATGACACAATCAATTGACCAGTCAAATGTTCCACGCGGCGCAACTAGTGTTGCACCATCGGGGCGCGTAACCGTGGGGCCCACCTGTCAGCCCGTATATGAAAGAAAGAAATGGTAGTTTGAGTCTGTACTGTGTTAATAAAATAGGAGTACATTTTAGATGATCATATGGTCACTGGCTCACCATACAGCTTCGTAATTTGTTGATAACACGATCAATTGACCAGTCAAACGGTCCACATTCAGCAGTGCACATTACCATAGGGCCCACCCGTCAGCGCATATATGAAGGACAGAAATGGTAATAAATTAGTGGTCGGTGGGTATTCGAAGTCGTGAGACCTCTGGTTGGCAGTCGCCGGTGGTTGGGGGGCGTTGATTGGGCGGTGGGGTGGGGATCGCCGGAGAAAAAGGTCGGGGCGGGGGGGGGGGGGGGGGGGAGGGGGGGCTAGAGGGATGGCCGGTGCAGCGGCGGACCGGCGGTGGGGTGTGGTTTCGGGAAGGGCGGGGCGACGCGGGCCGGCCGCGGGCGGTGGGGGCTGGCGGTTCGGCCGGTGGTGGCTGGTGGCTTAGGGGGGGGGGGGGTGGAGTTTGATGATAAACTGGAGGCCCTTGATTTCGTATCCAACGGCTAGAAAATCTAATGACCAGAGATGAAAAAGTTAGTCGACTGACGTGTAGCCTCACCCCGCTCGTACACATGCACGCACGCAAGACACGCACGCATGCAGGCGTGCAACACTGACATGTACACATAACGTACACACGCACGCATGCTGGCGTGCAACACTGACACGTGCACATGCACTCACGAACACACGCACGTACGCACCCATGCATGAAACACTGAAAGTACCCTTGCACGCACGCAACACTCGCACGCCTACATGCACACAGCACACGACGCAAGACACACGCTCAACCTATACGTGCATGCACCCTTTGTTAAGGACATGGATTATTACGGGTATTAATCAATCTTATCTGTGATAAGCAGAACATTGATGTTTGCAACGGTCTTTATGAATCACAACGTATCGAACGGGCTATCAATATAGTAGGCTTATCTACATGAAAAAGATGACATCACACTCAATGAACAATCATCGGTTTATGAAATGCCCGCTTCTGACCGCCCTAGCCCACCAAAGGTTCCTCTGTTGTGCGCTCCCTGCGTTGGGTCACTGACATGTAGGCCATGTACCCAAAGAGCCCACACGTCAGTGGAAGAATGGCGCGGTGTCCTAGGTCAGAGTCGAGGGCGCCACTCGCTGCACGCCCGGCTGAACACGCCTCCGTGCCGCATTCAAACGCCTCCATGAAACCCGCCCGTGTGGAAGCCGAGAAACCCACTCTAGACACATGTTCGTTCATGACCGGGTCGGCATTAACACCGGCCGAGCTCCTCCTGTCCGCCATCTATTTAATCTCCTATTTAAATGAGGCCAAACGCCGGCCAAGAATCGCACACCTCCGCCGCTCCTCTATCTCCTCCACCATTTTGTCCACTCTTACAATGGCTTACGAAGAGTAGTTATTCCGCATCCAAGCCTGCTGGGTAGCCTGCCGGATACGAGCTATGCAGCTCGCTGATCCACCTCCCACCCCTCGCTCAACAGAGCCAGTTGCCGCCCCAAGCCAGCGCACGGTTCAGCAACTCGCCGCTCCACGCCAGTTTGACGAGGAGCGGCGCACGGGCGTAGTTGCTGCCGTCCATGCCGCCGCCTCGTACCGCGTCTCTTGTTTCTGTGGCCGAGACTCCCATGCCGGGGGCCGCGCCATGCAAGCAGCGACAGAAGCCGGGTGCGCGGAGAGTGACGAGTCGGTGGCCAGCGCCTCCGCGTCCGCCGCCATCATCGAGGAGAAGTAGAACACAGGAGGCCGCCGCCGCTTGGGTCCCATGAAGGCCACCGCGGAGGCGACGCCGGCGTACACAGCAGGTGTCTTGCCGGATCCTTTTGTTGCGAGGACCTTCGTCGACCCCGTGTGGGCTCCACGAAAGAGGAGAATCTTAGGATGAACTCGAGCTGGTGCCGGCCATGGCGAAGTAGTGGCTAGTGATGAACTCGAACCAGTGCCGGACACTATCATCTTTAGCACCAGCCAATGATATCAGTTCGACAGTGGGGAAGCGAGCCGTCCTTTGCACTGAAGCATATACCTCCCGGGCTCCCGGCAGTCCGGTGATCGTGCTGCTGGACATGAGGAACACAAATCGATCGGCGGGCGACCATTTAGGCCAGGTATTATATACCTGTGCTGTCCAGAACTAGCACCGCGTAGTTCATTTGAATGTAATGAAGTCCATCGTGTTTGTATGAAAATCCGGTATTTTATATGATTTCCGCCGTTGTTTATATGAAATATCAGTTTGTCTACGTGTTTGCATGAATTTCGTCCGGTTGGTTGAGTTGCTATCATAATGTGTGCGGCTACAGTTGGATGGCGTAATTTGCGGGTCGCCGGTCGGTCTGCGGGCGGCTAGGGCGGCGTTGTGGGACAAGAAAAACACAGCTCGTGCGAGCTCGTCTCCAACGTGTGCGCTGGAGGATGCATGAAAGCATGAGCACCCGAGCCATTCCTCATTCATCGGTGGCAAAGACACCGGTGGACAAAAGGGTCGCCAATATTTTGGCTACCCCGGGCAAGATCCAAACAGCCCCTCCCAACAGATTCAAATCCCTCGTTCGCCATGGAATTTTGCCATGTGTTGTTTTCATGGACTAGCAAGATGCCCGTGCATTGCACGGAACATCAAGATGCATTTTTTTTACAAACTCCCACATGCATGCAAGGGATAATTAATGTCCTCCTTTGCTAGTACCACGAGGCAAACACCGTTAATATTGCATCGATTAGTGTTAGTGGCCTTGTATATCTGCAAATTGTAATTTTGATAGTGGCCCCTTGTATATAAAAATGGAGGGAGAAAGATGAGAGATAAGGTGAGGAGGAGTGGGGCATGGTGGTGACTGGTGGTCGGACTGGGCGGAGGCATGGGGATGGACGGCACATTATGTCTAGGTTTGTATCTCTCTCACACACACCCACGTAGGTGGGGGACGTGCACGAAGAGAAGAGGTGCACCCACGGCGCACGTACTCCCATCTCTTTCCCAACCACACCCGCGCGGGTACATGGTGGAGCTCATTTCTGTACGAAAAGGTATCCCACGTGGTAATTTGACACGTGTACTGGTTGTCCACTTGGTGGAGGGAGGATCGTCTACCACGGGTGAACAAACAAATTGTGACTTGACGTGTTATGTTAAAAAAAGAGGCAAACCATGTGGGGCCTACCTTAGAGGCAAGGCTCTATACACTGGAGTACTTTTGATGTGTCCCGTCAACTCGCAGAACGAGAAGAAGCTTGCTTAGTACGCCCTCTCCCCCGCCCACGGGCGCGGTGGCTCGCAGGATGAGGTGAAGCTTGCTTACGAGTAGTAGTAGTAGTACTCCTACTACTGTACGCCTTACGCCCGCTCCATCGCCCACGTGCGCGGTGGCTCGCAGCACGAGGAGAAAATTTTACTACTCCCTCCGTTTACTCCTCGTCCCTACTACGTACCTTGGTTAGTACTCCCTCCATTTACTTATACAAGGCCACTATAAAAAATACACTTTGCATCTATACAAGGCCACAAATAGTAATCGAGAGAAAAGTTACTACTCCCTCCTTTCTAGTTTATGGCTCAATTTCAAAATCTCTCCAACCAAGGTAGACGGTGAGTGGTCGAATTAATTTCATAGTTTGCACAAGTAATTAGTACGCTCGTTTTTCTCAAGAAGTTATGTTTAGCGAGGCATTAATTAGAACGAATGCATGAATGACCACTAAATTTCCATGAACTTCTACATGCATTGGTTAGTTTCCTCTTGACACTGCTTGCGTCGGGTGATCTAACGCACCTCGAAATCCAACATGTAATGGTACTACTACTAGTAGTAGAATTGAAACGGAAAAACGAATGTTTTTTAGATGAGCCCTATAAACCCTAGTGGGTACGTACTCTGTAGAAACAGATTTTTCCAAAACTAAGTCGCTCCCTTTCATGAATTCTGTAGTATACTCCTCCGTCGATGCTCCCTTTCATGAATTTTGTACTTCCTGTCACCGACATGTGGGACATATAGCAACCAGGTCGACGTGTCAAGCACCAAATAACAGTGCAGAACAGCAGGGGGGACGCACCCCACTCGTACCGGCCCAGTAGTAGTAATGAGCAATGAGACGTCAAATCACAATGCCGCACCTTCCCAAACGGACGAAGCAACCATTATTTCACACTTCGGTTCGCCATCATCTCAAACCACGTAGTATTGCTTCTGCCTCAAGAGGGACACGCGCATCGCCTTGGTACATCATGACACGTGGGACCGCATGACAGGCCATGCTCCCCCTCCGATCGCTCGGTAAAATCACCTCATTTTTACTATACTTCCTCCGCATCGGTTTACTAGTACATGGCATGCACGTCGTTCTAGGTTGAGAATTTAACTGGCTATATATGTGATGAACAGTACTCTAGCCTTTTAAAAAATGTATACTTTTGTACAGTAGTAGTATCGATGGATTGCGCCATGGAGCAAAAATTGAAATTAAAAAAAAAGGTGGTACATATAGAGAGCGCTCGTCGCCAAATTATGCATATAGTACTATTAAAAAAGCTAGTACATGCTTAATTGGGGTGCTAAATTCTATTAAAGAAACACTAGTAGTATGTACATACTGAAGAGTTAAAGTAACGAGAAGAAACATAACATAGTTCTGCTGGGGGCTCAGCACAACACACCCCTCAAATTAAACTAAGCACACCTGAAATTAAACTATGCAACTAATCTGGTAGACACTACATTAGAAGCACCATGAGCAACGATACTGACACCTTACTCACTCGGAGTCCTCGTCCACGTCCTCGACTTCGTCCTTGTCCCTCTTCCTCTTGGCTGACACTTCTTTGCTTGAACCACACACTTGGCTTTTGCTCTTCATCCAACCCTTGTAGATATTGAAACAAAGGTAGCCCATCCATGTACATTCCGCTGCCATGCATGACGATGAAACATGTAATGAGGTTTCTCCAATTTATGGTACGAAGGATGAACCATGGCTCCTGCCAGGGTCAGCATTGAAGGCTGACGAGAGGGCATCAGTCGATTCTTCTGGAGGTCGAAGGGGTTGCCTACAACGAGGCCTATCCGACCCAGGACTTCTTTGTCATTCTTAAAGTCTACAGTAACGAATTTCACTATTTTGTCCTTGAGGAAGTTCTTAAAATCCTGGCACTCAACGTCGGCATGGCATATGTGGTAGACCAAGCAAACGTTATGTACGCAAACCTGGATCACGGCGGGCTTCTTCCTCTCTTCGTCCTTTAGATCCTTCTCTCGTTTCAGGACTGTGGTGTACTCAACATCTAGCCCAGCGACCCACTCATCATCTGAGTTTTTGAACATGCATCTGAAGCGAGAAAGGCATCCTTTCACTGTCGCGGAAGAACAGGTGTAGATGACGTTGAACTCATCACCGGTGATGGTTCTAACCTTGTACTCACCGTCGATCGTGGAGATTTGGGACGCCATGGATTTGGGAGGAGGGTTAGGATTAGTGGAACTGCCGTAATGTGAAAGGACGGGACGACTAGGAGCGAACTGCCGTAGTATTGAAGGATGTGCGGGGACGAGTAGGAGCGAACTACCAGCGTGCGAACGGCAGGGTAGTGGCTTTCCATTCTCCCATGGTACGGGCTTCCGAGAGCCCTTGGATCCGAGATCGAACGGTTGCATGGCGTGATTCTAGACCTATGGGTGAATATCCTATCCTGGAGGGTTATTCTGCAAATTTTCAGCAACTTAGCATGCGACCGTTTGATCTCAGATCCAAGGGCTGCCAGCAGCCCGTATCATGGTCGCGCCTACCACGACTGTCGCGTCGCTCGCGTAGTCGCGCCCGTGGAGATTTAACACGGTGCGTTAGGCTATCTGATGTTGGCATGTCATACATAGTCATCACTTAGTCACTCATACTACAACAAGGTTGGCTATAAGGTTGGCTATAAGTGTACTTTTTTACTTCTCTCAATCTCTTTCTTCGTACTCCCTCCGTCCCATAATATAAGAACGTTTTTGACACTAGTGTAGTGCCAAAAACGTTCTTATATTATGGGACACAGGGAGTACTAGTATTTATTGCATTTGCCAAGGAGTGACCTCTTCCAATGAAATGGTGTGCTTATTAGTTTTTGTTGCTAAGTTTGCTTCTTTTAATTATCTATAGACTCAAAATTGTCTTTTCACCTAGGTACACGCTCTTAGCACCGTTTCTTCCTTGGGTCACCAAACTAGTCTCTCTCTTCTTGATTAACTTGCCACATCAGACTTTATGCCTATGTGGCAAGCTTAGCACCTGTAGGAGCAAGTAAGTACAATAGTGCACTTTACATGGCATTTTTGCATATGTGGAGGAAAGAGAGGCAAGGAAAAAGTGGAGAAGTAGGCTCTGATGCAAGAGCCAACCTCTACTACATGGTGGAGCATTGGGAGAGGCACCTGTATGGAGGTGGTCAGGAATCGGGAGACTCACGCCGGTCGTAACGCTGCAGTTAAAATGATAATGGCAAGTCAAATCACGGGGCCCCACCCATCCAGCAGTAACTCGGTGTCAAATCACACAACCCTACGTTTGCAGCAGCCTACTCCCTCGTCTTCTCGCGTCTCTGTCGAACCGACTAGGCGGAACTGCCCCGCCTAACGCATAGGAAAAGCCCTGCCCTGGACTTTTAAATACAACTACATCCGCTTAAGAATCCAATGATATACTTTTCGTGACATAGTAACTCATATTTAGTTAGCCAAATGGATGACCTAGAACTACGTGCAGGCCCTATAAACCGAGATGCCTAAAAATAAAAAACTAAGACGGAGAGGGTAGTTCAGTACGTATCTTTTTAGATCAATATAGTCGGGATTCACCAAGGAGCAAAACCAAGTGGTAGGCTGCTCCTATCGTGTTGGCGTAGCAACTCAAGCAGGGTCAGTCCGCACACGAAATGGCGACACACTTAACAGGACCCCTTTGGCCGACATGTGACTCATCCACCGTCTCGTTCCACGTGCGATGCACCAAATTACACTTCGGAGCAGCGGTTGGAATTGGAGGCACCCCGGTCGTAGCGCCGCAGTAGTAGAAAATGAGCGATGAGGGGTCAAATCACAAAGCCCCACCTTTCCCGCATTAAGCTGGATGGACGAAGCAACCATCATTTCACTCTAGGGCGCAAGAGCATAAAGAAAATAGAAAACAATGATGCATGCAGCAGCTACCTAGGGCACCCTAGGGTAGGGGTCTCCACTACAGATCCTTTTTTGAAGATGCCTCCACTACAAATCGGCTTCTCCCTCGTCCTCCTGAAGAAAACCGATGATGAGTGCGGCAGTAGGGTTTGTAGGAGTACTACGGCGTGCGGGGCCATGTCGTAGTAAACGGGTTCGAGTCGACGCCTTAAATATGTGTGGGCCGCTTGGTTTTACGGGAACGAGGCAGCATTTTGGGTTCGGGGACCAGTGGAGATATAGTACGTACAAAAAATTGTGGACGTAGGTTCGACCGAAAGGCAATGGTGCATGTGCCCTGCATTTTGATATACCCGGGGCTGCGTGAAATTTGCTACCCTACTCAAAACTAGTAAGGTAGACATGTATTGAACGCATGAGATTTCGAAACCAAATTATGAATAAATACACACTATAGCATGTAAAGCTTTGAGTCATATATGCATGATGTAGATGTTCGCTTAGTTCTTATAGTTCATCTCATTCAAAATTAATTAGTTTTATAAAAATGTTAAGATTCATGGGGTTGTGCATTGTAAATCATAAAGTAAAAAACAAATAATGGCAATTTATTTAGAAAATAATAATCAATTATGATAGAGAAGATTCTAGAACAAAGGAGAAGTGCTTATGTTTTGAGGTTTGTGCATTATGCTTAAGTTCAACCATGTAGTCTTCTAAATTGTACATGTGGCAGATCTGGTGGAATGTTGATGATATCCAACGGCCAGTAGTGCTCGGATTTGCCTATCTCTGCACTCGGATTAGCTTCATCCAGCGACCATCTTTCAAAGTTATTGGCACACTATATAGTTCTTGTGCCATAGTTGCATGTTTTGGAAAAAAGCTACTAGTGGGTTGTACTATCTATTTAGGAATAGAAGATGTATACATGGGAGTTGTAGGGAAAGAGATGACATGGAGCATCTCAATTCCTATGAGTAGGGATCGGAAAAGATATGTCATTTGGTTCACATCATCGAAACTTTTCTATTGAATCTAGAGATGACATGTATCTCAATTCCTATGAGGAGGGATTAGAAAAGAGATGTAATTTGGTTCATATCATAGGAACTTTTCTATTGAATATACACTAATGTTTATTTTCCTTTGAAATTAAAGGAATACAGGAATCCATTCATATGAACCAAGTGGCTCTAAAGCTATAGAAATGATATCATGTTTATTTCCTTTGAAATGTGGAGTATATGAATCTATTCCTATGAACCAATTGGCTCTAAAGGAAAAAATCCTATAAAAATCATATCATATAGAGTTCCTATGATATTCCTCGACACTAAAGGATGGTTGAAATTGCTGCGGGTGATACGATGGTCTTTCTTTGTAGACTCCTCACCCATCTTTATAGTTACCTCTCGACGATGGATGAAATGATATATACAGGGTATTCTACATGTGCAATTTGGTACACGAAAACACGGTAAAAGTTTGCGAGGTTCGAATTTTCAATAAAGCTATATGCACTGCATTTCGGAACGGAGGGAGCATACGGCAGTTGCTAACACTCACGCGGAAGATTTTTGTGTAGGAGGAGTGGCTGTTTGTTAAATGACATGGCAAAACTGACACTGTCGGATGCCGATCTAACAGTTCTTACGGAGTTCGTCAGGAAAAGTCTTGTGGCAAACGTTTGTCGGATAATGATTTATGGACACATGCATTGCATTGATACGTGCCCCCCTCTCTCTCACGCACACGCACCCTCATGAGTCACGACTCTCCCGAGTCCTCTCGCAGACTCGCACGTCGCACCCACCGTCTATATGTAGGCAGACGTCACGCACATATGTGCTCTTAACACCCTACCCTCAGAACTTCTAAAAAACAAAAGATGTCGCGCACATTTTATTTTAGCTCACACGTCACACACTTATACTATTACTCTTGCGGCGAACGTTCTTTGGGCATAGTATATTGTACTCTCACGAAGAGAAGCGGTGCACGCACGCACTAGTTCTCTCACACCCACTCGCGGGTACACGTAGGAGCGCATTTTTTTGAAGCTGGTACAACAAAATCACTCCACTATATATAAAAGCAGGAGCCTTAGCGCTTGCTTTACTAGGGTTCCTCTCGTTCACTCTCTCATGCTCTCCAGATCTAAGCAAGACATAGGTGGCCACACTCTCTCTCAGCTCACGGCTGGTCACAAATCCGGCCGGACAACCTCGACCGCGGCAGGAGTGTAGGTGCATTGTTCATGCTATCGTCGGCGGCGAGGGAGGAGACCAACGGCTGCCCGCGCATCCCGATCAGCGGCCGTGCCGTTCTCTCCGAAAGAGCGCCAGCTCGGGAGGGCCTCCGACCCCTTCTTCCTCCCTGCGGTATTGTGGCCAAGATGCGGCCTCCCGATGCCGTCTTTGCCACATGCCGATGACCCTCAGGTATATATTCCTTTGAAACCTGCCTTGCTCTACTACCCCAGCTCCCTTCGTGTGGATCCTTTTCTACTTCCGTCCGCTGTTCCAAAGCCACCTAGACTTCTATTATTATTAGAAGTAAAGCTAGTTCATACAGTCAACTCTAACCATTGGTTAAAACAGGGAAGAAAGTGGGAAAGTTGTAGCATGAATCTAGGACTTGGTTCTAAGAGGAAACAGGGGAAAGTAGTAATACCTGCTGTCCCTACGCCCATATCGCTACTGTTAATGTAAAATCACATGAAGCATTAAGCAATGCCACCTAATGTCACTATAAGTAATGGTCTAGTGCCGTTGATAAATTGAAGCAATGCCACCACCATTTTATGAAGTGCTCTCGTCTTGCTTTATTTCCCATGAATTGTGTTTTTTGCAGTTACACTTAAATCTCACACCGCTAACATTGCTTCATCCCAGTGGAACTGCACAAATTTGATTGCACATTTACTGACCATGTGCTACTCTCATGACAGTAAAACTAATGCTATTGTTCTGCATGTTAATCTAGTGGCATTGTTGATGTGATGTGATGCTACTTACTTAAGGACTCTTCATACTGTCAATCTAGTGCCAATTATAACACAATAGATGCTGCTGTTAATCATACGCCATTGCAGATATCTGTCACTGTTTAAATAATCGTATTTCGTATTTGCGCAAACAGGGATGTCTGTCTCCATATCGTTTTGGGATGTCTGTCTCTGTATCGTTTCTATCCGCGCAATCAAAAGCACACACCTCAGTTTTAGTACAACTGCGCAAAATGAGATGGCTATCCCTCGTTGCCGTCGTCTAACCTCCCGTCTTCAAGGTATCCCTACATTGGTAGTAACTAAGGTAGAATGACCAACGCAATCTAAAAGAAGCTGATTCGTACATTTTACTTCCTGATTGCAGTGCAGGGACGAGCGAAAACAACTGCATCCTAGTCCGGAATGCACTTTCTACCAGTTCATCCATGGACCGAGGACTAGCTGGCATGGCTGCACGGCGGTTTTTTGGACAGGTGCACGGACAAGAGGCATTGTGGTCTGCTTATTTCTGCAAATAGCGGTGCTTAAATTTAGTGGAATGCACAAGAATTTCACCATGTCAGTACATTGCATGGTTCAGTTCAGCATTCCAGCTGAGACCACAATTATAATTGGTTATTCTGGAATGAGAGAACCTAACCCTTGATGGTGGCAACAAGAAAAAACCAGAGTGAACTCCAGGAAATTTAAGCCTGCCGGGAGGCCCTTTGCTCAGAGAAGACTTGCTTGTTTTTTTCCTGATTTGTAAACCTTCTCACAACTTTGTCTTTTGCTGTGAACTAGTATATGTTTGTTATGTTCTATGAATCATTGAGATGTATAAAATTGCTTAACTTATGCTTTTCAAGTTTTTTATGAAGACAAGTTTAATGTGAGTGTTCCACATGAGTGCTGGACTAGCGTGTGAACTTTTGGAATTTATTACATTGTGGCCTCAGTTTACTGCATGAACCACTGTAACAAGATACATAGTTGCTTATATGTCAGACATCAGATTGTTGATTGTTAGCTGGTCGATAGCCTAGTGTTGAAGCGAGCTGAGCCAATGTGCTGTGTTTTGCACAACTGCTTACAAGTGGGGTAGCACCAACAGTGTTTACAAGTACTTATGTATACGTCGGCGCACAGTTCTCGAACGAGTGCTCTATTTCATCAAAACACACACTGCTCGTATGATAAACCGTGACAACTTATGTCTTACCATGCCATATTCATGAAAAAACTAGTGAGGACGCATCTGTTTCGGCAACAATTATGATGGTTCTCACATGATTCACGGGCACACAAAAGTACATCAGTTCCCATAGACGGATTCAAACAGAGTACTAGCCACAGAGGGGTCGATAACAGGCAAGGTTCGGATAATTAGACACAATCCAAACTACTATTAAACACTATCTGGGGCAACTATTTCATGCCTCGATCGGCTGGACACAAGACGAACCTTGCCATGAACATCATCGAGGACGTCTCGCGGCAGCTCAATCCTGTGAACCTTCATGAAGACAACCTTGTGGCCTTGCCACTGATAAACTTGTTTGTGGAGGCATGCCACGTCATCTTCCTGCGTAATCTTGATAAGAACAGTATGCCTCAAAAACGAAGGAGTAGCTTTGAACTTCTTGTGCTTCAGTACACCCTGGACAAAACGCCTGAGAACAGTGAGGCTGGAATACAACTCTTCATTGGTATAACCACAAATGGCTTCCAGGATCCAACAGCCTAAGAACTCTGTTTTCCCAGTGCGTATATTCAGGTCATCCGCCTCATAGCGAGTGACATGTACAACCACACAATCCTTGTCTGCATCAGGGCTCTAATTGAAACAGAAACAAATTCTGAATTACTTTTCAGTATAAGAAACACAGGTTATTTAAACCACTATGTATAGCATGGCATCGAAGCTAATAAAATTTTGCATTATTAATCACCACATACTTAGATGAAAAACCACAATCGAGATCGGCAAAGAAGAAAATCACCTTGGGCAGCTCAGCGGGGGGGGGGGGGGGGGACACATCCTCGAAGGGGGAAACTGCTCCTGCAGTGCCACGGGGGCTGTAACCTCAAACGGGGCGTTGACCATCTCAGTAGTGGTCGTGAGCGTATCTGGGGTCGGCTCGGTGGCTGCCTCCATCTTCTTGGAGCTCTCGGTCTCGTGAGGATCAGCCTCCCGCGTCTGCTCCAATATCGGCAGCTCTTTGCCTGGTTCTCCTTGGTCCATCATGAAACTGACAAATACTAGGAGACCACTGAAAGGAAAACACAATCGCAATGACAATGAAACAAAAAAGAGAGTGAGGATCGGTTACTACTTTGCAAAAGTTCTTTTTTTTTCTCTGAACGAAAATATACCAACATCACGGATCCTCTTACCTTCCCTTCGTTGGGAGAGAAGAACAGTGGCATATGCGAGTGTTGCCTTTCTTGAAGACGGTGAGGGAGAAGGGGATTCAGTGAAGAGTGAAATGATGGTTGCTTCATCCGTCAAACTTAGACTGCGGGGAGGTGGGGTTTTGTGATACGACGGCTCATTACTGCCGCGCTACGACCGGGGTGACTCTCCGCTTGCATACTGCCTTCTAATTTGGTGGATGGCATTTGGGCCCGCGCGCTGCATGGCCCACATGTCGGTGAACAAAAGTATAACGACATTCAGTAGAGGGAGACGTTTCAATGACCTAGGAGGAGCCAGAAGCGGTAGAGTGTCTCCATTGTACTAGTAGTAATTGTTTTTCTGGGTAGCTGTAGAGTGTCTCCACTGTACTAGTAGTAATTGTTTCTCTAGGCCCAAGACAAAACGGCCCATCCACACTAGTAAATAGTAAAATCAATTCAAAAGCCCATATATTTACTGAATGAGAGGCGCTACCTACACCTAGCACACCGCCCCCCAAAAAAACCTGGGTGCTCTTCTTCCTCCTCGCTCCCACCCACCTCACGTCAGCTCGCTCCACTCGTACCCCCAAATTCCTCACCTCACTCCTACAGAAAACCCTAGCTCCCCTTCTTCCTCACTCCTACAGAAAACCCCCATCTCCCCTTCTTCTTCGCTCGCACTACAACTAGGCTCGTCATTCGTTACTCTGCTCAAATCCGTGAGCGCGACGCAACGCCCTTGAGGAAAATGGAGTCGGCTGACCCCAGCGCCAAGAAGATGAGGCTCCCGCCAGTGGCGACGCCTGTTATAGATACCGCACCCGGCAGCGCGGGGAGAAGCGGCGACCCCGCCCTCATCGGATCCCAGGAACCCGTAGAATCTCGGGCTGACCGCATCAGCGATCTCCCAGGCGCCGCCCTTGGGGAGATCATATCGCTTCTCCCCACCAAGGATTGCTGCCGCACCCAAGTCCTCTCAATTCGGTGGCGCCCTCTGAGGGAGTCCTGGATTAGGGGGTATCCGGACATCTGAACTATATACTTTGGCCGGACTGTTGGACCGTGAAGATACAAGACTCAAGACTTCGTCCCGTGTCCGGATGGGACTCTCCTTTGCATGGAAGACAAGCTTGGCGATCCGGATATTAGATTTCCTTCTTTGTAACCGACTCTGTGTAAACCCTAGCCCCCTCCGGTGTCTATATAAACCGGAGGGTTTAGTCCTTAGACGGACAATCATAATCATCATAGGCTAGCTCAAGATTAATCAAGCAGGAAGTAGGGTTTTACCTCCATCGAGAGGGCCCGAACCTGGGTAAAACATCGTGTCCCTTGCCTCCTGTTACCATTAGCCTTAGACACATAGATCGGGACCCCCTACCCGAGATCCACCGGTTTTGACACCGACATTGGTGCTTTCATTGAGAGTTCCTCTGTGTCATCGCTGCAAGGCTTATTGGCCCATCTCGTTGTCAAGGACAACATCACCTCTAGAGGAGCACTGGCGGTAGGACAAACTCTCCGACTAGACGGCTTCGTCATGGCCGCCCGATCGGCTTCCGCGCCGACGATGACCTCTCGGGTCATCAAAAACAGCCTCCACGTCAACTCGGAAGTCGCCGAATAGATGGATCCGATGGAGCTCTCCTCCCTTAGTGAGCTCTTGGATCGCATCGCCGCTTTGGGAGTCGCTACAGACTATGATCCGATTGGGCTTAAACTCGACCAAAAGGATATTAAATCCCCACCGGTCACCCATGAGATAGCGGTAGTGGAAGAGCCACGCATGGATTATCCCTCTATTTTGAGGATGAACTATGTCCGGATTGCCGAGCTCTCTGAGCCGGATACCCGTTCGCGGGAGGACATGACCCAGGCCCCGAACTTAGAATCAGGCAATGAGCCGAAAAAAAGGGCAGCCCCCCGGAGCCCGAGCTGCCAAGCCCGGAAGCTCCTGTACCCCTGGGCGTTAGATCGGATCAACATCCAGATTCAACTACGCCCACCCACCCAGACTTAAGCCGTCTCTCCCATATCAGACAAGAGCTCCAAGAGACAATACATCGCTACTGGGCCAGATTCCTCCTTGTGATAAACAAGGTCAAGGGCTGTCGCGAGGAGGACGCAATCTCACTTTTCTGCAAAAACTACACGAGCAAAGGGATCCTTAATGCTATGAGTCGCCGTGACATAGTACACTTTGCCGAACTAGCAGCCATAGTACAGAAGTACTGTGCGATGGAAAGTGCCTGGAAAACCCAAACAGACTTTTGGGATAATCCGGCTCTCACTAAACCCTTCCTCCGAGCTAAAAGGGCAAATCTCGTAAGTTACCCGATCCAATTCCCAAAAAACCAAAGCCCACTCCAGGGCGTGGTACCGTATTGGAAGAATGGCTCAATGGGCCATGCAAAATTCACAACATGCCAGATACGCCAACACATAGCCTTAGAGCATGCTGGATACTCCAGCAGGTAGCAAAAAGCGGTGAGGATCTTCTTGTAAACCATAAAGCAGAGCAACATCCCGCCGAAGACAACAATGCGGTACTGACAGTCTTCGAGACTTTCGCCTCAAATAATAGGCGCAAGCGAGCTCATCAAATCTCGCTGAAATCTGCCACGTGGCAAAAACAAATCCGTGGAATGACACTGCTATAACTTTCAATGCCAGTGACGAACCTCAATTCCAGACAGTCCGGGCACTAGCCGCTTTGGTCCTTAGCCCAATCGTGGATGGCTTTCGGCTCACTAAAGTACCCATGGACGGCGGAAGCGGATTAAACTTGATCTATCAAGAAACGCTCAACAAGATGGAAATTGATAAAAGCCGCATTGAGCAAAGCGGCACGACCTTCAGGGGAATTATCCCTAGTCGGGAGGCACGGTGTGTGGGAAAAATCACACTCGATGTGGTGTTCGGCACCCCGGAGAATTACAGGTCCGAAGAAATAACATTCCAAGTGGCTCCTTTTAGCAGCGGATACCACGCCCTTCTAGGGCGGATGCATTCACAAGCTTTCAAGCTATACCCCATTATGGGTACATGAAGCTTAAAATGCCCGGACCCAATAGAATCATCACTCTAGCTAGTGATCCGGACGTCGCACTCCGCGCCGAAAATAAAACTTCAGCACTAGCCCTGGAAGCATTATCCGAAGCCCTAGCGGCCGAAGAACTAACAACGCTACGCACCACAGTGGACAGGGACAACGTGATACTCGACAAACGACCCAAGTCCACCTCATTCAAACCCGCGGACAAGATAGTCAAATTCCAGGTCCATCCAACGGACCCCACAAAGACAACTTCCATCGGGACACAGTTGAGCCCCACAATGGACGCCGCACTATGAGACCTCCTGTGCGAGAATTGGGACATTTCGCCTGGCATCCTTCAGACATGCCGGGCATCCCACGCAGGCTGGCCGAACACAGCCTCAATATACTGAAAGGATACAAGCCAGTCAAACAGACTCTTAGGTGCTTCTTAGAACCTAAACGGAAAGCCATGGGAGAAGAGCTAGCCAAGCTACTTGAGGCCAGATTCATCAGAGATATCAAGCATCCGGATTGGCTGGCAAACCTGGTAATGGTACCAAAGAAGGACATATCCTGGCGCCTATGCATGGATTTCAAAGACCTCAACAAGGCTTGCCCCAAGGATCCCTTCCCCCTCCCTCGCATCGATCAAATCATCGACGCCACCGCAGGACACGACTCACTATGTTTCCTCAATGCATACTCCGGATACCATCAAATAAAGATGGCAGAGTCCAACCAAGCCACAACGGCCTTCATAACGCCATATGGTCCCTTCTGCTTCAACACTATGCCTTTCGGGCTTAAAAATGCCGGCGCAACCTATCAACGCATGATTCAAACATGCCTGGAGAAGCAAATCGGCAAAACAGTGGAGGCATATATGGACGACGTGGTCATAAAACAACACATCAAAACCTTAATAGATGACTTGAGACTTACGTTCGACAACCTCCGAACATATGACATCAAGCTCAACCCGGAAAATGCGTTTTGGGCGTACCCTCCTGGAAGTTGCTCGGCTTCATCGTTTCC
Organism: Triticum timopheevii; assembly: GCA_963921465.1. Lineage (NCBI taxonomy): Eukaryota > Viridiplantae > Streptophyta > Magnoliopsida > Poales > Poaceae > Triticum > Triticum timopheevii. The sequence goes on from OY997266.1 coordinate 568,646,092, forward strand.
AATAGAGGAATCGAAGCAAATCCGGCAAAAATCCGAGCTCTATTGCAGTTGGCTATCCCAACAGACCTCAAGCATATCCAGAAATTAGCTGGATGCGTGGCCGTCCTAAGCCGCTTTATCTCCCGATTAGGAGAAAAGGCACTACCTCTTTACCGCCTTCTTCAACGCAACGGACATTTTGTGTGGACGGATGCAGCCGCGGCCGGACTGGATGAAATAAAGACCCTATTGGCCAGTAATCCAGTCCTGACAGCGCCAAATATTGGACCTCAGCTATTGTACATAGCTTCAACACATCAAGTGGTAAGCGTAGTGCTCGTCGTCGAACGAGAAGCAGACGGATACAAGTTCCCGCTCCAAAAGCCGGTATATTACGTGTCCACTGTCCTCACTCCATGCAAATCCCGATACCCACACTATCAAAAGATAGCATACGCGGTCTTCATGGCATCCTGGAAGCTACGACACTACTTTCAAGAGTGTTCAATTACGGTGGCCTCCGAAGTACCACTCAACGACATAATAAACAACCGCGATGCTATGGGACGGATTGCTAAATGGGCCATCGAGCTCCTTCCGTTCGACATAACATACAAACCATGACGGGCCATTAAGTCGCAAGTATTGGCTAACTTCGTCGCCGAATGGACAGAAGCCGATCTCCCTAAAGAGTACGACGCGTACTCCAATTGGATCATGCACTTCGACGGCTCTAAAATGCTGGCCGGATTGGGAGCGGGTGTAGTCCTGAAATCCCCCACCGGAGACACGATCCAATACGTACTCCAAATACTATACGTAGACTCCAACAACGCAGCCGAATATGAGGCCCTGTTGCATGGTCTTCGGATGGTTGTCTCTATGGGCATTCAACGCCTGGAAGTGTGCGGGGACTCAGACCTCGCAATATCACAGATAAACGGAGATTTTGATGCCAAGGATCCGAAAATGGCGGCATACCGCAATGCCGTCCTCAAGATGTCAGCTCGGTTCGAGGGGCTCGAATTCCACCATGTGGCTCGAGAAAACAATCAAGCGGCGGATATCCTCGCCCGCATTGGCGCTAAACGCGACCCAGTCCCACCTAACATATTCTTGGAAAGGTTGTTCAAACCATCTTTGGTATGGGAAGGGGAGTCCGGCAACATTAGCCCGGCTCCGAATACAACCCCAGATTCCGAACCATCTGATGTAATCGGGGGCTCCGCCACCGAAATAACACCTTCGGCCCATGAAATCATGGTTGTAATCGCCTCGTGGACCGAGCCTTTCTTGGCCTACCTAAATAGGCAGGAGCTCCCCGAGGACCAAAACGAAGCACGTTGTATTGTGCGGCATTCCAAGGCCTAGAAAGTCCATGAGGGAGAACTCTATAAGAAAAGTACCACCGGAGTGCTCCAAAGATGCATCTCCGAAGAGGAAGGGCGATAGCTCTTGGCTGAAATCCACGCCGGACTCGGCGGGCACCACGCTGTGGCTCGGGCACTTGTCAGCAAGGCTTTCCGTGCAGGTTTTTATTGGCCGACAGCCCGAGCAGACGCACAGGACCTTGTCCAACACTGCGTCGGTTGCCAGCTCTTTGCTAATCAGAGCCATATGCCCCCTACCGCTCTCCAAACTATCCCCATTACTTGGCCCTTCGCGGTCTGGGGGCTGGATATGGTCGGACCCCTTAAAGGGGGAAGCCATAAGAAAAAATACTTATTGGTCATGGTGGACAAGTTCACCAAATGGATAGAAGCCAAACCAGTTAAAACGGCCGAATCCGGACCAGTGATAGACTTCACATCAGGGGTTGTACACCATTACGGCGTCCCGCACAGCATCATCACTAACAATGGCTCAAACTTCACAGCCGATGAAGTGAAAACTTGGTGCGGCAACATGGGCATTAAGCTCGATTACGCCTCCGTCTACCATCCCCAAACAAACGGCCAGGTCGAACATGCAAACGGTCTCATCATGAGCGGCATCAAACCCAGGCTAGTGCGGTCCTTGATAGAATCGGACACGCACTGGGTCGAGGAGCTCGACTCCGTACTCTAGGGGCTGCGGACCACGCCAAATCACACCACCGGATACACGCCATTTTTATGGTGTACGGCGCAGAAGCAGTACTACCCTGTGACATAATCCATGACTCACCTCGCGTGCGCATGTACGAAGAGAAGGAAACCGAGTTAGATCGGGAGGACAACTTAGATGCCCTGGAGGAGGAGCGCAACGTTGCAAAAGCCCGTTCTACATTCTATCAGCAGCAGGCTCGACGGTTTCAAAGCAGAGAAGTGCAGGCCAAAACTTATAATGTTGGCAAACTCGTTCTACGCCTACCGGAGAAGAAGAAGGACAAGCTCAAACCTAAGTGGGAGGGTCCCTTCATTATTGATAAAGTTCTCACCGGAGGAGCGTACTGCCTGCGTAATGCATCCGATAACAGACTCGAGCCGAACCCATGGAACGCGGCCAGACTCTGGAGATTCTACGCCTAGTGTCGAATTTAGTGTTCGTCTCCTTACCCCCGCTCTTTTAATTATGCTACTCCCCTTTTTTCCTTTCTCACCCTTTCTCCCTTCTTCACACAAAGTACTCCATACAGTGCGGATGCTCGGATCACACCGGCCGCACTATGTGTGTAAACCACACCTGGGGGCTTCCTATACGGAAGCCAAATATAATTACTTTCATGGCTTCTTTCCTATCACATATGCATTCCTTTTTCCATATGTGCCTTTTCTTCACCATTATATGCATCGATATGACTTAAGATGTGGGCATGCTAGGTTGCCTGGCTCTTGTGTTTATGCCCTACGTTCCCGTTAATTCGGCTAGGGCATAAGGGGAGCACCTCTGCGATTGTTACTGCCGGTTCAGCCGGATGTGTACCTCAGACTGGGTGAAGCCGAAAGCTAGCGTTCTTAAGGGAATATTCGGTCGGTGAACAAAAGATGTTTTTTTTGTTTATTATAACGTGAACCCCCAAAAGTTTTGAATCGTGCATTTATGTGCGCAGTCCGGACATGTACATTGATGCATGCGTACTCAGGGAAAGGAACCCCTAAGGGAACTATTCTCCTTGGAAAATGTTTCTTACTATCCATGTAATATAACATGACTAGTTGGGTACTTGTCTGTTCAAGCACTTATGACCCCTATGCCTGGTTTCCACGCATACCCCGGTTCTGCATAACTGAGCGGGTATTCAGATACACCCCGGACTATCGGATCTGGGGGCTGAAGCAAAAAGGTCCGCCATGACAAATGATTTTTAATCCGGCTAGGGACTACATATGTCCATTGAATTACATAGTCACTTGGACTGACTATATTCCTCCTCTATACCGTCCAATAGGCTATCTAGCTTGCAATCCTGTTGGGAATACTTTGCGGCTAATGCTAACTGGTCATACAACGGAATCACGGGAATTTCTTGCCCATCTGGCCCCACTGGTCCGACTTCAGCCATATGGTTCGGGTCAAGCTTGGTGTAGCGCGTCTTCACCATGGCCCAGGCTTCCCTTGCACCTTGTCGGCAGGCTGACATCTTCCACAACCAGAAGCGCCACAGTGCTCCTTGAAGCATATCCACGAGCTCCACCATGCCTTTTGCCAGGGAAGTGGAGGGCCACAAGGCCTGGGCAATACTCTGCATCACCTGCCGAACTCGTTCTGTAGCTGTGAGAGGTCTTGCAGTAAATCGCCTACAGACCCGGGCATCTCCTCTTCAGGATGGCCCGTCACCATACCTACGGATATAAACTCTTTTAATATGCTTCCTCGCCGATCTGTACTGCAGTTCGTTTAGGCACTTACCATAAATGCCGCGACGAAGCCTTCTGTTCTCCTTCACGGAGTCCGCCAGCTGAGCTCGAACATCTGATAATTCGACACCCAGCCGGACATTGGCATCTTAGAGATTGTTTTTCTCCTGCCTAACCTGTGTAAGCACACGCTCGCCAGCCTTCAGCTGTCTCTGGAGATGCGACTCGCTATCTCTTACGATCTCCGGATTCATCCCGAGATTGTCTGCAGAATTTTCTGTTAGACTTATGAAGCAAGCCAATTACTAACTGATATATTCCTTTAAGATTTCTCTATTGAGACAAATGTTACCAGATGAGGCCTTCTGGGATTCCTCTAGCTTGGCAACCGCGGCCCTTAGCTAGGTCTTGCACTCCTCCAGCTCTTGAGACAATTGGGTATTCTTCTCAACAAGAAGCTGTGAATAAAATGATCCTTAAATCAGTTGTTCCAACCGTTTCAAGTCTCAGGGACTACTGCTATACATGCTTATCAAATTTCCTTACCTGTATATCTTTTGCATATTGGTCCGTCGCTCGGGCGAGCCCGCCTTGAGCAGCTGGGATGTATGCGTCTCCAGAATTGAAAGCATTAAATGCCTCTTCGAAAAAGATGCTATTGCAAAGTACGGCCCGTCGGCGCCGGTGATTCATGGCACTCTCTACCTTGGAATTTGTGGGGAGAGCATATCCGCATCCTCTGTTGGAGGATAATTTGGCATCGGCTCCGCATCGGCCTTCTCTCTCGAAGCCGGTTCTGAAGTCTGGCTGGTAGAGGCGTGACCGGTAGGATCTCTGGATATAGTCCGGCGACTCCTCTTTCAGCCAGAACACGAAGGACGCTGTTACATTTCAAACACGATAATCACAGAGTGGGTTTTTACCATACCTCTGTAACGGCGTTTCGGCCCTAACCGCCTTCCTCTTAAGCCTGCCTGACCCAGACGCCCTTTGCCGACGAGCCCCCAGGGTCTTGGCACCGCGTTCCGATGGTCGTCTCTATAAAAATATGATATTTTATGCATAAGGCATGGTATAAGAAAGGAATCCTCTTCAGAGGATAAGGTTTCGGCTTTGCTTACACGCGACGCAGGTAGCAGTCTGGGATAGTCGGTGATAATAGCCACCGAGGCGCCATTGCAGCTGGCCTGATAAAATGTCCCGTTGACAAGCTCCACAAATATATCCGGATCTTCTTCAAGTCCTGGATCGAAGGCCCTTCCAGGGTCCTCTGGCTATGGAGAGGGGCTGTTGAATCCTTCCACAGCCCTCCTCAGTTCCTGCTCAGAAGTATTGAGGTTAATGATTGTGATGAAGAGCGCCAGAATGACTAGAATGGGGGAAAGAGTGACGACTTACCCAGCTTGGGGGGTTGTACATGGAAAATCCATCCCGCGGTTTAATACGAAGGAATTCTTCTTCTCCTTTATACAAATTGGACAATATTCTCGCCAGAGCAGTGGCGGAGTCAGGACCTTTATGACCACAGTGGGTGGCATCATCTTCCCCATTGTAGTACCACATGGGCTTCCCCCGATATTGAAGTGGTTGCACCCCCCGCATTATGCATATTGCTATAACCTCGACTATTGTCAGCCCTGACTTGGCCAGTGTCTTTATCCTACTCCTCAGGAAGTGTACTCCTCAGGTATCTTCCTCTTGGGGGCCCTGAGGGCGCCAACTTCGGCGTGTCTTCGGTAGAGCGTTATTGAACTCAGGGAGGCCCATCCGGATTGGATCCGGAAGGGGTACGTCATCAACATAAAACCACTCCGAGGGCCAGTTTTCAGATGCCTTCTTGGGAGTGCCAGACAGGTATCCGGTCTCGGCAATGCGCCATATTTCAGCTCCGCCCACTTGACATATGGATTCCCCCTGGTTGCGAGGGACGAGGCAGAACAACTTCTTCCATAACCCGAAGTGAGACTCACAGCCCAGGAATAATTCACAAAGGGTGACGTATCCTGGGATGTGCAGCACGGAGGCGGGGGCGAAGTTGTGCAACTGGAGGCCGTAGAACTCCAGGAGCCCGCGAAGGAATGGGTGGATTGGAAACCCGGTGCCTCTTAGCAGATGCGGGATGAGGCATATTCGCTCCCCCGGGGATGGATTAGGAGATCTCTCCGCTTGCTCCCCGCCATTATAGGTGGCTAGTCCGGCTCGGACGGGGACCATGAATGCCGGTGGAAGAAATCCTTGGGTCTGCAACTCTATTAAACGGCTCTGGGGAACAGAACATTCTTCCCAATCACCTGGCTTAGAGCTAAGGGAGCGAGAGGAGGAGTTGCGGTGACCGGCCATGCTAGAATGGTTTTTTCTGGGCACGCCCTGTTGGATGCTAGCTCAAAGGAAGAAGGTGAGGTTTCGATCTGAGGATCCCCGTCCCTTCAAATAGACAGTTTGTCTGCAGGGCCGGGGGGGGGGGGGGGGGGAATGCTCCGGCTCCTCGTATTCGCCCGACACGTGGAGATGGCCATTATTGAAGCACAGAAGCCGAGGATTACAACGTTGATGGGAAGCCGGACACTGTTCGTTACAACAGGTACTTTGGAGTATTCGGGGACGGAACCCGCCTTGCAATGCCGAAGACAATCTACACGCCGGACTCATCGTCATTGAAGCCTGGTTCAGGGGCTACTGAGGGAGTCCTGGATTAGGGGGTATCCGGACAGCCGGACTATATACTTTGGCCGGACTGTTGGACCGTGAAGATACAAGACTCAAGAGTTCGTCTCGTGTCTGGATGGGACTCTCCTTTGCGTGGAAGACAAGCTTGGTAATCCGGATATTAGATTTCCTTCTTTATAACCGACTCTGTGTAAACCCTAGCCCCCTCCGGTGTCTATATAAACCGAAGGGTTTAGTCCTTAGATGGACAATCTAATCATCATAGGCTAGCTTCTAGGGTTTAGCCTCTATGATCTCGTGGTAGATCAACTCTTGCAATACTCATATCATCAAGATCAATCAAGCAAGAAGTAGGGTTTTACCTCCATCGAGAGGGCCCGAACCTGGGTAAAACATCGTGTCCCTTGCCTCATGTTACCATTAGCCTTAGACGCACAGATCGGGACCCCCTACCCGAGATCCGCCGGTTTTGACACCGACACCCTCTATGGCGCGCCGTGCCCCTTAATCTCGACTGTCGTCAACTATCTCTCTTCAATGATTTTGAAATCCCCAGAGCCATCATCTCCTCCCACCAGGGCTCCATTCAAAGCCTCTACATCCCGTCAGGCTACCTGAGAAAGCATACCATGCCCTGCACGGTGGACGCCTGGCTGAAATCCCCTGAATTCACAGAACTACAGCTGCTTGAGTTCTACTATTCCCCTGGAAATCACATACCACATACCGAACGCCATGAACTTGTGCCCTCAGCACCGATGTCCATCTCGCGGTTTTCCTCCTCTCTCCACACCGCCACCTTTGCGCTGTGCTACCTACCAGACAATCTGGTACTAAACCTTCGACTCCCATTTCTCAAGAAACTTTCACTTGTGCGGGTTCGTATATCGGAGGCCTCATTGCAGAGCATCATCCACTCCAGTTGCCCTGCGCTGGAGTGCTTTGTGCTTGTTTTCATAGTTAGAATCGGTTGTCTCCAAATAAAGTCGCCTAACCTTGTAAGAATTGGAATTTCTTTTGACGGAAGGCAGCTCATCATCCAAGATGTCCCTTCACTTCAAAGGTTGATCCTTGATTCTAGTTATTCACCGTTGCAAATAACCATCCTCTCTGCGCCTAAAATGGAGACCTTGGGTGTAATACATGGTCTCTGTGCTCATTTCAATACGGTGTTTGGCTCCACAGTTCTTCAGGTACTTTATATTATCATCTACACTTGTAACCATAAGCTGCATTTTAAATTTCTGCGCATAAGTTATATATCATCTTGGAGTACACATTTTGTACTAATATTATGTTCTATGCTCAATGAAGAGTTTCTCCATGGATGGCCTATCAATGGTGCCAGATTCTGTCAAGATCTTATATATCCAAATGAATAGTTTTGATCTGAACAAGATTATTGGCTTGCTGCAATGCTTTCCATGTCTGGAGAAGTTGTATATAAAGGTGATAATTTCACGCACATTGGAAGCCCGCATATAGTGTACTAGAATTAACCGTTCAGTTGTTGCTCTTTCGACACTCTTCTTTTAGACCTTAACTGTTTTCAATCTTCATGTCTATTTAGGCAACAGGACAGGGTAAGAAAGTTATAACCAATCGGTGGATCCGTAAGCATCGGGATTTTCTCACTTCTCATGAGATTCAATTGAAGACAATAATGCTAGAACGATATGTAGCCAACCGTGCAAACACTAGATTTGTCACATTCTTCCTGCTGAATGCGAGGTTACTATTGTCCATCAGGCTTAAGTTTATCAGCAGCATGGTTTTGACGGATGGGTATGTCGAAGAGCAAAAAAAGAAGTTTCAGGTGGGCAAAAGAGCTTCTGAACGTGCCGGGCTTCTATTTACAACATATTGTGGTCATAATCCAGTAAATTTTACGACCCAGGATGTTCATTCTATGGACCTGACCGATCCATTTGACTGTGACTGCCGAAAACAGTGCTGGAGTTAGATGTTGTGGCCCTTTTCAACTTGGTTTTTTTGTAAACCTGATGAGGGAGTCCTGGATTAGGGGGTGTCCGGATAGCTGGACTATCATCATCGGCCGGACTCCAAGACTATGAAGATACAAGATTGAAGACTTCGTCCCGTGTCCGGATGGGACTTTCCTTGGCGTGGAAGGCAAGCTTGGCAATACGGATATGTAGATCTCCTACCATTGTAACCGACTCTGTGTAACCCTAGCCCTCTCCGGTGTCTATATAAACCGAAGGGTTTTAGTCCGTAGGACGAACAACCATTACAACAATCATACCATAGGCTAGCTTCTAGGGTTTAGCCTCCTTGATCTCGTGGTAGATCCACTCTTGTACTACCCATATCATCAATATTAATCAAGCAGGAGTAGGGTTTTACCTCCATCGAGAGGGCCCGAACCTGGGTAAAAACATCGTGTCCCTTGTCTCCTATTACCATCCGCCTAGACGCATAATTCGGGACCCCCTACCCGAGATCCGCCGGTTTTGACACTGACATTGGTGCTTTCATTGAGAGTTCCTCTGTGCCGTCACGATCAGGAAGGATGCCTCTCCCCGTCTTTAAAGATGGTACCATCGCCAAAGGAGCTTTGCCCGCCGGCCAAACTATCCGGCTAGGTGGTTTTCTCATGACCGCCTATTCGGCCACCGCTTCGACGATGGCCTCTCGGGTCATCAAAAGCAATGTTCACGTCAACTCGGAATTCGCCGAGCAGCTGGATCCAATGGAGCTCTCTTCCATAAACGAGCTCTTGGATCGCATCGCCGCCCTGAGAGTCGCTATAGACTACAATCATATTGGGCTTAAAACCGATCTGAGAGAGATTAACTCTCCCCAGGTTACCCACCACGTTGCGGTGGTAGAGGAACAAAGCGGCGACTCTTCTTCTGTATTAAAAACTAGTTATGTCCGGACTCCCGAACCCTCCATGTCGGATTCCCGCGGAGGGACGGACGTCGATCAAGTACTGAACCTAAAGTCAGGCAGCGGACCAGACTTGTCGGACAACGTCCAGCAATCCAAGCTTCCAAATTCGGAAACTTTTCGGCCCTTGAGCCTCAAGATGGGCAGGGTTCCGGACTCAATTCCACCCACCCACCCAAACATATGCGATCTATCTCACATCCGGCAAGAGCCCGCTGAAACAGTACATCATTACTGGGCCAGATTCCTCCTGGTTATGGATAGGATAAAGGACTGCCGTGAGGAAAACGCAAATTCAATTTTCTGCAACAATTGCACGGACAAGGGAATCTTGAACGCCATAAGTCGTCGCGAAATTACACGCTTCGCCGACCTGGCATCCATAGTACGAAAATACTGTGCGATGGAGAGTGTCCGGAAAACCGAAACTAAGTTTTCGGACAATCCGGCTCCGAACACAACCCTAGTCCGAAACAAAAGGGTGCACAATGCTCAGGCACCCAGGACAAGAACCAAAAAGCAAAAACCCCATAAAGGGCACGGAACCGTACTAGAGGGATGGCTCAGCGGACCCTGTAAAATCCATAGTACAGAGGGCGCCACTCCAACTCATAGCCTTCGAGCATGTTGGATACTGCGGCATGTGGCCAAAAGTGGCGAGGAGCTTCTAGCCCCGGAGACTCACCCCATCAGTACCAGTACGGTATTAACAGTCTTCGAGACTTTTGCATCAAATAATATGCGGAAAAGTACAATCCGCAGCCTCGCCGAAGTCTACCAAGTAGCAACAACAAATCCATGGAGCGACACGGCCATCACCTTCAACGCCAGCGACGAACCTAAATTCCGAATAGCCCGAGCACCAGCCGCATTGGTCCTCAGTCCAATAGTGGACGGCTTTTGTCTTACCAAGGTACTCATGGATGGCGGCAGCAGATTAAACCTCATCTACGAGGAAACCCTTCAAAAAATGGAAATAGACTGGAGCCGCATCGAGCGAAGTAGCACAACCTTTAGAGGAATAATCCCTAGCCAGGAAGCACGCTGCACAGGAAAAATCACACTTGATGTGGTGTTCGGCTCGCCGGACAATTACAGGTCCGAGGTGGTCACGTTCCAAGTGGCCCCGTTCAGCAGCGGATATCATGCTTTATTAGGACGAGATGCATTCACAATTTTGTAAGCCATACCCCATTACGGGTACATGAAGCTTAAAATGCCCGGGCCCAATGGAACCATCACCCTTGCCAGTGATCCAGACATAGCACTCCACGCCGAAAACAAGACAGCCGCATTAGCCCTAGAGGCACTATCCGAAGCCCTAGCGGCGGAGGAACTCACTGCGCTGCGCTCTACGGTGAACAGGGATGATGTGATACTCGATAAGAGATCCAAGACCACCTCTTTTAAACCAGCGGACGAAATAGTCAAATTCCAGGTCCATCCAACGGACCCAACAAAGACGGCCTCCATCGGGGCACAGTTGAACCCTGATGTAGACGCCGCACTACGAGAATTCCTTCGGGAGAATTGGGACATCTTTGCCTGGCACCCTTCAGATATGCCAGGAATCCCACGCAGATTGGCAGAACACAACCTAAACATCCTAAAAGGATTCAAGCCAGTCAAACAGGCTCTTCGGCGATTTTCCGAACCCAAAAGACAGGCAATGGGAGAGGAGCTAGCCAAACTATTGGAAGCCGGATTCATCAGAGACATCAAACATCCGGACTGGCTAGCAAACCTGGTAATGGTACCAAAGAAGGACAAATCCTGGCGCCTATGTGTCGATTTTAAAGACCTCAACAAGGCTTGCCCAAAGGATCCTTTCCCCCTTCCCCGCATCGACCAAATAATCGATGCTACTGCAGGGCACGATTCATTGTGCTTCCTCGACGCATACTCCGGCTACCATCAAATCAAGATGGCGGAGGCGGACCAAGCCGCAACGGCATTCATTACTCCATACGGACCATTCTGCTTCAACACGATGCCCTTCGGACTCAAAAACGCCGGCGCAACATATCAGCGCATGATTCAGACACGGCTGGCTACCCAGATCGGCAAAACAGTAGAGGCATACGTAGACGACGTGGTCGTCAAAACCAAACACGTCGAAACTCTAGTAGACGATTTGAGGCTCACATTCGACAACCTCCGAGCATATGACATTAAGCTGAACCCGGAAAAATGCGTTTTCGGCGTACCAGCCGGAAAGCTCCTGGGCTTCATTGTATCCGGTAAAGGAATTGAAGCAAACCCAGCCAAGATTCGAGCTCTTTCACAGCTGGATATTCCAAAAGACCTCCAACAAATACAAAAATTGACTGGATGCGTGGCGGCTCTAAGCCGCTTCATCTCCCGTTTGGGAGAAAAGGCATTTCCCTCTATCGCCTCCTCAGGCGCACCGACCACTTCGAGTGGACGGATGCTGCCACTGCCGGACTCGAAGAAATAAAGGCCATATTGGCAACAAATCCGGTCCTGGCCGCGCCTAACCTGGGCGAACCAATGTTGTTATATATCGCGGCAACACATCAAGTTGTAAGCGCGGTGCTCGTCGTCGAACGAGAAACAGAAGGGCACAAATTCCCTCTTCAAAAACCAGTGTACTACGTATCCACTGTCTTAACTCCCTGCAAGTCCCGGTACCCGCATTATCAAAAGATAGCATACGCGGTGTCAATGGCATCCCGGAAGCTGCGACACTACTTTCAAGAGTGTTCGATAACAGTGGCCTCCGAAGTACCCCTCAACGACATCATAAACAACCACGACGCAACGGGCAGGATTGCAAAATGGGCCATTGAGCTCTTACCATTTGACATAACCTACAAACCACGGCAAGCTATAAAGTCGCAAGTCTTGGCTGACTTCGTCGTGGAATGGACTAAAGCCGAACTCCCTAAAGAGTACGGCGCATACTCCAATTGGATCATGCATTTCGACGGCTCTAAAATGTTGGCCGGCTTGGGGGCTGGCGTCGTTTTGACGTCCCCAACCGGAGACGCAGTCCAATACGTACTTCAAATAATGTACACAGACTCCAACAACGCAGCCGAATACGAGGCCCTTCTGCACGGTCTCCGGATAGCAATCTCCATGGGCATTCAACGCCTCGAGGTACGGGAGGATTCAAACCTCGCAATATCACAAGTAAATGGAGACTTCGATGCCAAAGATCCGAAAATGGAAGCCTAACGTAACACCGTCTTAAAAATGTCAGCTCGGTTCGAAGGACTCGAATTCCACCATGTAACTCGGGATAATAACCAGGCGGCCGACGTGTTGGCACGCATCGGTGCAAAACGCGACGCCGTCCCTCCAAACATCTTCCTGGAGCGGCTCTTTAAGCCATCCGTTGTATGGGAAGAGGAGTCCGGAAACAACAATCCGGAACCAACCGCACCGCCCAACACCAAACATTCTGACACAACCGGTGGCTCAGCCAATGACATAACACCTTCCGCCCACGAAATAATGGCAGTCATTGCCCCGTGGACGGAACCATTCCTAGCCTACTTAATTAGGCAGGAACTTCCCGAAGACCAAAATGAGGCCCACTGCATAGTTCGGCGATCTAAAGCCTACAAGGTCCATGAGGGGGAACTTTATAAGAAAAGCACAACCGGAGTCCTTCAAAGGTGTATCTCCGAAGAGGAAGGGCGAAATCTTCTGGCTGAAATTCACGCCGGACTAGGTGGACACCACGCTGCAGCCCGGGCCCTTGTAGGTAAGGCCTTCCGTACAGGATTTTATTGGCCGACGGCCCGGGCAGATGCTCAAGACTTAGTCCAACGATGCGTCGGTTGTCAGCTCTTTGCTAATCAGAGCCACATGCCACCCACCGCCCTCAAAACTATACCCATCACCTGGCCGTTTGCGGTCTGGGGGCTTGACATGGTTGGACCCTTAAAGGGGGAACCCACAAGCAAAAATACCTATTGGTCATGGTGGACAAATTCACCAAATGGATAGAGGCCAAGCCAGTTAAAACGGCCGAATCCGGAGCTGTGATAGACTTCATATCTGGGGTAGTACACCGTTACGGTGTCCCCCACAGCATCATCACCGATAACGACACGAACTTCACGGCCGACGAGGTTAAACTCTGGTGCAAAAATATGGGCATTAAGCTCAACTACGCTTCAGTCTATCACCCTCAAACCAACGGTCAAGTTGAACGAGCAAATGGTCTAATCATGAGCGGCATCAAACCCAGATTAGTGCGGTCCCTTACGGAATCTAACACGCACTGGGTAGAGGAGCTCGACTCCGTACTCTAGGGGCTGCGGACCACGCCAAACCGTACTACCGGGTTCACACCATTCTTTATGGTATACAGCGCAGAGGCAGTTTTGCCCTGCGACATAATTCATGACTCACCTCGAGTGCGCATGTACGAAGAAAGAGAAGCCGAGTTGGATCCGCAGGACAGCTTGGACGCATTGGAGGAGGAACGCGACGTGGCCAAGGCTCGTTCCGCATTCTATCAGCAGCAGGCTGGAAGATATCAAAGCAGAGAGGTACGAGCCAAGACGTACAATGTTGGCGAGCTAGTTCTACGCCTGCCGGACAAGAAAAAGGACAAACTCAAGCCCAAATGGGAAGGTCCCTTCATCATCGACCAAGTCCTGACCGGCGGAGCATACGTCTGCGAAATGCATCGGACAACCGACTCGAGCCGAACCCATGGAACGCAGCCCGCCTCCGAAGATTCTACGCCTAGCGCCGGACTCAGAGTTCGTCTCCTTCCTCCGTCCACATTTTTACACTTCAGCTGTCTTTTGTTTCTCTCTTTTCTCCCACCTTTTTCGTAAAGCCCTTGAGGGCCGATTTGCGCATTGTTCGCACACACTTGATGTGCTACCCGCACTCATTATACCTGGGGGCTTCTTTAACAGAAGCTTACTTATACGGGCTTTATGCCCGACACATGTGTCAAACTTCCGCATGTACCTTTTACTCACCATTATATGCATCGATATGACTTAAGTTTTGGCCAAGCTGGGTTGCCTGGCTCCTATGCTTACCCCTACGTTCTCAATTGTTCGGCTAGGAGGTAAAGGGAGCACCTCTGCGATTGCTACTGCCGGGTCAGCCGGATGTGTACCTCAGACTGGGTGAAGCCGAAAGCTAGCGTTCTTAAGGGAATATTCGGTCGGTGACTTGAAAGATGATTTTTTACCTATTTATTTATCTGCCCCCAGATGTTTTCCTGCTCTTTTCGCAGTCCGGACATGCACTTTAGGGCATGCCTCCCAAGGAAAGGAACCCTTAACGGAACTATTCTCCCTGGAAGATGTTTCTTACTAACCATGTAATATAACATAACTAGTTGGGCCCTTGTCTGATAAAGCACTAATGACCCCTACGCCTGGTCTCCATGCATGCCCCGGTTTTTTCATAACCGAGAAGGTATTCGGACACACTCCAGACTCTAGGGTCCCGAGGTTGAAGCGAAAAGGTTGGCAAAGACAAACGATCTACAATCCGGCTAGAAGGCATTTTACATGTCATTTTAAATACATCGTCAAACCGACTGACTGTACTCCTCCTCAATCCCGTCTAACAGGCTGTCTAATTTACAGTCCCGTTGGGAATACTTAGCGGCCAACTCTACCTGGCCGTACACTAAGCTCACAGGGATCTCCTTCCCATCGGGCCCCACAGGTCCGACCTCGGCCATGTGGTTTGGATCCGCCTTCTTGTACCGCGTCTTCACCATGGCCCAGGCCTCCCTGGCACCTTGACGGCAGGCCGATATCTTCCATAAAAGGAAGCGCTGCCGTGCTCCTTGAAGCTTCTCCGCAAGCTCTCCAAGGCCTTCGGGTAGGGAGACGGATGGACATAAGGCCTGGACGATGCCACTCATCGCCTGCCGAACACGTTCGAGCAGTTGCACCAGCTCGGGAAGTTGGTCACCCGTTGAACCGGGCATTTCCTCTGCAGGGCGACCTGTGAGCACACCTACAGACATATTTCTGTCAATTGACTTCCTCGCCGAACTCTTCTTTTCAAAAGAGTTTGCTCAAGCACTTACTATAGATGCCACGACGAAGCCGCTGATTCTCCTTCACGGAGCCAGACAGCTGGGCCCGAACACCTTTTAGCTCTTCTCCAAGCTGGGTGTGGGCATCTTGGAGCTTGTTCCTCTCCTGCTGCACCTTCATAAGCACCCTCTCGCCGGCCTTCAGCTGGCGCAGTAGCTGCTGCTTGTCCGGATCAAGTCCGGCAACATCTGCAATATTATTGTCAGACTTATACGCACGCAGCACACTGCTTATCTTTTTGAAATATGTGTTACCGGAGGGGGTCTCGGTGTCTCCTCCTGCGGCGGCTAGTGCGGCCTCAAGTTGGGCCTTGCACCCTTGTAGCTCATGAGACAATTGGGCATTCTTCTCCATGAGATCCTGCATATCAAATGATCCTTAAATCAGTTATTTTAACTACTTTAAGTATCGGGGGCTACTGGCATATACAACTATTAAAATCCTTTACCTGTATGTCTTTTACATACTGCTCCGTGGCTCTGGTTAAACCATCTTGAGCGGCACGGAGGTGCGCGTCTCCCGCGTTAAAGGCATTCAACGCCTCTGGGGAGAAACACGCGTCACGAAGAACTGTCTGGCGGCGCCTATGATTCATGGCGCTCTCCACCTCAGACCTGGTGGCGGACAGCCTGTCGGCTTCCTCCGTTGGAGGAGTATCCGGCTCACGCCTTGTGCTCGCCTCCCCCTCCGGACCAGGTGTTGGAGCCTGGCTGGCGGAGGCTTGGTTGGCAACCTCTCCGGGCACAGTCCGGTGAGCGCTCTTTCTCCTGAAAAAGTCATGAGCATTAATACGCCTCCCAGGAATCTTTTTCCTAAACAACGGTCGCGAGCTATACCGTTGCGGTGACGTTTCGATTCGCACCGCACCCCTCTTCCGCCTGCTGGGCCGGACTAACCCTTGTTGGTCAGCCACCGCGGGTTCGACTTCCCGCCTTGAAGGGACCTCCTGCAAGACACCATTGTGTATGGTGGTCAGAAATACGCAAGGACGAAGTAATGGTGTCAGGACTCCGGTCATAATTACCTGGGAAGCCGGAGACAAGCCGGGGTAGTCAGCCGTAATGGCGACTAGAGAATTGTCCATGCTGAGTTGGTGGAACACCCCGTCGATTAGCTCCACCTTTATGTCCGGATCCTCTTCGGAGGCCGGGTCAAGGGATCTTTCTGGGTCCTCGGGTTGTGGAGCCGGACTGTGTATGCCCTCCACATCCCGACGCAGTTCCTGCGTCAAAATCATAAAGTAAGGCGCTTAACTTTGAAAGCACGGGTCGGATGAATAAACGTCCGCTTACCTAGCTCCGAGGGTTATTCATGGAGAACCCATTCAATGGGCTCGTCTGGAGGAAGTCCTCCTTCTCCCCCTTGTACAGGCCGGACAGGATCTTCACCAGATCCGCGGCCGATCCCGGCCCCTTGCGGCCATGACGGGTGGCGTCATTCTCCCCGTTGAAATCCCACATGGGGCGGCCCCTATATTGGAGCGGCTGCACCCCTCGCATGATGCACGTGGCCATGACTCCAATCATGGTCAATCCGGAATGGGCCAACAACCTTATCCGGCCCATCAAATAATGGACGCTCCTGTCTTCCTCCTGTTGAGGGCTCCGCGGGCGCCAACTTAGGCGTTTCTTCAGAGGAGCCTTGCTGAACTCCGGGAGGCCGATCCGAACTGGGTCCGGCAGTGGAGCATCTTCCACATAAAACCATTCCGAGGGCTAGTCTTCGGACGCCTTCTTTGGGGTTCCGGATAGATATCCGGTCCCGGCGATGCGCCATATTTTGGCTCCGCCCACTTGATATATTGACCCCTCGTGAGAACGGGGTACGAGGCAAAATAGTCTCTTCCACAGCGCAAAATGGGGCTCGATGCCCAGGAACAGCTCGCAAAGAGCTACGAAACCCGCGATGTGCAGAATAGAGGCGGGCGTGAGGTGATGAAGCAAGAGTCCGTAGAACTCCAGAAGCCCCCGGAGAAACGAATGTATGGGAAATCCGAGCCCCCTTATTAGATAAGGGACGAAGCACACCCGCTCTCCTTTGGAGGGACTAGGGGTGGCCTCCGCTTGCTTTCCACCTTTGTAGGTGGCTAGCCCGGCTCGAACTGGGACCATAAAGGCCGGAGGAAGGTATCCCTCCGCGTGGAGCGTCACCAGCTCGTTGTGCGGAACTGAACATCTCCTCCAATCTCCTGGCTGAGGGCTAGGAGCGCGAGAGGAGGAGCCGCGTCGACGGTCCATGATGGAATGGATTTTTGGTCAGAAGCGCTCCGATGAGTACTCGCGGAAGGAAGATGGTGTGATTTGGATCTGGATTCTTGCCTCTCTTATAGGCGGATTATTTGCGCAGCTAGGGGGTAAAATATAAAAATACCCTGGCCTTTCGCATTCGTGCGACACGTGGAAGAGGGCCATTATTGGGCGTGGAAGCCAAGGAGCGCAACGTTTATAAGGAAGCCGGACACTATTCGGCAAGCACATGGAATTTGGAGGAGAACCCGCCTTGCAACGCCGAAGATAATATACGCGTCGGACTCGTCGTCATTGAAGCCTGGTTCGGGGGCTACTGAGGGAGTCCTGGATTAGGGGGTGTCCGGATAGCCGGACTATCATCATCGGCCGGACTCCAAGACTATGAAGATACAAGATTGAAGACTTCGTCCTGTGTCCGGATGGGACTTTCCTTGGCGTGGAAGGCAAGCTTGGCAATATGGATATGTAGATCTCCTACCATTGTAACTGACTTTGTGTAACCCTAGCCCTCTCCGGTGTCTATATAAACCGGAGGGTTTTAGTCCGTAGGACGAACAACCATTACAACAATCATACCATAGGCTAGCTTCTAGGGTTTAGCCTCCTTGATCTCGTGGTAGATCCACTCTTGTACTACCCATATCATCAATATTAATCAAGCAGGAGTAGGGTTTTACCTCCATCGAGAGGGCCCGAACCTGGGTAAAAACATCGTGTCCCTTGTCTCCTGTTACCATCCGCGTAGACGCACAGTTCGGGACCCCCTACCCGAGATCCGCCGGTTTTGACACCGACACCTGATGAACAATTAACACTCGTGCTTTTGTACAGTTTGTAAGCTGGAGTTAGATGTTCCTGCCCTTTTCAACTTGGCTGTGACTGTCATATTTTCTTTGAAACAAGGAAAATGGCTTGCCATTTGTTTAATTTAGAGTGAAATATTGTAACAAATCCCAACCAAGGGAAATAACATCACTCTTGCCGGCTGCTTGAGCTCACTGTGCATTACAGAAGCCAAGTAATTAGCCCCCACCAGCTCCCACAAACTTATTTCGAACTAGCACATCAAATGGGTTGTAAATTTTCATAGGAAAAGCTGCATGGCCGTGACAGATTTGGATTCTGACATTTGGGATCCGCGAGGAAATAGCCTATCCAAGGTGGTGTCGATACTAGCCAGTCAACAAACGATTCTGCCTACCAGCCATTGGATTGACATCCAACATCTATCGTGTATCTTCTATCTCTTGTCTTCTTCTTCCTCCAGCCGCCCAAACCAAACCACCCCGTCGGCTCCGCCTGCTCCCGCCTCCCATGGCTGGCTGCGCCTCCGCCGCCCTACCGTACGTACCCTCCAACGTTGGCCAGTCCCTCCCTCTATTCCCCCACACGTCCTGTTATTCTCCGGTGATGTCAGCCCCAACATGCACCAGCGCCCGAACCAGTCAACCCTCGTACTCCCCTCCGCCTGCGACTGGACCGGCGCATCTTCCACGGCTCCTGTTCATTCCGTCCGAGGCCTCGTTGTCGTCCTTCGCCTTGTGGCCTTGGTTCGCTCGCCGTGCGCGGTGCGCCACCCTCTTGCGTTGTTAACGTCGTCAACAACCGAGAGGAACAAGGAGATGACTGGAGAGGATGATAGTAGGGACCCACCAGCGTCATGGCAGTACGCAAGCAAGTGCCTCTATATTACAAGCCCAAAAATATGGTTCCTCCTAATGGTTGGACATATGGGGCTCACGCCATTGTCAACATAGTCAATAAACGAGAGAATTACACTACGAGCGGCTGACACCAGGGACCCAGCAGGTCGCGCAGTTTTTTTTGAGTAAAAAGCAGTTGTTATTTATACTAGTTTTAGCGACGGATCAGGGTAACAACGGGGCTGTGGCCCGTCTAGCCAGGGTTTTATTTATGTTTACCACATCATGAGCCCAGTTGTGTTTTTTTCTTGCTGAAAATGGCTAGCCCGGTTCTATTTTTAAAAAAGAAATACCCGAACAGGGCCTACTTGCTTTATCAGCCCTGCTGGGCTGCAAATCTTTCAAGACAAGGAGAGTTTCATTCGGTTTGCCCAGAAATGGACTGTACATTTTTAAAACACATCAAACCAGGAATTAGTTTCAATTTTTTTATTACAAGATTTTAAATTCCATTGATTTTTATGCGTGGACAATTATTTGGATTTAATATTTATATAAATTATTTTTCAAAATAGTTTGAATGTGAATCGATATTTCTGGAGTAAAAATTGTTGACCGCACAAAAATATGCAAAATTTCGTATACTTTCTAACCGTGGCCACAATATGGGGTGTAATGCTAACAAAAAGAAGATGGGCTCCAAAAAAATTCTTAAGAATTAGCAAATGTGCTGTACATTATTTGAAATAATGGCAGATGGGCTCTATGCTGTTTTCCACAGATTTGAGGCTGACTTGTGCGCCTACTATAGGTTGACGCGTATGCTTTCATAAAAAAAAGGATGACGCACACACAACACCCTGTCAACTTAGTCAACAGACGAGAGCAGTGACTGTTGGATGTCCATCCAATGGCTGTCGTGCTTCTTCAATCTCTGCTCTTCATGCTCCAGCCTCTCAAACAAGCGCCGGCGGGACTGCCTGCTCCCTCCTCCCGCGGCCGGCTATGCTGCCGCGCAGGCCTCACGGCCCCATCTTACTTCCATCGCTGGCCTAGCCATCCCTCTACTCACCCACACATGTTGTTATTCTCCGGGGATGGCAGACGAACCAGTAAACCCTCGTACTCCTCCGCGTGGGAAACAACTGCCAAGTATTCCCTGGCTTCGTGTCGTTCCCTTCCTAGGGCTTGCCGTCGTCCACCGCCCTGGTGCTCTCGACGCGGCCTGGTCAACGTGGTCAATGAACGACATCCATCGGAAGTGGACTGTACATGGAGAGGCTGACAGCTGGGTCCACGGCCGCACGCAAGGAAATGCCTCCTTATTACGCGTAAAATAATGATTCCTCCACCTGACAGCTAGGACCCACAGGAAGGGCCTCTGTATTTTGTGAAAAAAATGTTCCTCCCGCTAACAGGTCGGACCCACCAGCTATATCTTCACACGCAAGGAAGTGCCTCCTTATTACGCCCAAAAAATGAATACCCCCTGCTAGTTGGGACCCACCATATTGTTGGGCTGACTTGTGGGCCTACTAAGTTGACGGGGACGGAGGGCTTTGTCAACTTAGTCAATACTCCAGTGACCATATGATGTCCATCCAACGGCCATACTGCTTCTTCAACCTCTGGTCTTCTTGCTCCAGCCGTCCAAAGCAGCGTCGGTCGTGTCGCCTGCTCCTGCCTCCCGTGGTCGGCTGTGCTACCGCGGAGGCCTCACCGCCCCCATACTACTCCCACCACTGGCCAGGCCATCCCTCCACTCACCCACACACCCTGTTATTCTGTGGCGATGGCAGCCTCACACCGCAGCCGAACCAGTGAATGCTCGTACTCCTCTCCGCGTGGGCATCCACTGCCGAGTCTTCCTCAGCTCCGCGTCGTCCCCTTCCTAGGCCTCGCCGTCATCCACCGCCGTGGTGCTCTCGGCGCGGCGTGGTCAATGTGGTCAACGATCGACTTCCATCGGAAGAGTACTGTACGTGGAGAGGCTGACAGTTGGGTCCACGGCAGCCGCAAGGAAGTGCCTCCTTATTACGCGGAAAATAATTATTCCTCCACCTGATAGCGGGGACCCACCAGACAGGCCACCAGTATTTTGCAAAAAAACGTTCCCCCTGACTGCTGGGACCCACCGGACGGGCCACCATATTTGGCAAAAAAAATGTTCCCCCCGCTGTCAGCTCGGACCCACCGGAAGTGCCTCCTTATTACACACAAAAAATGAATACTCCCCCGGCTAGCTGGGACCCACCTTGGTGGGAGGCTGACTTGTGGGCCTACTGAGTTGACGGGGACGAAGGGCTTTGTCAACTTAGTCAATATGAATGATTCTAGCTCTAGTGACCATACGATGTCCATTCAACGGTCGTAGTGCTTCTTCAACCTCTGGTCTTCTTGCTCCAGCCGCCCAAAGCAACGTCGGTCGTGCTGCATGCTCCTGCCTCCCGTGGCCGTCTGTGCTGCCGCGGAGGCCTCACCGCCCCCTACTATTCCCACCGCTGGCCAGGCCATGCGACAACGGCAGCCTCACACCGCAGCCGAACCAGTGAACCCTCGTACTCCTTTCCGCGCAGGCTTCCACTGCCGCGTCTTCCCCGGCTCCATGTCGTCCCCTTCCTAGGCCTCGCCGTCCTCCACCGCCGTGGTGCTCTCCGCGCGGTGTGGTCAACGTTGTCAAGGAACGACTTCCATCGGAAGAGTACTGTACGTGGAGAGGCTGACAGCTAGGTCCATGTCCACATCCCAGTTTTTTTGTGATTTGCCAAGTAAGTCGCTTTGTCAGGCCTGTTGGAGTGCAAATCTTTCAAGACGAGGAGAGCTTTCATTCGGCTGGCCGAGAAAATGGCCCATCAGTAATGAGAAATGGGTTGTACATTTTTAAAACACATCAAACTAGCAATTAGTTTCAAATATCTTCGAGATTTTAAATTACATTAATTTTTATGCGTGGAGAATTTGTTGGATTTTATATTGATATACATTTATTTTTAAAATCAGTTTGAATGTGAGTCGAAATTTTGGGATTAAAAACAGTTCGGACCGCACCGAAATATGCAAAATTTTGTATAATTTTTTAACTGTGGCCACAATATGGGTTGTAATGCTAACAAAAAGAATATGGGCTCCAAAAAAACCTTAAGAATTAGCAAATGGGCTGTAATTAGAAATAATGGCAGATGGGTTGTATGTTGTTTTCCACAGATTTGAGGCTTTCCTAAAAAAAGGTTGACGCACAAGCAGTGACTGTTGGATGTCCATCCAACGGCCGTCGTGCTTCTTCAATCACTGCTCTTCCTGCTCCAGCCGCTCAAACAAGCGCCGGCGGGACTGCCTGCTCCCTCCTCCCTGCAGCCTGCTGTCCTACCGCGCAGGCCTCACCGCCCCACCTTACTCCCATCGCTGGCCTAGCCATCCCTCTACTCACCCACACCTGTTGTTATTCTCCGGCGACGACAGACGAACCAGTAAACCCTCATATAGTTGTACTCCCCTCCGCGTGGGAAACAACTGCCGAGTCTTCCCTGCCTCCGTGTCATTCCCTTCCTAGGCCTCGCCGTCGTCCACCGCCCTGGTGCTCTCGGCGCGGCCTGGTCAACGTGGTCAACGACCGACATGCATCTGAAGTGGACTGTACGTGGAGAGGCCGACAGCTGGGTCCACGGTCGCACGCAAGGAAATGCCTCCTTATTACGCGCAAAATAATGATTCCTCCACCTGACATCAGGGACCCATCGAAAGGGCCTCTCTATTCCGCCGCTGACAGCTCGAACCCACCAGCTATATCTTCGCATGCAACGAAGTGCCTCCTTATTACGCACAAAAAAATGAATACTCCCCCTGTTAGCTGGGACCCAGTATAGTGGCAGGCTGACTTGTGGGCCTACTAAGTTGACGGGGACGGAGGGCTTTGTCAACTTAGTCAATATGCACGATTCTAGCTCCAGTGACCGTACGATGTCCATCCAACGGTCGTAGTGCTTCTTTAGCCTCTGGTCTTCTTGCTCCAGCCGCCCAAATCAGCGCCGGTCGTGCCTCGTGCTCCCACCTCCCGTGGTCGGCTGCGATGCGGCGGAGGCCTCACCGCCCCTACTACTCCCACCGCTGGCCAGGCCATCCCTCTACTCACCCACACCCCCTGTTATTCTGCGGCGACGGCAACCTCACACCGCAGCCGAACCAGTGAACCCTCGTACTCCTCTTCGCGTGGGCATCCACTGTCGAGTCTTCCCCGGCTCCGCATCGTCCCCTTCCTAGGCCTCGCCGTCGTCCACCGCCGTGGTGCTCTCGGCGCGGCGTGGTCAATGTGGTCAACGACCGACTTCCATCGGAAGAGTACTGTACGTGGCGGGGCTGGCAGCTGGGTCCACGACAGCCGCAAGGAAGTGCCTCCTTATTACGTGCAAAATAATTATTCCTTCACCTGACAGCGGGGACCCACCGGATGGGCCACCGTATTTTGCAAAGAAAACATTTTTCCCCTGACTGCTGGGACCCACCAGCTACGCCTTCGCACACAAGGAAGTGCGTCCGAGCAAAAAAACGATTCGCCCCCTAACTGCTGGGACCCACCAGCTACATCTTCGCACGCAAGGAAGTGCCTGACAGTCGGGACCCACCTGGTCGAAGCATACGTAGTGTTGTCATTCTGGTCGCGAACGTGTACGTACATATGTACTGGTCGATGTAGAGGGGCGCACGTGTCGTAGTAGAGGCGCGCACGTAGCATGTACACGTACGTACAGTGGCCAGTGTGCAAGAAAGAAAATACAGCCACGTATGTGTACATACGGGCGGGGTCTCAAACGCCTACTCGCGCATACGTACGGCCAGGGCTCGTGTACATAGCTGGGTCGGAACGGAGAAACAACGTCGTCGTCGTGTTCATGGGGAGACAACGGAATGCGTCGTGTTCATGGGGAGGCAACGGAATGCATCGTGTTCATTGGTAGGGATGGCACCCGCACGGTTTGGGTACGGGTAGAGCCACACCATACCCTTATCCGTCCCATTTGATCTTATCCATACCTGTACCCATACCCGCTAGTGGGTACAATTTTTTTCCCATACCCGTCACCCGAGAGGGTAAATGGGTACCCGCGGGTAAAAATAACCATGCTTGAATAACATTAATTTGAGCATAACATAATTAACAACAACATATAATTATAATCTCTAAACAACAACACATAATAACATCAATACATACTTATAAACAACAACACATCCTACAAAAATCAAGCACTTTCTTGTAAACAACAACACATCAAACATCAACACATAGTCATAAAATAGTAGCACATGGTTATGCATTTTAAGTTGACAAACTCACGACAAAGTGTAGAGATAATTTGTCAATATTCATTTATGAGGGTACATGGGTACACGGGTATGGGTTATGTGACCCCATACCCATACCCACTCTACCCGATGGGTTTGAGATTTGCCTATTTATATACCCATGGGTAACGTTTTGTCTTATACCCTTACCCTAAAAGGGATTTTACCCGCAAGGTACATGGGTAATGGTTACCCACTGCCATCTTTGTTCATCGGGAGGCAACGGAACGCGTGGGAGCCAACCGGCTGGGTCGGAATGGAATGTGTCGTCGTGTTCATCGGGAGGCTAGGACGGAACAGGCGATGGAAACAAGGGCTGGCGTACCGCTGAACGAAGGAAACGGCCTTGTGTTCGACCGGCCACGTTCGAAACGGGATCCTGTTCATCGGGAGGGGTCTGGCGTACCGCAAAACGGAGGAAACGGACTTCCTACGGTCGAAACGGGGCTCTTGTTGATCGGGAGGGGTGTGGCGTACCGCAAAACGGACGAAACGGACTTGTGTTGGAGCGCTACGGTTGAAATGGGGGTCCTGTTGATCGGGAGGGGTGTGGCATACCGCAAAATGGACGAAACGGACTTGTGTTGGAGCGCTACGGTCGAAATGGGGGTCCTGTTCATCGGGAGGGGTGTGGCGTACCGCAAAACGGGACTCCACGGGATACTGTTCATCTCCAGCGTCGACCTCCTCCAGCCTCCACGGGATACCGTCGACCTCCTCCAGCCTCCACGGGCTCCTGTTCATCCAGCCTCCACCGCGCGCTACTCCACCGGCTACTGTTCAACCACCCCTCCATGGGCACCCCTTCACTGTCTACTGTTCATCCAACCCTCCACGGGGTCGTCCTGTTCATCTAGAGGCAACGCCATGGGGTCCTGCATCCACCCCCACCGCTCACTGTTCATCCACCCCCCCCCCCCCCCCCCCCCGCAACTCTCATTGTTCATCCAATCGATCGGCTTCAGTTAGCAGCAGCAGCGAAGGAATCGCTCGATTGGGTTCAGTTAACAGCCATCGATCGATCGCTCGGGTTCAGTAACGCGTAGCCTGCAGTGCAATCGCTCGGGTTTAGTTAGAGCCCAATGCCTCGCTCGGGTTCAATTAGAGCCAACTCCTCGCACACACACGCGTACGTGTACGAGAGAAACATGCATCGCTCGGCCCCCGACCACCCACCGTAACTGGGAACTCCCCGAAATTTTCCTCGGCCTCGCTTCTACCATGGTTTTTTCCGTCATGGACGGCCGAAAGAATGTCATGCAGCTACGTCTCCGGCCCGCCCAGGACGAAGAGCCCATTTTCTGTCATGATTTTTTGTCATGGAAGTAGGAGCCCACCACATCTACGATGATATCGGGTTTTGTCACAATTATCGTCATAGAAGTGTCATATGTATGATAGAAAAAAGTTTCGTTCAGCCCAAAATGTCACGGATGTGTCTTTTTTTTGTAGTGTAACTTATCTTTTGCTCCTTTAAGACATGCCTTCTTCGAAACCTGGCCTGTCTTTGGGTCCAACACCCCACCATGTGCATAGAACCAAGTTCTGCACCTGGGGGGAAGCTCCTAGTAACTGGAGTGGCCTCTGCATCCAGCATCTCTTGCTCAGACTTATCCCACTTAGGCAGTGCCACCGCATAGCCACCTGGCCCCAGCCTATGGAACGGCTCCTTTTTTGTGGCATTGGCCTTGTTTTTTCTCGACCGTTCCTTAGATAATTCTGATTCCTTGAATTTCACGAAAGCGGGCCAGTGTTCTCTTTGCTTCTCCAGTGTTCCCTTGAATTCTGGAGTCTTCTTTCCTCCTTTGACGTAGTTGGCATATACAGTTTCTTGTGGGTGTTGAATGCAATTACCATCTTCCTAAGAGCAGCGTCCTTGACTTTCTGCACATCTGCATCCGTGAAATGATCTGGTAGGGTGAAATGTTCCATTAGTTTTTCCCAAAGCAGAGATTTTGCTCTGTCGTCGACAAAAGTAAGATCTGGACATTTCTTTGCTGGCTCTTTCCATTCTTGAAGGGAGGTCGGGAGTTGGTCCTTCACAAGAACTCCGCACTGACGAACGAACTTATTCACAATGTTCT
The DNA here is from genome assembly GCA_963921465.1 of Triticum timopheevii. NCBI lineage: Eukaryota > Viridiplantae > Streptophyta > Magnoliopsida > Poales > Poaceae > Triticum > Triticum timopheevii. The sequence continues at coordinate 568,672,799 of OY997266.1, forward strand.
TAGGCGCTAGTGGTTCGCCATTAGTTTTGATGGCATCGATGTTGTACTTTACACCCTCCTTCAACTTTTTGCCCGGGCCTCGCACTATCCTGCTGCCTGTAGAAGCAGATTTGCTCGATCTGGAGGGCTGAAAGAAGAAAGATTGATTCGTTAATATATCTTCAAATCATTAAAAACATGTGATGATCACCAAATGCCTGCTTATATAAATATACCTTGCCGGTCTCTGTTATTTCAAGATCAACATTTTCGGCGTCATGATAATCATTTTCGGTGTCATCATAATCATAGTTCATGACTTCATCAATTCGCTTGTCGCGATCGAATATCATATCATCATCGGCCCCGGTATTGTTCAGATATTGGGAGCCATCATCTTCTTCATTCTGATCATTTGGCCCGCGAGGGGAGCGTATGATCTCGAACAGGGCCTCTTCTCCCTCTCTGCCAGTATTGTCCGCCATAACTTTTATTTAACTAATCCAGAAGAAATATAAAACAATTTAGTATTCAAATTACAATGCATGCATGCAATCAATAAGTAAAAACTGAATCATAGTACATAATCTCGAATACATCATCTCGAATAATATATATAATCTCGAATACATCATCTCGGATATTATATATCGAATACATCACTAGCTAGCTAACTAATAAAGATCGAATACTACAGAAGAATCTAGGCCACTCGCGGTTCTTGAGGCGCGGGCGGTGAACACCCAAAGAGAAGGAACCATCACAGGATCATAGCTCGGTCATCTCCCCAAAGAACCTGCCAGGTATTGGAGAACCTCACGTCCATAGCAGCCATGTAGCGACGGACGTGCTCGTCCTCCTTCCTGACACGGTGACGCATCACCTCCGGCGGGGCCAGCTCCCTCTGCACCGAATGTGGCCCAAGTGAACGCCACCAAAGGAGCTCAGGGTCAATGACGGGACCCGGGGCCGGGTTCCTCACCAAGCGGCGAGCCCCTAAAGGTAGCACCTCCCAGTGCCAGCCCAGTGGAGCCCAGTCCCGGACATGGGTCCTCTGAAGCAGGACGTCATCGCGAACGGGTCGACAGCAAGGATGCGGGCCGGGCATCGTTGACGTCGATAACAAATTCTTAAGAAAAAATTCCTATATATGCAATGTCATTTTATTAGGAAATTTTTAGCAACTTTTACCTATGCAACTTCTCCTAGTCCTTCGTCTAATAAATATATATATGGTCAACTTTTTCCTATGCAACTTCTTTATATGCAAGTTTTTTCTATACTAGGATATACAACATTGTATAAAATTCAAAACAGGTACAGAAACACTACTTAAGCATCTAACACTAAAAACAGAAAAAGCAACTTCTATACATCCATTAAAAAAAATAAAAAACAACATTATATACAAAAATTCCATACTAATTAAACACTAATTATATCCATCTAACATGCATTCATACATATATACTAGTGAAGAAATAATAATCTAGAACATCTGAACTAATTAAAGATACAAAAATACATATATACTAATTAACTTAAGAAAATGTGTGTGTGTGTGTGTGTGTGTGTGTTCATCATGCATGTGTGTGGGGGGGGCTTGGGGTGGGGCGGCCATGGTGGCTGGGGCGAGGGAGAGGGGGGAGAGCTCACAGCGGGGCGACGACGACGGCGAGGCGAGACGTCGGGGGCGGAGACGGGGGGCGGCGACGTGTCGGGGCGCGACGGGGGCGGGGACGGCGCGACAGGGACGGGCCAGGGGCGGCGACGGAGACGAGGGCGGCAACGGGGACGGGGGCACCGACGGCAACGGGGGTGGCGACGGCGTCGATCGAGCGGGGCAGGTGGTGCGTCTCAATGGAGAAACAGAGGGAGAATGAAATTTTTTTCCAAGTGTTGTTTATATAGGAGGGACCTTTAGTACCGGCTGTAGCCACCAACCGGTACTAGAGGTGAAATTTGGTCAGGCCAAGCGGCGGGAACGGCACCCCTTTAGTATCGGGTCCTGGCTCCAACCGGTACTAAAGACCCCCCCCCCCCCCCCTTTAGTACCGGTTGGAGCCACCACCCGGTACTAAAGGTGGTGCGTGTTGGGGAACATAGTAATTTCAAAAAAAATTCCTACGCACACGCAAGATCATGGTGATGCATAACAACGAGAGGGGAGAGTGTTGTCCACGTACCCTCGTAGACCGAAAGCGGAAGCGTTAGCACAACGCGGTTGATGTAGTCGTACGTCTTCACGATCCAACCGATCAAGTACTGAACGCACGGCACCTCCGAGTTCAACACACGTTCAGCTCGATGACGTCCCTCGAACTCCGATCCAGCCGAGCTTTGAGGGAGAGTTCCGTCAGCACGACGGCGTGGTGACGATGATGATGTTCTACCGACGCAGGGCTTGGCCTAAGCACCGCTACGATATTATCGAGGTGGACTATGGTGGAGGGGGGCACCGCACATGGCTAAGAGATGCAGAGATCAATTGTTGTGTCTCTAGGGGTTGCCTCCCTTCCCGTATATAAAGGAGTGGAGGAGGGGGAGGGGGACGACCACCCTTGGCGCGCCCCATGAGGAGTCCTACTCCCACCGGGAGTAGGACTGCCCCCTTCCTTGTTGGAGTAGGAGAGGAGAGGGAAGGAGAGAGAGGGGGAAAGGAAAGGGGGGGCGCTGCCCCCCCCCCTCCTTGTCCAATTCGGGCTTGGGAGGGGAGGGGCGCGCGGCTGCCCCTTGGCCGCCTCTCCTCTTCCACCACTTGGGCCCATGAGGCCCATTAACCTCCGGGGGGGGTCCGGTAACCCCCCGGTACTCCGGTATATATCCGATAACCCCTGGAACCATTCCGGTGTCCGAATACAGTCGTCCAATATATCAATCTTCATGTCTCGACCATTTCGAGACTCCTCGTCTTGTCCGTGATCACATACGGGACTCTGAAATACCTTCGGTACATGAAAACACATAAACTCATAATATAACCGTCATCTAACTTTAAGCGTGCGGACCCTACGGGTTCGAGAACTATGTAGACATGACCGAGACACGTCTCCGATCAATAACCAATAGCGGAACCTGGATGCTCATATTGGCTCCTACATATTCTACGAAGATCTTTATCGGTCAAACCGCATAACAACATACGTTGTTCCCTTTGTCATCGGTATGTTACTTGCCCGAGATTCGATCGTCGGTATCTCAATACCTAGTTCAATCTCGTTACCGACAAGTCTCTTTACTCGTTACGTAATGCATCATCCCGTAACTAACTCATTAGCTACATTGCTTGCAAGGCTTATAGTGATGTGCATTACCGAGAGGGCCCAGAGATACCTCTCCGACAATCGGAGTGACAAATCCTAATCTCGAAATACGTCAACTCAACAAGTACCTTCGGAGACACCTGTAGAGCACCTTTATAATCACCCAGTTACGTTGTGACATTTGGTAGCACACAAAGTGTTCCTCCGGTAAGCGGTAGTTACATAATCTCATAATCATAGGAACATGTATAAGTCATGAAGAAAGCAATAGCAACATACTAAACGATCAAGTGCTAAGCTAACGGAATGGGTCAAGTCAATCACATCATTCTCCTAATGATGTGATCCCGTTAACCAAGTGACAACTCATGTCTATGGTTAGGAAACTTAACCATCTTTGATTCACGAGCTAGTCAAGTAGAGGCATACTAGTGACACTATGTTTGTCTATCTATTCACACATGCATTATGTTTCCGGGTAATACAATTCTAGTATGAATAATAAACATTTATCATGATATGATGAAATAAATAACAACTTTATTATTGCCTCTAGGGCATATTTCCTTCAGTGTGCTGCTGGGCGAGGGGCGCAGAAGTTTAGTCCCACCTCGCTAGCCGAGGGACGCCTCCACCTGCTTATAAGCCCCGCCGCCGCCGCTGTCTCGAGCTTCTCTCTAAAGCAGGCCATCTGGGCCTACCTCTGTTGTGATGCCCTATCGGGCCTACTGGGCTGGTGGGCCTACATCCTGGCCCAACTAGAGGTTGGGTTTCTAGTCGTATGCAGGCCGCTGTGGCCCAGTAGGCGGGCTTTTTATTTAGTTTTTTCTTCTTCTTTTTCTTTTCTGCTTTATTTATTTTCTTTTTTTATATTTTTGAGTTGTTTTTTTTGCCGTATTTAGAGTTTCTTTCTGAATATTTTTGCTTTAGGTACAAAAAATTACAAACTTTCTGTTAGTGCCGGTAGTTTTCAAATTTGAATAGTTTAAATTTGAATTATTTGAAATTTGTGTGAATCACTAGTTTGTGAATAACTTAACCTTAAAAATAGATTTTTTAGTGATTCTTTTTTCTTATATTTAATATTAGTGTATTTTATCATTATATTCAATTTGGTAATACTTAGGTTATTTAAAAAATGAAATGCCTTTGTAACAGATGAGTTTTCCTCCGAAATCCTGATACTTTGAAAAAGATTGTCCATTTTGTACACGAAGTGCATCCAGTTTTTGCCGTAACCCTCTCTACTTTTTTGCACATGCTATGTGGGTGAAATTATGATACCATGCCAACTTTCAACCTTTTCAGAGTTCATTTTTAGAGTTTTTCAATTTCAGGGTCATTTAGCTGAAAAAATCAGTAAATGCATGAAAGAATTTGTTTGCACATAAAATTTCTTCGTGTTTCAAATGCCAAAATACATAAGTACCCTAAGTATTACAAAGATTCCCTCTGATTTGTTCGAAGCGGGAATTTCCAGATATATAAGTCTGGAAACTCACTAGAGAAGAAAGTGATGACAGTGAAGCCGATCACATCCCAGAGTGGGATCTTTGGGCCGTGTGAAACTTTTTCTTCACGTGTGTCCCTTTGCGCCGTAACCATGGACAATCTTCATCATTTAACTGGATGCTCGGGTCAATATTCACTATGAATGGAGCAATTTCATGAAACTTTTCATAATCTTCTGACATGTCTGTCTTGTCATCCACTCCCACGATGTTTCGTTTCCCAGAAAGAACTATGTGGTGCTTTGGCTCATCGTATGATGCATTCGCTACCTTATCTTTTCTTTTTCTCGGCTTGGTGGATATGTTCTTCACATAGAAAATCTGTGCCACATCATTGGCTAGGACGAATAGTTCGTCTGCATACGCAAGATTGTTGAGATCCACTGTTGTCATTCCGTACTGCGGGTCTTCCGCTACCCCGCCTCATGTCATATTCGCCCATTTGCACCAAAACAAAGGGACCCTCAAACCACGTCCATAGTCAAATCCCCATATGTCCTCTAGGTAACCATAATATATTTCCTTTCCCGTCTTGGTTGCTGCATCAAAGCGGACACCACTGTTTTGGTTGGTGCTCTTCTTATCTTGGGCGATCGTGTAAAATTTATTTCCATTTATCTCGTAGCCTTTGAAAGTCATTATATTCGAAGATGGTAACTGGGACAACAAGTACATGTCATCTTCAATAGCGGCGTCATGCATGGCACATGTCTGCAACCAGCCGGCGAAAGTCCCCGTTTGTTCACGTGTAATCCAGTCGTTAGACTGCTCCGGGTGTTTGGAGCATAGAAAATTCTTGTGTTCGTCCATATACGGAGCCACCAAGGTGGAATTCTGTAGAACTGTGTAGTGTTCTTGAGTGAGAGAATGCCCGTCCATACATACTATTTGATCCCCTCCTAGTGTGCCTTTTCCATCTAGTCTGCCCTTATGCCACGATTCAGGAACGCCAATCGGCTTAAGGTCAGGAATAAAGTCAATACAAAACTCAATGACCTCCTCATTTTCATGGCCCTTGGAGATGCTTCCTTCTGGCCTAGCACGGTTATGAACATATTTCTTTAAGACTCCCATGAACCTCTCAAAGGGAAACATATTGTGTAGAAATACAGGACCAAGAACGTTAATCTCTTCGCATAGGTGAACTAGGATGTGCATCATGATGTTAAAGAAGGATGGTGGGAACACCAACTCGAAACTGACAAGACATTGCACCAAATCATTCTCTAACCTTGGTATGATTTCTAGATCGATTACCTTCTGAGAGATTGCACTGAGGAATGCACATAGCTTCACAATGTCTAATCGAACGTTTTTCGGTAGAAACCCCATTAATGCAACCGGAAGCAGTTACGTCATAATCACGTGGCAGTTATGATACTTTAGGTTCTGGAACTTTTTCTCTGCCATATATTCCCTTTATATTCGATGAGAAGCCAGACGGTACCTTAATACTGAGCAGGCATTCAAAGAAAATTTCCTTCTCTTCTTTCGTAAGAGCGTAGCTGGCATGACCCTGATGTATACCGTCTTTTCCGTGCATACATTGCTAGTCCTCCCGTGCCTCCGGTGTATATTTTGTCTTCCCATACACACCCAAGAAGCCAAGAAGGGTCACGCAAAGATTCTTCGTCACGTGCATCATGTCAATTGCGGAGCGGACCTCTAGGTCTTTCCAATACGGCAGGTCCCAAAATATAGATTTCTTCTTCCACATGGGTGCACGTCCGTCAGCGTCATTCGGAACAGGTTGTCCACCAGGACCCTTTCCAAAGACTACCTTCAAATCCTTGACCATATCATGTACATCAGCACCAGTAAGGTGGCGAGGCTTCGTCCGGTGATCCGCCTCACCTTTGAAATGCTTGCCTTTCTTTCTTACGGGATGCCTGCTCGGAAGAAATCGACGATGTCCCAGGTACACATTCTTCCTACAATTATCCAAATATATACTGCCAGTATCATCCAAACAGTGCACGCAAGCGGGGTATCCCTTGTTTGTCTGTCCTGAAAGGTTACTGAGAGCAGGTCAATCATTGATGGTCATGAACAGCAACACCTTTAGGTCAAATTCTTCCTGTCCGTGCTCATCCCATGCACGTACACCTGTTCCATTCCACAGCTATAAGAGTTCCTCAACTAATGGCCTTAGGTACACATCAATGTCGTTGCCGGGTTGCTTAGGGCCTTGGATGAGCACTGACATCATAATGAACTTCCGCTTCATGCACAACCAAAGAGGAAGGTTATACATACATAGTGTCACAGGCCATGTGCTATGGTTGATGCTCTTCTTCCCAAAAGTATTAATGCCATCTACGCTTAGACCAAACCATATGTTCCTTGCGTCACCTGCAAACTCCTCCCAGTACTTTCTCTCGATTTTTCTCCACTGCGACCCGTCAGTGGGTACTCTCAACTTTCTGTCTTTCTTACGGTCTTCTCTGTTCCATCGCATCGCCTTGGCATGCTCTTTGTTTTGGAAAAAACGTTTCAACCGTGGTATTATAGGAGCGCTCGCCCACGACATCACCAGGGTCATCGCGGCTGATCTTATAGCGCAATGCACCGCATACCGGGCACGCGTTCAAATCCTCGTACTCACTGCGGTAGAGGATGCAGTCATTAGGGCATGCATGTATCTTCTGCATCTCTAACCCTAGAGGGCAGACAGCCTTCTTTGCTTCGTACGCACTCTCGGGCAATTCGTTGTCCTTTGAAAGCATATTCTTTATCATTACCAGCAACTTTCCAAATCCCTTGTCAGATTCACCATTCTATGCCTTCCATTGCAGCAATTGCAGTGTGGTGCCCAACTTTTTCTTGTCAGCTTCGCAATTCGGGTACAACAATTTCTTGTGATCCTCTAACATGCGATGCAACTTCTTCTTCTCCAAATCATTTGCGCAGTTTCTCTTTGCATCGGCAATGGCCCGACCTAGATCATCAGCGGGCTCATCTGATGCCTCTTCTTCAGCTTCTTCCCGCATTGCCGGCTCAGCTTCTTCCCCCATTGCCGGCTCAGCTTCTCCCCCCATTGTTGTATCATCGTATTCAGGGAACCCATGGCAAGGATAGTTGTCATCGTCTCTTCTTCTTCATTGTCTTCCATCATAACCCCTCTTTCTCCGTGCTTGGTCCAAACATTTAGTGGGGCATGAAACCGGACTCAAACAGGTGGATGTGAATAGTTCTTGAGTTAGAGTAATTGAGATCATTCTTATAGCTAGCACATGGACAAAGCATAAAACCATCCGCCCGCTTGTTTGCCTCAACCGCAAGCAGAAAAGTATGCACACCATTAACGAAATCGGGAGAGCATCGGTCATCGTACATCCATTGTCGGCTCTTCTTCATTACACAACACCGAAAAGACCAAATTAATACAAGTTCATACATAAAGTTCATACAACACTTAAATGCAACAAACAAATAACTCTCTAGCTAAAGCATTTAAATGCAACAACAAATGCGATCAAGATCGCAGCTAAGGTAACAATTGATCCGACAGCATAATGATACCAAGCCTCAGTATCAATGGCATATTTTTCTAATCTTTCTAATCTTCAAGCGCATTTTCTCTATCTTGATCTTGTGATCATCGACAACATCGGCAACATGCAACTCCAATTCCATCTTCTCCCCCTCAATTCTTTTCAATTTTTCTTTTAAATACTCGTTTTCTCTTTCAACTAAATTTAACCTCTCGACAATAGGGTCGGTTGGAATTTCCGTTTCACATACCTCCTAGATAAAAATATCTATGTCAACTTGATGAGCATAATTTATCATAAACACGAAATGCAACAAATAGTTTTAAAAGAGAATATACCACATCCGAATCATAACACGGACGAGGGCCGACGGGGACTCAAACAAAACCATGGCACTATGTATAACAAACAACATACGTGTAAGATAATTATACGAGTAACTATATATCCAAATCACACAAACATGAATTTTTTATATAAAAATGATAAGAACAAGAGGCTCGCCACAAGGTGGTGTCGGCGACAGGACGGTGCGGGCAATCGACGGTGGTTACGACAGAGATATAGAAGGCACAAAGTAAACCACACCTACATATGCAAACTAAGTGTTATTTTGACCTCAAATTGCATATAAATCAAATATTACCACATATAATTCCTCCCAAATTACTAAAACCCACAAATTAATCACTGTATAAACCATTGCAAAAGCTAATCAGGCAATGAGAGATGAAAGGACAAAGTTGCTAACCTTTGTGATCATTTCAATGGATGGGGGCCTTCAAATCCTGACAAATTTTGGGCAAAATTTATGATGAGCTCGAGAGGAAGAAGGGAAGAACAGAGAGGAGAGGGGAAAGGGGGAAGAACAAAGCGCGGGTGGACGAAGGGTTTATATAGGAAGACCTTTAGTATCGGTTCATGCTGGAGGGGCCCCAGACTGACAACATCCTGCCACTACTCTCTTTAGTACCGGCTCGTGGCACGAACCGGTGCTAAAGGTTCGGCACGAACAGGTACTAATGAAAGCGGCCCGCCTAGCCATTGGAACCGGCACTAATGGTCACATTAGTGCCGGCTCAAATTCAAACCGGGACTAATGAGTTGAACATTTGACCCTTTTTCTACTAGTGGGCTACTGAATTCTAGCTTGTCATGTCGGTCCTGTTTGCAGCAATTTTTTGGTGGGGATATATATGGGTATTGTGGAGAAGTAATTGGCGGTTGTGTTTCCTCCAACATCCAGACTGACAAGAAAAATCCATGCAGTTAATCTTGCGATTCACAGGAGTAGGAGATTAAAAGTCCCAGACTGGTGGTGAGGATTTGGTGAATCGTGTACATATTCTCATATCGATGGCGAAACCAACATCATTCATATGGTTCATGACGAAGCCATGGCGGTCATACCTTGTGCATCATGACACTGGATCCAGGAAGATGTACTGACAGGCACTAACATTTTTGCCCCTTTTCGTTGATCGTACAACACCGTAACCATTACCCCCCTTGAGGTCATGATATAGTGAGAACGTGTAGTTATGTTACAGAGTAGGCTTGCCTGGCAGAAGCATGTGCATTAGAAACACACTTACAAACATGTGTACCAACAAGCTGGATATTGCAATGTATTCAAGTAGATATAATTTCTCTTACTACTTCTTGAGCCCTTTAACAGCCAAGGTATCTTTTTTTTTGTTGATTGTTTTTGAGATAGCTAACCACTCATTTCAAGTGGTAACAGCCAAGGTGTCTTTTGATATGTTCATTCTGTGTTTCCTGTGAGAAATGCTCTGGGTGGCTGGGATCAACTGTTGGCCTGCTTATCTCATTGACTTGTTAGTAGCGGTAGCACACTAGGTTTCCAGGAAGTGAATCAGGATGTAAGAATTTTATATATGCTGGGGAACAAACTGACTATGGTGTGGACTGAGGAGAACACTTTTATCATGGGCTACTCATTTGTAGCTTGTCATGTCGGTCCTGTCTGCAGCAATTTTTTGGTGGGGATTGTGGAGAAGTAATTGGTGGCTGTGTTTCCTCCAACATCCAGACTAACAAGAAAAATCCGTGCAATTAATCTGGCGATTCACAGGAGTATATAGGAGATTAAAAGCCTCAGACTGCTGGTGAGGATTTGGTGAATCGTGTACATATTATCATATCGATGGCGAAACCGGCATCATTCATTGCATTAGAAACACACTTGCAAACATGTGCACCAACAGACTGGGTGTTGCAATGTATTTCAAGTAGATACAATGATTGATACTTTTTGAGCCCTTCTACGGCGTGGGTATCTTTTGATGTGTTTGTGCTGTGTTTCCTGGTGAGAAGTTCCTCCGGGTGGCTGGGATTGACAGGAAGGACTTTTGTGATTATAAACAGAAGAAGAACAAGCTTGCGTGCCAAATCTGAACCTTACATATATGTTCATCTGGCTTCCCTTTGCGTACGTTACAGGATCAAACCAAGTCCACTTTCGATTTCTATTTGGCATTCAGAAGATTTGGAGACTGCCTAAGCTCGTCAGCGAGAAGGGCCCACCTCGCAGCTATCATGGATTGTAAACAGCAGATGCTGAGGACAAATTTGCATATATCCAGAGGGTCAAATTTTAATTTTATGATTTGGTTGGGGTGAGCCTGTCCAGGCTATAGCGCAACGCACTGGGCAACACACGAGGGCCCCAGTGGCAAGCCACTGTGGTGGGCCCTCCTCCATAAAAAATAAATTTAGTATCATTATAGGCACATGGCCCACATATCAAATATTAAACTAATAAAAACAGATACTACATTTGATCTTAGCCAAAAGGCCGAGAAAGGTATGAGTTGTTAGCTGTGCCCTCCCCTCTATTTGTAGCCTACTCGCCCTCCCGTCCCCTCTTCGCTAGGCGAGGTGGTACTAAACGAGTCGCCTCTCGCGCGCGGCTGCGGAGCGCGGACGCTGCGCTGCGTGCGGCGTGCCCCCCGACCCCGAGCCAGCCTCTTTGTTGCATGGGCCTCAAGCGAGACGGCCTTTCCGATGAGGCCTGTATTATGGGTCTGAGATGCTCTCGGCTCTTGGCAGGCCATGCTGTGTCACGTCGCACCCATGAGCATGAGGAGGCCCGTGTGAATTTTTTGTTGTTGATTTGGTAAGGCGGTGTTTAGCAAAAGCAACCTGCAATGCCATTGGCACATTTTGTGACACCCCAGAGAACATGAGTAATCTAATAATCTTTTTGAGAGAGACACACATAGTGGAAGAGATAATTCGGTTCCCAAGCAAATAAAAGAGAGCCGGAATATCATGCATCCAATTTCCTAAACGAACAATACCATTTGAGCTGAGCAAAATTTCTTACATGTATACATTTGGAACTTATACAAGAATGGAAAACTATCAACCAAGTTGCAAGCAAGCCATTCTAAAGATGCCTGACATAGCTCATTTCATTTCATCTGTAAAGGAGTTTACTGAGAAATATATATCGTATACATCACAAAATTACAGAGCCCCAATCTTGTCACAGTAAACCACCATAACAACATGCCAAGCGCAAAGTCTTCTCTTTCTAGTAAAGAGTTATTAAGTCTTCTCTTTTGATGCACTACTTGTCAGAACAAAATAACCAATTTCTTGTACAAGCCCAAGTCAGTTCATAGATATGGTGAATATACTAACTTGTTATTTCTGATACTTGTTTTTGAAAAACTACTCTTTTATTTTTCAGATATTGGCTAGACCATGCCCACTGTGGTACCAATGATCACGTGAATACTTTATACTGACATCCACATATTAAGCAAATTTAGATTGGCTCCATCAAGAGCTTACTGCTTTCTTTTGATTCAAATCTGCTCCGTGTCAGCGAGCAACTTCAAAATGTTGAGCATCCTCGGCTGAGCATCATCAGACAAAGGACAGACCAACATCTGGCTATGAACACCAACTAATGTTCTTGAGATATTGGTGTCAAGGACATGTTCCCTCTGGTCAGCCTTAGATGAAGACCGAGACATGGAGAGGCCACCGGCGGGGGGTGGGGGGGGGGGGGGTGCAACGTCGTGGCGAAAGGTGGCGTGGGAGCGTGTGGGGGGGGGGGGGGCACGAAGGAGGATTGGGATGGTGTATGCGTGTGTGCGTGTGCCCTTGTTTGTTTGTTTTCTTGGTTTTTGCTTCGGGAGGAAAGAAAAAGCGGTCAACGGGGATATACGAAGACAAAAAAACGGCTCGTAGGCGGGAGTAAACCTTGGAGGCGAGGAAGCGAACGACCAATTCCCATTTAATAGTAGAGATCCATGGTCGCATACACTCGATTTATAATAGTGAGAGGCGCATTGCACGTGCAAGATCACTAAATTAATAAGAGAAACAAAGATGTTATAGATATTTTAACATGGCCCCAAACTATTGTAGACATCTATATTCTTTGATCCAAAGGTCATACGATCTCTTATCTTATATAAGAGGTAAGATTAGTAAATAGGCAATTTTATTTCTATTGTTAAGGCATCGATTAATAATATGGAAATATATTGCAATCGCAATATTGAGTATCATGTTAAAATAAAATAAAAGCGTTCAGAATTAGGTACTCCTCCCTGAGTACATACTTTAAATTGAGTATACGTCAATATGTTTGCAATGTTGATAAATTACTAACTTGACATGTGAGTGTAATTCTACACACAACTTCAAACCATTGCATTTGCTTTCAATCAAACTTCTGTTTATTCAAAACAAAAACAGATAATCCATCGACAACAGTTTGTTCCACATACAAAATTAACTCCGACTTATTTTGTTTGAAACTTTTAAGGCACAGACAATTTGGCTAGAACCTTTTTAAAATATGTATTTGGCTAGACTCGGAGTTAATTAATGTGATCTCCTTAACTTCCTGAATAAAGTGTATGTTTTTTTAGGAAAAACAGTAATGTGCATTAGTATTCCCCTTTTATGCCACGATGCATTAATTGGAGGACCCGATAAGTACTACTAATAAATATCAGCAATTTTTGAGGAAGATAAATATCAGCAATCAAACGTAAGGATCCCGAGTACCTAGGTCGCCCCACAGTCACAAGGACATCAACTTCTGGTTGTACATTTGTTGCTTATTCGAAAGATAGAAGTACAAGGATGCGCACACAGCGGATACAAATAAGCAATCCAAATAGAAGGCTATCGAAAACAACACATACACACTAAATGCAACTGAAGAGAAACAATAACGCTAAGGCCTAGGGTTGATCTCATATGGACAAACCAGGGCGACTTTGTTGCTAAATTTACACACAACATTATTAGGAATTCAACATCGCTAAGTCTTGATCAAACTTCCTTCCATAAGTTCACCATTGTTACTGGCCGAACAGCATGTTGGCGTGCTGGTAGAGGTCCTTGTAGTAAATCTCCCTGATGGTCCCCTCGCTGACGCCGGTGGCCGTGGACACGTCGCGGATGGATCTCCCGACGCCGGCGCGCTCGATGGCCATGTACATGACGGCGGCGGCGATGGAGTCGGGGTTGTGCCTCACGTCCAGGTTCTTCTCCAGCCTCTGCGCCGCCTCCAGCGCGGCGCCCACCTCCTTGTCCTCCATCCCGAGCAGCGAGCCGAAGCGGCGCATGTAGTCGCCCGGCCGCGCGACGGCGCCGATCATCATCATCTGCCCTCCCGCCTGCCCGCCGTCCTCGTCCCTGAGGTGGCCCTTCATGACCTTGACGAGCCTCCCGATGTCCTTGACCCCCGCCATGGCGCTGTCACCCGTCACGGACGCCAGCTCCTTGAACGTCCGCGGCGTGCCCTCGGCGCGGCACGCCATGTGGAGGCAGGCCGCGTAGAGCGCCTGCCGGTTCCGGCACTTGCCGCCCCTGGGGAACGCCCTCGTGTTCTCCAGCTTCCTGAGCACGTCCCTGGCGCGGGTCTTGACGGCCGCCGTCAGCTCCAGCCGCGCCGCCATGTCGTCGATGCCGTGGAAGGACTCGGCGAGCGCCCTGTCGGGCAACGGCCCCGCCGCGCCGCGCATCCTCGGCGCACCGCCCCGCGAAGTACCGGCGCCGACCGCGCCGCGCATCCTCGGCAGTGGTGCCAAGGAGGCGCCCTCCCCAGCGTGCGTCTCGGCGTTGCCGGCCGCCTTGGAACGCGCGTCGCCTGCGGCGGGGTAGGCGACGGTGACGCCGGCCTGGGCGGGGGAATGGTCGGCGGCGCCGCCGACGCTGCGGCCGTCGACGCCCCCGACCTGGTTGAGGAAGGTGCGCCACTCGGAGGACTGGTCGACGTAGCGCTGGCCGAGGACGCGCGCGCACAGGGAGCAGACGGTGTCGCCGGAGGCGCGGTCGAGGGCCACCACGACGGCGCGGCGGCAGTCCGGGCAGTAGCGCATGGCGTTCGCGACGTCGCCCATTGCTCCCGCTGCCGCTCTCTCTCGCTCGGATTGAATTTGGTTCCGGGTTTGTGCTTCTGCTCTCGCTTCGGTGTGGCTTCTGGGTCGGTTGGTTGGGGTCTGGGCGTCGCGCGATGGCCCCCTTTTATAGACCCGTGGCCGTGGGTGATAAGGTCGGTGGGGGCCCGACTCGAACTCCCGCATCCATCATCTCCTCGTCTCGTTCCGGATCCAACACGATTACACGAGCGTTTCTTTCCGATTCCGACCGGGAAACAAGTGCCGAGAGAGAGACCCACCTACCTACTCTGGGCTTCGGTGCACCTACAATCTCAAGCCTTGACCTAAAAAATCTCAGCCTTGGGGTGCCGTCGAAATTTGGATTTTTTACGGCGTGTATACTATAATTTGGTTTAACCATTGCCATAATCTTGACAAATAGTCTTATAATTGCATTAATTTTATTTGCTATTTGGTGTAGTAAAAATTCTTTTGCAACGAGGATGAAAAGCTGTCCATCCGATGTGATGGTCCCCAAGATCCGCCTTTGCTTCGGTGGTGATGGTGGCGATGGCAACGAGGAAGAAAGGCTGTCCATCCGATGCGATGGTCCCCTTCACAGTTGTCAGTGACTGATCTGGGAGGCAGAGTTTGCGTCATCTCGCACTTCTGACTTTGGTCGCTGCTGGACTGTGCCAAAACTGACGTACTACGTCATGGTCAATGGTTCATCCTATCCTTGGATTTGGATGGGCGTGTAGAGTCTCCGGGCTGCGCGACGGTGGAGATATGGATTTTGTCCTACCTTTCCCGCTCCTTCCTGCCTCTAGCGCGATCAGGGTTTGCATGTGAATGGTGTGATGAGGTCGTCTCCTATTTGGGGGGGGGGGGGGGGGGCTCACAATGAATGGACCTAGGGAAAGCCCATGGGAGACCAGGTCCACATTCACCAAGTAACGGAATGTTGACCAACATAATGGAGGCTTACTCACTCGGGGGGGGGGGGGGGGGGGGCAATCGGAGATCCATTTGGAAGGAAGAACATGAATCCATTCGGCTGATTCTTCACTCGAACAAAGAAGCTCGACGACCCGAAGCATTGATTAGGACGTTTCCCTAATCATAAGAGCTTGCCGTTACTAGTGTATCAAGGCGCCCGTTGCAGTAGATGATGGGCGACATAATTGCTAGATTAATTGGCTTGTGACGCAGAAGGTAAGGGGTAGCAAAATCTATATAAGCATCTCCTTGGGGACAGCTTACAGATTCAAAACTTCTGCACGCACACATTCATACACAAGAGACACTATCTCCAGAGAACATGACATAGGGTTTTTATCTCCATCGTAAGGGGCCTGAATCTACATATCTTCTTGTGTCACCCTCCTGCATCTCGCGTGATCAAGACTCGTTTCCCACCCTCTCTTACTATTAGAACCCCCCCCCCCCCCCCCCCGACAGAGGGGGAGGTCATTTCTGAAGGAGAAGGTACCTACAGTGGAAAGATTCACCCTGTGATTTCGCCAAGACTCGTGCATGCGGAGGCCCACCTAGGATTTCTGATGCGGAGTATCGTATATATCCCGTCACATAGAATTTCACCGTTTCACAATTTAATTTAAATAATTGAAATAAATTTTACAATTGATAACATCTATTTTAAAATGATTTCAATTATTTCATAACGACTTCCAATTTTTCAAAGATGGTTTTAAATATTTTGAGACAATGATTTCAATTATTTTACCACTTAGAAAAATGATTTCAAATCACTTTTTGGAAATAAATTTTGTGATTTGTTTCAATCAATTTGTGAAACAATGAAACTTAAACGAGTTCAAAATGTAATCAATATTGGTCATTTTTCAAAGGCATTGTCGCCATGATTTCAATATATAAATGAAATTTAAATGAGTTCATAATATTTGTATTATTAATCTCATCTGACATTCTTCCAAAATAAAGAACTGATGAACAACCGAACAATATCCTCCTTGATCAAACCCGAGTTTTCACCTTGCTTGAAACTATCTGTAGGAGGAGCTTTTAACGACCCAATTTGAAAAGGGGCATCACTAATCTCTTTGACAGAAAAATGTTTACAGAGATCGACGTTCATTATCTTTCACAAGCGGCATAACATGAGATGTGTCGACCAAAATATCATAGGTATGAAGCTGCTTAAAAAATGAATTAGCAGTACCATGCATTTCTTCCAAATTGATTGTGAGACAACTATCACTCTTTCTGACGGCAAAAATATTATTTTTCTTAGCCCTCCAAAAGGCCTTTCTACGACATTCATCATGTAACAATAACAACCTAGAGCGATACACAATAGCTCCAATTCATCAATATAATGGAAGCATGTATTCCGTATATAGTCATACGTGCTTATAATAAGAACTTGCATGACATCTTTTGTCCTACCCTACCGTGGCAGCGGGGTCCATACGGAAACTAATGGATATTAAGGCCTCCTTTTAGTAAAGAACCGGGAAAAAGCATTAACACATGGTGAATACGTGAACTCCTCGAATTACAGTCATCCCTAGAGAGTATCCCAAACAATTATCACTATGGGGTCTACGGTTCAGAACCATAACATGTGCATATGACTAGCAGGAAGGATCAAGAACTCAAATATGTTCATGAAAACATAAACGGTTCAGATATGAAATCATGGCACTTGGGCCCTAGTGACTAGCATTAAGCATAACAAAGTCATAGCAACATCAATCTCAGAACATAGTGGATACTAGGGATCAAGCCCTAACAAATTGACTCGACTACTCATCCAATCCCATCACCGACCAGCAAGCCTATGAAGGAATTACTCACTTCCGGTGGTGAGCATCATGGGATTGGCGATGAAGAAGGGTTGGTGATGATGATGGTGACGAGTCCCCCTCCCCGGAGCCCTGAACGGACTCCAGACCGGCCCTCCCGATGAAGAACAGGAGGTGGCGGCGGCGGTTCCATATCTAAAAACGCGATGAAACTTCTTGCTCTATTTCTTTCTCGGGGAAAAAAGAATTTATAGGCTTGAATTAGGGTCAGTAGAGCCACGTGGGCCCCACAAGGCACCAGGGCGTGCCTAGGGGGTGGCCGCACCCTGGTGCCTTGTGGGCAACTGGTGAGCCCCCTCCGGTGGATCTTCGCTCCAGTATTTTTTATGTTTCCCATCAAAATCTCCAAAAAGTTTCGTCCAATTCCGAGAAATTTTTATTTTTGCACAAAAACAACATCATGGTAGTTCTACCGAAAACCGTGTTAGTCCGGGTTAGTTTCATTCAAATAATGCAAATTAGAGTCCAAAACAAGAGCAAAAGTATTTGGAAAAGTAGATACGACGGAGACGTATTAGAGATCCACCTGTCTCCAACTTGTGGCCTACGCACATTCGTGTTGTCTACAATTGGTTGCATGCGCACATTCATTACTTTGCTCCATCTTTGATATCGAGCCTTTCATCTTTTAGAGAAATCGAGTATGCACTGTGGAAAGTCACCGACGGATTGGCCGTAAGCTAACCATACTTATCTCACATTCCATCTAAATGGTTATATAAGGTCAAACAGTTTGCATAGATGCATCCATCCATCTAACCATACATCTAAACAACTAAACCTAAAACTAAACACAGAGGAGAGAGAGGTGCTCACGGTGGGGGCAGGCCTAAGCCGGAGAGGGGGGCACAGTCGCTGGCCGACACGCTCGGGGAGGGCCGGGACAGGGGAGGAAGGCCGCGTGGGAAGTGCCTGGATGGGGGCGGCCGCGTGGTGCTGATCGCCAGAGCAAGGAGAGTGAGAGTGTGGAGAGTGGAGAGGGAGAGGATAAGGCCGCTTAGCAGTAGCACAGGTAACATGCTAACACTACTACTAAGGGCACTACCTGTAGCGGGTGCCATTGTACCCGCTCTGTTGCTAAGTGAGGCTCACCAGATGGCCATGTGTAACAGTAATGGCAGCGCCGTGTATAAGCCCTGCACTACAGCTACGAGGTTAGTTGTAGCACGTATCCCAAAAGCCCACGCTGCTACTATGGCTCGACCCGGAGGTACCTTTGGGACCACTTAGTAGTAGCGATGGCTATGTCCACCCGCACTACTACTATACTCTACCTGTAGAGTTGGATTCCTACCTGCGCTACTATTACTTAGCAGTAGCATTATGGGGCACTTGCCCGACACTACTACTAAGCATCTACCTATAAGCTACTTCCTAGTAGTGTTACCAGACAACACGACCACAGATGCACTGGATGCCCCAGTTGTAGCGACCAGTTCAGGGTCGAGGAGGGCTCCACCCCCCGTGCGAGGGAGAAGTTGCGTCATGCCGTGGGGGCCGAGTTGCACGCCGTGTCGAACAAGCCCATAGAGGCCCTCAGTACCCACATACCGGCGAAGCAGCAAGATCGGACGTCGCCTGCCCTCACACCAGAGCAAACCTAGGTAGTCCCTGCCCTCGCCAACCCGCACCCCAAAGAGGAGGAGGAGGAGGTTTAGTGACGCACCAGACAACTTCGATAGTGAGTAGATCAGGCACATCCCATATCGCGTCTTTGACCGCTACTTCCTTGACGAAGATGGCAAGTGCAAATGCAAGGGATGTTGTGGGTGAACTTCCTCCATAGTCATATTCAGAGCTAGTAAACATGCCAATTTTTGGTAGTCCGATGACATATATGAGAAGTCCCTTATGTTATGTGTGTCGATCTAGATGAACTGTGTACGTTATTTTTAACGTTGCATGCAGAATGTATGAAACTGAGGGTTTTGGTATGAGAGATACGACTGTGGACACGAACATTTGAGGGATGACCATGTGCTAATGTACATGAGGACACATTTGCGAGTTGTGATGATAGATGCTCTAAGTTTGAAACTGCCGAAGAAAGTTATATCCATATCAAAAGTCCCCTTCTACTCCCGACCTCATTTGAGCTCGGGATGAACAGCAAAATCTAAAGATAATGAAAATTCAAAAATTTCTGAAATTTTTGGTGCAAACTCTGACAAATGTTTTGAGTACTTTGAAATTTTGCTCATGAAATGACAATTGTGCAATTTAAGACAAAAAAAAATCAGTACTCCAAAATTCTTTTGTAAATATCATTTTTGGAGCATCAATTTTGTTTTTTTTTGCCAAGACTTCCAAGAATGTTATTTCATGATGTATTTATCACGAACACAAAACATTCGTCAAAGTTTGGCAACAAAAAAAAATTCCAATTTTTTGATTTTACTATTTTTTATTCTACTGTTCATTAGGGAGCATTTAAGCTCGGGATTACACACTCCGCGTCCTATCTATATCTATATTCTCTATAAAGACCCAAAGCCGGCAGATCCAACAAATCCCAGCCATCAAACAGTGTCAACTCAACGACCTATCTTGCTCCAATGGCGAACGCTACATGTTTAGTGCGCAATTAATATGATAATACCAGATATAGACTATCCCTGCAATTAACTTGTAATTGATATCCTACCTAATATTAAAGTGCAATTGATTTTCTATGTAATATCAACGTGTAACTAATCTTTGCCTGATATTAACGTACATTGCATTGTACGCATTTACTAGTTTTTAAAAAAACATTATCTTTTTTTCTTTAGGCAAAAAAACATTATCTTCTACCGGTGGAGATGGAGTAGCTCAACGCGGTTTCTCTCATCATATTCTACTAGCAAAACGGCCCGTTCGTTGCAACGAGAGATTTTTTTTCATAATCTCCAATGGCCAAGATCATATTTTGCTGCATTATTGAGATACAGTATCACCCTCAATTTTTTGAAATCGTGAACATTTTTTTAAACTCACGAACATATTTCAAATCGTGAACATTTTTCAAATTCATGAACACTTTCACAAATTTCGAATATTCTCTAATACCAAGCACATTTTTTGAATTCATGAACATTTTATACTATTTGCAAACATTTCTTTTTAAATTGTTAACATTTTTTAACAATTTTCTTGAATAGCCGAACATTGTTTTGCAAATCGGTGGAACAATTTTTGAAATTCATGAAGATTTTTTATTTAAGAAACATTTTTGTAATGCATGATCTTTTTGGAATCAATGAACATTTTATGAATGAATAGACTAATTTGTCAAGAACAGTTTTATAGGTAT
This sequence comes from Triticum timopheevii, assembly GCA_963921465.1. NCBI lineage: Eukaryota > Viridiplantae > Streptophyta > Magnoliopsida > Poales > Poaceae > Triticum > Triticum timopheevii. The sequence goes on from OY997266.1 coordinate 568,693,561, forward strand.
TTTTCATTCATGAATATTTTTTCAATTGGTGTAATTTTATTGAATTTAATTAGCTTTTTTAATACACAAACTTTTTGAAAAATCATGACATTTTTTTGATTTCCGGAACATTAGTTTTCAAAATTTTATACATTTTTTAATAAGCAAACATTTTCAATAAAACAACAAATATTTTTGAAATACATAAACATTTTATGATTCTTTAAAAATATATTTAAAATTCTCATTTTTTTAATCTTCATATTTTTTTGAAATCCCGAATTATTTAAAGTAGAAAAAACTAAAAGGGAAAAGAAAAAATAAAAATAAAAAAGAAATTCAAAAAACAGGCCGCCCGGACATGTGCCGGCCCAAACGGGCGTGCTACGTCTTCTTGCAGTCCGAAGGGCGCAATATAGGAGGTCTCTACTGCATGGGCCGTCCCAGGCAGGGGCGGGGGCGGGGTATTCCCCTGTGTGAAATATTTTTTTATCACTTATAGATGGTATTTGTGGGTTATATTTTGCAACTTTAAGAGCAATTTCCGTGACGTACCATAAGAAGCAATAGTCCCTTTATTATTTGGTTTAGAAAAGATAAAATAAACATGGTTTCTCACTCGTTTGGACTTTGGACGACGCTACGCGTCCGCCGGCCGATTTTCCGATTTTATCCGCCGCCTTGATGGCCGTTGGATGCCCACCTGATAGCCGCCCGATCTACTGCCCGTGCCCTGCATGCCCACAAGTTATTTCCTGCAACAACCGCTCTGTTGCAGAAACAATAGCATTCTTGCCCCTGGCTCCCGACAGATCTGCGCCCCGCACGGTTTCGTAACAAGAACATTTCTTGTAACAATATTTTTTCTGCAACAAGACTCATGTTGCAAAACCTTTTCTTCTTTAGTTTTCTGCAACAAGACCCTTAAAAAATTTGTAACAACATCTCCCGCCGCATCTAATTTTCTGCAAAAATATTTTTCACGCGTCTAATTTTCTGCAACATCTTCCACGCGTCTAATTTTCTGCAACAAGATCCTTGTTGCAAAAATTGCAACAACATCTTCTAATTTTCTACAACAAGACCCTTGTTGCAATAAAACAACATCTCCGCCACATCTAATTTTCTGCAACAGGACCCATGTTGCAAAAATTGCAAAAACTACATATATATTTTTCTAAAACTACAAACTGGATAACTGCATGAGCTAAAGAAGCTTTGGACTAAAAATCATATATCAGAAAACACATCAATCATGCATCACTAGTTTCCTGCAGCACATCAAGTATGTACCACTAATTCCGTACAACACATCAAAATCTTGCATCACTAACTTCCAGGTGAAAATGCTACAAAAGTTTCGAGCTACAAACATTCAGACAAGCAGCACATCAAGGGGATAGCATGAGCTCCAGCAACGCATCTGGAAGTCAAATAAAAAATTATTCAACACTAGATGTGCGACATCCAAATGCCTACTGCACATCTACACATCTACACCCCCTATAACATCTACTTCATCCGCCTCGGTGGCAACAGCGAGAGCGTCTCCCTACGACGGAGCACCGCTCTTTTTCCCTTTGATGTCATTCGCTATTTCGCGCAGCCGCTTTGCCGACCAACGAGTTTGGAAGATAGGCATGCTGCAAAACAAGGTTTGAAAGAACATTAGCTAATCCAACTAATTTCAGATAAACATGAGCTAAAAATTCATGGAAAAGTATTGGAACAGTAGCTAAAATTTCAGAGAAAAGATATATGTAGTTTCAGAAGCAAAATTTGAGTTCCCTGTGCTATAAGCTAGCAGTACAAATATTCCTGTAGTTTCACAAACATAAGCTACAGACATAACCTACTAACTAGTTTCAGAAAGGTAAGTTTCTTTGAAATATAGCTACTGTTTCTGAAATTACATATATGTTTCTCTGAAACTACAAACTGGATAACTGCATGAGCTACAGAAGCTTTGAACTAAAAAGAAATTACATATATGTTTCTCTGAAAAACCAAACTTGATAACTGCATGAGTATTGGAACAGTAGCTTCAGAAAAATGAAACAAGGGGATCCTATAGAAACTGCACGCTCCAGAAATTCAAAAACACACCTATGAGTTTTCACAACTATGCGAGTTGACTGCTTGAGTTTCAGTCCAACGAAGGGTTGTTGATCATGCATTTCGCGAAAATGCAGTGGTTTCTGCAACTAGTTGACCAGGCTCTGAATTCTGTTTTAGACTCTTTTCGTTCTCCTGTTAGTGTTAACTGAATTTAAGCTTCAAAACGGTTGTCTGACTTCTGCAACAAGTTGGTGGCTCTGAATTCTGTTTTAGAAGTTTCAGTCCAGCTTGAAAGGGTTGTCTGAATTTAAGCTTGAGAGGTCTTATAAACTGAATGTAGTTCGTCAGCTGGCTTGTTGGTCAGCTGCATTATCTGACTAGTTACTAGTTTTCTACACAATGCAGGCAGCCAAAGAGAAGCTGCAACCTGCAACGCCAAATACAGATGATGCAGGCGACAAGAAGTTCATAATCTCAGAAGTTTCGCCGCCTCTGACGCAGCGACAACAAAAATGAACACCTACTTTTGCCTCCAAACATATAGATAGACATATATGGATTATAAGGAAAAAAAATCCAAACTAGGTGAGAGCACGTCTTCTAATTTGTAGCAGCAAAATAACTGAACTAACATTTCAGCGACCTAAAACACACATATCCAATGCAAAACCATACGTGTGTTGTACAATTCTGACGCTGTTTCGTTCCTTCGAGAAAATGCATGCTCAAGCAATCAAACAGGGAACACAAAATCAATCAGTGCAGGTTGGGGCCCGACAGATAGCAGTAACAAATCACGGCGGAAATGCATCACGCGGTGGGCGGGACGAACAACAGCCTGGGTGGAGCCGACGAGATGGGAGCATCTTATTCGGGGGGAGGCGGGAGGGTTGCCCGATCCATACCTGTCAGCCACCGCCGAACCCGTCGTCGTCGTCGCCACCGCGGAGGATATGCTCCGCCGCCGCCGCCCAACGCCCTGGGCCGCCGCCACCGCCGCCCAACGCCCCGCGCCGCCCGCAGCCCAACGTCCTGGGCCGCCCACAGCCGCCCGCCGCCGCCGCCCAACGCCCCGCGCCGCCCCACGCCGCCGCCCTCCCCTCCCGCTGTCCGCATAGCCTAGTCCTCCCAGTCGATAGAGCTGGCCAGTTGATAGAGTCGATAGAAGAGATGGTCAGTTGCAAAAATAATTATACTGAAACAATGACTCTGTTTCAGAAACGCACGCGCGTCACGCGGAAGCGGGGAGGCTGTCGCCCGTCCGATCAACAGACGATCCGACGGACGCGGAGGCGGCGGATGAGGCGCGAGTGATCGGTCGGGTGAAGGAGAGCTTTTTCCTTGGACTTTGGAGTAAAAAAAGAATTTTGATATGTCAGGGAACTCACAATGAACACGCAACGACGCTCTTTCCGCAACAACTCTTATTTAATACAGTGCTACGTGTCGGCGAACGGATAATGAGAAAAGATCCGCCGTCTCGCTAACCATTGTGTGGACACGCTAGCGGTCGTTCAATGGGACCACGTGAGCAGACACCCCTTTGCAACAAGAGTAATGCTGCAGTATTTTCTGCAACAGAGGTCTTGTTGCGGAAAATTTCCGCAATAAAGGTCTTGTTACGAAAAAAATTCCGAAACAGAGCACTTGTTGCAGATTTTTTTTACAACAAAGACCTTGTCACATGATTTTTTTGAATATTTTTTTGCGAGGCTAAAACAAGGCAGCTTCTTTTTTTTCGAAAAGGGGGGATTCCCCGGCCTCTGCATCAGAATGATGCATACGGCCATCTTATTATCAAAATAAAGTAGTGCCAACATGGTTCCAAAGGTCTCCACAATTCATAGAAAAGCACAAAAAGCTCACAAAGAGCCCAAAGAGGCTAGAAACATCAACTAGCCAAATCAAGATGCCACAACCGGCTGGCTAAATTAGATAAAGATACTAAATGCCTATCCTATTACATGACCGCCATCCAAACCGGTTGAAGATATCCCGAGCTACCATCTCCCAGCGGAAAGACCCAGTAACCAAATGCCCCCTGGCCTCCGTCTGGGTGAGTAGCGACCACGAACGGATCAGTGCCGTAGTCCAGAATAAGACCTGCAAAAAATGTATACATGATATTCTGTTAAAGACCAAATCGTTTCTGCAATTCCAGATAGTCCACAGCAAAGCACAAACTCCAACCCGAATATGTCTCGCTAAGTTAGGCTCAATCCCATTAAGCCATGTCCCAAATAACGCATTAACAGAATTCGGTGGTTTGATATTAAAAGCAATGTGGACCGTCTGCCAAAGTACCTTGGCTAGCGGGCAATCAAAAAAGAGGTGTTTAATAGTCTCATCCCGATCACAGAAACTACACCTAGTAGGTCCTGTCCAATTATGCTTTATCAAGTTATCCTTAGTTAAAATTACTTGTTTATGGACAAACCACATAAACACTTTTATTTTCAAAGGAACTTTGACATCCCAAACATGTTTGGACGTAGGAATGGAGTTCGAATTAATAACATCAATATACATTGATTTAACCGTGAATGCTCCAGACTTAGTCAACTTCCAGCGTAATTCGTCGGGTTGTTGAGAAAGCTGGACTTCCATCAGTCTCCTAACTAGACGGAGCCATTCTTCCCAACGATTGCCCGCTAGCACTCGTTTGAACTGGATATTAAGGGGGATAGATTGAAAGACCGATGCAACGAACACCTCACGTCGTTGAACAATGCGGTACAGAGAAGGGTATTGGATGGCTAAGGGTGTGTCACCGAGCCAAGTATCCTCCCAGAAACGGGTACTTGTGCCGTTTCCAATAACAAACTTTGTCCTATTGAACAATGCCTGCTTGACCTTCATGAGACCCTTCCATAAGGGCGAGTCGGTCGGCTGTACTGAGACCTGTGACAAAGTTTTTGACTGAAGGTACTTGCCACAAAATATTTGAGCCCACATAGCATCATTCTCCGAAGAGAGCTTCCACAGCCACTTGCTAAGAAGGCATTTATTCTTAATCTCGAGATTCTCAATACCTAGACCCCCTTGGTCTTTCGGTCTACAGATGATATCCCACTTAGCAAGCCGATATTTTCTTTTAAGCTCATCACCCTGCCAAAAAAACCGCGATCTATAGAAGTCCAGTCTCTTCCTAACACCAATTGGTACCTCAAAGAACGATAGAAGAAACATCGGCATACTCGTGAGCACCAAATTAATTAGGATTAATCGGCCTCCATATGACATGAGCTTGCCCTTCCAGCAGCTCATTTTCTTCTCAAATCGGTCCTCGATGCACTTCCATTCTCTGTTTGTCAGCCTACGATGGTGGATAGGAATCCCCAAGTATGAGAAAGGTAGCTCTCCCAACTCACACCCAAACAATTGCCTGTAAGCATCCTGTTCATCTTTGGCCCTGCCGAAACAGAACAGCTCGCTCTTATGAAAGTTGATCTTTAACCCGGTCAATCGTTCGAATAGGCATAACACCAGCTTCATATTTCTCGCCTTAGCCAAGTCATGCTCCATAAAGATGATTGTATCATCAGCGTACTGTAGGATAGAGACACCTCCATCAATAAGATGAGGCACCAATCCATCTACTTGACCATTTTCCTTAGCCCTTCCTATCAAAACTGCTAACATATCCACCACAATGTTAAACAAGATAGGGGACATCGGGTCTCCTTGTCGTAGGCCTTTATGTGTCTGGAAGTAGTGACCTATGCCATCATTAACTCTAATTCCCACACTACCTTTTTATGTAAATGATTCAACCTGTCGGCGCCAGGCTTCATCAAAACCTTTCATACGCAAAGACTGTTGGAGAAATGGCCATTTGACCTTATCATACGCTTTCTCGAAATCCACCTTAAAAATCACTCCATCTAATTTTTTGGACTGGATTTCGTGGAGCGTTTCATGCAGGACTACCACCCCTTCAAGGATATTTCTATCCAGCATGAAAGCAGTTTGGGACTGTTGCACTACAGAATGTGCAATCTGTGTGAGTCTGTTAGTCCCGACCTTGGTGAAAATTTTGAAACTAACATTAAGGAGACAGATCGGCCTGAATTGCTCAATTCTCACCGCATCCGTCTTCTTAGGAAGTAGTGTGATAGTCCCAAAATTCAAGTGGAATAATTGAAGCTGTCCAGAGAACAGATCATGGAACATAGGTAGTAAATCCCCCTTAATAATGTGCCAGCACTTCTTATAGAACTCAGCCGGGAAACTATCCGGTCCGGGAGCCTTATTATTTTTCATCTGTGCAATAGCATCAAAAACCTCCTTCTCCGAGAACGGGGCAACCAGAATCTCATTATGAGCAGTCGATAGCTGAGGTACATCCTCGGTTCTGGACTCATCAAGGGACACCGTATTATCCTCAGGAGGTCCAAATAACTGCTTATAATAGTCGGTGATGTATGTTTTTAGGTTATCCTGACCTAAAATAGTACCCTCGTCCTGCTCAAGCTGAAAGATTCGCTTCTTTCTGTGCTTGCCATTAGCTATCAAATGGAAGAACTGAGTATTCGCGTCCCCCTGGACCACTTTGCGTACTTTAGCATGCAAAGCCCACTTCAGTTCTTCTTCGCGGAGTAGTTCTTTTAACCTCTTCTCCGCCTCATTTTTCACCTGAAGCTCTGCTGGTGACAAAATATTGGATTCGGCCTGAATGTCCAGGTCCTGTATAAGAGTCAGGAGTCTATCCTTTTCAATCTTATACACACCGCTAAGGTTCTTAGCCCAACCCCGTAAGAAGCTTCTCAAGTTCCTAATCTTATTCTGCCACCGCTCAATAGCAGTTTTGCCACGTACATCTTTAACCCATTCCCTGGCAATCAAATCTAAGAACCCCTCACATTCAAACCATGACGTCTCGAAGGAGAAGGTGTTCTTGTTACCCACGTGGTTCGGCTCCCCTGAGTCCACGAACAATGGGGTATGATCAGATATTCCCCTCGAAAGAGCTTGCACCGTAACCAGCGGGAATTTTTGTTCCCACTCCACGCTCGCAAGAACTCGATCAAGTTTTTCGTAGGTTGGGTTTGGCAGAGCGTTAGCCCATGTAAACTTTCGACCAGAGAGCTCTATCTCTCTCAGATCCAAGCTTTCAATAATTGTGTTGAACATGAAGGACCATCTGCCATCAAAGTTATCATTATTCTTCTCCTCTCTCCTCCTGATGATATTGAAATCACCTCCAACTAAAATTGGTAGCTGCTCTGACCCACATATTCGAACAAGGTCCACGAGAAACTCCGCTTTAAGCTCTGGCTGCGCGGCACCATATACCGCCACCAAAGCCCAGTTAAAGCCATCAATCCTAGACCTAACTTGAAACTTTACCGCGAAGTCGCCCATCACTACACTACTGACTTCAAGCGAATCACATCTCACACCTAGTAAGATACCACCCAATCTTCCTTGCGGAGGGAGGCAATGCCAATCGAAATCAATACCACCGACCAGAGAGGAGAGAAACTGTGGTGCAAAGTTATCTCTACCCGTCTCTGATAGAGCAACAAAATCTAGCTTCTGCTCTAAAGCTGTCTCAGCCAGGTATCTTCTTTTAGCCAAGTCCTTCAGACCTCTGCTATTCCAAAAAATTCCTCTCATAGTTCATCATGGAATTTTTTGGTGGTTCGAATCCTAGCACTCCTACGAACTGCGGAATCGGGATAGATCTTCCGTTTCCACTTACGCTTAGGTTTACTAATCTCAGTCACCCGGTCCTCATGACCGGGTTCACAAATATTACTAGCATCATTCTCTAGGGGTACATCATCTTCCTCAGCGTCATGATTGGGGGGTGCTAGATCCGCACACAGACTATCAAGCACTCTAACCCCTAACGCATCGATCTCATCATCATTCATTGGTTTAACTGCTGCAAGATTGCGAATAGTCTCTAAAGCACGGTCCGCCTCCAAATCTAAAATATCATTCACCGAATTGGTAATCTCACTATCCGTCGCACCTAGTGAAACTCCTAATTGGTTTGCATTATTTATAATGTCCTCATTAGAAAAATGCAAAAGGGAATTAGACAAGTTGACGGACATACCAGAAGATATAACAGCCTCCTGAAGCTTGGCGGCCCTCATAGCGCACCGCTGCTGCATATCGTCCACCTCAGGAAATTCGGAGATGCGAGCACTCATCCGTCTCCCCTCGGAGATAGGGTCCGGGATCCCACCAAACGCGATCACCTCCTCCCTAGTATAACCTGGCATAGAAACCCTGAGAGGTGGTGCCGAAGTTACCAGAGAGGGCGTCTGCGGGCTCCCGATCCCCTTAGACGGGTGCCCCACACCAGGAAGTGGGGAAGAGTGAAAGACGAGGGCCTCCTGCCCGCGCCCTCCTCCCGCCACAGCCGCCAACTCAGGCGTTGTAGCCGTCGGCGAGGTGGTCCTCCTGACCATCGGTGTAGAGGGAGGAGACAGGGCCTCCTGCCCCGACGTCCCCCCTAACGCAGCAGCTGCCACAGTGGTTCCCACCACCATCGGAGTAGGAGTCGAGGCCGCCTGCCTCGGGCTCCCTCTCCCAGCAGCAGTAGCCTCCCTCGGGGCCGTCGCCACCGACGACACCGACATGGGTAAGGGGACGGGGGAAGACAGGACTCCCTGTCCCGAAGTACCTCCCCCACACCCCATCGCGTCCGCAATCGCCGACACCGAAGTCGCGTCCTTGGGAGGTGACAGACCAAGAGAACCATCCACCGGCCTCCTCTCTGAAGCGCCGCCCAAAGATCTCGCCTGACGATCAGCAGACAAACCAGGCTCCCCCTCGAACTCCAACGGAGGGAGCGTGTGCTCAAGATAATCGCCCGACTCCACCCGGTCACTCCATAGTCTGGGAGGTGTCGAGGCTGGCTCAAAAGACCCAAAACGCAGAGTAGTCATGGGTACCGCCGGTGCAACCGCGGGCTCAGCCCCAGATCCATTCCCAGGCGACTGAGAGGCTGTGTTAGAACCGTTAGATCCCTCTCGCATGGGCTCATCTGACAGTGCCCCCTTAGCCCCCGCATTACCATCCCTGTCGTGCATGTCAACATCGTTACGATTAACTGCATCATCAAATAAATCGGTGTCCTCAAACTCAATATCTAACAGGAGCACCTCTCCCTTATAAGTCCAGTTGACCTTATCCGGCACAAACTCAATATCCAGAACGCTTACTAAAAGCCGGGCTATCCCATTGGCCCGCGTGAAAGCCATATCCACTTTTTCTGTCTTTCCAACCATGATGCCCAAACTGGCCACCACGCGTGCATCCTGCAGAGGCTTAGAAGGAGCCCCTAAAATCCGCAACCAGACCTGTGTAAGTGGCTTTCCCTTAGGCTCAACCTGTTTCCACTCGTTAAACTCCAGGATACACTTAGTACCAGGAACTTTACACAAGCAAAAACTCAACAATCTCTGCAAGTCATCCACAGACGGGAAATCAACCTTAAAAACCCTGTCCTCGATGAGCACCAAATCCCATACAAAATCACTGGGAGCTAGCTCCTGAAGCCTCCTCACAATCTGTGCCTCAGTCACCTCGCCCTGGGTCGCTCTCACAATCCCAGTAGTCAAACTCGGGTTATCCTCCGCGACCTCTCTCGCCGCCGGGGACTCAAAAAACATAAGCTCAGCACAGTAGACTCCATAGATATTCAGAGTCGGAGGTAGGTCACGCAATAACGGGCACTCCCCCGATTCATGTGCAAGCTTGCCACATGACTCGCACAACTGGGCCACACACTCAGCAATGAAGTGGCCCTTCTCACCACAACGATAGCAAATCATCCTCTCCTTCTTACGAGCATATTTGGACACCCTCTCTGCATCAGACCTGTCGGTAGCCTCATCCACCGTCCCAGCCCCAGGAACCTCAACACTTGCCAAAGCATTCACCACTTCCATCGCCTGTGAAGGAAGCTCTGAGGAAGTATGCTGAGCCTCCTCCGTAGCATCTGTAGGAACAGCAACCCTAGGCGGGGGTGGGCGGCGAAATCTCCCACGGCCCCCACCCCGACCACCACGATGGCCACGAAAGCCTCCTCTCTGACGGTGATCCGGGCCGGAGGCCCCCTCAACAAAACCGCATGCCGGGCCAAGAAACGGTCTCTCAGCCGACCCGTCGCTCTGCCAAGCGTAACCATGCCCTCCTCCCGTAGAAGAGGAGCCTCGGTGCTGTCCTTCACCGTACGCATCATACCCATCATCCCCCCACTGGCCTCGGGGCGGATCATTAGGCTCTTTATTGTACATCTGAGACTGACTCGACCGGTTCTGCACCGGCCTAGCAACATAATGGGGCGGCGGTTTGCCTGTGATTGCCGGCACGCCTCCAACAGGCCGAATTCCGGCGCCGCGGCCAGCCGGAACGTCTCCAGAAGCTCCCGACGCGGGAGGTCGAGGCCCCCCTCGACCCGCAGCCTGGGGAGCAAGGGGCGGCGCACCTGGCGCTGGTGGTCTCACCACACCCCGCCCGGCAGCCTGGGCAGCGGGCACCGTGCCCGGCGCCGGCGGCCTCATGCCTCCCCTCCCATGGGCCGGCTGCAAAGGGGGCTGTCCCGGAGGCCGCGCACCCACGGGGGACACGCCTCGGCCTGAGGAACCAGCCGCGACGGATCCTCCCGCCGGCGGCCTTTGGCCAGTCTGCGCTTGGACGCCCCGTCCGGCGCTCACCGCCGGCGGCGGAGCCGCCCCACCCCGACCTGCAGCGCTGGAAGATGGTCGCTTGGCTGGCGGTGGAGCCTCCCCATGGCCTGCCATGCCTGGCAGCGGTCGGATTCGCCGTGCTCGACGATCCCCACAGGAAGGGAATCCTTTCGTCCCTGCCTTGCGAACCCTAGACGGCGGCGCACGAGCGATAGGAAGTTCGCTTTCCTCGTACGTGCATGCGATCACGTCGGGCTGAGAGGGCACGACGCAGCTCTCCTGGGCCACATACCCAGTTGAGTCGGATCCAACCAAGCCCTCATCAACACCCCCATGATGGCCTCATGCCCATGCACAGTCCAACAACCGGCCCACTCCTGAACAGCCCGTTCGTGACCGAGAAGGAAATTCAAACGAATGTTCCTGGCCGCCCTGATCTCGGCCGCCGCCCGGATCGCCGGCGCCGACGGCGCTGGATCCGGTCTCCCTCTCTTCTTCTTCTTCTTACGAACTACGAGATTCCAGTCATCTTGCGGAAAGTAATCTGACAAAGTAACAGGTTGGATGCGTACCTTAGGTAGAGGCCCTTTCCAAGGCCGGGTCGCCGTTGCCGCCGTCCTCCGGTGGATAATCCGGCGAACCACCTCCACCCGATCGTCAGAACGCAGTCCGATCCGCGCCAGATCCTCTCCTGGCACGATTTCATCAACTAACGCAGAGACTTCTTCCTCCGAGTATCCAGGATTGAAAGCCTCGCAGATCACGTCGGAGGGCGTCGGCGAGTAGTCCGGCGCCGGATCGCCGTCGTCGTCCTCCTCTTCATCCGAGTCCGCCAGCACCCAGAACCGGCCTCCAACTCGTGTAGCAGTCAGATCCACAAGTTCCGGCCGATGACAGGCGACGTTCGCCGCGGGCGTCCCGCGAGTCGCCTCGCGAGTCGCCTCTGGTGTCGCCATCAGCCTTCTCCGTCATTTGCAACATGCCCTTTGTTGTAAAAACAAGACCACCCTTTCTAGCTTGATAGTTCATTTTCCTCAAAAAGAAAATTTGTTTGAACTATCATATCATAAATGAACTTTAAACGGGATTAGATGGGACCCAGTTGACATCCCTATTGAGGAACAGAGACATGGATGGTCCAATAAGCTACGTGGCGGGCAATCAAAACGGCGGACTCAGAGCGCGTGATAATCAGCCGGCTGATTCTAATCGTTTCCCTTAGTACAATCTTGAAAAACAAATGTAAGCTCTGGGGTGGTTGAACTGAAATGTAACAAAAATCTAGGCAATTGTGCGTCGGAATTCTCGTTCCAGCAATGCTCCAGTACGAGCTCAGTAGCATGGACGCGCTACTCAGGACGCTCGCAGACAACGCAGAGATCGACGCCCAGATGTCGGAGCGGGGGAGCAGACTGAGGGATCTGTCGTGCGCCATCGAGGACTGTATCGACGTCTTCATCCACCACCTCGGGTCCTCGGCCGTGGCGACGCCGACGAAGGGTTCATGCGCGGCGTCGCGGACAAACTCGGGCAGCTGCGGGCGCGCCACCAGATCGGCAAGCGGATCGAGGCCCTCAAAGCTCGCGTCGTCGAGGAGGCCGAGCGCACCAAAAGGTACAGTCTCGGCCATGGCGATCCCGGTCCCGCCTCCATGGGCAGGCGGCCGGAGTCCTCCTCGGTGGACGCTCGGCTGTCCGCGCTCTACGGCGAGGCCGGGGGTCAACTCTTGCCATCGAAGTGTACCGGAAGATTGGAGCCAAGTTCCAGTGCCGTGCCTCAAGTTCCATGTCCAGCACGCCCGATATCAAGAGGCTTATGAAGGACATACTGTCTCAGGTCAACCCTGCCAAGTTTCGCCGATCAGAAACATGGGAGAAAGAGCAATTGATTCGCAAGGTCACGGAATGCTTCCTTTCATTTTGTCTGTCTTCAAGAAACCTGGTTAAAACCTGTCCGTAAGAATTTTGGGAACATTGGACATAGACCTACTGTACCAAGCATCAGTTGGACGAAATACCACACATTTGCTAATTTCCTGCTCCCTGAGTCATGCTCTGCTAGAACTCCCTACTTGCTAGCTCATTTGTTTTAGCTATTTTCGCGAATTTCTAAAATTTGAACTTAAAATTTCTAGCAGCCCGATATAAAAATTAAGCAAAAGGCATGTCAGACAAGTCCAGTTTGCTAATCACATCCCACATTGCAAGAACTGTTCTTTTTTACCTAGCAAGAACTTGGTTATGACTGCATTCTTCATGTTTATCTATATATATATCATCTGAATGACATGTTTCTTCCTATATGGCGTCATAATGAAACAATAAAGATTGAATAATGATGTGCAGTAACAACTGCAAATCCAATAGTTTCAGAAACTATTGTTTCGTTTCACAGATAATTAAGAATGGCTCATTAAAACTAGATTGTGGAGGGCAATGATTTCCCCCCTCCAAGCTCATTAGTTCCTGAGAAGTATTTAACATTTTTTTACAGAGTTTGCCTAGGTAGTACTAGCTTGGCAGATAGTTTTCTCCATCACTATTCTGATACTATGTGAGAATATGAAAAATACTTGTTTTCATAAAATTGTCTCAGGTACCTTATTGTGATTGACGATATATGGAGTACAGAAGCTTGGAATAGTATTCAGCACATGTTTCCGCAGAATGATCTTGGCAGTAGAATTATAACGACTGCTCGAATTGAGAATGTAGCTGCTGCTTGTTGCAATCATCGCCATGACCGTATTTATAAGATTGAACATCTCAACAACCAAGACTCAAGAAGATTATTTTTCAGGAGAGTTTTTGGTACAGAAGATACCTGCCCTGAGCATTTTGAGAAAATTTCAGAGGAAATTTTAAGGAAATGTGGAGGTGTGCCTTTGGCCATAATAAGCATAGCTAGCCTGTTGGCTAGTCAACAAGTTATGCTAAGGACAAAATGGGAGAGGGTATTAAGTTCTTTAGGTTCCATGTTGGAGGAGAACTCTGCTTTCGGATGGATGAACCATGTCCTAAATCTTAGCTATAATGATCTCCCTCATGATCTTAAGACATGCATGCTTTATCTTGTTACATTTCCAGAGGATTATATCATTAGGAAGGACATTTGTTGAGGCGATGGATCGCAGAAGGCTTCGTCATGGAAATACCTGGTCAAGATCTAGAGGATATTGCTGAAGGCTATTTAACTGAACTCATCAATAGTAGTATGATTCAAACTGCTTCTTTTGATGAGGGTGGAGAGTTGATGTCTGTCCGGGTGCATGATCTAATGCTAGAGCTTATTACCTCAAAGTCCAGGCAGGAGAACTTCATCACTACAACAAATGACCTGAAGGCCAGGCCTGGAGCTTTGGAAATTCGTCGCCTCTCCCTTCACTTCAGCAATGCAGAACATGACAACGTTCTGGGAAGCATAGAACTCAAGCAAACTCGATCGCTCATCTTTTCAGGCATTTTTCAAGACATACCATGTATACGGAAGTTTGAACTTCTCCGAGTTATGGACCTTGAAGCTAGCTTTTCTAGGAATATTTCATGTGACCTGACCGGTATATGTAGACTCTTCTTATTGAGATATTTGAGGATCAGAGGTAATTCCTTCAAACTGCCTGATCAAATACGAACACTGAAACATCTGAAGACACTGGAACTGAATGGCAACCTGCTTGATGTTCCGTCGGATGTCTTTGAGTTGCAGTCCTTGTCGCATCTGATTGTTCCAGGCAATGCTGAGCTGCCTGACGGAATGGGTAACATGAGAGCTCTCCGCACTCTGCGTGCCTTGGATGTTGCAGGGTGTCCCATGGATAGGCTTCGAGCTCTCGGCGAGCTAACCAATCTAAGGGATCTTCAACTAAGCTACCAGATATATAGAGATGGCAAGATCCTGATGCAGCTGAACGTAAGGAAGCTTTGGTGACCTCCCTAGTCAATCTCGGCTGCAACCTCCGGTCCTTGGCTTTCTCTCGTCATTCCTGGCGCATGGCAGCTGATGTACTTTTTTTTTTCCAACCGGGCTCACAACCCCTTTCCATTAATTTTGCAATCAACGGAAATACATCAGTCTTTATCCAAGTTCATCACCCAACTCAAAACAGATAAAACCTTCTTGAGCGAAATGAGACTGAAAAGGGGGGAGCGAGTTGGCGCATCACCAGGAAACCCACCGCGTGATGATCCTGGAACGGACCACCAGCCATGGGGCGAAAACCTGATGACACTTACAAGTCATCTGCTCAGAACACAAAGTACCAAAAACGACCCAGGGATGAAACACCTATCAGACTCCAGCGACTAGGTGAAACAGTCGTAGTACAGATCACCAGCAGGCATCAAACCCCAGCGGGAAGCGAGGTAGAAGCCGCCAGACGCTGATCGCGTCTAGCCAATCTGCAAACCATCTCTGTCTCCCAAGAGCAGCCTGTCTCGAGGGAAGGATCTGTCCGTCAGTGCCGCAGCAGCATGCGCCAATCTCTTCACACCCGCTTGGAGCTTCACCCTGTCCTCTTCCTTCAGCAAACCTGCCCAATACATCATAAAAGAGCATGCCGTGAAAACAGCCTCTAGAGGGGATCGAACGACATGTTTATCAAACGTAACTTTATTACGGAGAATCCAAATCCCCCAACATATCGCAGCAATTATCATCATATATACATGCTTCCCACCCGGAAAGAATTTATAAAGCCAAGAAAAACTTTGCCAAAGGGAGCGAGGGCAGCAAGATGCCCCTGCCGTCATGCCCAGCGTCCCCCAAACTGAACGAGCGAGCGAGCACGAGAAAAACAAATGGTTTGCCGTTTCAACATTAGTACAGAAGGAGCAAATGGGATTTCCAAGCCAATTCCTGGCACGCATGTTATCACGGGTAAGGATGGCATTTTGAAATAATTGCCAAAGGAAGATCTTAATCTTCAGCGGGATAGGTGTTTTTCACACCATTTTATAGTTAGGACCTGTCAGGTTTCTCTCCCGCCACTTGTACAAGGATTTAGTGGTAAATTTTCCTTTACCACCAAGGGACCAAGAAATCTTATCTGGGGATTCATTCAACGTCAGCTTTTTAGCTTTCATGACCATCCAAGCCCATTGATCACCCAGCGCCCCAACCAATATGCGTCTGAAGCCAATCTCATAGTTACTCGCAGCCCAGGATGCAACAGTGCAATCCTGATCCTGGCAGACACTGAACAAGTCAGAAAAATGATCTTTCAGTACAATGTTTTCGATCCACGGGTCATACCAGACCCTAGTAAGGTTCCCGCTCTCAATGTTAACCTTTCTACTAGCCATATACGAATCTTTGACTTTCATAATGGCTTTCCAGCAGGGGGAGTCCGAAAAGCGACTCCGGATGTTAGCTACTGTTTTGTTCCTGAAGTATCTAGCTCGAATAATACATTGCCATAAACCATCACTCGTTTCCAGTTTCCACCACCACTTAACGAGCAGGGCAATATTTTGTTTATGAAGATCTTTAATCTCTAAACCCCCAATCCTCCTGGATCTGCAAACTCTCGTCCATTTAACCATATGATAACCATGTTTCTTATTCTTTCTCCTCCAAAAGAAACGTCTGCGATGTTTGTCCAGCTTCTCAATAAAAGTTTTATTGAAGAGGAACATCGACATGAGGAAAGATGGGATTCCATCCAAACTGGATCCTAATAAAGTCAGTCTGCCCCCAGATGATGCCGCGTAAGCCACCTAGGCATCGAGTTTCTTGATCATTTTACCATCAAGGAAGTCCAGATCAACATTCCTGAGAGTGGAATAGGTAACAGGGACCCCCAGATATTTCATAGGCAGAGTCCCCACTTGGCATCCAAACATGTTCGCATAGATTAAGTCAGTATCATTATCACCCCCAATACTGAAAATTTCGCTCTTTTCAAAGTTGATCTTAAGTCCTAACATAAGCTCAAACAGATACAACAAGAGTTTGATGTTGACAGCTTTGTCAACATCATGTTCAAAGCACAGCACCGTATCATCAGCATATTGCAAGATGCCCACCCCATCCTCAATAAGATCAGCAGCTAAACCTTTGACAAGGCCATTCTTCTGAGCTGCCAGCACCATTTTAGTCAGGCATTCAGCTGCTAAATTGAACAGGAAGGGGGAGTGAGGATCCCCCTGTCTCACCCCCTTAGCACTTTGAATATAGGGCCCCACCTCATCATTGATCTTGACACTAACCGTGCCATTTTTTAGGATCTAAGAGACCCATCCACACCACTTGGGATTAAACCCGCGCTTTTCATGACAGTCAAGCAAAAAATCCCAGTTTACTTTGTCATAAGCCTTCTCGAAATCGAGCTTGAGAACTACTCCAACTTGTTTTTTGACATGAGTATAGTGCATAATCTCATGCAAAGATAGTATACCATCCACAATATGCCTCCCTTTAATAAAGGCATTCTGCTGGATACTGAACAACTTATGGGCATATCTGCTAGCCCTAATATCCATGACTTTGGTGAGCAGCTTATACGGGCAGCGCAGCAGACAAATGGGCCTATACTGCTGGATTCTACTCGCATTGCTCGACTTAGGTAGCAAGGTAATGATGCCATAGTTAAGTCATTGCACATCTAACTTGTCAGCGTGAAACCACTCAAATAAGCAGAACAGATCCTGAGCTACAACATCCCAGCAATGTTGATAGAATTCAACAGGGATATCATCAGGTCCGGGGGCACGGTTAGACCTCATCTCAAATAGAGCATGCTTAATCTCCTCCAAAGAGAAAGGTCGAGTCAAGTCTTCGTTCTCCTCCAAGGAAATCAACTCATCCTGGGACCATAAAGTTGCATCGATCTGGCAAATATTGCCAGGAGCTGGTCCAAATAGGTCTCTGTAATACTCAGTAGCATGTGCAAGTAGGTTTTTGGTCCCTTCCACAACAGTGGACCCGCATTCCAAGGAAACCATGGAATTTTTCCTACGACGACCATTAGCCACTTTATGGAAAAAGTCAGTGTTATTGTCTCCTTTCAAAAGCCACCTTTCATTAGACATCTGGTGCCAATGGAGCTCTTCCTCAACATACATATTGTTGAGCTCCACTAAAATATCCAACTTACTTTTATATGCATCCCCACACAACCCATCGTCCTCCTCCATTCTCTCGAGCTCCTGAAGTTCGAGCTTGATAATATTTTTTCTGATCCTATTGTGCCCAAACAGATTGGATCCCCAACCTTTAAAAAATTTCTTAATCCTTTTCAATTTAATGTTTAAGATGTCAATAGGGTTTACAGTGTAAACCGGCCTAGACCAGATTTCAGTAACCAAAGGGAGGAAATCTGGGTTCTTGAGCCAGGCATTATCAAACCTAAAGCACCTATTGCCTGGTGCTCTGGATGGGGCTCTCCCATCATTCAGCACCAAAAGATTTTGGTCAGACTTGTCCTTTACCAGTTTATGAACATTAGCTAGAGGGTATAAATCCTCCCAATCAGGGGACATAAGGACCCTATCAAGTTTTTCCAACGTAGGGTTATCTTGTTTGTTGGACCAAGTGTAACGACCACCAGCCATATGAATCTCCCTCAATCCAAGTAAGTGAAACAGAGTTGAACACATCTGAAAAATGGGACAGGGGCGTTTTTTTGTTTTTCTCTCCACTATGTCGAATGATATTAAAATCACCACCGACCAAATATGGTATACTGACCCTGTGGCACATAGCTGACAGTTCAGCAATGAATTCAGGCTTCTGCTCATCATGCGCAGCGCCATACACAGTCATCAAGGACCAATGACAGTTTTTGTTCTTATCGAACAAGTTCAACTGCAGTATGAATTTACCACACACGGTAGTAATGATATCAAAGCTATCCTTCTTGATGTGCTCTTTCAGTGCAGTTCCAGCATGGATTGCATCCCTTGACAGCCTCACCCGTATGGGCCTTCGTGTTCACGTGCTCCAGAAGGACGGGTTGGAGATTCTCGGGAAGCTACCGTCCCTTGTCGATCTTCAGTTTTCTGTCCGTTCAGTTCCTGGACAAAAGATCGTCATCGCTGCTGGGTGGTTTCCTGCTATAACGAACTTCACATTTCATCATGATAAGCCATGTCTCAGATTTGAACCAGAGGCCATGCAAGATCCAAAAGTTGTCGCTTGAATTCATTGTTTCTCTAGTGAAAAATGGCGAAGATTTACCTTCCGGCATCGAGCATCTGTCAACACTCAAGCAAGTGTTTGCATATTACAGCTTGTCCAACAACACTTATGATATTGAGGAGCAGATGAAGACCATCATTGGCAAGCATGCAGGCCAGCCCAGTCTTGAAATCAAAAAAGCACGGGGTGCAATTGGAGTGTATATGGGAAACCCCGACTTGGTATAAACATTTTGGTGAGTTAAATTTGAAATATGTATGTGCTATTCAGCTCAGAGACGAAAAACATTGCATAAATGTCTTGAACTCATGATGTCTTATGTACTTCCTCTGTAAACAAATATAAGACGTTTGTTTACAGAGGGGGTATTTACTTTGTTATCCAAAGAGCAGCTAACTCGTAAAAATGCTTTTTATTGACTGCTATTGAGTATTTGCATGTGTGTGTTCCAGCAGTTGGTAGAGTTCCATTTTTATCCATATTTGTTTGTTTAAAAACCATGTTTATTGGACTGATATTAGTAGTATTATCATTTTAACAGATGCACTTGGATGACAAAACTGATGCCTATTTTGACTGACGGTAACCATACAGAAAAAAGAGGTTGGTGTTGCGCTTCTATCAGTTTTGTTGTTTAGCTGACACATGCACATTCATGATTTAAACTGAGTATCAGGTCTGTGCCTCGAATAATATATTTTCTACTTGGGTTAGGTGTGGCGCGCAAATTGCTCATGTACAGCTCAGCTGCTCAAGTGTCGCCTTGTGTTTACATATAACAAGTAGAGCTCGTGGTCCATGCCTAGAATTCAATACTAGGGCGGCCAAGTTAGTTTAACGTTTTTCCTTTGTCTATGGCCTCTTACAAATACTACCAATCATGGATCTGGATGCCTCGACCTGTTTATAAGTCATAACCAATCAACCACCAACCCCAGCTTAGCTCGAAAAATTGCCATGGCCGAAGAAGCTCAAACCGAGAGCAACCGCAGCGGCGGCACGGAGGAAGGAGAGAGCCTTGTTGCGGAGGCGCGAGGAGTCTATGTCATGTATCAAGGTTGCTGGCTGCGACCCCGGGCCATGCAAAGCGTCAAGCTGGTGCAAGAGCACTTCAAGGCTCGCCCTGACGACACCCTCCTTGTCACGTTCCCGAAGTGCGGCACCACCTGGCTCAAGGCCCTTGCCTTCGCCGTTACAAACCGCTTCGACCACGCCGCCACCAGTGACACCCACCCGCTGCTCACCCGCCACCCTCAGGACCTCGTGCCGTTCCTTGAGATGCCCTACCGCCAGCTTCACCCTATCGCTGACCTTGAGAAGCTCGCCTCCCCGAGGCTCCTCGCCACCCACATGCCAGTCACACTGCTGCCTCCATGCGTGTCCAGCCTCGGTTGCCGTGTTGTGTACCTGTTCCGCGATCCCAAGGATGTGTTCGTGTCCCTATGGCAGTTCATCGGCAAGGTACACACGGAGTACACCATTGACAGAGCATTTGATTCGTTTTCCGAGGGGCTATCCCCGTACGGGCCTATCTGGGAGCACAACCTTGGGTTCTGGAAGAAAAGCATAGCAGCGAGCCACAAAGTTATTTTCTTGAAGTATGAGGAGATGATGGCCGAACCAGTCAAGCATGTCAAGATGCTCGCCAAGTTCCTCGGTGTTCCCTTCACCGAGGAGGAGGTGAGATGTGGGGTTGTAGAGGGTGTAGTGCAGCTGTGTAGCTTCAATAAGCTCAAGAGCTTACCGGTCAACTCATCGGGAGTAACCGATAGGATTGGTGGGGTGCCAATGGAGAACTCTTCCTACTTTAGAACCGGGAAGGTTGGTGATTGGGCAAACCACTTGACGGAAGAGATGTCAAAGAAGCTGGATGCCATTGTTGAGGAGAAGCTGAGAGGATCAGGTCTCACATTTTGACATCTCGGTGTCATGTTTAACTATGTGCATGCTTGTGCAACCAAAATGTGTGTTCACAATAATAATGCGAAAGACTATGTGCGTTGATCCATTGTTACCTTTTGTTTTATCTTGTTGACTTTGTTACCTTTTGAGATATGAGCAAAACTTCTGTGCAAAAGGTGACGCGACAATTATTGCGAGATTCATAAATGTATAGTAATATGAACTACTACCTCCATCCTGGTTTATTGGTCCTCTTTGTAATTTGTGCTAAGTTTTGACCAAATATTTAACTAACAAAATGTTAATAAATGTTAACAAAAAATTATATCATTGGATTCGTATTTGAACATAGTTTTAAGTGATATAATTTTTTATGACATACATGAACATTTTTGTTAGTTAAATTTATGTCAAACTTTGATACTAAATACAACAGGGACCAATAAAGCAGGATGGAGGTAGTAGTAGTTCAATTTTAACTTTGAAGATTCTGTTGATGACAACTACTAAGGGGGGATGTAACACCCCATGGTCCAAAAACCTAATAGCCCAGCTCAACCAAAAAACTACTACAAAAGTGGTTGCTAAGATTCCCTAAAATAAAAAAAATCCTCAAATCTGGACCCCCTCCACCCCCCCCCCCCCCAGTTTCGCAGTTTTAGTCTAGCCGCGGGCATTCTAAAAAAAGCCATGCCCCCTCCTTCTTGGCCACAGCTTTCCCTGCAACCCCGACACTGCCGCCTCTCGCCGCTACACCAATCGAGCTCCGGGCCAATGACCGGCGGAATGGAATGCCACTCCCCCGCTGGACCCCTGGCCACCGCCTCCAGTGTCAGAGACCCACCGCCGACGAAGAATTTTGTGCCGCAACACTGAAACAACGACAACAAGGGAGAAACGTCATTGACAACGGTTCGTCGCCAATGACTATTGTCACTCTCGCCACCGCAACCTGCCTATAGCCCTTTCCTAAGCCCCCGAAAAATGACAGCGTCGCCAAGGCTACGAACAACACGACAGGAGCGGCGAAGAAGAAGGAGACCACAACCTTCCAGATCCCCTTCGACCTCCCACGAAGCCGACGACTACTACGCAACCTCCTACTGCCACACCACCACCCCTTTCACCTCCGGCGTCCAAGGATGACTTGGATTCGGTCGAGACAACGAGCGAGGCTGGCATGCTCGAGGATATGCCGGAAGTTTTATTTTCTTTCCCCCCCTTTTTTGTTTGCAATTTCTTTAGAGAGTGATGCATGATTTGATATTGATTGCTAGGTTCTTTCTTTACTTTAATAGTGAGCAATTGAATGACGATGCTACCACTTCCATGGAAAAATTGAATGTAAAGCACAGGTTTGGCCTCAATGAGGTTGCCATGTCAATGCGACATACCCAAATGAGAAGTGCCAAGGTGGCGGACGAGGTGTAGGAGGTCGAGGAGACCCAAGGAAACAGAAGAGGACTAGCTCGTGCAACTACAAGACCGGGGAAGAAGAATGTTCATGTGAATCTTGGGTCAACATCACTCTCGATGCCACGGTCGGTGCCGACCAAATAAAGGAGAAATTCTGGCAAAGGATTGAGGTGTACTACAATAAAAACGTGACCATTTCCTTGGCAAAGGATCAAGAAGAAACTTTGAAACCATACCAAAGAGGCAAAGGCTCAACACCAATGTTGATGATGATGACTTGGTAGAGAACCCACCATTCCTCATGTGCGCTAGAATGGATCAAAATACGCAAAGAATGTCAAGATGAATGGTGGTGACGCAACATAAAAATAAGAGTTGATTGCAATGGTGGAGGTGAAAAGGGCATTAGCGATCAAATGGAAGGAGGAGAAGATGGCTTGTTTCTATGAGATGAAGTTGATGTGGGGGAGAAGCGGAAGGCAAAGACGGATACCGAGGATAGAAAGGTGCTACCGGAGGAGAAATGACTTGAACTAGAGGAGAAAATGTTTGAATTGGAGGCCGAGAGAAAGAAAAGGAAAACATTGTGATTGAGGAGCAAAAGCTTGCAATGGTGGCTGAGGAGCATCGAAACAAGAGGTTGGTCGAGGAACATGATATCATGTGGATGGATCCTAGCAGGTTGGATCACAAGCCAAGATAATATTAAGAGTTCACTCGTGGGGACATCGTGGCTAAGTTGTATGGTGGCGGCGGCAGTGATGCTACCGATGGTGATGACGCGAGTGCGTGAGGTCCATTTGAACTACGATGGCTTTTGGTCCACCATGTGTTAATGTTTATTTGGAATGAACGGTCCTTTTAGCACACGTTATGGTTATGTTTGATGGATTCAACAAACTTTATTTCTGTTTGCAGTTGAATTATGATTTGTTGCATCCGAATTCTCTATGTTTGTATTGAAATGTGATGAATTCGTTTTAATTGTTTGAGCAAACGTTTCGAATAATTGAAAAAATGATAATTCTTGGATAGGGGGTTTGTTACCTAAGCAAAAGTAATTCCCTAAATAAATTAGAAAGATGGGATAGAGAGAAGATTTTTGACTTCTAGAATAGGGGGTATGGTAGAGATGCCCTCAGGGAAGTTTATGGCAATGGTATTATTCTCTTTCCGAGGGAATGACAATGCTATTTGTCAGTTATGAAATTATAACTGCTAGCAAAAAGATGTGCCCGCATTACACAATGCGTCCACAAATGCCATGAACATGGTATGGCGGCAAGTGAGGAGTAAAATCCGCCCAAGTAATCTTGCGGTTCATAAGAGTAGGAGATTTAAAATCCAAATACCGTTCCTTTAGAGCAACATGCTTTCTTAGACTATAACAAAGTTTGAAATAGAAAAGTGCTATGTGGCTGACCAAACCACACATGCCGGCCGAGATTGGGCGAAGTCGTTCCTCTAGCTAAGCTATGAGCATCTATCTATTAAGGGCATCTCCAGCCGTTGGCCCCCAAGGAGGGGCAAAAAATCGCCCCCTGGGGGCGCACCGGCGCTAAACGGCGCACTAGGGACGTGATGCCCCCCAGTCGCGGCGCCCACGGTATTTTAAAAAATTTAAACACGTCACAAACACGGCGCAAATTCATAGCAAACTTCGGCGAGTTCGTTCAAACTTAAACATATTTTACAAAAAAAAAACCGGCGGGCTACTCCCGCCGTCTCCCTCGCCGCCCACCTCGCCGCCCTCCTCACCGCCCGCCTCGCCGCCCGCCCAACGCGTCTACATGCCGAGGAGGCTGTAGAACCGCATGTAGTCGCCGCCGTCGTCGTCGTCGTCGTCGTCGCCGCTGCCGCCCCCGCCTAAACCTCCGCCGTCCCTGCTGCACCCCTCCCCCGGTTGGCGCGGCGGGTTGGAAGGTCCGGGGGCATCGTCGTCGTCGCTGTCGAGGATCACGACGCCGTGCTCGTCCTCGCGCCCGCGCTTGCGGGCGGCGATCTCCTCCAGGGCCCGGCACTGCCGGACCGTCTCCTCGCGGAGGTAGTCCTCCCGCGCCCACCGCATGGCGTCCTCGTCGGAGAAGCCGCGCCGGGCTATCTCCTCGTACTCCGCGGGGAGGCCGGGCTCCTTCTTGGGCTCGACGAGGCCGGGCTCCGGCTTGGGCTCGACGAGGACAAAACGGCCGGTGGGGCTCCGGCTTGACGGGGCGCCGATACGGACGCCGGAGCTGCGGGTGCGCGCGGCCACAGGCGTGTCCTGGGGCTCCGGCTTGACGGGGCGGAGGCAGGGCGAGCCGCCGGACGAAGAGGAGGACCCCCCCGTCTCCATGCGCCTCGGGGTCCAGGAGCTTCCTCGGCGGCGTGAAAAGGAAGGGGGAGCGGGGTAGTCGAGGCGCGGTGTGTTGCCGCCCTCGATGTACTCGAGGACGGCGTCCAGCGTGCGCCCTGGCACGCCCCACCATCGACGCCGGCCGGCGGAGTTTTGCCTGCCGGAGGGCACAACGCCGTTGGTACTAGGCCTCGTAAAGGAGGCGAGCCTCGTCTTCATGGAGATGGCGGCGGCCGAAGCCGTTCGCCGCCGCGCCGTCGCCTGGGAAACGTTCGGCCATTGGAAGGCGGCGAAAAGGAGGAGAGGAGAGGGAGGAAGGAGCGACGACGGAGGGGAAGGAGCGACGGCGGAGGGGCAAGTGTGACGACCGAGTGCGCCGGGGCGCGACATATATAGGCCGACGCGCCGCCCACACGCGTGGCACCGTGCGTACGCGTGGCGGGCGAGGCGAGGGCGAGGGACGCGCGTCGTCCGGCCTTCACTGCGCCGCCCGTGAAGCATCAATGGCGCAGGCTGACCGGCGCGGCAGCGCGGCAGCTTTGGCATTGATTCGCCGCGGGAAACGAGGCGATGAGGACGACGAAGGGCCGAGAAGTAACCCGGTCGCTGACGCGTCGGGCCCGCGGTTTCTTCGCGCCAAAAAAGTTCGCCCGGCGCCCCCGAGCGCCCCCCAGCGCGCCGGGTTCGGGCTGGGTCCGCCGGCGCTATTTTCGGCCCAAGCCGGCGAAAATCGGGCTCCTGGGGGCGCGACTGGGCCGTTTTTTGGCGCCGGCGCGAAAAAATTGCCTGGGGAGGCCTTCTTGGGGGCGCGGCTGGAGATGCCCTAAGTTACAAAGCTACCTATAAATGATGGGCTGTGGTGGCTTGGAGCTACAGGGATCGTTCGTGGAGCTAGTTTGTAAGAGTGTGCTTCGTTGCGTGAGGGGTTATGGGCATACTGGCAGGATAACTGTGGTGCCCGTGTAGGGCTCATGTGAACACCACAGGTAGACACCAACGTTCCAACGTGTAAAGCAACAACACAATGGCCCAACCAACGCCTCTCTTCACGATGAAGACCGTACCCATAATGTGGAAAGAACACCGGTCAATGAAATGACATCAAAGCGCAGGTGAAACTTCATTTTTTTAAGTACAAAAACATAATTTTCAAGTTTCAACAAACTCTGAAAGAAAATATTACACATGAACCTAGGGATGTATAATAAATGCCCTTATATTTTCATGAAGAAATATGTTCTCATTCAAGCTACACACACAAAAAAAAACATGTCTTTCTAGCACATGCACTATTCACTATAAATGTCTATGGATTTTTATACAGCTCACACCAATGCGTGTTTGGTCATGCAATCTTTACAGAAACATCTAAATGTTCGTCTCTATTTATTTCTAGATTTTTCTGAAACTTTAAAACATAATTTTTGAAGTTCTCAAAAACAGGGCTCCGTGGAGCTTGGGAGCAAGAAATCTACTATCCCTGAATATTTTTTTCTTACTTTGTTTGCTTTGGCTCATTGCGCTCAATACATGCGCACAATTCAATACTAGGACGGCCAAGTTAGTTTAGTGCTTTCCCTTTTTCTATAGCCCCTTCCTTAGAAATACCCATCCTGATCTGGACCTGATCACAACCAGCCCCAGCTCAGCTAAAAAATTAGCCATGGAAACAACTCAAAGCAAGACAACCATGCCAACATCGTGGAGGAAGGAGGAGAGAGAGCCTTGTTGCATTACAAACATTGTCAACCCCACTCAAATCGATCCCCGCAAAAAAAAAAAAAAACCCCACTCAAATCGATGGCGCAAAAAACACAACAAGAACACACCAACTCAACACGCACAGACCAGCGGTGACCCGTTCTGCCAAGCTAGCTAGCCTCCCACCACTTTAAGAGAGAATAAGTCGCAACTGTTATGGGAGGAGTAGACCCAAGACACTTAGGTGAAGACGAAGAAGCTTGCACTTCACAGGACAATGCGTGAAATGAGCATGCACAACCAGCGGGGAACGTTCTACCAAGCAGCTAGCCTCCCATCACTTTCAGACAGAAGAAGCCGAGCAGACCCGAGACGCGCCGGTGGATATGAAGAAGCTTGCACTCTACAAGACCATGAGTGAAATATGATGCCTGTGTTAGGATTAATCTTGACATGTGTTACACGTCCAAGTGTGCATGATGGGTGTGTTGCATGTCATGTTAGTACTAAATGCATTTGGCTGGGTCGTGTGGCATGGCCTTTGAGAAGAGGCTGCATGCAAGTGTTAGTTAGCTAGCTATGGGTGAGTTTGTTTGCTGCATGAGTTGATGGCCTAGTCTTTGGGACGTAGGAGAGAATCTAGGAAACAGATTAGATGCATGCAAGTAGTTGGCTAGTATTGTGCGTGTGTTAGTGGGGCTAGTGGACGGCTATGCGTGTGTGGGTACTACTTAAGCATTGTAATCAGCTTGGTTATGTTAATGAGAAGAAGAGGAAAATGTAGCCCATGTGTTCTCATCGAGAGCAAGTGGTAAAGCCATTTTTCTCCACGTTGAGGTGTCGTGTGTGTTCCTTCCATGGTGTGTGTTCATGAGATAAGAGAGAAACCACAGAAGAGTTGAGAGAAAGAAGAAGGGCGACACTGCGAGGATGCGGCGCCAACAATTGGCATCAGAGCCTTGTCGTCCCGCGCCGACGCCGACGGTGTGGCAGACTCCATTTGAGGTGGAGGTCGGGTGCAAGGTGGACGCCGTTGGTGGCACGATGCTGTTAGCGGCCGATGCATATCTTCATCATCGTCGAGTTGCGTCACGAGCGATGGAGAAAAGTATGCTGGCTGGTAAGTTGCATCACCGACGGAAAGGAGGTGATGTCCATGGAGCGGAGGCCATTGCCATGAGGAGCTCATCGTCCACGTCGGAGTCGTCGACAAGGTGCGTCATCGGCGACAACATGGAGGCGAGTCACCGGCGAGATGTGGCACCGGTGGCGAACATGTGGATGCGATGCAATGCTGCAAGAGGAGAAGGCGGTGCGATGCTGCAACAACGACTATGAGGCGGTGAGATGACGCTAAGCAGATGTACGACGACGCAATTTGTCGTTTTGGTCGGTGCGATACCGACGGCGGTAGTGCGATGCCATCGTCGTCATGGAGAGTTGGTGCGAAGCCAACATATGTTGTAGTGCGATGTTGCGGCAAGGTGTCGGCGGCGGCGAGATGGGGTGATCTCGGCGCAACAAAGGTCCTTCAAGACGTGGTGAAGCTGTTGTATGTGCACAGCAAGGTATAGTTGAGTCGATGAGTCCATGTAAAGATTAGGGAGGAAATTGTTAGGATTAATAGTTCCTGGCACAAAAAAAATTGTTAGGATTAATCTTGACATGTGTTACACGTCCAAGTGTGCATGATGGGTGTGTTGCATGTCACGTTAGTACTAGTAGTGATAGATGCATTTGGCTGGGTCGTATGGCATGGCCGTTGAGAAGAGGCTGCATGCAAGTGTTAGTTAGCTAGCTATGGGTGAGTTTGTTTGCTGCATGAGTTGATGGCCTAGTCTTTGGGACGTAGGAGAGAATCTAGGAAGCATATTAGATGCATGCAAGCAGTTGGCTAGTATTGTGCGTCTGTTAGTGGGGCTAGTGGAGGAGCATGGTGGTTGGGCTATGCATGTGTGGGTACTACTTAAGCATTGTAATCAGCTTGGTTATGTTAATGAGAAGAAGAGGAAAATGTAGCCTATGTGTTCTCACCGGGAGCAAGAGGCAAAGCCATTTTTCTCCACGGTGAGGTGTGTGTAAGTGTGTGTTCCTGCCATGGTGTGTGTTTGTGATATAAGAAAGAAACCACAAAAAAGTTGAGAGGAAGAAGAAGGGCGGCGCTGCAAGGATGCAGCGCCAACAGCCTGGAACACCGATGACCAACACCGTAGGACATGTCATCACCCACACGATAAGAGGGCAACACTCAAAAACCTAGCAACTCTAGAGGCCGCCACCTCAACACACCTGCATCCAAAGATTACCACTCATCCACTCAGACCATGCTGAGCCGCAGCCCTACCACATAGGGCCGCGGCTGCATAGTTCATGTTGCCGCCGTCTCGGCTTACCAGTCTTGTATGGCTTTGCTTTTTGTCGGCGTGGTCCTTTGTGTATGTGTTGGTTGTATGCATCATAGTCATGTAGAAGCCGGATGTGTGCTTATTGTGTTTGTATCCCCTTGATGCTTCATTTATGTTTATAAAAAAACACCCTTTATTGTGAAAAAAATATTGTTACCGTAGCAAGATTTTGTTGTTGCTGCGGGAATTACTGTACCAAGATAGCACCTAATGCTTTTGACTCCTTTACAGAGTTTGACATCTGGGTTAGATGACTATTCTGGTGCATCTCACCCTAATGGTGAAGAACACCATGCTGACTTTTGGTGTTGGAAGCTTCTAGCTGCAAATTGTATGCGCTCAATTGCCAAGTTCCTTAAATGTACAACTCTCTTGAGAAGGCATTTCTATGAATATTTGCACTGGCTCTGTCTGAGTCATTTACTTGATACTCTTTTCTTGAATAATCTGTATTGATGCTCTACATGATTACTATGGGATGTCAGATCAACTTCCAGATTTCACGATACTTAACAAGGTATTGCTCTGAAAATTCTGACTGTTTCTTCACATTCATGAATGCAGACTTTATTTATTTATTTTTTGCACCAATCAGATATCAACATTTAAGTCAAATAACTAACGGTTTACATTTTTGGTTATGAATAGAGGCCTTTCATCAAAGGTCATAATTGCGATCATAATAAAAATATAAATTACCCTTTAAACATAGAAAATGAACAATGCAAAGGATGGTGGCTAATGTTACCTAAAACTCGAGTTAAATTTTGATTTCAGTTCCTTCATAAATCCAAGGGGTCATATTAACAAATTTCCTGGGGATAGTTTTGGAAAACATACTGAACTTTCTGTTTGTTGCCGAGTGTTTCAATACTATGGTTTATGTACGCCAGTAAGAGACCAAAAATATTACACAAATTCCTTGAATTTATGATGTGTTATGTATTATTTTGTTATCCAAAGAAAAGATAGCTCCTAAAAATGCATGTTATTAACTGCTATCGAGTATTTACATGCATGTGTTCGAGCAGTCGCTAGAGTTCCATATCTATCCATGCTTGCTGGACTGACACTAGTAGTATTATCATTTTAACAGATGCACTTGGACGACACAACTGGTTCCTATTTTGACTAACAATAGGCATACAGAAAAGAGAGGTTGGTGTTGCGTTTCTATCAATTTTCCTTTCTGGTTTGCAATTACTTTAGAGAATGATGCATGATTTGATATTGATTGCTACTACCTCTGTCCTGGTTTATTGGTCCCCATTGTATTCTGTGTCAAATTTTGACCATAGATATAACTAAAAAAATGTTCATGCTTGCCACCAAAAATTATATCATTCAAAACTATGTTCAAATATGAATCCAACGACATATTTTTGTAGACATGCATTAACATTTTCTTAGTTAAATCTTTGGTCAAAATTTAGCACAAATTACAACGAGGACCAATAAACCAGGACAGAGGTAGTAGGTTCTTTGCTTGCTTTTGTAGTGAGCAATTGAATGATGATGCATCTACTTTAATGGAAGAATTTAATGTAACCCACAACTTCGGCCTCGATGACATTGCCATGTTAATGCGACATACCCAAACGAGAAATGCCAAGGTGGCGGAGGAGGTTGAGGAGAGTCAAGTAAACAAGAACAGGAGTAGGCCATGCAACTACAAGACCAGGAAGAAAAATGTCTGTGTGTATCTTGGGTGAACATCACTCTCAATGCCATGTTCGCTGCCGACCAAATATAGGAGAAATTTTGGCAAAGAATTGAGGTGTACTACAATAACAATGAGACCATTTCCTTGGCAAAGGACCGAGAAGAAACTTTAAAATGACACCAAAGAGGCAAAGGTTCAACACCAATGTTGATGATAATGACTTGGTAGGGAACCCATCCACTCCTCATGTGCGTTCGGATGGATCAACATATGCAAATAATGTCAAGAAGAATGGTGTGCCACAACATAAAAAGAAGAGTTGATTGCAATGGTTGAGGTGAAAAGGGCATTAACGGCCGAATGGAAGGAGGAGAAGATGGCTTGTTTCTATGAGATTGAGTTGATGGAGGAGGAGAAGTGGAATGCAAAGATGGCAACCGAGGATAGAAAGGTGCTACCGGAGGAGAAACAAATTGAACTAGAGGAGAAAATATTGTTTGAACTGGAGGGTGAGAAAAAGAAAAGGAAAAGATTGTGATTGAGGAGCAAAAGCTTGCAATGGTGGTCGAGGAGCAACGGAACAAGAGGTTGGCCGAGGAACATGATATCATGTGGATGGATCCTAGCGGGATGGATGACAAGGCAAGATAATATAAAGAGTTCACTCGTGGGGACATCGTGGCTAAGTTATGTGGCAGCGGCGGCAGTGGTGCTACCGATGGTGATGACGCGAGTGCGTGAGGTCCATTTGAACTACGATGGCTTTTGGTCCACCATGTGTTAATGTTTATTTGGAACGATCGTTCCTTTTAGCACACATTATGGTTATGTTTGGTGGATTCAACAAACTTTATTTCTATTCGCAATTGAATTATGATTTGTTGCATCCGAATTCTCTATGTTTGTATTGAAATGTGATGAATTTGTTTGAGTGAACATTTTAAAGAATTGCCAAAATTACAATTTCAGGATAGGGGATCTAGTAGCTAAGCAAAAGTAATTCCCTAAATAAATTAGGGAAATGAGATAGAGAAGATTTTTAACTTTTAGAATAGGGCATCTGATAGAGATGCCCTCAGGGAAGTTTATGACAATGTTATTAGTCTTTTTTAGGGAATGTCAATGGTATTTGTCATTTGTGGAATTATAACTGGTAGCAAAAACATGTGCGCGTGTTACACAACTCGTCCAACAAATGCCATGAACATAGTATGGCGGCAAGTGCGGAGTAAAACCCCAACATGTAATCTTGCGGTTCATATGAATGGGAGATTCAAAATTCAAATACGGTTCTTTTAGAACAACTTGCTTTATTAGACTAAAAAAAGGTTTGAAATACAAAAACCGCCATGTGCTTGACCAAACCACACATGCCGGCTGAGATTGAGCGAAGTCGTTCCTCTAGCTAAGCTATGAGCATCTACTAAGTTACTAAGCTACATAGAAATTGGGCTGCGGTGGCTCAGGGCTACAGGTACGTTCGTGGGGCTCGTTTGTAAGAGTGTTCTTCATTGCGTAAGGGGTTATAGGTATACTCACAGGTAACTGTGGTGTTCGTGTAGGGCTCATGTGAACACCACAGGTAGACAGCAACATTGCGACATGTAACAAAAGCATGATGACCCACCCAACGCCTCTCTTCACCACGAAGACGATACCCATAATGTGGAAAGAACATCGGTCAATGAAACGACATCAAAGCGCAGGTGAAATTTCTTTTTTTTTTTAAAATACAAAAACATATTTGAAAATTTCAGAAAATTCTGAAAAAAATTACACACGAACCTATGAATGTATAATACACACCCTTATATTTTCATGAAGAAATACGTTCTGGTTCAAGCTACACAAAGAAAACATGTCTTTCTAGCACATCAAATCTATTCACTATAAAAGTCTATTTTTTTATACAGCTCACACCAATGTGTATTTGATCATGAAACCTTTTACGGAAATGTAGTATAAATCTAAATGTTCATTGTCAGTGTCAAAACCGGCGGATCTCGGGTAGGGGGTCCCGAACTGTGCGTCTAGGCGGATGGTAACAGGAGACAAGGGACACGATGTTTTTACCCAGGTTCGGGCCCTCTCGGTGGAGGTAAAACCCTACTCTTGCTTCATTAATATTGATGATATGAGTAGTACAAGAGTAGATCTACCACGAGATCAAGGAGGCTAAACCCTAGAAGCTAGCCTATGATATGATTCTTGTTTGTCCTATGGACTAAAACCCTCCGGTTTATATAGACACCGGAGAGGGCTAGGGTTACACAGAGTAGGTTACAATGGTAGGAGATCTACATATCCGTATCGCCAAGCTTGCCTTCCACGCCAAGGAAAGTCCCATCCGGACACGGGACGAAGTCTTCAATCTTGTATCTTCATAGTCTTGGAGTCCGGCCAATGATGATAGTTCGGCTATCCGGACACCCCCTAGTCCAGGACTCCCTCAGTAGCCCCTGAACCAGGCTTCAATGACGACAAGTCCGCCGCGCATATTGTCTTCGACATTGCAAGGCGGGTTCCTCCTCCGAATAATTCATAGAAGATTGTGAACACCAGGATAGTGTCCGGCTCTGCAAAATAAATTTCCACATACCACCGTAGAGAGAATAATATTTACACAAGTTCAATCTTCTGACGTATTCCGTGGCATGATGTCACACCACGGCCAAGCCTTTACTCGAATCGTTTTTATTGTTCCACCTCAGCGCGTTTAGCGAAGCGGTTTCCTTGGCACGTCTTGTCAAAGCAGAGATCGTGTCCCCTTATTCTGGGATTCTCATCAATACAGATGTGGATAACCCAACCGCGCCATTGATTGCGGCGCTTGGGAGATAAGCGAGTGAAAGAACATGCGGTGCGCCCATGTTTGGTTTTGGTAATTGATGACAATCTCTATGGACTAATGGTTGCCTTGAGTTATATTTGAAGGTTTTGTCCATAGGCTTTTCTTGAAGTCCATGTGTTGGTTTCAAGGAGTTTATGAGTTGACCAAGGTGCTATTAAGGAATTATCCAAAGATTGGTCATGTGAGTGTTGAGCTTATTGCAAGCATATTTTGAAGAAGAAGATTGCGTGATCATTCATGTTTACCTTCAAGACATCATCCAAATAAAGAGAGTTGGAAAGATTCAAGGTAGATCAAGACTAAGTCAAGAGTGAATCAAGTTGATCAACTCACAAAGCGTAGAAGATGTACTCAGAGGGATCAAGTGATCCCATGGTATGGTAAGCATTGTCAATTACGCTCTGTGTACTAACCCATGGTCTTCGTGAGAGTTCTTTGTGGGGTTAGGATGCGGTGTGCAAGTTTAAGTGATGCATCACGAAGAGATCAAGTGCTTGAAGCTTGCCACCCATTGTGGTGACAATGGACTTGTGAAGATGAGCCAAAGAGTGGCTCACTCATAGTGGACTATGGGGGAGCAATCATCTAGTCTTTATTGAGCCATCGCAATCAAGAAAGGTGGTCCAACTTGAGGGAGTCAAGATCGTCATCATCTAGCTCAAGTGGACCATGTGCAACGCAAAGATTTTCCCTTGATAGGTTTTCTATTTTACCGGTCTCATGGTGGTAGTTGGGAGACCGGGTTATAGAATCGTTTGCCGTACTATCAAGGGGGCTCTCAAGTTGGTAGCTTGATCGTATCGTTAGTAGAGAGTTCAAACCATTGCATCCTTGCATCTTGTTTCTTGGTTCTTGTTTGGTTCTCTTTGTGAGTCTTAGAGCTTATGGTCATCTTGATGACAAGCTTGAGTTCATCAAAAACGGAGTTCGCATGCATCTTCTATGATGTTTTCGGTGTTGGAGGTTTTACCGGTCTTATCCGAGGAAGGGTTCTCACCATTTTCTTATGGGCCTTTTCTAAATTTCTTCTTATTGATATTTCTTTAAAGATTGTGTTAGCCCTTGTCGCTAGCTTTCCAACAAACTTGGTTTCATCGAATTCGGAGTCCGTTTGCAAAAGTTGTGGCAGTTTTGGTGTTCTGAAAAGGCTACAGCGGTACTACCGCGAATTGGAGCGGATGTAATTTTTTACTACCGCTCCAGAGCGGTACTACCGCGGCTCCTACAGCGGTAGTACTGCTCCGGACCAAAAAACTCGTCCCAAGTCCTGCGGTGGTAGGTACGAAAGTATTTTTTTGTATCGCAAGCAGTAGTACCGCGATCCCTAGCGGTAGTACCGTGAGGACGAGCGGTAGTACCGCTCTGTGCAGGTTGTGAGCATAACGGTTGGATTTTCCCCCACCTATAAAAGGGGGTCTTCTTCCCCATTGAACCTTATCCTTTGAGCTCGTGTTCTTCCCCCATTGTTGACCTTCTTCGAGCTTGCTAACTCTCAATCCCTCCATGGATTCTTGCTAGTTTTTGAGGGAAAAGAGAGAGGAGATCTAGATCCACATTTCCACCAATCACTTTCTCCTTTTTGTGAGGGGAACCCTTTGGATCTAGATCATGGAGTTCTTCGTGTTCTTCTTTCGTTCTTCCTCTCATTTTCCTCCCTAGCATTAGTTGCTTTGGTGGGATTTGGGAGAGAAGGACTTGGGCACTCCGTGTGCCCTTGCCATTGCATTTGGTGCATCGGTTTGAGTTCTCCACGGTGGTACGTGGAAGTGAAGTTTGAGAAGCTCATTACTCTTGGGTGCTTGGTGCCCTTGAGCTTGTTCCTCTTGGGTGCTTGGGCGCCCTAGACGGTTGGTGGTGTTCGGAGCTCAATCATTGTGGTGTAAAGCTCCGGGCAAGCGTCGGGGTCTCCAATTAGGTTGTGGAGATCTCCCCGAGCATTTTGACAGGTTCCGGTGACCGCCCCCAAGGGTTACCATTTGTACGGGTTCGGTGACCGCCCTCAAGGGTCCCTTAGTGGAATCATGACATCTTGCATTGTGCGAGGGCGTGAGGAGATTACGGTGGCCCTAGTGGCTTCTTGGGGAGCATTGTGCCTCCACACCGCTCCAAACGGAGATTAGCATCCGCAAGGGTGTGAACTTCGGGATACATCGTCGTCTCCGCGTGCCTCGATTATCTCTTACCCAAGCCCTTTACTTATGCACTTTACTTTGTGATAGCCATATTGTTCTTTGTCATATATCTTGCTATCACATAGTTGATTATCTTGCTTAGCATAAGTTGTTGGTGCACATAGGTGAGCCTAGTTGTTTTAGGTTTTGTGCTTGACAAATTAACCGTTAGGTTTATTCCGCATTTGTTCAAGCCTAAATCATAATTATTTTAAAGCGCCTATTCACCCCCCTCTAGGCGACATCCTCGATCTTTCAATTGGTATCAGAGCCTCGTCTCTCTTTGTTGGGCTTAGCCGCCTAGAGAGTAAAGATGTCGACTAGGGGATTAGGATTCTCTGACACTCTTAGTTTCAATGGCACAAATTTTGATGTTTGGGTAATTCGCATGCTTAATCTCTTTAGGGTCATGGACCCAAATTTAGAGCGAATCGTAGATATGGGTTTTTCTCCTCCAAAGGATCCCCAAAGATTATCTTTAGAGGATGAGAAAAACTCTTATCTCAATGCTCAAGCTTCTAATGTGCTTTTCGATGCGTTAAGCAATGTTGTTATATTTCAACTCATGCCGTTCCGGGATGCTCATGAGTTGTGGACGAAGCTTCAAGATAAATATGGTGTGTCCAAGATTTGTGGGGATGATTGTTCTCCCTCCACCTCTGGTCGTATAGTCTTCTCAACTTCTTCTACTTCACCTACATGTGGTTTGCCACAAGGTAATGATATGTTGAGTAGTGTTGGTCATTGCAATGATGATAGTATGCTTATTGTGGATGATCCTTCATCACTATATTATTGCAATGCTCCTTCTTTGGACTTTAACACTTCGAGCACTCCAAATGTTTCACATGATTGTGTTGATAGTCCTTGCATATCCTGTAGAAATTGCGTGACTAGATCTCATGATGATGCTTGCTATGTCTTGTTGCCATGATAAAAATGCATCTATTTCCTCGAATTGTTGTGCTAACAATGTAGAGGAAAGCCAACACTCCATGGAACAAGATGTGGTGTTTTATGGTGCTTCAAGGGATCCTACATCATCATCTATTGCATTTTGCCTTATGGCCAAGGCCTCAAAGGTATCTCCCAATTTGAATCCCAATATATCTTGTGATGATATTGATAATGGCAAGAATGATGATGATGTTGATTATGATGAAGATAATGATAATGTTGCCTCCTTAAAAATTAAGGGGGAAATGGTTTTTAAAGCTCTTCATAAAAATAAAATTACTCGTTCCAACTTCATGGAAATTATGTCCATTGCCATTGAGGGCAAGAAATATATTGAGGAGTTGGAATCTCATCTCAAGGAGCATGAGGTCACCATTGAGAAAATGGAAGCTCATGGGCGTGATTACGCAAATGAGATCGCGGAGCTATCTCAAGCTCTTGAACATGAACAAACCACCTCCGAATCTTTTGAGGAGACTTTTGCTCTAGAATTATCTAGAGTGAGGGAATCTCATGATAGAGCTCTTGAGGTGGCCAATGATTTCAAAACTAAAAATGCTAAGCTTGAAGTTTCTCATGCTAGACTCCTTGAGGATTTTGAGCACCTCGAAAATGGCTCAAGGGTCATCAAGGGTGAGCTCATCAAACTCACCGAGTCTCATGCCCAACTTGAAGCTTCTTATTTAAAAGAGCTTGCCAAGTTGTCCTCTCCTATTGTTGTAAATGATGATGCTTGTGCTACTAACTCTATTACTTGTGAAGCATCCATTTTGAAGGAGAATGTTGAGCTATGGGCTCAACTTGAGGTGCTATCTAGCAATTATGGGAAATTGGAAGAAAGTCATGAAAAGCTCTCAAGCTCTCATGATGATCTTCTAGTATCCCATAGTGTGCTAAAGATAGCTCATGAGGCCATGATTGCCAAGGTAACATCTAGTGAGCCTCATGTGGATACTAGCACTACTTCTAGTCAAAATAGTATATTGCCATGTGCTAGTCCTTGTAATTCATCTACTCACAATGTTGGTACATCTTGTGATGAATTGCTTTCCTTGCCTTGTTGCTCTAACGATGAAGCTTATACTTCCTCTAGTACTTGTGTTGAGACTAACCATGTAGAGGAAATCAAAGAGCTCAAGGCCCAAGTCACTTCTTTGAAGAAAGACTTGGAAAAGAGTCATCAAGGGAAATCCACACTCAACAATATCTTGAGTGTGCAAAAATCCCCCAATGACAAAGGTGGACTTGGATTCAACTCCAATAAGAGGAAGAAGTCCAAGATGAACAAAAAGAAGGGCCAAGAACAAGTCAAGAATTCGGCCAAGATTGTTTGCTTCAAGTGCAAAGTATAAGGGCATCATGTTAGATCTTGCCCATTGAAGAAGAAGGCCATTAGTGTCAAGAAACAAGGGAAGAGGGCACAAGTTCAATCACATGCTCAACCTCAAGTTGAAGAAAGGCCTCTTCCCAAGAAGACTCAAGTTAATGCTTCTCAAGTTGAGAAATCAAGTGAGAAGAAAGTGAAGAGTAGACGTTGCTACCTATCCCGTGAGAAATGTCACCTCGCTTCTTCATGCACTAGTGGTAACTTATCCAACCCAATTATTATTGATGATGTCTATTCTCCTGGGAAGGATAAGGTTGGCAATGTGTTTGCCAAGTTTGTTGGTACTCAAGGTGGTGTCAAGAAAAGAACCATTTGGGTAGCCAAGCCTATTGTGACTAACCTCTTAGGACCCAACTCGGTTGGGGACCACCAAGCTCAAACTTGATCAATAGGTGTTGGTTGGAGGGCATTGGAGACTTGGTTACATTACGAAGAATTAAGGGGACTTCATCATTCTTATTGTCTCAAGCCAAGTCAATTGGATTATCAAGTTTCTATCTTATATCCAATGTGCCTCCTTGTGGTAACTTGTACTTAAATTGTTTACTTTGAAAGTTACTTGCCCCCCCTTGCATGTTTTGGTTTTGTTCCTTGCATGTGTTTGTATATGTTGTGCTTCCAACTTGCTTATCTTGAGCAATCAAGTATGTGTGTGTTGGTTTAAACATCATGTACATGTGCGTTGTGCGTTGAGCCTTTTTGCTTCTTGTTTGTATCCTAGTTGGCTCATGTGAGAGATTAATGGAACATCCCATTTTGGGGGAGTGATGTGCTTTGTGCACCTCACAATCCTATAAATGTGTGTACATGAGGAATACCATCTAGTATTGATATTACGAGATTATCTAGTCGCTTGGTGGTATATCTCTCATGAGAAATTCAAAGTCTAAATAGTCCATTTAATTATCTCTTGTTTGTTCCTCTTATTGCCTCTTATTAAGTTCTTATTGGTATCACATTATGGGGGAGTAATATGCTAAGTTCATATTACAAGCCTAGAAAATGTGTACATTTGAGATATTGTCACCTAGAATTGATATTGTAGATTATCTTGTTCCTAGGTGGCATGTTAGTTCTACAAGTTGCAATTTGCTTGTGTGTGGTGTGAAGATGATGTTGATATCCTTGCTATCTACCACCGGGAATTCTTTCCATCTACTTCTTGTCTTTTGACAATTGGTAGTCACTTATGTGTAGTAGAATTTATTGATCATCTTTACATTGGCTTTTGATTTTATTTGCCTTTTCTCTTGCCAAGGTTTGTGTCAACTCCCATTGTCTTCCATACCACTTGTGGATCCTGTTTATTTCTTGTTCTTGTCTAGGGTTTTCTAGATATAGTGAAAGTGGTGATCCCACCTTGTGCATTTTGTATTCAAATACAAATCCCCTATATAATGCACAAATCGTGGGGAAGCTATCCTATTTTCTCTAGAACACTCTTCTTGTGATCCTTATCAAGTGTGTTTTGGTGGAAGGCAAGCCATTTCTTTCTGGTACTTTGTGCCATCATGAAACTTTGTTGAGAGCTTGGTTTGTTTGGAACCATCCTCTCTTTGGGAGTTTGACATCTTTAGTTTAGTATGTATCAATGGATATATCATTCCTTGGTGTATCTTTAATGATATCTTCCAAGTGATGATTTCTCCATTTGGTATCCTTTTCACTTGGCATTTCTTTGTCTTCTGGTTTTGGGTTTTGAAAGTCTTGAGCATGCATGTTTACTTCATGTATTTCATTTGGCATGCTTTCTTTCTTTGACTCAATATATAGGGGAAACTCCACCTAGTCTCAATTTGGATGAGATGTGCATGAAATTCATTTTCATATCTATATGCACATATTTATGTGGAGTTTTTCCTATGTATTGGTGTTTCTAACTATTTGGTCCCGATGAGTTTGGGTACCGTTTAGTTTGTGTTATTCTTCTAGGAACATTTGGAGATGCATTGGATGCTCGGCTCACTCACAAGGAAGGTGTTGTCACCATGTGCATGTTGGAGTCAAGCTAGGATGATCAATGAACTATTATCTACCTTCAATTGGTATCTACTACATCCTTCCAATGATATCTCGGAAACAAGTATCTATTCATGCTTTCCCTTCTTGCATTCAACCTTGTGTAGGTTGTATCTTGGCATGATATTCATTTCATATCTTGTGATACTTGTTTCCTTTCTCAAAGCATCCCAACAATGATCTCATGTTGCTAGTTGTGATGTCTTTGATGGATGTGTGTTTGGACTTCATTTATATACAATAAGACCATATCTAGACAAGTGCTATGCTTTCAAGCAAATATCTTATTGGTATATTTATGACTTCCTTGTGGATATCTTGTTCCTTCGTGTTGTAACTATTTCGGGTGTACATCCTTCTTTGTAGATATATATATATATATATATATATATATATATATATATATATCATCATGATTTCGTCTACCTAGAACCTTATACACTTGAGAGAAACTACATCTCTAGTTGATATCCTTTCTTTCACGTCTCCCGTGTCTTTCTTATGTTATTTCTTTGGTGTCTCCGTCAAAGCTTTTGCCTTGAGTGCGTGTCCTCTATCATTGCATCTTGTTGCACTCTTGTGTGGTGAAGATTATTTTCCTCTTGCTTATCTTTACGAGGCTTTTGCCATCTTTATTGGTATCCCTCGTCTTGATGAGCATCTCAATCATCAATCTTCACCACGGGTTGTCACAAGCATAGGTTCTCTTTTGCGTATTAGTAAGCTTGTGAACCCATTTGCGTGTTGTGTGTGGGAATGATAGGCCTTGCACCGTGTGCCTCATTCTTTCAAGACTATGTTGATGCTTAATGCTCATCCTAATTTAAGTCTTCTCAAGTGCTTCGCCATGACTCACACACATCATTTTGGTTGAGCCTATTCTTAAGTTGCCTCTTTTACATGTTGCTCAACCATGTGTTTGTTGCAAGTTCTAGGCTTAGTTTCCTTTATGCTTAGTTGCACTTGTTGTTTGCACTTGTTGTTTGTTTCTATTGATTTTGGGGGAGCTATGATCCTATTTTGTGCACTTTGTATCCAAATACGAAAATTATTATGTGTGCACAAATCATGGGGAGCTTCTCTAGCTTATTTAGAATACTCCTTTGATCATATCATAATATCCTTCATTCATGTGGCTCATAGGATCTTTGGTCTAGTTGGTTCAATTGATATCCTTTGATTGCTTGCTTCAATTGGTATCTTTTGATTGCTCGATTTCTTGTTTCTCTCTTTGTTATGTCTTTATGGTATATCATTCTTTTGCAATCTTTGGGCCTCAATATAGTTTGTCTTCCTCCAAGTATTTACCATTAGATATGTGTATTGCATTCCACTCTCTTTTTGAGAGATAGACAATTTATGGAGGAACACTCTTTATATTGGCCTTCTAAGCTTTTCACCCATTTTGGCAATCGATGCCAATGGGGGAGGAGTTTCAGAGAGTTTTGTGGAGAAGTCTTCAGAGTTTTCTCCTTGCTTTGGTTTTGGTTCCTAAGCATTTGCATCCCATTCTCATGCATCATTGGTTGTTGCATTGCATGGTGATGCATAACTCCTTGTATAAACTCTCTTGAAAGTGATTTTCATCAATTACCAAAATGGGGGAGATTGAAAGAACATGCGGTGCGCCCATGTTTGGTTTTGGTAATTGATGACAATCTCTATGGACTAATGGTTGCCTTGAGTTATATTTGAAGGTTTTGTCCATAGGCTTTTCTTGAAGTCCATGTGTTGGTTTCAAGGAGTTTATGAGTTGACCAAGGTGCTATTAAGGAATTATCCAAAGATTGGTCATGTGAGTGTTGAGCTTATTGCAAGCATGTTTTGAAGAAGAAGATTGTGTGATCAATCATGTTTACCTTCAAGACATCATCCAAATGAAGAGAGTTGGAAAGATTCAAGGTAGATCAAGACTAAGTCAAGAGTGAATCAAGTTGATCAACTCACAAAGCGTAGAAGATGTACCGAGAGGGATCAAGTGATCCCATGGTATGGTAAGCATTGTCAATTACGCTCTGTGTACTAACCCATGGTCTTCGTGAGAGTTCTTTGTGGGGTTAGGATGCGGTGTGCAAGTTTAAGTGATGCATCACGAAGAGATCAAGTGCTTGAAGCTTTCCACCCATTGTGGTGACAATGGACTTGTGAAGATGAGCCGAAGAGTGGCTCACCCATAGTGGACTATGGGGGAGCAATCATCTAGTCTTTATCGAGCCATTGCAATCAAGAAAGGTGGTCCAACTTGAGGGAGTCAAGATCGTCATCATCTAGCTCAAGTGGACCATGTGCAACGCAAAGGTTTTTCCTTGATAGGTTTTCTATTTTACCGGTCTCATGGTGGTAGTTGGGAGACCGGGTTATAGGATCGTTTGCCGTACTATCAAGGGGGGCTCTCAAGTTGGTAGCTTGATCGTATCGTTAGTAGAGAGCTCAAACCATTGCATCCTTGCATCTTGTTTCTTGGTTCTTGTTTGGTTCTCTTTGTGAGTCTTAGAGCTTATGGTCATCTTGATGACAAGCTTGAGTTCATCAAAAACGGAGTTCGCATGCGTCTTCTATGATGTTTTCAGTGTTGGAGGTTTTACCGGTCTTATCCGAGGAAGGGTTCTCACCATTTTCTTATGGGCCTTTTTTAATTTGCTTCTTATTGATATTTCTTTAAAGATTGTGTTAGCCCTTGTCGCTAGCTTTCCAACAAACTTGGTTTCATCGAATTTGGAGTCCGTTTGCAAAAGTTGTGGCAGTTTTGGTGTTCTGAAAAGGCTGCAGCGGTACTACCGCGAATTGGAGCGGATGTAATTTTTTACTACCGCTCCAGAGCGGTACTATCGCGGCTCCTATAGCAGTAGTACCGCTCCGGACCAAAAAACTCGTCCCAAGTCCTGCGGAGGTAGGTACGGAAGTATTTTTTTTGTACCGCAAGCAGTAGTACCGCGATCCCTAGCGGTAGTACCGTGAGGACGAGCGGTACTACCGCTCTATGCGGGTTGTGAGCATAACAGTTAGATTTTCCCCCACCTATAAAAGGGGGTCTTCTTCCCCATTGAACCTTATCCTTTGAGCTCGTGTTCTTCCCCCATTGTTGACCTTCTTCGAGCTTGCTAACTCTCAATCCCTCCATGGATTCTTGCTAGTTTTTGAGGGAAAATAGAGAGAAGATCTAGATCCACATTTCCACCAATCACTTTCTCCTTTTTGTGAGGGGAACCCTTTGGATCTAGATCATGGAGTTCTTCGTGTTCTTCTTTCGTTCTTCCTCTCATTTTCCTCCTTAGCATTAGTTGCTTTGGTGGGCTTTGGGAGAGAAGGACTTGGGCACTCCGTGTGCCCTTGCCATTGCATTTGGTGCATCGGTTTGAGTTCTCCACGGTGGTACGTGGAAGTGAAGTTTGAGAAGCTCACTACTCTTGGGTGCTTGGTGCCCTTGAGCTTGTTCCTCTTGAGTGCTTGGGCGCCCTAGACGGTTGGTGGTGTTCGGAGCTCAATCATTGTGGTGTAAAGCTCCGGGCAAGCGTCGGGGTCTCGAATTAGGTTGTGGAGATCGCCCCGAGCATTTTGACGGGTTCCGGTGACCGCCCCCAAGGGTTGCCATTTGTACGGGTCCGGTGACCGCCCTCAAGGGTCCCTTAGTGGAATCACGGCATCTTGCATTGTGCGAGGGCGTGAGGAGATTACGGTGGCCCTAGTGGCTTCTTGGGGAGCATTGTGCCTCCACACCGCTCCAAACGGAGATTAGCATCCACAAGGGTGTGAACTTCGGGATACATCGTCGTCTCCGCGTGCCTCGGTTATCTCTTACCCGAGCCCTTTACTTATGCACTTTACTTTGTGATAGCCATATTGTTCTTTGTCATATATCTTGCTATCACATAGTTGCTTATCTTGCTTAGCATAAGTTGTTGGTGCACATAGGTGAGCCTAGTTGTTTTAGGTTTTGTGCTTGACAAATTAACCGTTAGATTTATTCCGCATTTGTTCAAGCCTAAACCGTAATTATTTTAAAGCGCCTATTCACCCCCCTCTAGGCGACA
Source organism: Triticum timopheevii (assembly GCA_963921465.1). Classification (NCBI taxonomy): domain Eukaryota; kingdom Viridiplantae; phylum Streptophyta; class Magnoliopsida; order Poales; family Poaceae; genus Triticum; species Triticum timopheevii. The sequence continues at coordinate 568,737,220 of OY997266.1, forward strand.
TCCTCGATCTTTCAGCGAGTTTTACCGGGCTGGTGGGGACGCATAGTTTCGTCCGCCCATATATAAGGGGATAAGGATCCACCTTTTCACCTACGCCTTCTTCCTCCTTTGCTTATCCATCTCCGCGCACTCGAGCTCCAGCACTCAAGTCCGCACATCCTCAACCTTCTCCAACCATGTCCGGAGCGGGAGGCAACTGGATGGCCTCCTCCGTCACGGAGGGGCACATTCAAGAAGCTGCGCAAGGCCGGATATTTGTCCAGCGATATCGCGCACCGGCTCCCCGACGAGGGGCAGCTCATCCTCACCCCCGGGCCCCATGAGAGGGTGGTGTTCCTTCCCCATTTCCTCCGTGGACTGGGCTTCCCACTCCACCCATTTGTCCGGGGGCTCATGTTTTACTATGGCCTGGATTTCCATGATCTGGCCCCGAATTTTATCCTCAACATCTCGACGTTTATCGTCGTGTGCGAGGCCTTCCTCTGCCTCCAGCCCCACTTCGGCTTATGGCTAAAGACCTTCAATGTCAAGCCGAAGGTAGTGGGCGGCCGTCAAGCGGAATGCGGAGGCGCCATGGTGGGCAAGATGCCCAACGTCACCTGGCTCGAGGGTGCCTTCGTGGAAACCATCAAAGGGTGGCAATCGGGGTGGTTCTACATCACCGAGCCGCGTGACCCTGAATGGGCAGCGGCCCCTGAACTCAGATCTGGCATCCCCACACGGCTCACCTCCTGGAAAGAGAAGGGCCTATCGTGGGGCGATTCGGAGGAGCTGACCGGACTCCAATCCTGTCTCCAAACCCTGGTGAACAAGAAGCTCAAGCTTGTGAACGTAGTCCAGGTCATGCTCATCCGCCGGATTCTCCCGTGCCAACAGCGGGATTTCAACCTGTGGGAGTTCGATTCGGCACAGCACCAGACCTTGAGCAGGCTCTTTGACACTACGTACGAAGAGGCCTGGAGGGTGCTGTTCAAGGGCGCCGAGGCGCCCGCATCCGCTACCGAAGATCGCGGATTCAGCTCGCAGCGTCCGGCTGGCGAGGTAAGCTATATTACCCTTTTACGTGACACTTGTTTTCCATAGTTTGACTCTATGCGGGATCTAAACTTCCATTACCTTTAACAGGCCTGGCAGAAGACATCCGGGCAGGTTAACTGTCCGGCTTCCCTTCCAGAAGACCCCACGGACGCCCGTTTGACGGGGTGCTTGTCCCGGCGCCCTACGTGGTGCCGGAGAAGAAGGCCAAGAAGAAGGCCACGGGAACCCGGAGGAGTTCCCGGCGCCAGGTGTTATCGGACTCATCATCCGATGACTCTGAGGCGGACTCCTCCCACGAAGATGAGGAGGAGAAGAAAGAGGCCTCTCCCCCAGCGGGGGGAGAGAAGAAGAGGAAGGCTTCCCCAACAGGGGAGGCTGAAGGGTCCAAGAAGGGAAGGACCCTTCCTCCGGACTGTTCCACCAACGCCGACGACGGCGAAGAGGAGTGGCCCTCGAGGGCCAAGCCCCTGGCGAGATCGTAAGTGTCCGGATTCCAGAATAGCTTATAATTCTTTCTTCGTCGCATAGTGTCTTCTAACGCCGCATACAACCATGTAGTCCGCCCAAGGACGATCTCCCCGCTTCGTCGAGCGGGTCCTTGGGTTCGTCGGATGTGAATAGCGCTTCACTTACGACCGCCTCCCCCCCCCCCCGTGACGCAGACTACGCTGAGGTAGGGTCCCAAAAGGGGACCAGCCAGGAGGAGGAGGTCCCGGAGGTGCCGCAGGGCAGCCTCCCAGACTTGGGATCGGACTCCGCACCGGAACCTTCAGTGGTTCCGGAGTCCGGCGGGCGGCCCCTTCGTAAGAAGGGCGAGACTGCGACGCTGGTGACCTCCGTCCAACCGGAGGCGCCGGATAATTTGCTGGAGGCGCTCAACGGCGCTTCCATCAACGAGGAGCACCGCACTGTTATGAGTGCGGTGATTCAGAAAGTTTGGTCCGCCAAGAGCGGGCTGACCGAAGCCTGCACCAGCCTTCTAACAGGATTTGAGGTAAGGATTTTAAGATATGTAAAATAGTACCGCATAGACAGTAGCCCCTGATGCTCAGTTCGGTGTTCGGAAAGAAAAGCCGAACTGAGGATCTAAAAAGATATACGCTGGAGTCTAACACAAATAAGTCAATATGGGAATGCAGGCTGCGCTGCTGACCTCTGCTGCACTGACTGCGGAGGTCAATGCCTTAAAGCAGAGCCTCGAGCGGTCCGAGAGCAAGCTTGGCCGTGCCAAGAGGCAGCTCCAGGACAAGGAAGGTAAGTAACACCTTATGAAAGTTGTACCTTATAGAAAAGGATTTGGTTGCCAAAGAATGATAGGAATAACATGAGTATTCCAGGGGCGACGAACGAGGTGGCGACCCTGAAGGAGGCGGTGTCCAGGGCCGAACGCAATGCAGCCGCGGAACGCGCTGAGCGAGAGAAGCAGGAGGCGCGGGTGGCGGAGGTGCGGCAAGAGCTCCAGGCTCTCGTGGAAAAACACGAGAGTTTGGAGCGTGACTCGAAGACTCGAGAGTCCGAGCTCGCGTCGGCTCTTGAGAGTGCCAAAGCCGCTAAGGCCGAAGCCCAAAAGGCCCTCCAGGAGATCGAGGCAGTAAAGAAGATAGCGGCGGGTAAGGCATTCTTCATGCAAAGCAAGCATGTAAAAGTGAATTACCTGTTACTTACCCGAATTTGGAGCTCTCCAGGAGCGTTCGCAGATCTGCCCCGTAGCATGTCCGATGCTGCCGCGTTCTACAGAGCCGAGGAGGGGAGCTCGACGGAAAAGGTGTCCTGGTCTCAGTATGCTGAGGCCGGACATCCGGTGCCCCTGAGCGACCAGCTGAAGCAGTTGGTCGAGCTCCACAAGGTGGCCGAACAGGCCATGAAGGGCCTCATAGTTCGGCTGTGGCCCAAAGAAGCCATGCCTGGGAGCTATTTCGGTCTGGTGCGGCGGCTGGTGGACGCCTGTCCAAGGGTTGACGTCATCAAGCACTCCGCCTGCATTGAAGGTGCCCGTTGGGCCCTGGCCCGCGCTAAGGTGCACTGGGGCAAGATGGACGCCGAGAAGCTTGTGACGGACGCGCCACCGCGGGGCAAGGAGTATCGCACGCCCGAGATGTATTATAAGGGTGTCCTGAAGGGTGCCCACATTATTGCGGGTGAATGCTCCAAAGATGTAATTTTTGAGTAGACTCGCATTTTGTTATCCTGTGCGCCGAAGACTGTGTTCGTATGCGCTAAGCAACACTTGTTAATTTAAAATATTACCTTCTGTGCGGTCGTTTATCAAACCTGAGAGATGGCAAGTCGTTTGCTTCAGCCCCCACGCCACGAGTGCTGGGGTGTTCGGGATAAACTTGAGCGCTCTTGTTCCCATTTTTTGGTCCTTCTAGGGAGGCGCTCAACACAACGAACGAGGCAACCGGACTTATAATGCTTGAACACTCTCACTTAGCCATAGAATTCTATAATTTTAAATTTCGACGAAGCCCCTAGTGTTCGGAAGGTCGAATTCGGGGCGCTATCCACGCCTGGGGCCGGACAAAGCCGGCTCCTCGCTCTAAGCGGCATAAGTCTTTAGGGACTCGAAAAGACCTCTCGAACAGCGACCAGCTCTCGCCTTATCATGACGATCAGTTTTAGCTTTCTCCACTGAGGTGCTCAACCCAGCTCAACTGGGGCACAATCGCAGTGGTTCTCCCAGCGCTACCTTAGCCGATATAACGGAACGTAAGGTACCAAAACATGGGAGCCGGGCAAACCCAACTATTGACCCAAGACATGATTCGGAGCCGATGCATATAATGCTATAAGTTCGGGGTGCCGCACTTGTGAAAGTGTTCGGACTTATCACACCATACTTTGGGGAACTTAAACCCCTGGTGTATTTGGCCGTACCAAGGTGTACGGGTGCAACATGTCATAAGTGAACATATATAGATAGGAATGCAATGATAGGCAAAAGGCGATGCATTGTTTATTCAAAAAATACTGCAATGAAGGCAGAATGATACAAATAGTGCGATAAGCGAGGGGTGGGACTATTTAACATGTCCCCCTCCAGGGGTAGGCTGCGGAATGGTATGTAAAACAAGTATAATGCTCGTGATGGAGACCACCTGGATACTCGTCGTAGCTTTTCTGCTTCCCTGGCTGTTGCATCGTGAGTTCGGCAGATCTACTGCCGGACAGGGCTTCTGGAAAATGGAGTCCTAAGAATAAGAAGAAGAAGAAAAAAGGACGACACATTTGGGAGCCCCTGGTGTGGTTGAGCCGCACTCTGGGCATGCCGTGGTCGTGCCCCTCCCCCTATGCCCATGGTATCTCCAGAGCGTAGTGATGTACGCGTGGTACTGGTCTCGCAATTTTGCGAGGGCTGGGGTTGGGGCCGCATTGCTACGCGTGCTCGGAACGTGCCAGGTGGTCTTGTTGTAGGTTACTCCGGTCGCGCTTGACGGTGTCCGGTCGCTTAACGGCCGGACTCGAGAATTGCCTTAAGAGGCTGCTCTGCACTTCCGCCGCGAGAGCCGCTGTTTTGCTCCTCCGTTCAGAGAGAGCGTTCAGTGTTTCTGTTGACCGTGATGACTTCTCGAGGGCCTCGCATCTTGAGCTTGAGGTATGCGTAGTGCGGCACCGCATTGAACTTTGCAAATGCGGTTTGTCCGAGCAGTGCGTGATAGCCGCTGCGGAACGGGACTATGTCGAAGATTAACTCCTCGCTTCGGAAGTTATCCGGGGATCCGAAGACCACTTGAAGTGTAACTGAGCCTGTACAAATGGCCTCTACACCTGGTATGACGCCTTTGAAGGTCGTCTTTGTGGGTTTAATCCTTGAGGGGTCTATGCCCATCTTGCGCACTGTATCCTGATAAAGCAGGTTCAGGCTGCTGCCGCCGTCCATCAGGACTCTAGTGAGGTGAAATCCGTCGACGATTGGGTCTAGAACCAATGCGGTGAATCCGCCGTGGTGGATACTGGTGGGGTGGTCCCTTCGATCAAAAGTTATCGGGCAGGAGGACCACAGATTGAACTTTGGGGCGACTGGCTCCATCGCGTATACGTCCCTGAGCGCACGCTTCCGCTTCCTTTTGGGTATGTGGGTTGCGTATATCATGTTCACCGTCCGCACTTGTGGGGGAAAACCCTTCTGTCCTTTATTGTTTGGCGGGCGTGTCTCCTCCTCGTCATCGCTATGCAGCCCCTTGTCGTTGCCTACCTGCTTGAACACCCAACAATCTTTGTTGGTGTGATTAGCTGGCTTTTCGGGGGTGCCATGTATCTGACACGAGCGATCGAGTATCCGGTCCAAGTTGGACGGGCCCGGAGTGGTTCTTTTGAATGGCTTTTTCCGCTGACCGGGTTTAGAGCCTCTGAATCCGGCGTTGACTGCCGTATCTTCAGTATTATCGCCGTTAACGCGGTGCTTGTGCTTATTGAGACGCGACCTGCCATTGTTGTCTTTGGTATCCGAACTACCAGAGTTTTTGGTTAGGTTGTTACTGCGGGCTAGCCAGCTGTCTTCTCCCGCACAGTAGCGGGTCATGAGTGATGTGAGGGCTGCCATTGATTTCAGCTTTTCCTGTCCTAGGTGCCGGGCAAGCCATTCGTCACGGATGTTATGTTTGAAGGCTGCAAGGGCCTCTGCATCCGGACAGTCGACGATTTGATTTTTCTTGGTTAAGAACCGTGTCCAGAATTGTCTGGCCGATTCGTCTAGCTGCTGAATTATGTGGCTTAGGTCATCGGCGTCTGGTGGTCGCACATATGTGCCCTGGAAGTTATCAAGGAATGCTGCTTCCAGGTCCTCCCAACACCCAATTGATTCTGCTGGCAGGCTGTTGAGCCAATGCCGCGCTGGTCCTTTAAGCTTGAGTGGGAGGTATTTGATGGCGTGGAGATCATCACCGCGGGCCATGTGGATATGAAGGAGATAATCCTCGATCCAAACCGCGGGATCTGTTGTGCCGTCATAGGATTCAATGTTTACGGGTTTGAAACCTTCGGGGATTTGATGATCCATTACTTCGTCTGTGAAGTATAGTGGGTGTGCGGCGCCTCTGTATTGGGCTATATCACGACGCAGCTCAAGCGAGCTTTGTCTACTGTGTTCGGCCCGGCCGGAGTTGCTGTATCCGGCGTGACGGTTGTCGTCGCGTATCGTGGGGCGCCCACGCGATCCGTAGATCGATCTGGCTTGTCTTGCCTTATCCTTCAATATGTCTCGCAAGTCCGGCGCGTTCCCCCGTGACTTTATACTTTTCGAGCGACACCGGGGTATGGCTTGAGTGGAGGGCCTAGAGGCCTCTCTGTCGCGGCCACGAGGTGGCCGGTCGGCCGTATTGTGCGCTGGTGATGTAGGTTTATGTGCTTCCTCCTCTAATCGGGGCAGCAGCTTGCGTTTGGGGTAGCTTTTGGAGGGGCGTTCGAGTTCATACTCTTCGGCAGCAAGGACTTCAGTCCATCTGTCAGCTAGCAAATCTTGGTCAGCTCTAAGCTGTTGCTGCTTTTTCTTGAGGCTGCTTGCCGTGGCTATAAGCCTGCGTTTAAAACGCTCTTGTTCGACGGGATCCTCAGGCACGACGAATTCGTCATCGTCGAGGCTTGCCTCGTCTTCGGAGGGAGGCATGTAATTATTGTCCTCTACCTCTTTGTCTGCCGCTCTCTCACGAGGGCTGGCTTCTCCATCCTCCTGTGCTAAATCTTGCTGGAGGGGGTTGTCTTCGGCACTGTCCGGGGTGTTATTATCTCCGGTGCCGGAATCTCCATTCTTGCTGTGGCGGGATTTTGAGCGGCGCCGCTGACGCCGACACTTAGGCTGTTTTTTGGAGGGGTCATCCTCCGCTGTTCCATCGCCATTCCATCCTTTGGGATGTCCACCATGTATATGTCGTATGACGATGTGGCTTTCTAGTGCCCTGTGGGCGCTGGTTCTTGGTCGTCTCCGGCATCATCGTCCATACCGTCGATGTCTTCGGAGTCGAAGTCTAGCATGTCGGTTAAGTCGTCGACAGTGGCTACAAAGTGGGTGGTGGGTGGGATTTGAATTTCTTCGTCGTCCGCATCCCAACCGTCCTGACTGTAATCCGGCCAGGGCTCTCCTGATAAAGAGAGATACTTTAGCGAATTCAGGATGTCGCCAAAAGGCGAGTGCTGAAAGATGTCCGCAGTGGTGAATTCCATGATCGGCGCCCAATCAGATTCGATTGGCAGGAGCGCGGAGGGTTCGGGGTCCGGAGAGGAGTCCGACACCTTGGAGTCACGAGCTTCACAAGGGACAGGGTCGGTATTCGGCTCTATCGCCGTAGAGGTAGCAACCCCCGAGGCGGTGTCCAGCCACACATCCTCGATTGGCGCAGTCGGCTCCGAGCTAAGGGTCGGAGCGGACACTGGTGCGGCCTCCAGGGCACTGTCCGGCAGCAGAGCTAAATCATGCCCATCGTGACAGTGCGGCGCGCTCGACTGTGGCTCGAATCCGTCCAAGATCAAGTCTCCGAAGATATCGGCCGTATAGTTCAAACTTCCAAATCTGACCTGATGGCCAGGGGCGTAGCTTTCGATCTGCTCCAGACGGCCAAGCGAATTGGCCCGCAGTGCAAAGCCGCCGAATACGAAGATCTGTCTGGGGAGAAAACTCTCACCCTGGACCACGTCATTGTTGATGATCGAAGGAGCCATCGAGCCTATGGGTGACGACACAGAGGAACTCTCAATGAAAGCATCAATGTCGGTGTCAAAACCGGCGGATCTCGGGTAGGGGGTCCCGAACTGTGCGTCTAAGCGGATGGTAATAGGAGACAAGGGACACGATGTTTTTACCCAGGTTCGGGCCCTCTCGGTGGAGGTAAAACCCTACTCCTGCTTGATTAATATTGATGATATGAGTAGTACAAGAGTAGATCTACCACGAGATCAAGGAGGCTAAACCCTAGAAGCTAGCCTATGGTATGATTGTTGTTTGTCCTACGGACTAAAACCCTCCGGTTTATATAGACACCGGAGAGGGCTAGGGTTACACAGAGTAGGTTACAATGATAGGAGATCTACATATCCGTATCGCCAAGCTTGCCTTCCACGCCAAGGAAAGTCCCATCCGGACACGGGACGAAGTCTTCAATCTTGTATCTTCATAGTCTTGGAGTCCGGCCAATGATGATAGTTTGGCTATCCGGACACCCCCTAGTCCAGGACTCCCTCATTCATCTTTATTTATTTTTAGATTTTTTGAAACTTTAAAACATGATTTTTGAAGTTTTCAAAATCAGGGCGCCATGGAGCTTAGGAGCAAGAAATCCACTCTTCCCGAATAATTTATTTATCTTACTTTGTTTGGTTTGGCTCACTGCGCTCAAGTTAATCAGGTACAGCTCAACCGCTCAAGTGTCGCCTTGTGTATGCATATCGGGCGCCCACTTTGACAGTCATGTGCAATTAAACTAATAGAGCTCGTGGTACATGCGCACAATTCAATACTAGGGCGGACAAGATAGTTTAATGTTTTCCCTTTGTGTATAGCCCCTTACAAATACTCATGCTATATCTGGACGTGCTCACAATCAAAATCACGCACCAACCCCAACTTACCTCAAAAATTGGCCATGGCAGCAGCTCAAAGCGAGAGCAACCATACCAGCATCATGGAGGAAGGAGGAGAGAGCCTTGTTGCAGAGGTGCGAGGAGGCTGGGTCCTGTATCAAGGCTGCTGGCTGAGACCCCACAACGTGCAAAGCGTCATGCTCGTGCAAGAGCGCTTCAAGGCTCGCCCCGACGACACTTTCCTTGTCACGTTCCCAAAGTGCGGCACCACCTAGCTAAAGGCTCTCGCATTCACCATCACAAACTGTTTCCGCCACGCCGCCACCAGCGGTGACCACCCGCTGCTCACTCACCACCCGTAGGACCTAGTGCCATTTCTTGAGATGCCCTACCGCCAACTCCACCCTCTCGCTGATCTTGAGAAGCTTGCCTCACCTAGGCTCCTCGCCACCCACATGTCGATCACATTGTTGCCTCCGTGCGTGTCTTACCTCGGTTGTCGTGTTGTGTACCTGTGCCGCAATCCCAAGGACGTGTTTGTGTCCTTATGGCACTTCACCAACAAGGTAGGCGCGAACTACACCATGGCCATGGATAAAGCATTTGAGTTGTTTTCCGAAGGGCTATCCCAATATGGGCCTATTTGGGAACACAATCTTGGGTTATGGAAGAAAAGCATAGCGGAGAGTGACAATTCTTGAAGTATGACGAGATGATGTCCGAACCAGTCAAGCACGTCAAGATGCTTGCCAAGTTCCTCTGTGTCCCCTTCACCGAGGAGGAGGTGAGCCATAGAGTCGTGGAGGATGTCGTGCACCTGTGTAGCTTCAATAAGCTCAAGAGCTTACCAATCAATTCATCAGGAGCATTTGATAGGATTGGCGGGCTGCCAATGGAGAACTCTGCCTACTTTAGGACCGGGAAGGTCGGTGACTGGACAAACCACTTGACGGAAGAGATGGAAAATAAGCTGGATGCCATTGTCGAGGAGAAGCTGAGAGGATCTGGTGTCACATTTTGACATCTCATGTCATGCTTAACTATGTGTGTGTTTGTGCAACCAAAATAAGTGTGAATTACTATGTACTTTGATGTTTTGTTAACATTCTATTTTGTCTCATTGATTTTGTTACCTTTTGAGATATGAGCAGAACCTTTGTGATGCCATTTGAGGAGAAGCTGAGATGATCAGGTCTCACCTGTTGACTTATCGTTGTTATGCTTAACTTTGGATATGCTCTTGCAACCAAAAATGTGTGTTCTCAATAATAACGTGAAACACTGTATTTTGACGTTTTGCTAACCCTATTGTCTTGTTTTGTTTTGTTTTCATTGACTCTACTGTCCTTTTGACATATGAGCAATAGAGCAAAACTTATGTTTAAAAGATGGCCGCGTCAATTATTATGGTTTTATAAAGAATGAACTAGTGGTTAAATTTTAACTTTGAAGATTATGCTGATGACAACTACTATCGGGGAATCGGACCGAGTAGTTCGAGAATCGTTTTACGCATACCTAACACCATGTGGTCCAAAGAAGCTCATAGCCCAGCCTACCCGCGACTCATACACTCATTTGTATTACCCCACTTTGATGAGTTGGATCAACAAAGCCTATATGGGAATAAAATGTGAGTGACTATTTTTCAATCGACTTGGGAATAGTTATTGCTCAATTAGCATTTATAGTCATGGTGATCCACTATCTCCAATGTTATTTAACATTGTCATGGACATGCTAGCTACTTTGATCGGAGACACCAAAAAAAAAAACAACCAAATTACGGGAGTAGTGCCACATCTCGTGGACTCTCAATATTACAATATGCCAAGAACACGATTCAGTTTATGGAACATGACCTGAATAAGGATAGGAATCTAAAACTCTTGTTGTTAGCTTTAGAGCAAACATCGGATCTTAAAATTAATATTCATAAAAGTGAATTGTTTTGCTTCACAAAAGCCAAAGAGGCGGAAGCACAATACACTAACTTATTTGGTTGTCCACAAGGCCAATTCCCACTTAAATATTTGGTAATTCTAATGCATTATCAACTTCTCACTTGTGTAGAGTACAAACATGTCGAAGAGTGCTTAGAGAAATGTTTGAACAGATGAAAATGCAAGTTGCTCTCCATTGGTGGACAACTGGTGTTGACAACTATGTTTTCATGAACATGGTTCTCTACATGCTCTCATTGTTTCAACTTTCCAAAGGGGTCTGCAAAAACTGAATTCATATCCAGATTCTTTTGGGGAAATATTGAAAAGAAAATGTATGGACTAACCAAATGAAGTGTGGTTTGTCGACTAGAAGACCAGGGAGGTCTAGGTATCCAAGACTTCCAGGCCAAGAATGATGCCTTGCTAAGTAAACGACTCTTCAAGCTACTTACCGATGATGGTGTTTGAGAAACTATCTTACCGACCATGGTGTTTGAGACACTTTACTATGCAATAAGTATCATCTAGGCTAGAAAGTTGTGTCCCGGACGTTCTAGAAGCCTGGTGATTCACATTTATTTGTTCGCCTGGTGGCAACAAATAAACATTTTTTGCTTTGGATCTTTCACAGTAAAGGAAGACTCTGAGATACATCTCTAAGAGGACAAATGACTAGGAAACATCACACTCTGGGAACATCATACAACCTTGTACCGCATTGTTCACGTTAAAAATGATATCCTTGCCAATATTTAGTACTCAGAGATTCTAATGGACAACAATAAACAAAATTGGAAATGCAAAGATGTCATTGAAAGTTAAAATCTTCATGTGATATCTTAGAAAGGGACTTGTGTCAATTAAAGACAATATTGCTCGTCGAACACGAAATCAACAAGTATAGTTTTTGTACTCATGACGAGACAAGCAAATACATTTTTTAATGTAAGTTTTTGCGCACTATGTGGTCAACCATCTAAATAGAGTCCAATTCATCTTTATTTATTTTTAGATTTTTTGAAACTTTAAAACATGATTTTTGAAGTTTTCAAAATCACGGCACCATGGAGCTTAGGAGCAAGAAATCCACTCTTCCAGAATAATTTATTTATCTTACTTTATTTGGTTTGGCTCACTGCGCTCAAGTTAAGCAGGTACAGCTCAACCGCTCAAGTGTCGCCTTGTGTATGCATATCCGGCGCCCACTTTGACAGTCATGTGCAATTAAACTAATAGAGCTCGTGGTACATGCGCACAATTCAATACTAGGGCGGACAAGCTAGTTTAATGTTTTCCCTTTGCGTATAGCCCCTTACAAATACTCATGCTATATCTGGACGTGCTCACAATCAAAATCACGCACCAACCCCAACTTACCTCAAAAATTGGCCATGGCAGCAGCTCAAAGCGAGAGCAACCATACCAGCATCATGGAGGAAGGAGGAGAGAGCCTTGTTGCAGAGGTGCGAGGAGGCTGGGTCCTGTATCAAGGCTGCTGGCTGAGACCCCACAACGTGCAAAGCGTCATGCTCGTGCAAGAGCGCTTCAAGGCTCGCCCCGACGACACTTTCCTTGTCACGTTCCCAAAGTGCGGCACCACCTGGCTAAAGGCCCTCGCATTCACCGTCACAAACTGTTTCCGCCACGCCGCCACCAGCGGTGACCACCCGCTGCTCACTCACCACCCGTAGGACCTAGTGCCGTTTCTTGAGATGCCCTACCGCCAACTCCACCCACTCGCTGATCTTGAGAAGCTTGCCTCACCTAGGCTCCTCGCCACCCACATGTCGATCACACTGTTGCCTCCGTGCGTGTCTTACCTCGGTTGTCGTGTTGTGTACCTGTGCCTCAATCCCAAGGACGTGTTTGTGTCCTTATGGCACTTCACCAACAAGGTAGGCACGAACTACACCATGGCCATGGATAAAGCATTTGAGTTGTTTTCCGAAGGGCTATCCCCATATGGGCCTATTTGGGAACACAATCTTGGGTTATGGAAGAAAAGCATAGCGGCGAGTGACAATTCTTGAACTATGACGAGATGATGTCCGAACCAGTCAAGCACGTCAAGATGCTTGCCAAGTTCCTCTGTGTCCCCTTCACCGAGGAGGAGGTGAGCCATAGAGTCATGGAGGATGTCGTGCACCTGTGTAGCTTCGGTAAGCTCAAGAGCTTACCAATCAATTCATCAGGAGCATTTGATAGGATTGGCGGGCTGCCAATGGAGAACTCTGCCTACTTTAGGACTGGGAAGGTCGGTGACTGGACAAACCACTTGACGGAAGAGATGGAAAATAAGCTGGATGCCATTGTCGAGGAGAAGCTGAGAGGATCTGGTCTCACATTTTGACATCTCATGTCATGCTTAACTATGTGTGTGTTTGTGCAACCAAAATAAGTGTGAATTACTATGTACTTTGATGTTTTGTTAACATTCTATTTTGTCTCATTGATTTTGTTGCCTTTTGAGATATGAGCAGAACCTTTGTGATGCCATTTGAGGAGAAGCTGAGATGATCAGGTCTCACGTGTTGACTTATCGTTGTTATGCTTAACTTTGGATATGCTCGTGCAACCAAAAATGTGTGTTCTCAATAATAACGTGAAACACTGTATTTTGACGTTTTGCTAACCCTATTGTCTTGTTTTGTTTTGTTTTCATTGACTCTACTGTCCTTTTGACATATGAGCAATAGAGCAAAACTTATGTTTAAAAGATGGCCGCGTCAATTATTATGGTTTTATAAAGAATGAACTAGTGGTTAAATTTTAACTTTGAAGATTATGTTGATGACAACTACTATCGGGGAATCGGACCGAGTAGTTCGAGAATCGTTTTACGCATACCTAACACCATGTGGTCCAAAGAAGCTCATAGCCCAGCCTACCCGCGACTCATACACTCATTTGTATTACCCCACTTTGATGAGTTGGATCAACAAAGCCTATATGGGAATAAAATGTGAGTGACTATTTTTCAATCGACTTGGGAATAGTTATTGCTCAATTAGCATTTGTAGTCATGGTGATCCACTATCTCCAATGCTATTTAACATTGTCATGGACATGCTAGCTACTTTGATCGGAGACACCAAAAAAACAACCAAATTACGGGAGTAGTGCCACATCTCGTGGACTCTCAATATTACAATATGCCAAGAACACGATTCAGTTTATGGAACTTGACCTGAATAAGGATAGGAATCTAAAACTCTTGTTGTTAGCTTTGGAGCAAATGTCGGATCTTAAAATTAATATTCATAAAAGTGAATTGTTTTGCTTCACAAAAGCCAAAGAGGCGGAAGCACAATACACTAACTTATTTGGTTGTCCACAAGGCCAATTCCCACTTAAATATTTGGTAATTCTAATGCATTATCAACTTCTTACTTGTGTAGAGTACAAACATGTCGAAGAGTGCTTAGAGAAATGTTTGAACAGATGAAAATGCAAGTTGCTCTCCATTGGTGGACAACTGGTGTTGACAACTATATTTTCATGAACATGGTTCTCTACATGCTCTCATTGTTTTAACTTTCCAAAGGGGTCTGCAAAAACTGAATTCATATCCAGATTCTTTTGGGGAAATAGTGAAAAGAAAATGTATGGACTAACCAAATGAAGTGTGGTTTGTCGACTAGAAGACCAGGGAGGTCTAGGTATCCAAGACTTCCATGCCAAGAATGATGCCTTGCTAAGTAAACGACTCTTCAAGCTACTTACTGATGATGGTGTTTGAGAAACTTTCTTACCGACCATGGTGTTTGAGACACTTTACTATGCAATAAGTATCATCTAGGCTAGAAAGTTGTGTCCCGGACGTTCTAGAAGCCTGGTGATTCACATTTATTGGTTGGCCTGGTGGCAACAAAGAAACATTTTTTGCTTTGGATCTTTCACAGTAAAGGAAGACTCTGAGATACATCTCTAAGAGGACAAATGACTAGGAAACATCACACTCCAGGAACATCATACAACCTTGTACCGCATTGTTCACGTTAAAAATGATATCCTTGCCAATATTTAGTACTCAGATATTCTAATGGACAACAATAAACAAAATTGGAAATGCAAAGATGTCATTGAAAGTTAAAATCTTCATGTGATATCTTAGAAAGGGACTTGTGTCAATTAAAGACAATATTGCTCGTCGAACACGAAATCAACAAGTATAGTTTTTGTACTCATGACGAGACAAGCAAATACATTTTTTAATGTAAGTTTTTGCGCTCTATGTGGTCAACCATCTAAATAGAGTCCAATTCATCTTTATTTATTTTTAGATTTTTTGAAACTTTAAAACATGATTTTTGAAGTTTTCAAAATCAGGGCGCCATGGAGCTTAGGACCAAGAAATCCACTCTTCCCGAATAATTTATTTATCTTACTTTGTTTGGTTTGGCTCACTGCGGTCAAGTTAATCAGGTACAGCTCAACCGCTCAAGTGTCGCCTTGTGTATGCATATCCGGCGCCCACTTTGACAGTCATGTGCAATTAAACTAATAGAGCTCGTGGTACATGCGCACAATTCAATACTAGGGCGGACAAGCTAGTTTAATGTTTTCCCTTTGTGTATAGCCCCTTACAAATACTCATGCTATATCTGGACGTGCTCATAATCAAAATCACGCACCAACCCCAACTTACCTCAAAAATTGGCCATGGCAGCAGCTCAAAGCGAGAGCAACCATACCAGCATCATGGAGGAAGGAGGAGAGAGCCTTGTTGCAGAGGTGCGAGGAGGCTGGGTCCTGTATCAAGGCTGCTGGCTGAGACCCCACAACGTGCAAAGCGTCATGCTCGTGCAAGAGCGCTTCAAGGCTCGCCCCGACGACACTTTCCTTGTCACGTTCCCAAAGTGCGGCACCACCTGGCTAAAGGCCCTCGCATTCACCGTCACAAACTGTTTCCGCCACGCCGCCACCAGCGGTGACCACCCGCTGCTCACTCACCACCCGTAGGACCTAGTGCCGTTTCTTGAGATGCCCTACCGCCAACTCCACCCTCTCGCTGATCTTGAGAAGCTTGCCTCACCTAGGCTCCTCGCCACCCACATGTCGATCACACTGTTGCCTCCGTGCGTGTCTTACCTCGGTTGTCGTGTTGTGTACCTGTGCCGCAATCCCAAGGACGTGTTTGTGTCCTTATGGCACTTCACCAACAAGGTAGGCGCGAACTACACCATGGCCATGGATAAAGCATTTGAGTTGTTTTCCGAAGGGCTATCCCCATATGGGCCTATTTGGGAACACAATCTTGGGTTATGGAAGAAAATCATAGCGGAGAGTGACAATTCTTGAAGTATGACGAGATGATGTCCGAACCAGTCAAGCACGTCAAGATGCTTGCCAAGTTCCTCTGTGTCCCCTTCACCGAGGAGGAGGTGAGCCATAGAGTCGTGGAGGATGTCGTGCACCTGTGTAGCTTCGATATGCTCAAGAGCTTACCAATCCATTAGACATCACACTCCGGGAACATCATACAACCTTGTACCGCATTGTTCACGTTAAAAATGATATACTTGCCAATATTTAGTACTCAGAGATTCTAATGGACAACAATAAACAAAATTGGAAATGCAAAGATGTCATTGAAAGTTAAAATCTTCATGTGATATCTTAGAAAGGGACTTGTGTCAATTAAAGACAATATTGCTCGTCGAACACGAAATCAAAAAGTATAGTTTTTGTACTCATGACGAGACAAGCAAATACATTTTTTAATATAAGTTTTTGCGCTCTATGTGGTCAACCATCTAAATAGAGTCCAACTCATATCCACTGATGAGTGTTGCCAATATTTAGGGTCACTGGCTGAACAGGATACCAAATGGGTTTAGTACTGTAATAAGGGTGGGAGCGTCAGCCTTACTATGGTGGCTTTGACTATGTAGAAAAGATTGTGTTTTAGATGGAAAAATCTCTTCTCCTATGCAGGTTATTTCGTTGTACGCACTAGCTTCATAGGTGGTCTACACTACACCGAATGAAGTACCGACCGCTATTCAATGCGGGTATGCGGTTGGAGCAGATGGCTAGGGAGGTTTTTACCCAACATGAATGACAACATAATCTCCGAACCAATCCTCCTTCTTGGAAATAGGCGTAGTTTCGGTCTAATATAGGCCCTATTTGTTTCGGATTCTAGGACCAGATTCAGCTTTGCCAGTGAAGCCAAATCTGGAATCTGAAACAAACAACTATTTGGAGTCAGCTTTGCCAGTGAAGCTGAATCTGGATTTGGGTCATTTTTAGTGCAATTTCCTGAAGCACCTCAAAGTGTACTTTGGTGGTGAAGCTGATTCGCAGAAACAGCTTTGCCACTGAAGTGAATCCATAGGTGATTAAAATCCAAGTGAAGCTGAAACAAACAGGGCAATAATATGGCTTTGTTGTGGTCCAAAGTTTTGGAACCGGCGTCCAGGCGCACCTGTTTAGAAAAAGTAATAATTAAAAATGTTTTTAAAAAGTGAAACTTTGCTGGAACAAGCATTGCCAGTGCATTACTCACATGTAAACTTTCAAGACAAAATGACTTTTGTGGTATTGTTGGAAAAAGAAATATTTCAAGTACAAAGTGTTTGAATAGTAGGTTAATATTGCGTCAATTTTGTTTTTATTCACTCTGGATACCACAAAAGTCATTTTATCGCGAAACTTTACAGCAGGGATTAGTACACTAGACAATTCCTATCCTGAGAAGGTTTCAGATTGTTTTTATTTTTATTTTTTATTATTTCTTCTATTCTGGTGCGCCTAGACCCAGGTTCCGTTGTGTATTCCAGGCTTTGTTGTTGCTAAGATGTCGTGTTTCTTACTTTGTTTGAGAGACTATAGTTTGTGGCGTACATCTTTTTTTTTGAAAGAGATTGTGGCGTACATCTTAGCAATGCAGAGGCTGAGTTGCACTCATTAGGATTTTTATCTGGTGATGCTATATTTAAAATTAATATGAGTGTTCTTTATTAAAAAAATACGACTTCCGGTGATCAGATTGATTTTTTTTTCTTTGGGGCTGGCAAATTGGATGGTTGTTGGCATAGACCGGAATGAATTGTGATTAGACTGCTAATTTAATATTCCTCCATTTTTATTTACTTTGTATATTAGATTTGATCTTAGTCAAACTCTATAAAGTTTGGCCAAGTTTAACGAAAACAATCTAAACTTTCACAATAAAATATACTCCCTTCGTTCCTAAATATAAGTCTTTCTAGAGATTCTAATATGAACTACATACGGGTGTATATAGACGTAGTTTAGAGTGTAGATTCACTCATTTTGCTCCGTATGTAGTCCATATTGAAATATCTAAAAAGACTTATATTTAGGAACGGAGGGAGTATATATGGTATGAAAATATATCGAATAATGATTCTAATGGTATTGATTTTGGTATTGTATGTGTTAATTATTATTTTTACAAATTTGATCAAAATTTAGAAAGTTTGACCCAAGACAAAGCTGGAGTACTAAAGATGGAGATGCTACAACGTAGTACTTCTTCCATTCCAAAATATAGCGTGTCTTCGGTTTCCGTGCTTCAACTTTGACCATAAATTTAACCAACGAGACCAACTGCGGCGGAAGCAAAAGTTATACCAATGAATTCATATTCAAAAGAAGTTTTCAAAAAAAAAAAAAAAATCTCCCGCCGTAGCCGGTCTCGTTGGTTAAATTTATGGTCAAAGTTGAACCTCGAAAAACGCGGGCGCACTATATTTTGAAACAGAGGGAGTACATATCTATAGAAAAAGCAACGTTCGATCAAACGACATCAAAGCGCGGCTTCTAACCGAGTATCAATGCCTGCCTCGAGTAGTATACTTTCCGCATTGGTCTAGTAAAAGTGGAACTCAAAGTATGAACAGCTTGTTGGGAAAGTTGCATAAAATAAAATAAAAATTTTCTACGTTCACCAAGATCAATCTATGAGTTCATCCAGCAACGAGAGAGGGGAGTGCATCTACATACCCTTGTAGATCGCGAGCGGAAGCGTTCAAGAGAACGGGGTTGAGGGAGTCGTTCACGTCGTGATCCAAATCACCGGAGATCCTAGCGCCGAACGGACGGCACCTCCGCGTTCAACACATGTACGGTCAGCGTGACGTCTCCTCCTTCTTGATCCAGCAAGGGGGAAGGAGAGGTTGATGAAGATCCAGCAGCACGACGGCGTGGTGGTGGATGCAGCAGGGATCCGGCAGGGCTTCGCCGAGCGTCTGCGGGAGGGAGAGGTGTAGCAAGGGGGAAGGGAGGCGCCAAGATGCAGGGTGCGGCTGCCCTCCCTCCCCCCTCTTTATATAGGGTCCCCAGGGGGGAAGCCGGCCCTAGGAGATGGGATCTCCTAGGGGGGGGGGGCGGCCAAGGGGGGAACTTGCCCCCCAAGGCAAGTGGAGGCGCCCCTCCCCTAGGGTTCCCAACCCTAGGCGCAGGGGGTGCCCAAGGGGGGGGGGGGGCGCACCAGCCCACCAGGGGCTGGTTCCCCTCCCACTTCAGCCCATGGGGCTCTCCGGGATAGGTGGCCCCACCCGGTGGACCCCCGGGACCCTTCCGGTGGTCCCGGTACAATACCGGTGACCCTCGAAACTCTCCCGATGGCCGAAACAGCACTTTCTATATATATTTCTTCACCTCCGGACCATTCCGGAACTCCTCGTGACGTCCATGATCTCATCCGGGACTCCGAACAACTTTCGGTTTGCTGCATACTAATATCTCTACAACCCTAGCGTCACCGAACCTTAAGTGTGTAGACCCTACTGGTTCGGGAGATATGCAGACATGACCGAGACGCCTTTCTGGTCAATAAGCAATAGCGGGATCTGGATACCCATGTTGGCTCCCACATACTCCTCGATGATCTCATCGGATGAACCACAATGTCGAGGATTCAATCAACCCCGTATTCAATTCCCTTTGTCAATCGGTACGTTACTTGCCCGAGACTCGATCGTCGGTATCCCAATACCTCGTTTAGTCTCGTACCGGCAAGTCACTTTACTCGTACCGTAATGCATGATCCCGTGACCAGACACTTGGTCACATTGAGCTCATTATGGTGATGCATTACCGAGTGGGCCCAGAGATACCTCTCCGTCACACGGAGTGACAAATCCCAGTCTCGATTCGTGCCAACCCAACAGACATTTTCGGAGATACCCGTAGTGCACCTTTATAGCCACCCAGTTACGTTGTGACGTTTGGTACACCCAAAGCACTCCTACGGTATCCGGGAGTTGCACAATCTCATGGTCTAAGGAAATGATACTCGACAATTGGAAAAGCTCTAGCTAAGTGAACTACACGATCTTTGAGCTATGCCTAGTATTGGGTCTTGTCCATCACATCATTCTCCTAATGATGTGATCCCGTTATCAATGACATCCAATGCCCATAGTCAGGAAACCATGACTATCTGTTGATCAACGAGCTAGTCAACTAGAGGCTCACTAGGGACTTGTTGTGGTCTATGTATTCACACGTGTATTACGATTTCCAGATAACACAGTTATAGCATGAATAATAGACAATTACCATGAACACAGAAATATAACAATAACCATTTATTATTGCCTCTAGGGCATATTTCCAACAGTCTCCCACTGGCATTAGAGTCAATAATCTAGTTACATTGTGATGAATCGAACACCCATTGCGTACTGGTGTTGATCATGTTTTGCCCTAGGGAGAGGTTTAGTCAACGGATCTGCTACATTCAGGTCCGTATGCACTTTACAAATATCTATGTCTCCATCTTGAACATTTTCACAGATGGAGTTGAAGCGACGCTTGATGTGCCTGGTCTTCTTGTGAAACCTGGGCTCCTTGGCAAGTGCAATAGCTCCAGTGTTGTCACAGAAGAGTGTAATCGGCCCCGACGCATTGGGTATGACTCCTAGATCGGTGATGAACTCCTTCACCCAGATTGCTTCATGTGCTGCCTCCGAGGCTGCCATGTACTCCGCTTCACATGTAGATCCCGCCACGACGCTCTGTTTGCAACTGCACCAGCTTACTGCCCCACCATTCAAAATATACACGTATCCGGTTTGTGACTTCGAGTCATCCAGATCTGTGTCGAAGCTAGCGTCGATGTAACCCTTTACACGAGCTCTTCGTCACCTCCATATACGAGAAACATGTCCTTAGTCCTTTTCAGGTACTTAAGGATGTTCTTGACCGCTGTCCAGTGTTCCTTGCCAGGATTACTTTGGTACCTTCCTACCAAACTTACGGCAAGGTTTATATCAGGTCTGCTACAGGTCATGGCATACATGATAGACCCTATGGCTGAGGCATAGGGGATGACACTCATCTCTTCTTTATCTTCTGCCGTGGTCGGGCATTGAGCCGAGCTCAATTTCACACCTTGCAACACAGGCAAGAACCCCTTCTTGGACTGATCCATATTGAACTTCTTCAATATCTTATCAAGGTATGTGCTTTGTGAAAGACCTATGAGGCGTCTCGATCTATCTCTATAGATCTTGATGCCTAATACGTAAGCAGCTTCTCCAAGGTCCTTCATTGAAAAACACTTATTCAAGTAGGCCTTTATGCTGTCCAAAAGTTCTATATCATTTCCCATCAAAAGTATGTCATCCACATATAATATGAGAAATGCTACAGAGCTCCCACTCACTTTCTTGTAAACGCAGGCTTCTCCATAAGTCTGCATAAACCCAAACGCTTTAATCATCTCATTAAAGCGAATGTTCCAACTCCGAGATGCTTGCACCAGCCCATAAATGGAGCGCTGGAGCTTGCATACCTTGTTAGCATTCTTAGGGTCGACAAAACCTTCCGGCTGCATCATATACAGTTCTTCCTTAAGGTGACCATTAAGGAAAGCTGTTTTGACGTCCATTTGCCATATCTCATAATCATAGTATGCGACAATTGCTAACATGATTCAGATGGACTTCAGCTTCGCTACGGGAGAGAATGTCTCATCGTAGTCAATCCCTTGAACTTGTCGATAACCCTTAGTGACAAGTCGAGCTTTATATATGGTGACATTACCATCTGCGTCCGTCTTCTTCTTAAAGATCCATTTGTTTTCTATTGCTCACCGATCATCGGGCAAGTCTGTCAAAGTCAACACTTTGTTTTCATACATGGATCCTATCTCGGATTGCATGGCTTCAAGCCATTTGTTGGAATCTGGGCCCACCATCGCTTCTTCATAGTTCGAAGGTTCACTGTTCTCCAACAACATGATTTCCAAGACAGGATTGCCGTACCACTCTGGTGCGGAATGTGTCCTTGTGGACCTTCGAAGTTCAGTAGGAGCTTGATCCGAAGCATCTTGATCATCATCATTAACCTCCTCTCTTGTCGGCGCAGGCACCACAGGAACATTTTCCTGAGTTGCGCTACTCACCGTTTCAAGAGGCAGTACTTCATCAAGCTCTACTTTCCTCCCACTTAATTCTTTCGAGAGAAACTCTTTCTCCAGAAAGGACCCGTTCTTGGCAACAAAGATCTTGCCTTCGGATCTTAAGTATAAAGTAAACCCTATGGTTTCCCTAGGGTATCCTATGAATACGCATTTTTCCGACTTGGGTTCGAGCTTCTCAGGTTGAAGTTTCTTGACATAAGCATCGCATCCCCAAACTTTTAGAAACGACAGCTTAGGTTTCTTCCCAAACCATAATTCATACGGTGTCGTCTCAACGGATTTAGACGGTGCCCTATTTAAAGTGAATGTAGCTGTCTCTAGAGTGTATCCCCAAAATGATAGCGGTAAATCAGTAAGTGACATCATAGATCGCACCATATCCAATAGAGTGCGATTACGATGTTCGGACACACCATTTCGCTGAGGTGTTCCAGGCGGCGTGAGTTGTGAAATGATTCCATATTTCCTTAAGTGCGTACCAAATTCGTGACTTAAATATTCTCCCCCACGATCTGATCGTAGGAATTTTATCTTTCAGTCACGTTGATTCTCTACCTCATTCTGAAATTCCTTGAACTTTTCAAAGGTCTCATACTTGTGCTTCATCAAGTAGACATACCCATATCTACTCAAGTCATCAGTGAGAGTGAGAACATAACGATATCCTCCGCGAGCCTCAACGCTCATTGGACTGCACACATCAGTATGTATGATTTCCAACAAGTTGGTTGCTCGCTCCATTATTCTGGAGAACGGAGTCTTGGTCATCTTGCCCATGAGGCATGGCTCGCATGTGTCAAACGATTCATAATCTAGAGACTCTAGAAGTCCATCAACATGGAGCTTCTTCATGCGCTTGACACCAATGTGACCAAGGCGGCAGTGCCACAAGTATGTGGGACTATCGTTATCAACTTTACATCTTTTGGTATTCACACTATGAATATGTGTAACATTACACTCGAGATTCATTAAGAATAAACCATTCACCAGTGGGGCATGACCATAAAACATATCACTCATATAAATAGAACAACCATTATTCTCGGATTTAAATGAGTAGCCATCTCGAATTAAACGAGATCCTAATACAATGTTCATGCTCAAAGCTGGTACTAAATAACAATTATTGAGGTTCAAAACTAATCCCGTAGGTAAATGTAGAGGCAGCGTGCCGACGGTGATCACATCGACCTTGGAACCATTCCCGACGCACATCGTCACCTCATCCTTCGCCAGTCTCCGCTTATTCCGCAGCTCCTGCTTTGAGTTACAAATATGAGCAACCGCACCGGTATCAAATACCCAGGAGCTACTACGAGCACTGGTAAGGTACACATCAATTACATGTATATCACATATACCTTTGATTTTGCCGGCCTTCTTGTCCGCCAAGTACTTGGATCAGTTCCGCTTCCAGTGACCACTTCCCTTGCAATAAAAGCACTCAGTCTCAGGCTTGGGTCCATTGCTTGACTTCTTCCTGGCAACTGGCTTACCAGACGCGGCAACTTCCTTGCCGTCCTTCTTGAAGTTCTTCTTACCCTTGCCATTCTTGAACTTAGTGGTTTTATTCACCATCAACACTTGATGTTCCTTTTTGATCTTTACCTCTGCTGATTTCAGCATTGAATATACCTCAGGAATGGTCATTTCCATCCCCTGCATATTGAAGTTCATCACAAAGCTCTTGTAGCTTGGTGGGAGCGACTGGAGAATTCTGTCAATGATCGCGTCATCCGGGAGATTAACTCCCAGCTGCGTCAAGCAGTTGTGCAACCCAGACATCTTGAGTATGTGCTCACTAACAGAACTGTTTTCCTCCATCTTACAGCTAAAGAACTTGTCGGAGACTTCATATCTCTCGACCCGGGCATGAGCTTGGAAAACCATTTTTAGCTCCTCGAACATCTCATATGCTCCGTGTTGCTCAAAACGCTTTTGGAGCCCCGTTCTAAGCTGTAAAGCATGCCGCACTGAACGAGGGAGTAATCATCAGCACGAGACTGCCAAGCGTTCATAACGTCTTGGTTCTCTGGGATTGGTGCTTCACCTAGCGGCGCTTCTAGGACATAGTCTTTGTTGGCAGCTATGAGGATGATCCTCAGGTTCCGGACCCAGTCCGTATAGTTGCTGCCATCGTCTTTCAGCTTGGTTTTCTCTAGGAACGCGTTGAAGTTCAGGTGGACATGAGTGTTGGCCATTTGATCTACAAGACATATTGTAAAGATTTTAGACTAAGTTCATGATAATTAAGTTCATCTAATCAAATTATTTATGAACTCCCACTTAGACAGACATCCCTCTAGTCATCTAAGTGAAACATGATCCGAGTCAACTAGGCCGTGTCCGATCATCACGTGAGACGGACTAGCTAACATCGGTGAACATCTTCATGTTGATCGTATCTACTATACGACTCATGCTCGACCTTTCAGTCTTCCGTGTTCCGAGGCCATGTCTGTACATGCTAGGCTCGTCAAGTCAACCTAAGTGTATTGCGTGTGTAAATCTGGCTTACACCCGTTGTATTCGAACGTTAGGATCTACCACACCCGATCATCACGTGGTGCTTCGAAACAACGAACCTTCGCAACGGTGCTCAATTAGTGGGAACACTTTTCTTGAAATTAGTGTGAGGGATCATCTTACTTAGTACCGTCGTTCTAAGTAAACAAGATGAAAAACATGATAAACATCACATGCAATCATAATAGTGACATGATATGGCCAATATCATATAGCTCCTTTGATCTCCATCTTTGGGGCTCCATGATCATCTTCGTCACCGCATGACACCATGATCTCCATCATCATGATCTCCATTGAGGGAGTCCTGGACTAGGGGGTGTCCGGACAGCCGGACTATCATCGTCCGCCGGACTCCAAGACTACGAAGATACAAGATTGAAGACTCCGTCCCATGTCCGGATGGGACTTTCCTTGGCGTGGAAGGCAAGCTTGGCGATACGGATATGTAGATCTCCTACCATTGTAACTGACTCTGTGTAACCCTAGCCTCCTCCGGTGTCTATATAAACCGGAGGGCTTTAGTCCGTAGGACACAACATACATTACAACAATCATACCATAGGCTAGCTTTAGGGTTTAGCCTCCTTGATCTCATGGTAGATCCACTCTTGTACTACCCATATCATCAATATTAATCAAGCAGGACGTAGGGTTTTACCTCCATCGAGAGGGCCCGAACCTGGGTAAAACACTGTGTCCCTCGTCTCCTGTTACCATCCGCCTAGACGCACAGTTCGGGACCCCCTACCCAAGATCCGCCAGTTTTGACACCGACATTGGTGCTTTCATTGAGAGTTCCTCTGTGTCGTCACCGATAGGAAGGATGCCTCCACCCGTCTTCAAAGACGGTGTTTTCGCCAAAGGGGCCTTGGCCGCCGGCCAGACTATCCGGCTAGGTGGTTTTCTTATGACCGCCTGTCCGGCCACCGCTTCGACAATGACTTCTCAAGTCGTCAGAAGCAATCTTCGCGTCAGCTCGAAATCTGTTGAACAGTTGGATCCAATAGAGCTCTCGTCTGTTAACGAGCTCTTGGATCGCATCTCCGCCCTGGGAGTCGCTACAGACTACAATCAGATTGGGCTTAAAACCGATCTGAGAGAGATTAACTCTCCCCAGGCCACCCACCACGTCGCAGTGGTAGAGGAGCGATACGGCAACTCCTCGCCTATATTGAAAACTAGTCACGTCCGGATTCCCGGACCCTCCATGCCGGATTTCCGCGGAGGGACGGACTTCGATCGAGCATTGAACTTAAAAACATGCATCGCTCCGGACTCGCTGGATCGTGTCCAGCAACCCAAGCTTCCGAATTCGGAAACTCCTCGGCCTTTAAGCCCCAAGATGGGCAGGGATCCGGATTTTAGTCCACCCACCCGCCCAGACATATGCGATCTATCTCTAATACGGCAAGAGCCCGCTGAAACAGTACATCACTACTGGGCCAGATTCCTCCTGGTTATGGACAAGATAAAGGACTGCCGAGAGGAATACGCAATCTCAATCTTCTGCAATAATTGCACGGACAAGGGAATATTGAACGCCATCGATCATCGTGAAATTACATGCTTCACCGATCTGGCGTCCATAGTACGGAAGTACTGTGCGATGGAGAGTTTCCGGAAAACCGAAAACCAATTTTGGGATAATCCGGCCCCAACCCCAGTCCGCAACAAAAGGTTGCCTCACACTCAGGCCCCAGATGCAAAAACGAAAAAGCAAAAACCCAATAAGGGGCACGGAACCGTACTGGAGGGATGGCTCAATGGACCCTGTAAGCTTCATAGTACAGAGGGAGCCGTCCCAACACATAGCCTTCAAGCATGTTGGATATTACGGCAGGTGGCCAAAAGTGGCGAGGAGCTTCTAGCCCCGCAAAACCACTCCAACAATACCGGTACAGTATCAACAGTCTTCGAGACCTTCGCATCAAACAATATGCGAAAACGAACAATCCGCGGACTCGCCGAAGTCTACCAAGTAGCAACAGGAAATCCATGGAGCGACACAGCTATTACCTTCAACGTCAGCGACGAGCCTAAATTCTGAACAGCCAGAGCACCAGCCGCACTGGTGCTTAGTCCCATAGTGGATGGCTTTCGACTGACAAAAGTCCTCATGGATGGCGGCAGCGGATTAAACCTCATTTACGAGGAAACTCTGCGAAAAATGGAAATCGATTGGAGTCGTATTGAGCGAAGCAGCACAACCTTCAGAGGAATAATCCCTAGCCGGGAAGCGCGCTGCACCGGAAAAATCACACTCGATGTGGTGTTCGGCTCGCCGGACAACTACAGATCCAAAGAAGTCACGTTCCAAGTGGCCCCGTTCGACAGCGGATATCACGCTATATTAGACGAGAGGCATTCACAATTTTTCAAGCAGTACCTCATTATGGGTACATGAAGCTCAAAATGCCTGGGCCCGGTGCAATAATCACTCTCACTAGTGATCCGGACATAGCAGTCCGCGCCGAAAACAAGACAGCCGCACTAGCCCTGGAGGCACTATCCGAAGCCTTAGCAGCAGAAGAACTCACCGCGCTGCGCTCTACGGTGAACAGGGACGATGTGATACTCGATAAAAGATCCAAGTCCACATCCTTCAAACCAGCAGATGAAATAGTAAAATTCCAGGTCCATCCAACGGACCCAACAAAGACGGCCTCCATCGGGGCACAATTGAACCCTGAAGTAGACGCCGCACTACGCGAATTCCTTCGGGAAAATTGGGACATTTTCGCCTGGCATCCTTCGGATATGCCCGGAATCCCACGCAGGTTGGCAGAACACAGCCTAAACATCCTAAAAGGATTTAAGCCAGTCAAACAGGCTCTTCGAAGATTTTCCGAACCTAAAAGACAGGCAATGGGAGAAGAGCTAGCCAAACTATTGGAAGCCGGATTCATCAGAGATACCAAACATCCGGATTGGCTAGCAAATCTGGTAATGGTACCAAAGAAGGACAAATCCTGGCGCCTCTGTGTCGATTTTAAAGACCTCAATAAGGCTTGCCCAAAGGATCCCTTCCCTCTCCCCCGCATCGACCAAATCATCGATGCTACCGCAGGGCACGATTCATTGTGCTTCCTCGACGCATACTCTGGCTACCATCAAATCAAGATGGCGGAAGCAGACCAAGCCGCAACGGCATTCATCACTCCTTACGGACCATTCTGCTTCAACACGATGCCCTTCGGACTTAAAAACACCGGCGCAACATATCAGCGCATGATTCAAACATGTCTGGCTACCCAGATCGGCAAAACAGTCGAGGCATACGTAGACGACGTAGTCGTCAAAACAAAACACGTCGAAACTCTAGTAGACGATTTGAGGCTCACGTTCGACAACCTCAGAGCATATGACATCAAGCTGAATCCGGAAAAATGTGTTTTCGGCGTACCAGCCGGAAAGCTGCTGGGCTTCATCGTATCCGGTAGAGGAATCGAAGGAAACCCATCTAAAATCCGAGCTCTGTCACAGTTGGACATTCCAAAAGACCTCAAACAAATACAAAAATTAACAGGATGCGTGGCAGCTCTAAGCCGCTTCATCTCCCGTCTAGGAGAAAAGGCGTTGCCCCTCTATCGCCTCCTCAGGCGCACCGAACACTTCGAGTGGACGGATGCTGCCACTGCCGGACTCGAAGAAATAAAGGCCATATTGGCAACAAATCCGGTCCTGGCTGCGCCCAATCTGGGCGAACCAATGTTGTTATACATCGCAGCAACGCATCAAGTTGTAAGCGCGGTACTCGTCGTCAAACGAGAGACAGAAGGGCACAAATTCCCTCTTCAAAAACCAGTGTATTATGTATCCACTGTGTTAACCCCCTGCAAGTCCCGTTACCCACACTATCAGAAGATAGCGTACGTGGTATTCATGGCATCCCGGAAGCTCCGACACTACTTTCAAGAGTGTTCGATAACAGTGGCCTCTGAAGTACCACTCAATGACATTATAAATAACCGCGACGCAATGGGCAGTATTGCAAAATGGGCCATTGAGCTCTTACCATTCGATATAACTTACAAACCTCGGCGAGCTATAAAGTCACAAGTTTTGGCTGACTTTGTCGCCGAATGGACCGAAGCCGAACTCCCTAAAGAGTACGGCGCATACTCCAATTGGACCATGCATTTCGACGGCTCTAAAATGTTGGCCGGACTGGGGGCTGGCGTCGTATTGACGTCCCCAACCGGGGACACAATCCAGTATGTACTTCAAATAATGTACACGGACTCCAACAACGCAGCCGAATACGAGGCCCTGTTACATGGTCTCCGGATGGCAGTCTCCATGGGCATTCGACGCCTAGAGGTGCGCGGGGATTCAAACCTTGCAATATCCCAAATAAACGGAGACTTTGACGCCAAGGATCCAAAAATGGCAGCATATCGCAACGCTGTCCTAAAAATGTCAGCTCGGTTTGAAGGACTCGAATTCCATCACATAGCCCGAGATAATAACCAAGCAGCCGACGTACTGGCATGCATCGGTGCGAAACGTGATGCTGTCCCTCCAAATATCTTCCTGGAACGGCTCTTCAAGCCATCCGTACTATGGGAAGAGGAGCCCGGAAGTGACAAACCGGAAAAAACCGCGCCAATCGGCGATTCAGCCGATGACATAACGCCTTCAGCCCACGTCATAATGGCAGTAATCGCCCCGTGGACAGAACCATTCCTAGCCTACTTGCTTAGGCAGGAACTTCCCGAAGACCAAAACGAGGCCCGCTGCATAGTCCGGCGATCGAAAGCCTACAAGGTCCATGAGGGAGAACTGTACAAGAAAAGTACAACCGGAGTCCTTCAAAGGTGTATCTCCGAAGAGGAAGGGCGAAACCTCCTGGCTGAAATTCATGCCGGACTAGGCGGACACCACGCAACAGCCCGGGCCCTTGTAGGAAAGGCATTCCGTACAGGGTTTTATTGGTCGACGGCCCGGGCAGATGCCCAGGACTTAGTCCAGAGATGCGTCGGTTGTCAGCTCTTTGCTAATCAGAGCCCCGCCCACCGCCCTCAAAACTATACCCATTACCTGGCCGTTCGCGGTCTGGGGGCTTGACATGGTTGGACCCCTTAAAGGGGGAACCCACAAGCAAAGGTACCTATTGGTCATGGTCGATAAATTCACCAAATGGATAGAAGCCAAACCGGTCAAAACGGCAGAGTCCGAACCAGTGATAGACTTTATATCCGGGGTAGTACACCGCTACGGAGTCCCCCACAGCATCATCACCGACAACGGCACGAACTTCACAGCCAACAAGGTTAAGTCATGGTGCAAAAATATGGGCATCAAGCT
Source organism: Triticum timopheevii (assembly GCA_963921465.1). Lineage (NCBI taxonomy): Eukaryota > Viridiplantae > Streptophyta > Magnoliopsida > Poales > Poaceae > Triticum > Triticum timopheevii. The sequence continues at coordinate 568,766,956 of OY997266.1, forward strand.
CGACTACGCTTCAGTCTATCACCCTCAAACCAACGGTCAAGTGGAACGAGCAAATGGTCTAATAATGAGCGGCGTTAAACCCAGACTAGTGCGGTCAGTTACTAAATCTGACACGCACTGGGTCGAGGAGCTCGACTCCATACTCTGGGGGCTGCGGACAACGCCTAACCGTACTACCGGATTCACACCATTTTTATGGTATACGGCGCAGAGGCAGTCCTGCCCTGCGACATAATTCATGACTCACCTCGAGTGCGCATGTACGAAGAAAGAGAAGCCGAGCTGGATCGGCAGGACAACTTGGACACATTGGAGGAAGAACGCGACGTCGCCAAGGTTCGTTCCGCATTTTATCAGCAGCAGGCCCGAAGATATCAAAGCAGAGAAGTACGGGCCAAGACTTACAACGTTGGCGAACTAGTTCTACGCCTGCTGGACAAGAAAAAGGACAAGCTCAAGCCCAAATGGGAGGGCCCCTTCATTATCGATCAAGTACTGACTGGCGGAGCGTACCGTCTTCGAAATGCGTCGGATAACCGACTCGAGCCGAACCCATGGAACGCAGCCCGTCTCCGAAGATTCTATGCCTAGCGCCGGACTAAGAGTTCGTCCCCTTCCTCCGTTCAAATTTTTACACTTCGGCTGTCTTTTGTTTCTCTTTCCTCTCATAACCTTTTTACTAAAAAGCCCCTAAGGGCCTACTTTCGCATTTGTTCGCATACACTTGAGGTGCCATCCGCACTCATTATACCTAGGGGCTTCTTTTCCAGAAGCTCAATTATAAGGGTTTCATGCCCAGCACATGTGTCAAGCTTCCACATGTACCTTTTACTCACCATTATATGCATTGATATGACTTAAGTTTTGGCCAAGCTGGGTTGCCTGGCTCCTGTGCTTACCCCTACGTTCCCGATTGTTCGGCTAGGAGGTAAAGGGAGCACCTCTGCGATTGTTACTGCCGGGTCAGCCGGATGTGTACCTCAGACTGGGTGAAGCCGAAAGCTAGCGTTCTTAAGGGAATATTCGGTCGGTGACTTAAAAGATGATTTTTTACCTACTCATTTATCCGCCCCCAGATGTTTTTCTGCTTTCTTCGCAGTCCGGACATGCACTTTAGGGCATGCCTCCCAGGGAAAGGAACCCTTAACGGAACTATTCTCCCTGGAAGATGTTTCTTACTAACCATGTAATATAACATAACTAGTTGGGCACTTGTCTGATAAAGCACTAATGACCCCTACGCCTGGTCTCCATGCATACCACGGTTGTTTCTTAACCAAAAAGGTATTCGGACACACTCCAGACTCTAGGGTCCCGAGGTTGAAGCGAAAAGGTCGGCAAAGACAAACGATCTACAATCCGGCTAGAAGGCATTTCACATGTCACTTTAAAGGAAAACATACATTGTCAAATTTACTGATTGTATTCCTCCTCAATCCCGTCTAACAGGCTGTCTAACTTACAGTCCCGTTGGGAAAATTTGGCAGCCAACTCTACTTGGCTGTATACTAAACTCACAGGGATCTCCTTCCCATTGGACCCCACCGGTCCAACTTCGGCCATGTGGTTGGGATCCGCCTTCTTGTAACGCGTCTTCACCATGGCCCAAGCCTCCCTGGCACCTTGACGGCAAGCCGAAATCTTCCACAAACGGAAGCGCTGCCGTACTCCCTGAAGCTTCTCCGCAAGCTCCCCAAGGCCCTCGGGTAGGGAGAGGGCTGGCCATAAAGCCTGGACGACGCCGCTCATTGCCTGCTGAACTCGTTCGAGCAGTTGCAACAGCTCGGGAAGTTGATCACCCGTTGATATGGGCATCTCCTCCGCAGGGCGACCTGTGAGTATACCTACAAGAAATATTATGTCAATTTACTTCCTCGCCGAACTCTTCTTTTCAAAAGAGTCCGCTCAAGCACTTACTATAAATGCCGCGACGAAGCCGCTGATTCTCCTTAACGGAGCCGGACAGCCCGGCTCGAGCGCCTTTCAGCTCTTCTCCGAGCTTGGCGTTGGCATCCTGGAGCTTGTTCCTTTCTTGCTGCACCCTATTTAGCACCCTCTCGCCGGCCTTTAGCTGGCGCAGTAATTCTTGCCTGTCCGGATCTTGTTCGGCGGCACCTGCAATGTCACTATTAGACTTGCGCGCACGCCGCACAGCGCTTATATTTATTAACAAAAATGTGTTACCAGGTGGGGTCTCTGCGTCTCCTCCTGCGGCAGCAAGTGCGGCCTCAAGTTGGGCCTTGCATTCTTGCAGCTCCTGAGACAGCTGGGCATTCTTCTCGGTAAGAGCCTGCGTTTCAAATGATCCTTAAATCAGTTAACATAACTATTTTAAGTCTCGGGGGCTACTGGTATACATAACCATTAAAATTCCCTTACCCGTATGTCTTTCACATACTGCTCCGTGGCTCTGGTAAAACCATCTTGAGCGGCACGGAGGTGCGCGTCCCCTGCGTTAAAGGCGTCCAATGCCTCAGGGGAGAAGCACGCTTCACGAAATACTGTCCGGCGGCGCCTATGGTTCATGGCGCTCTCCACCTCAGACTTGGTGGCGGACAGTCTGTCGGTGTCCTCCGTTGGAGGAGGATCCGGCCCGCGTCTTGCGCTTGCCTCCCCCTCCAGGCCGGGCGCTGGAGCCTGGCCGGTATAGGTTGGATCGGCAACTTCCGCGCCCGCAGTCCGGTGAGCGCTTTTTCTCCTATAAATATCATGAGCACTCAGGCGCTTCCTAGGAACGTTGCTCTGAAAATTTAAATACGAGCTATACCTTTGCGGCGACGTTTCAGTCCGCGCCGCGCTCCTTTTCTGCCTGCTGGTCCGGACTGACCTTTGTTGGTCAGCCGCCGCGGGCTCGGCTTCCCGCCTTTAAGGTGCTTCCTGTAAAATACCATCGTTCGTGAAGGTCAGAAATGGGCAAGGAAGAGATAATGGTGTCCGGACCTCGGTCACAGTCACCTGGGAAGCCGGATACAGTCCGGGGTAGTCCGCTGTAATGGCGACCAAAGCATTGTCCATGCTGAACTGGTGAAACACCCCGTCGATCAGCTCCAGCTTGATGTCCGGATCCTCTTCGGAGGCCGGATCCAGGGATCTTTCTGGATCCTCGGGTTGCGGAGCGGGACTTACCATGTCCTCCACAGTCCGGCGTAGATCCTGCGCCGAAGACATAATATAAGAAGCCTAAACTTCGAAAGCATGGGTTGAGCCCTTAAAAGTGTTCGCTTACCCAGCCTCTAGGGTTGTTCATGGAAAACCCATTCAAAGGGTTCGTTCGAAGGAAGTCCTCCTTCTCCCCCTTGTACAGGCTGGACAGGGTCTGCACCAGATCCTCGGTCGAATCCGGCCCTTCGCGGCCATGATGGGTGGCATCGTCTTCCCCGTTGAAATCCCACATGGGGTGGCCTCTGTATTGCAATGGCTGTACCCCCCGCATGATACATGTCGCCATGACTCCAATCATGGTCAACCCGGAATGGGCCAGTAATCTTATTCGGCCCATCAAGTAATGGACGCTCTTGTCTTCCTCCAATCGGGGGCTCCGTGGGCGCCAGCTGAGGCGTTTCTTCAAAGGAGCAGCACTAAACTCCGGGAGGCCAATCCGGACTGGGTCCGGCAGCGGAGCGTCTCCTATGTAAAACCACTCTGAAGGCCAGTCTTCGGACGCCTTCTTGGGAGTACCGGATGGGTATCCGGTCCCGGCAATGCGCCATATTTCGGCGCTGCCCACTTGATATATGGACCCCTCGTGAGAACGGGGTACGAGGCAGAACAACCTCTTCCACAATGCAAAATGGGGCTCAATGCCCAGGAATAGCTCGCAAAGAGCTACATAGCCCGCGATATGCAGGACAGAGGCGGGTGTGAGGTGGTGGAGCTGGAGTCCATAGAACTCCAGGAGCCCGCGGAGGACGGATGTATTGGGAATCCGAGTCCCCTTATCAAATAAGGGACGAAGCATACTCGCTCCCCTTTATTGGGGCTTGGGGTAGCCTCCGCTTGCCTCCCACCTTGATAAGTGACCAGCCCGGCTCGAAACGGGACCATGAAGGCCGGAGGGAGATATCCCCCCGCTTGGAGCTTCACTAGCTCGTTGTGCGGAACAGAGCACCTCCTCCAATCCCCTGGCGGTGGGCTGGGAGCGCGGGAAGAGGAGCCGCGTCGACGGTCCATGATGGAATGGATTTTTAGGTCAAAGGCGCTCCGATGAAGTATTCGCGGGAGGAAGATGGTGTGGTTTGGATCTGGATTTTTGCCTCTTTTGTAGGCGGACGACTCGCACGACTAGGGGGTGAAACGTAAAAGACACCCTGGCTTTTCGCATTCATGCGACGCGTGGAAAAAGGCCATTATTGGGCGTAGAAGCCGAGAAACACAGTATTTATGATAAAGCCAGAAACTATTCGGCAGGTACATGGAACTTGAAGGGAGAACCCGCCTTGCAACGCCGAAGACTATATACGCGCTGGACTTATCGTCATTGAAGCCTGGTTCGGGGGCTACTGAGGGAGTCCTGGACTAGGGGGTGTCCGGACAGTCGGACTATCATCATCCGCCGGACTCCAAGACTACGAAGATACAAGATTGAAGACTCCGTCCCATGTCCGGATGGGACTTTCCTTGGCGTGGAAGGCAAGCTTGGTGATACGGATATGTAGATCTCCTACCATTGTAACCGACTCTGTGTAACCCTAGCCTCCTCCGGTTTCTATATAAACCGGAGGGCTTTAGTCCGTAGGACACAACATACATTACAACAATCATACCATATGCTAGCTTTAGGGTTTAGCCTCCCTGATCTCGTGGTAGATCCACTCTTGTACTACCCATATCATCAATATTAATCAAGCAGGACGTAGGGTTTTACCTCCATCGAGAGGGCCCGAACCTGGGTAAAACACCGTGTCCCTCGTCTCCTGTTACCATCCGCCTAGACGCACAGTTCGGGACCCCCTACCCAAGATCCGCCGGTTTTGACACCGACATCCATCATCGTGTCTTCATGAAGTTGTCACGCCAACGACTACTTCTACTTCTATGGCTAACGCGTTTAGCAATAAAGTAAAGTAGTTTACATGGCGTTCTTCAATGACACGCATGTCATACAAAAATAAAGACAACTCCTATGGCTCCTGCCGGTTGTCATACTCATCGACATGCAAGTCGTGATTCCTATTACAAGAACATGATCTCATACATCACATATATATATATATCATTCATCATTCATCACAACTTTGGCCATATCACATCACAAAACACTTGCTGCAAAAACAAGTTAGACGTCTTCTAATTGTTTTTGCAAGTTTTTGCGTGGCTTCTATAGGTGTTCTAGCAAGAACGTTTTCTTACCTACGTTAAAGCCACAACGTGATTTGCCAACTTCTATTTACCCTTCATAAGGACCCTTTTCATCGAATCCGCTCCAACTAAAGTGGGAGAGACAGACACCCGCTAGCCACCTTATGCAACTAGTGCATGTCAGTCGGTGGAACCTGTCTCACGTAAGCGTACGTGTAAGGTCGGTCCGGGCTGCTTCATCCCATAATACCGCTGAAGCAAAATAAGACTAGTAGTGGCAAGAAAGTTGACAACATCTACGCCCACAACAAATTGTGTTCTACTCGTGCAAAGAGAACTACGCATAGACCTAGCTCATGATGCCACTGTTGGGGAACGTTGCATAAAATAAAAATTTTCCTACGTTCACCAAGATCAATCTATGAGTTCATCCAGCAACGAGAGAGGGGAGTGCATCTACATACCCTTGTAGATCGCGAGCGGAAGTGTTCAAGAGAACGGGGTTGAGGGAGTCGTTCACGTCGTGATCCAAATCACCGGAGATCCTAGCGCCGAACGGACGGCACCTCCGCGTTCAACACACGTACGGTCAGCGTGACGTATCCTCCTTCTTGATCCAGCAAGGGGGAAGGAGAGGTTGATGACGATCTAGCAGCACGACGGCATGGTGGTGGATGCAGCAGGGATCCGGCAGGGCTTCGCCGAGCGTCTGCAGGAGGGAGAGGTGTAGCAAGGGGGAAGGGAGGCGCCAAGATGCAGGGTGCGGCTGCCTCCCTCCCCCCTCTTTATATAGGGTCCCCAGGGGGGAAGCCGGCCCTAGGAGATGGGATCTCCTAGGTGGGGGGGGGGGGGGGGGCGGCCAAGGGGGGAACTTGCCCCCCAAGGCAAGTGGAGGCGCCCCCTCCCCTAGGGTTCCCAACCCTAGGCGCAGGGGGGGGCAAGGGGGGGGGGGGCGCACCAGCCCACCAGGGGCTGGTTCCCCTCCCACTTCAGCCCACGGGGCCCTCCGGGATAGGTGGCCCCACCCGGTGGACCCCCGGGACCCTTCCGGTGGTCCCGGTACAATACCGGTGACCCCCGAAACTCTCCCGATGGCCGAAACAGCACTTCCTATATATATTTCTTCATCTCCGGACCATTCCAGAACTCCTCGTGACGTCCGGGTTCTCATCCGGGACTCCGAACAACTTTCAGTTTGCTGCATGCTAATATCTCTACAACCCTAGCGTCACCGAACCTTAAGTGTGTAGACCCTACTGGTTCGGGAGATATGCAGACATGACCGAGACGCCTCTCTGGTCAATAACCAACATCGGGATCTAGATACCCATGTTGGCTCCCACATACTCCTCGATGATCTCATCGGATGAACCACGATGTCGAGGATTCAATCAACCCCGTATTCAATTCCCTTTGTTAGTCGGTACATTACTTGCCCGAGACTCAATGTCGGTATCCCAATACCTCGTTTAGTCTCGTTACCGGCAAGTCACTTTACTCGTACCGTAATGCATGATCCCGTGACCAGACACTTGGTCACATTGAGCTCATTATGATGATGCATTACCGAGTGGGCCCAGAGATACCTCTCCGTCATACGGAGTGACAAATCCCAGTCTCGATTCGTGCCAACCCAACAGACACTTTCGGAGATACCCGTAGTGCACCTTTATAGCCACCCAGTTACGTTGTGACGTTTGGTACACCCAAAGCACTCCTACGGTATCCGGGAGTTGCACAATCTCATGGTCTAAGGAAATGATACTCGACAATTGGAAAAGCTCTAGCTAAACGAACTACACGATCTTTGAGCTATGCTTAGTATTGGGTCTTGTCCATCACATCATTCTCCTAATGATGTGATCCCGTTATCAATGACATCCAATGCCCATAGTCAGGAAACCACGACTATTTGTTGATCAACGAGCTAGTCAACTAGAGGCTCACTAGGGAATTGTTGTGGTCTATGTATTCACACGTGTATTACAATTTCCGGATAACACAGTTATAGCATGAATAATAGACAATTATCATGAACACAGAAATATAATAATAACCATTTATTATTGCCTCTAGGGCATAGTTCTAACACAGCTCACTGCCCAGCTGCTCAGGTGCTGCTTGCATATCGTGCATGTGGGGTTCTCCAGCGGTATATGCGATTCACAAGGAGATTCAAAACTTCAAGATCTGTTGGAAGGATTGGTGTACATATTTATGTACGGCTAACGGGCATCATTCGGTTCACGACCATCGATGGCCCAACAGGCCACGCTACAAAAGGCTTCTTTTCCACACTATTTGATGAAATCAATGACTCAGATATATCATATACTTTTACCTCTCATGTGAGAAATGAAGATAAGAGGGACCATGTTAAAAGTTCCCAAGTAATTTTGTACTCCCTCCGTAAACTAATATAAGAGTGTTTAGATCACTATTAGTGATCTAAACACTCTTATATTAGTTTACAAGAGGGAGTACTAGGCAAGTGGAACTCAAGCTGATTTACAGCTCACTGAATGCTCAGCTGCTCAGGTGTCGCCCATTGTAGCCTTTTCATACTGCGTACGAGGAATTGTTTGGCTCCCTATTTGATCCCTTCTTCGCTTTTGCAGTTAAATATTACACCTTTTGATTGCTTGGTGCTCACTTTCAAGTAGACCTCGTCGTACATGTTACAGTAGTATATTGCGACTGGCTAGTGCGGCCACTTAGTTTAATGCTGTCTTGTTTAAACACTAAAATCCTTGATAAGTACCCATCCTGGATGCCTCGACCTGCTCATACCCAATTACCCACCACCGCCAACTTAGCTCGACAGTTCGCCATGGCAGATGCTCAAACTGAGAGTAACCACAAAGCCGGTGTATTAGAGGGAGGAGGAGATGAGAGCATTGTTCCACAGACGCAAGGTTTCTGGGTGCGGTATCAAGGCTGCTGGCTGAGACCCCTGGCCGTGCAGAGCGTCAAGATCATGCAGGAGCAGTTCGAGGCGCGCCCCGACGACATCCTCCTCGTCACGTACCCAAAGTGCGGCACCACCTGGCTCAAGGCCCTCGCCTTCACCGTCACCAACCGCTTTCGCCACGCCGTCACCGGCACCGACCACCCGCTGCTCACCCACCACCCTCAGGACCTCGTGCCGTTTCTGGAGATGCCCTACCGTCAGCTCCACCCTGTCGCCGATCTCGAGAAGCTCCCCTCCCCAAGGCTCCTCGCCACCCATTTGCCGGTCACGCTGCTGCCTCCGTGCGTGGCGACCCTTGGTTGCCGAGTGGTGTACTTATGCCGTAGTCCCAAGGATGTGCTCGTGTCCTTATGGCACTTCCTCTACAAGGTAAACAAGAACTTCTCCATAGATAAAGCATTTGAGTTGTTTTCCAAGGGAGAATCCTCGTATGGGCCTATATGGGAACACAATCTTGGGTTCTGGAAGGAAAGCATATCAAACAGCGATAGAGTTCTCTTCTTGAAGTATGATGAGATGATGGCCCAGCCGGTCAAGCATGTCAAGATGCTCGCCGAGTTCCTCCGTGTTCCCTTCACGGAGGAGGAGCTGAGATGTGGAGTTGTGGAGGAGATCGTGCACTTGTGTAGCTTCGATAAGCTCAAAAGCATACCGGTCAACTCATCCGGTGTATCTAATAGGATTGGCGGGGTGCCAATGGAGAATTCTTCTTTCTTTAAGACTGCCAAGGTTGGTGACTGGGCAAATTACTTGACTGAAGAGATGGCAAAGAAGTTGGATGGCATTGTTGAGGAGAAGTTGAGCGGGTCAGATCTTACATTTTGACATCTTGATTATTGTCATGATTAAGTACGTGTGTGCTAAGGCTATGTGCATCACTCGATGCGCAAGCCGAGAGTGTTCCCCTCTTTCAAAAAAGAAGTATGTATTTGCTTGTGCAAGCCAAATGTAAGTCCTTAATAATAATGGGAAAGACTACGTTCTTTCTTATTTTAGTAACATTTTGTTTCGTCTTCATTGATGCTGCTCTTGTTTTGAGATATGAGCAATCATTGGAACACAACTATAATAATTGCCGTGAGATTTATAAAATGTGTAATATTTGTACTAAATAAAGAACAATTAATATAGATCAGAGGGAGTAATATGAACTACTCCCTCATATTCAAAAAAGTGTCGCAACTTTGAACTAAGGTTAGTTCAAAGTTACAACATTTTTCTTAGATCGGAGGGAGTAGTTGTTAAATTTAAACTTTTAAAGACGGTTGCAGACAACTACTCTTGGTGAACCAGATGGAGTAATCCGTCAATCCAAAGGAGGTAATAGTCGATCCCGTTGTGACACAGACACCCATTGGTAGCACCCCGGTTATACACACCTAACACCTTCTCCAGATAAAGCTAGCTAGTAGCCCCGCTTACATTTTGTCATCGTTTCATGTAAGAGTTGATCCGAAAGTGCTCCGTGTTCGACCACCAAAGCTTATATGGAAATAGAATCGGAGTTACTATTTCTCGTACGACTAAAGAATAATTGTTTCAACTTTATTATGTCCCTTTATATTGGAATAAAATCCAGTGATCAGATCGGATGGTTGTTAGTGTCGACTTAAAAATAGACTAAAGTTAAACTGGCAGTATAATACTTATGATGGAGATGCAACGACATACATATGAACGGTAGTTGAAAAGGCACCGCTCAATCAAACGACATCAAGCATGGCTGAAATTTTTTAACAACAAAGCCATGCCTCGAATAATGTATTTCCCACGTACGTGGTTTGGTCTAGTAAAGTGGAACTCAAAATATTAATAGGTCACTGTTAGATTGCCCTCAAGTATGTGTGTATTGCGCAGTTGGAGTGGAGTTGTTCGGTATAAGTACATGCCTGGCATTAGCTGACTTTTCTAGTTACGTATTAGTGCTCGTGGTACATGCGTAGAGCTAAGGAAAAATTATGATAATGCTATCTCTCGATCCTGGAATGTTATTGCTTTTCTGTTAACTAGCAAAGTGGCCCTGGCAAATGCGAGGGCGACAACTTTCATGTGTTGGAAGCAATTTAAAATATGCCCTAGGTTCTCTGGATGGGCATCATATTTATTAGTTTTTTAGTTATCTTAATGCATAGTAACATGTACTCCCTCCGTTCCTAAATATAAGTCTTTGAAGAGATTTTACTATGAACCACATATGGATGTATATAGATGCATTTTAGAATATAGATTCACTCATTTTGCTCCGTATGTGTAGACAGATGATTTGCAATATGATGTATTGATCGGGGTGCTGGTGTACGCATATATAATACAAGGGAAGGCCTCTACCTCAACTATACAAGACTAGGAGGTGGGCCACAACTCTAATACACGTGCAATACAAAATATATACTCAACACTCCCCGCAGTCGAAGAGTCGCTGGAGACACAGAGACTGGACCGAAACTCCTCGGAGACGGGAGTAGGCAATCTCTTAGTCATCACATCAGCAAACTGTTGCGTTGTCGGCACGTGGAGAACCCGAACACGACCAAGGGCAACCTGCTCGCGCATGAAGTGAATATCGAGCTCAATATGCTTCGTCCGTCGATGGTGCACCGGGTTGGCGGAGAGGTAGACCGCGCTGACGTTGTCGCAGTAGACAAGAGTGGCCTTGTGAACATCACAAAGCAACTCCTGAAGCAGTTGACGTATCCAAGAGCACTCAGCCACGGCATTAGCCACGACGCGATACTCTGCCTCGGCGCTGGAGCGGGAGACCTTGGGCTGCCGCTTTGATGACCAAGAGATCAACGAGGGACCAAGGTAGACGCAGTAGCCTGACGTAGAGCGTCGCGTGTCAGGGCAGCCAGCCCAGTTAGCATCCGAGTAGGCCACGAGATCGGTGGAGGCGGAGGCCGTCAGGGTGAGTCCCAAGGACATGTTGCCGCGTATGTAACAGAGAATACGCTTCACCAAAGTCCAGTGAGAGTCACGCGGGGCGTGCATATGTAGGCACACCTGCTGAACAGCGTACTGCAGGTCGGGGCGAGTCAATGTCAAGTACTGTAAAGCACCGACGATAGAGCAATAAAACGCTCCATCAGACGCGAGAGACCCCTCCAGAGCAGAGACCTTCGCCTTCGTGTCGACGGGGGTGGGCGCCGGCTTGCAATTAAGCATACTGGCATGCTCAAGGAGCTCGTGGGCATACTTCTACTGATGTAGAAAGAAACCGTCAGCCCGGCGGATCACCTCGATGCCGAGAAAGTAGTGCAGGGGCCCCAAGTCCTTGAGGGCGAACTCATCACGAAGACGAGCAGTCAGCCGCTGAAGGAGATCGGGGGTGGACGCCGTGAGGATGATCTCATCGACATAGAGCAGTAGATATGCAGTGTCAATTCCCAAATGATACACAAATAGTGAGGCATCGGAGCGAGTAGGCCGAAAGCCCAGAGACTGCAGGAAGGCTGCGGTACGCTGGTACCAAGCCTGAGGCGCCTGCTTCAACCCGTAAAGAGAGCGGGGGAGCAAGCACACAAAGTCAGGGTGCTCGGCGTCGACGAAACCAGTAGGCTGCTCACAGAACACCTGCTCGGCGAGATGACTGTGCAAGAAGGCGTTGGAAACATCCAATTGATGCACATGCCAGGCGCGCGAGACGGCCAGCTGAAGGACGGCGCGGATCGTGCCCGGTTTCACAACCGGGGTGAAGGTGTCGGTGAAGTCCACGCCCGCGCGTTGCTGAAAGCCACGAACCACCTATCGAGCCTTGTAGCACTCGAGAGAACCGTCCGGGCGAGTCTTGTGGTGAAACACCCACTTGCCAAAGATGATGTTGGCACGAGGAGGTCGCGGAACAAGCCGCCATGTGCGGTTGCACTGCAGGGCGTCGAACTCCTCCTGCATCGCAGCCAGCCAATGGGGATCCCGAAGGGTGGCACGAGCGGAGGTGGGGTTGGGTGATAGCGTCGATGTCGAGGCAGCGCACGCATACTCGTCGGAGGAATAGCGCGTGCTCGGCCGATACACTCCTGCACGGGCACGGGTGATCGGACCGGTGAGGGCGACGGGTGCCGCGGCAGCAGGGGCCATAGCAGCGACGGGGGCCACGACCACAACAGGGGCGCCCGCGGCGGCGGGGGCCGCAGCCACAACGGGGCGCCCGCGGTGGCAGGGGCCGCGGCGTCAGGGGCGGGGCCCGCGGCGTCAGAGGCCGCGACGGTGCCAGCCGAACCAGCCGCGGAGGAGGCGACGGGCGAGGTCGAGGTTGAGCCTGTTGCAGGAGTAGCGGCGCCGGCCGGGTTGGTGGGTGGGGTGCCCGCGGGCTCGACCTCGGGCGAGGGAGCCGGGGACCCGGGGGCCCGGTCAGACTCAACCTCGGGTGAGGGAGTCGAGAACCCGGGAGGGGGCAGCAGAAGGCGCCGGGCCGAGGGTGCCGCCGCGCATCGCACCAGGTAGGGGGCGCGGGGGCCGGAGCAGAAGGAGCCGCGGCCGGAGGAACCTGAAAAAAAGGGAACACTGTCTCGACGAAGTACACGTGCCTCGAGGTGTACACACGATGAGTGACAGGATCATAGCACCGGTAACCTTTGGTGTTGGGAGGGTAGCCAAGGAAGATGCATGGGATAGAGCGGGGTGCAAGCTTGTGTGGCGTGGTGGACGCGGTGCTAGGATAACATAGACACCCAAAGATGCGAAGGCCATCATAGGACGGTGGTGTACCGAAAAGAAGGTGGTTAGGGGCGTAGTTCCACCGGGGACGACACGGACGAATGTTGACTAAGAGAGAGGCAGTGGCGAGGGCATCGGGCCAGAACCGAGCGGGCACGTTAGCGTGAAAGAGCAACGTGCGAACATAGTCATTAAGAGTGCGGAGCATGCGCTCGGCGCGGCCGTTCTGCTGTGAAGCGTAAGGGCAAGTCAGACGGAAGGTGGTGCCGTGAGAGGCGAGAAGTGAGGGAAGAGCGACGTTCTCAAACTCTTTTCCGTTATCGGTTTGGAGTGCGAGTATGGGGCAACCGAACTGGGTGGTGACATAGGAGTAGAAGGCGGTGAGTGTGGCTAAAGCATCGGATTTACGACGAAGGAGAAAAGTCCACACATAATGAGAGTAATCATCTAAAAGCACCAAGTAGTAAAGATAGCCCGTGTTACTCGCAACGGGAGATGTCCAAACATCACTATGAAGTAATTGAAACGGAAAAGTGTAAACTGAAGAAGACGCACTAAAGGGAAGACGAACATGCTTGCCTAAGCGACAAGCCTCACAAGAGTGCTCGTCGAGCTTATCACATGAGAAAGAGAAACTCCTAAAAATTTGACGTAAGACGGTGTGGTTGGGGTGACCCAAGCGAGCGTGCCAAAGGTCAATGCCGGCGGCAAGGGCGACGGGTGTGGGGTGGAGGCGCCGGTTTGCACGGGGTAGAGCTCATCGGGACTCTCACATCAGTGAAGGACCATCCGGGTACGGGCGTCTTTCACAGAAAAGCCAACACCGTCAAATTCAACAGTAAGGGGGTTCTCACGAGTAAGACAACGAACTGAAACTAGGTTCGTGACTAAATCAGGTGAAACAAGAACATTAGACATAGTGATGTGTGTGGAAGTGGAGGGAAAGCTAGTGCTATACCGATATGAGTAATAGGTAAGGAGGAGCCGTTGCCGACAGTGATACGAGTGGGTGTGTGAACGGGAGTGGAGGAGGTTACGTTACCGGGATGAGCTGCCATGTGCGCAGTAGCACCTGAGTCCATGTACCAGTCGCCTCCACCGACAGAGCTACTCAGCGACGGCGTGGAGTGCTGGGCGGCGAGGAGGATGGGGTCCCATGGCACAGGTACCGGCGGCGGCGGAAGGCCCCCGTAGGGCGGCGCCGGGACGGGCGGGCCATAACCACCGAGGGGCGGCGGCGCAAGGAGGGCGCCGTAGCTGGCGCCAGTCGGCTGGAAGGGCGCGCCGATGAACGCCTGGTGGCCACGGGGAGAGCCTGGTGGCCAGCGGGGAGAGCCTGCTAGTAGTGCGGCGCCCCCCCCCCCCCCCCCCCGGTGTCATGGGCCCGCTGCTGCAGCAGGCGGCGGCGACTGCCGCCACGCCGGTTGCGTCGGCCCCCTCCCCCTTGCGGGTGCTGCGGGGGAGGCGCTGGTGGCGACAACGGGTAACACCCGGCGGGTGCGGGAGGACGCGACTGGATCAGTGCGGCCGGTGGAGCGGTTCCACCGCAGATGGTGAAGCAGCCCGAAGAGTCCATGGAAGGCGTTAGAAGCGGCGGAAACAGGAAGGGGGCGACGGCGGCACGCGGGAGCGCGGCGGCGGCGGTGCGTCGGGTTAGGGTGGCGGCGCGACGGGGCGGCAGCGGCGCGGTAGGTGAGAAGCTGCGGCGGCGGCGGCGCGCGCAAGGAGGCGCTGCGCGGCGGCGGCGGCGGCGCACGCAAGAAGGCGCGGCGCGGCGGCCACGGCGGCTGCAGGGAGAGGCGAGCGCGCGGAGCGACTTGCGGCGGCACGGAATGCGGCTGACGGCGCGCGGGTACGCAGCAGTCGGAGCTAACCAGGCACACCAAAAATGATCCGGCGAGACGTAGTTGACTAGCAAAGCTAGCTAGCCTTGACTTGATGGATTTGCTAGCTTTGCAAGACACGCACACGAGAACATGCGGCTTGGACGTGTCGTGGTGTACGGAGGTAGCAGCGAGCGGGATCGGCAAGCTAGCGAGCGGCGCGGGCGTGGAAGGTAGAAGCTAGCGGGCGGGAGGCAGAAGCGAGGAGGTGGGGCACGGCGGCAGCAGCGGCGGCGTGGGGAGGCGCGGGGGCGGCGGCGGCTACCTGGGTTAGACCGAAAAAGATGATACCATGTAGACAGATGATTTGCAATATGATGTATTGATCGGGATGCTGGTGCACGCATATATAATACAAGGGAAGGCCTCTACCTCAACTATACAAGACTAGGAGGTGGGCCACAACTTCAATACACGTGCAATACAAAATATATACTCAACAGTATGTAGTCTATAGTGAAATCTCTACAAAAACTTATATTTAGAAACGGAGGGAGTAGGTATTTAGTATTATACCTTTGACAGACCAACCCCCGCGACCGGCCATGACTGCTGAAACCTTTGAAACCTTCAGAGGCGAAGCAAGTAGTCTGGCAGCCCGTCCCTGTGAAAGCTTAGGGAACCCAGGTCGAGCTACCCGGCGAGCCCTAACTCCCGTGCGATCATGAGTCACGTTCACCGTACGTGCATGATCCGGCTCGCAAACTGAGGCAGGCCCATGCAAAACGACCCCAAGACCAAATCAGCCACTCTTGGCCCACCGAGGCCTAACAGCCGATTCAAACGCTCCTTCCTCACGCCTGGATCATGCCTGACCCGACGGCGGCCGCCGCCGGATAGGTCGCCGCCAGTAGGGTCTTCTTCTTCTTCTTCTTCTTCTTCTTCTTCTTCTTCTTTCTAGAGACTATCGTCCACCGCTCCGGTGGGAAGAAGTCAGACAACGTCACATGCGGTGCACTTACCTTAGGAAGGGGACCTGACCATGGCTTCATCTTCAACGACGACGATCTGCAGAGTGCCTCCGTGCGTGGTGACCCTCGGTTGCCGAGTTGTGTACCTATGCCGCAGTCCCAAGGAAGTGCTCGTGTCCTTATGGCACTTCCTCTACAAGGTAAACAAGAACTTCTCCATAGATAAATCATTTGAGTTCTTTTCCATGAGGGAATCCTCCTATGGGCCTATATGGGAAAATAATCTCGGGTTCTGGAAGGAAAGCATATCAAACAACGATAGAGTTCTTTTCTTGAAGTATGATGAGATGATGGCCCAACCATTAGAGCATGTCAAGATGCTCGCGGAGTTCCTCTGTGTTCCCTTTACGAAGGAGGAGGTGCGATGTGGGGTCGTGGACGATGTCGTGCACTTGTGTAGCTTCGATAAGCTCAAAAGCATACCAGTCAACTCATCCGGGGTATCTGATAGGATTGGCGGGGTGCCAATGGAGAATTCTTCCTTCTTTAGGACTGCGAAGGTTGGTGACTGGGCAAACCACTTGACCATTGAGATGGCAGAGAAGCTGGATGACATTCTTGAGGAGAAGCTGAGAGGATCTAATCTTATATTTTGACATCTTGATTACTGTCATGATTAAGTATGTGCTTGCTAAGGCTATGTGCATCACTCGATGCAGAAGCCGAGGGTGTTCCCCTGTTTTCGAGAAAAAGGGTATGTGTGTGTGCGCGCGCTTACGCAACCCGAATGTATGTCCCCAATAATAATGTGAAAGACTACGTACTTCGATATTTTAGCAACATTTTGTTTTGTTTTCATTTAGTTGGCCCTCGTTTTGAGATATGAGCAATCATCAGAAGACAACTACAATAATTATTGTGAGATTTATAAATGCATAGTAATCATGAACTACTCCACGCATGTGATAAATTTTAACTTTGAAGATGGTTGACTCCCTTAGATGCCGTCGGATGCTGAGGTTGGATATGCACAGGAGTGGGAGTGGGGACTGTCTCCATGGAACTTTTTCCTACATTTTTGTCATCGTTTCGTGTAAGAGTTGATCCGAAAATGCTGCGTGTTGGACCACCAAAGCTTATATCGACTAAGGAATACATTTTTTCAACTTTTCGGCCATCCAAGGAAGATATTATGTCCCTCTATAGAAACGAAGTCTAGCGATCAGATTGGATGGGTTCTTTTTTTAACACAGTACAGACGCAAGCGCTCATATACACGCGCATACACTCACCCCTATGAACGCACACACGCACCCCCTACCCATATGAGTAGGGCTGGGCGTTCGGTTTTTATGGTTAATACGGTTCGGTTTATTCGGTTTTCTTGAATTTCGGTTTTGAAGAAATTGCCACCGAAATAAGTACACAAAATTCAGACACCGAACCATATTAACCGAAATATATCGGTTCGGTTTGTTCGGTTAACCAAAAAACCGAATTACATGCAGCCACCAGTCAAAGTGTCACGACTAATGAGAAGGGGTGGATTTTGTACAAAATGCACAAAACAATTAGTGGAAGGATTCACTAGCATGAACGCACATACATGCACTTGGTGGAAGGATTCACTAGCTTTTCACTATCCGTGCATGCAAAAGAATAGTAAAATATTCCAATGGAATAAATTAAGGACTAATCATTAGCATAGTAATACGTATTAGCATGGCCTTACACACTATTTATATTAGAGATTAGAGTTTTTTGTAGAATGCATCGAGACACCAGAACTTGAAGAGACCAGTAGCAAAGTACCTTTGAGCAGCCGGCCGGCTAGATGTGGCAGCACCGATACATTACAGAGTAGATTTTTGAGAAAAATAATTGTGCAGCAACCATTGGGTTGGGCCGATCGCAAATTGGCCTGACGGCTGTTGCGCTTGCACTACAGGAACATACTAACCTTCCCCTAAAAAAGGAACATACTAACCAGGATACGTACAGATCGGTTTCTTCAGTGAATTCGGTTTGTTAGCGATCAAAACCGAACACGACAGTGAACACCGTACAGTGGTCATCTTTCACACCGAACCATAAAACCGAACACCGAATAAACCGACAAATCGGTTAAAAAGGTTCGGTTCGGTTTTTCGGTTTCAAAGTGCCCACCCCTACATATGAGCACCTCCGAAAGACTAAGCCGGCATATCATCTTGGAATTTATGAAGTCAACCTAGGCACCTCGTCGTTTACGGGAACGTCTCCTTCCACTGAATGCGCATCGCCAGAAATTCTGAAATAAATTCAGGAATAAATGCGAGCACCATGATTTGAACCCTGGTGGGCTAGGGATACCACAGTCCCTCTAACCAGCCAATCACAGGTTGGTTCGCGATTGGATGGTTGCTAGTGTCGACTTAAACATCGACTAAAGCTATACTGGCAGTATAATACTTAAGATGGAGACACTACAACATACATATGAACGGTAGTTGAAAAGGCTTCTCGCAAAAAAAAAGGTAGTTGAAAAGGCACCGCTCAAATCTCAATCAAACGACAACAAGCATGGCTGAAATTTTTTAGCATGCCTCGGATAATGTATTTCCCACGTGGTTTGGTCCAGTGAAGTGGAACTCAAAATATTAATAGGTCACTGTTAGACTGCTCAAATTTTTTGCCTCTGTTTAAAAAAAAAACTGTTAGCCTGTGTATTGCGCAGTCGGAGTTGTTCGGTATAGTACATGCGTAGCATTAGGTGACTTTGGTATTAAGTATTAGTGCTTGTGGTACATGCATAGAACTAAGAAAAAATTATGACAATGCTATCTCTCGATCATGGAATTCAAACTGTGTTATTGCTACCACGTGACACATGTGGTAAGCAATCCAAATGATTCAAAAAAAAAACTATGCTATTGCTTTTCTGTTAATTCTAAAAATGTGACTTATTTACATGCTTTGCTATGCATGAGATTATTCGACCAAAATATTTATCAATCAATTAAGAGTACATGCTTTGATGTTTTACAGTTTTTTTTTAATATTCATTCATTGTTCTATACTTTACCTTTGAGATATGAATAACACATCAAACATCTTCTATTGATGTTAAAGCAACAAGTTAATACTATCTCATTTTATGACAAAATAACACATTACTTATCATGTCAAAGATCGCCCACATACCGCATTTGTTTGGGCCTCACCATGACCAGGGGCGGATGTAAGCAGAATGATACATGCATGTCAATGATCATCCTTGACTTACTATAAAGAAAAGGCTTCCCGGGTAAATTTAGTAATTGAGTCACGGCGCTCCTAGCCACTTCCACCGCGTGGATCCATTAGAATGGTATTATCGGCCCTCCTATTCGGCATTAGAGGGGGCTTCATCAGGGGGACCCGCTTTTGGCCCTTCTCTTCGTTATTGCAATCGGCCTGCTTCAACGCATTCCTAACTTGGCTATTAGTACAGGGTTACTTCCCAAGGTCCAGGGTCGTGGAACCGCGGTGAGAACCTTGCTCTACACCGACGGGCAGCGGTGTTCATGGCTCCCATATAGAGTGGTATTGATAACCTCTCTCGTATCTTGGACTATTTTGGAGAGGTTACCGGCCTTGCTACCAACTTCTTCAAGAGCTTCGTCTTTCCCAATAGATGTGGCCATCTTAACCTCGAGGCAATCCTCAAAAAAAAATCGGCCAAGAGAACCTCCTTCCCGATGAGATATGCAGACCCCCCCTCCCTCTCGGTGTAGCAGCCTAGGAAAGTGTACTTTCAATTCCTTGAAGACAAGGTGGCAGCTAAGCGATTCCATGGGATGGAAATAACATCACTACCATTGGTTGCACGAGGTTGGTGAAAGCATTGCTTTCCTCCAAAGTGATCTACTACATCACGCCACTCATTGTCCCCCCTAGCACCATCCACACACCACAAAATTCAGCGCGCCTTCCTATGGTCCGGCTCAAACAAGACCATGGTTGTGAAATGCCAAGTCAATTGGGATTTAGTTTGCCGTCCTTATGAGAGAGGTGGGCTTGGAGTCTTCAACACCGACAAAGCACACAACTCTTAGGTTGAGGTGGATATGGTTTGATTGGATGGAGCCATCCAAGTTATGGGTGGGCGTGGGGAACCCTTGCGACGAGATGGACCTCGACCTTTTCTATGCATCCACCACTATAACCCGTGCCTACCAATTCTTTAGCTTATTAAGACTAGATGGTTTACTTAGAGCTAACAGTAGACAATGGGTTTTGATTAGTTAATCAGACCTCCCAAAGTATTTGGTTTAAAGAAGATTTTATGGTTTAATTAATAGTTATCTCACTTGGGTAGGTCTTAGTTACGAAGAAGATTTTTGGGTTTACTTCATAGTTATCTCACTTGGGTAGGTCTTAATTCGCAGAAAGCATTGACGAAAGCAAACATCTACCCGCGGGGCGGCAGGAAATATGCACCAGCGCACATCGCGGATGCCAAACGAGCATGCCTTCGGAAAGTTGCCGCACTTCGTATGCAAGAACGACTTGGAGCTAGCGCACATCATGGACGACATCGCCTTCGGAAGGCTGCCACACCTCGTCTGCAAGAACGACTCGAAGTAGTAGCTCGAGATCTACTTTCACAAGAACTTCCACATTGACCCATCCACGAAGAAGAAATTCAGGAGCACCAGAAGCATTTGATTGTAACATAGATCCATCGAAGAAGAAATTCAAAAGCACAAAATTCTAAAAAGGCGTGGTGGTCGTGAGCAGGAGTGGCCATTTTCTACGTCACCCTCCCCCCTACGAACAATCCATGACTTTAAACACTTAGAGCATCTACAACCGTGAATAGTTAATATGGTTGCCAAACGCCCACAGATGCGACCGGACGCATCAACGGACGGTGATCGGTAATACCCCAAATTGCACCTTCAACAACCATAATTGTTATTTCTCGAATAGCATTTCCATACAAAACCATCCAACCGCAGTCGGAGATGTTGACAAAATTCATGTCGGAGCCATCAGCGTCGTGGTCATTGGCGGCCGGGTGCATCTTGATACGTCTCCAACTTATCTATAATTTATGAAGTATTAATGCCATGTTTACAACAATTCTATATGATTTTGGTATGATTTGAATGGAACTAACCCGGACTGACACTGTTTTCAGCAGAACTACAGTGGTGTTGTTTTTTGTGCAGAAATAAAAGTTCTCCAAATGCAACGAAACTTTTTGACGATTTTTTTGAAAGAAAATAGAAACAATGGAGCAAAGAACCACCAGAGGGGGCCCCCTGCTTCCCACAAGACACCAGGACGCGCCAGCCCCCCTCCCCCCCACCACGCGCTGGTGGGTGGTGGGCCCCTTGAGGCCCATCTTTGCGTGAAACCGATGCCAAAAAATCCTATATATATAGAAACCCCCAAAATAACCCTAGATCAGAAGTTTCAGCCGCCGTAAGCCTCTATAGCCACGAAAAACCAATCTGGACCCTTTCTGGCATCCTGTCGGAGGGGGAAATCATCAGCGGATCGGAGGCCATCTTCATCATCCCGGCGGCCACCATGATGAGGAAGGAGTAGTCCACCCTCGGGGCTGAGGGTTTGTACCACTAGCTATGTGTTTAATCTCTCTCTCTCGTGTTCTTGAGATGGCACGATCTTGATATATCGCGGGCTTTGTTAATATAGTTGGATCATATGGTGTTTTCCCCTCTCTTTCTTGTTGTGATGAATTGAGTTTTCCCTTTAAGATTTCATTATTATCGGATTGAATACTTTTATGGATTTGAGAACACTTGACGTATGTCTTGCTATGAATACCCATGGTGACAATGGGGTATCATATTGATTCACTTGATATGTATTTTGGCACTCAACTCGCAGAATCCTGAGGTGACATTGCGGTAATCTATGCATAGGGGTTGATGCACGTTCTCGTCTTTGTTTCTCCGGTAGAAATCTTGGGGCACTCTTTGAGGTTCTTTGTGTTGGATTGAGTATTATGAATCTGAAATTGCTTGATGCATATCATATAATCAACTCACGGATACTCGTGGTGACATTAGAGTATCTAGGTGACATTAGAGTTGGTTGATGTGTATCATATGGTGTTATTTTTGTATGAACTCTTGGATAGATCGATTGGAAAGGATAACTTGGTGTTATTTTAGTACGAACTCTTGGAAAGAATGATCGAAAAGAATAACTTTGAGGTAGTTTCATACCCTACACACAATTTATTCTTATGTTCTCCGCTAGATAGGAACTTTGGAGTGATCCTTCATCGCACGTTGAGGGATAGTTATGTGATCTAATTATATTAGCATTGTTGAGAGATTCCACTAGTGAAAGTACGAACCCTAGGCCTCATTTTCAAGCATTGCAATACCGTTTGTGCTCACTTTTGTTACTTGCTACCTTGCTGTTTTTTATTGTTCCTATTACAAAAATCAATAGCTACTATCATTACTACACTTGTATCACCATCTATTCGCCGAACTAGTGCACAAATTACCATTGTATTTGGTGTGTTGGGGACACAAAAGACTCTTTGTTATTTGGTTGCAGGGTTGTTTGAGAGAGACCATCTTCATCCTATACCTCCCACGGATTGATAAACCTTAGGTCATCCACTTGAGGGAAAATTGCTACTGTCCTACAAAACTCTCCACTTGGAGGCCCAACGCGAGTCTAAAAGAATAAAGTTGCGTAGTAGACATCACACCTTCGATTCCTTGTTGGACCCCGTGTCAGCGAATACCTCGATCTCTGCGGCCTTCTGCCAGAGGAAGCGGCAGTTGGCCTCCACCACTGCCTCCGATTGGATGCATTCGAGGTGGCAAGCTTCTCCGCCACCTCCTCCGCCTGCGCCACCTCGTACTCCGCCAGCGCCTCAAGCATGTTGAAGCCCATAGGCTTCGGATCCTCTGCCTCCTCCTTGTTCGCCCTCTCCTCCTCTATGGTGGCGTCCTCTGGCTGCTCCCTTCTCCTCTGACTCTAGCTCCTCATCCTACACCTCATCAGTTTGCGGCAAATCCGGAGGTAGGCTGACTGCAATCCGAGCCTTGCGCCTGGCTCGGATCTCCCCCAGCAGCTACAACCGACGCTTTGGAGTGAAAGTGGGTAGGTGGTGATCCGGCACCTCGACATGGCTAGCGGCATATAGATTAGAAGTGGCGGCGGGAAGGGGAGAAAGGGGAAGAAATGAGGCTGGCTAAGGTTGGGCTGCCATCGTCTGACTTGAATAGTAGGAATTTTTTCCTCGGGTGCCACGCCGGAGCGGCGCCACGCGACACCATGAATGCTTCCTCACCGTTGAATACTGGAGGCACCCTGTGATGCCCGGATAATTTAGCTACGGTAATACCATGCTAATGATGCCATGTCATCGTTTTTTTACTGTTGCTAGGTCCCACGTTAATTCAAACCAATTCAAAATTCAAATTTAAAAAGAAGTCAAACAAATAAGGTTTCTTTTTATGTCACAACAGAAATGTTCACGGTGTTGCAAGTAATCTCCAATTATTTATCATGAAGAAGCCAACCTCATTTGGATTCCCAGAATGCCCTTGGGAATTATTTAAGTGGATCAACAACAAATTACTTGAGCTTGTTATTTTCTAAAAATGTTTAAAGTTTTTCAAATGTCCCCAAACTTTGCAAGCCGCTCCAGAATATTGCCTTTGATTTATTGCCAAATATCATGGGCAAAAGAAATGTTTTGCTATCTAATTTAAAATGCAAACAAAGGAGAAAAACAAATAAACTAAAAACTGAATCCAACCTCCTCCTAGGCCACTTGGCCCAAGTGCCCACCAAACCGGCCCAACGGCACAACCCCACCGGGTCGTCCCCTACCCTTCTACAGGGACCCGCAAAACAACTGCTGCCCCATTGCCGCTGCTGCGTTGCTACGCTGTCTGCTGCTACTAGTGCAACGTTGCTACAGTAACATTAAGTTACTGTAGCAGCTGCTAGCTTTTATAAAACAGCACCGGTTAGCCCCCTGAACAACATCAAAACAGCAGCTTGTAAGTGCATCTAGTGCCACCCCTAGTCTGGTTTTGGAGTATTGACGACAAACGTGGTTGAGGGACTAATGTGTTTGTGAGAATTGCAGGATAACACAGGTAGTAGTCCCTCCTTGATTCAGTTTACCTACCGGAGATGACCCCTAAAAATGTATGAAGACATTGAAGATAATGGTGGTACGTGAAGATATTCACATTGAAGACTATGACAAAAGAAGACATTGAGTGAAGACTATGGAGCACGAAGACTTAGTAGTTTCGTTGTTTCTTTTCTTCTTTGTTGTGTCATAGGAACCACCGCACTGTTAAGTGGGGTCCAAGTGAACGAAGTCAGAGTGACTGAAGTGATGCTCAACCAAAATCCTATGTCTTCGAGCGAAGACAATGAGATCAAATCTTATCCAGAGTCGGATAAGTCAGCTTTACTTGTAGCCCAAGTCAAGTTGTCGCGTGTGTTTGAAATCTGACCGTTGTGACACGTGTCAGTTCCTTAGTGACCCAGGGTCATTTCGGACAAATCAGGTTGGGTTGCCTAGTGGCTATAAATAGCCCACCCCCTACACCATAAATTGGTGGCTGCTCAGAGTTAGTGCACGGCTTTTGTCGTTGAGAGCAACCCACCTCCAAAGAGTTTCAGAGAGAAATCCTTGTGAGGACAAAGCCCAAAACACCTAGAGCCCAAAGTGTGTTTGGCATCACTGAAGTCTTTCTGTCCGCGTGATCTGAAGACTTGTTACACTTGAGGACTATGAATCTTCCAGCCGGTTAGGCATCGCGTTCTAAGCATCCAAGAGTAATTGTGGATTGCCGGGGAACGAAGTCTGTGAAGGTTTGGAAGTCTACCTTGAAGACTTACCAGAGTGATTGGGCGGGGACTGTGTGTCCTTAGCTCAAGGGGAATAAGGTGAAGACACGGTCTTCTGAGTTCAATCTCAGCCTCCCTAACCAGACGTACAGTTGTCATATCAACTGGAACTGGTCGAACAAATCCTTGTCTTCACAACACACTGGTTCTATCTCTTACTCTCCTTACTTACAATTTGTCTTTGTGAAGTCATTGCCTGATTGCTCTGCCTGTTTGACTTCACTGTGTGACCACTTGTTCTGATTGGCTTCATACTATCTTCCATCCTGATCCTACTACCTAGCTGCTATCAGTCATCGTGCTTTAGCTTCATACTTGTTTGACTATGGCGTGTCTAGTGTAGTTCATTTTCCGCTGCATGTTTATAGGTCCAGTTTTCGTGTTTGTCTTCAAAACTTTCATGTTTTGAAGACTTTCATAAAAATCGCCTATTCACCCCCCTCTAGTCGATAACTAGCACTTTCACAGCTAAACAAAGCTTAACTTAGAAAAAATAAATATGTGCGGGTAGTACACTTGACAGGGTTCAATTCTTTTCATTGGACCAAATCTAAAAGTTGCCCGGATTAATTCCTATGAAAATGACAAAAGTCTATGTTCTGTTAACTGGAAGAACTGGAAAATAGATTTTGGAATTGACATCCAGTAACACTTTTCGAACAAAGTTTTGAACATGCAAATGGACACTAATGTAGATGGATTGGAGGGTCACATTTCGACGGCATGCAAGCGGCCTCGGAGTCCCAGGTCTGAGGAGGATCTCCGGCGTGAGGCGGTGGCCAAGGTAGCGCGGGCTTGACAGCCGTCGACGCAGGCCGGATCAGCAAGCAGGCTGACACCGATGACTAGGCAGATCGCTCCTTTGGAGGGGTCCTCGCCAGTCCCGGCTGTCACCGCACCTGTGGGGTCTGGGCAGGCGCCGGCTGCAGTTGCGGCTGCTACTGGCAGCATCTGCGTTCTTCGCCGTACGTCGGAGATGGAGGATCTTGAGCAGCGCCTGAGGCTGGCGGTGGTGGCCTATGTGGGTGCCACCAGGCCAGCGGTTTCATGCCAGGAGGCTGCTGAGGCTTTGTCGGTTGAGCTGTGCATCCCACGCCACTGTTTTTTGGTCCACAAGTTCCACCCCGAGGATTTTCTGGTGGTGTTCGTGGCACCGGAGCGGCGCAACAAGGTGCTGGCTGCGGGTACAGTTGAGCATGGATTCTTCAAGGTATTTGTCAAGCCATGGCTCAAGCAAGCGCAAGCTGTTTCGAGGGTGATACGGACGCAAGTTGATCTCATGATAGAGGGAATCCCTTCTCACACTTGGACGTCCGAGACGGCGGCGGAGCTTCTGGGCTCGTCGTGTCTGGTGGAGAGCTTGGCACCGGAGACAGAGAACAGGGAGGATTTGTCATTGTTCAAGTTGCGGGCCTGGTGTGTGGATCCGGACGAGGTGCCTTCAGACAGGCGGCTTTGGGTTCCAAAGTCGGTGATGTTCGGAGGACCGGCGGCGAGGACTCCCACGTCTCGGGCTCTGCTGGAGTACAAGAGCCTGATTCACATTGGCAGGGTTCGTGATCACGAGGGTCTGGAGCGCTGGTTGAGGTCGCCAAGCTCAGATGGTAGCGGCCAGAGCGGGATGCTTGAGGACTCCGGTGACTTCTCTGGCCGGGGAGAGTGGCGTGTGCTGCCGTGGACGAGAGGTGTTCGTGATAGACGCGGAGGTGCGCCGGGCAACGGGGCACTGGGTGGTTCCTATATGCGTGCCTTGATGGGGCGTATTGGGCCGTCTGACTGGAGACTTCCGCCCATGGCTCAGAGCTCTGTGGCGAAGACTCACGCGCCGGTGGTCACCGCGGTTACCACGGCAGCAACCGGGGTTGGAGTGGGCAGGCAGTTGGCTGCCGAGGCCATGTTGGTGGATTCCGTGGCGCATGTGGCCGCAGATGGTCCAGGAAGGGAGGTTTGTGCCACAGAAAATCCGCCTGCTGTGATGCTGGCCAGGACAGTGCAGGTGGCTTTTGACCATGGTGGGGCCACGGAGCATGGGCCAGCCAACCCTGAGCCGCAGCAGTTGATCCAGTCCGAGGCGGATCCCGAGGTGGCAGGTGTTGTGGATAAAGTTGTGGAGGAGGTGAGTCTGCCACAGGCTGGCTGCATGGGCCCAGAGGATCCCGAGGCTGCAGCGGCTTCGAGGGGGATCGGGAATTTGTTTTCGGCCAATCAGGGCGCGTCGGTGGGTCAGGAGGCGGGCCGGCCGTTTGGGGCTGCGCCAACCCAGGATGGCACAAGGGCCGAGGAAGGGGCCACGCAGCTGTCGCTAGTGGCGCCCGACAAAACAGCAGATGGATGGGCCCCGGTCAAGGATCTATTGCACACTTCAATGGAGACAGGAGAGGTGGAGAGGCATGCTGATTCGCCGGGGGTGGGTCCCGCGCAGCCCGCTGCTGCATGCACCGATGTGACTACGTACGTTGCATGCGGGGAGGGGATTTCGAATGTTTCTGGTGTTGTTACTATCGATATGGTGGCTTGCACGGATGGTTCGCTGCAGCGCCAGGAAGGATATCTCTCGGCCAAGGAGATCGCCGCGCTGGGTAACATCAAAGCATTCTGCGCCGGGTTGTTGAAGAAACTTGCGCCACCTCTCCTTAAGGAGTTTGAAGGACTTAGAGGAGTACGGACTGGACAAGATCCATTGACGCCTCGACGCACGACTCGGTCTGTCTGTTCTGGTGGATCCAGGAGGACAAAGGCATCTGGTGCTGAAACAGTGCTGCTCAAGACGTTAGGCTTTGACTGTGAGGATCTGGCCGTCTCTGAGGACGCAGTAGGTCAGCTTCGTACGGTGTTCGATTCACCACTTCAGGAGCCACAGCTGAGGGCCATTGCGGCCATATTTGGGAAGGCCATACCGCTCAATCTAGCAGGGGAGGCTGGGATGGATGTGCCTGTTATGGCGCAGTAGGTGCATGGGCTGTGATGGTGTTGGAGTCATCCTAGTCCAATGTCTGTCAACGCCTTGGAGTTTGTGTGTTGGAATGTTCGAGGCCTTAACAACCCGGCCAAGAGGAAGGCACTAAGAGGCTTCGTAGACTCTGTGCGTGCGGCGATTGTATGTATTTTGAGAAACTAAGCTAGAGGATGTGAACATTTTTGTAATCTTGCAATGCATGGGACCTAACTATGATGGTTTTACTTACTTACCGGCGTCAGAGACGAGAGGTGGTATTTTTGTGGCCTGGGACACCACTAGGGTGATGGTGTCGAACTTTGTCAATGATTCTCATTGCATCACAGGGTTTGTCTCGCCTAAGGAGGGGACACCTTGGTGGTTAACCGTAGTCTATGGGCCACAGGAGGATGAGCATAAGATTAATTTCTTGAATGAACTTTTGGAGAGAAGGTCACTATGCCCGGGCCCATGGCTAGTGATTGGTGACTTCAATCTTATCCTATACGCGGCCGATAAAAATAACTCAAATTTAGATCGGAGAATGATGGGGAAGTTCAAGCGTTTTGTGGATAATAATGCGCTCAAGGAGCTCTTTTTTCATGGGCGCAAGTTTACGTGGAGTAACGAAAGGAAGACACCCACGCTTACCAAGATTGATCGGGAATTCGTTTCAGTTGATTGGGAGCTTGATCACTCGGATTGTGTGTTGCAAGCTTTGTCCACCGAGCACTCCGATCATTGCCCCTTGCATCTCACTCTTCATGAACCTATGCATTATAAAAGGATGTTCCATTTTGAGAAGTTTTGGGTCAAAATGGAGGGATTCTTGGATATCGTGAAGGAGGCGTGGGCATGTGATCCAGGCATTACGGATCCTTTCATGCGGCTTGATATTATGCTACGCAGCACGACTAGAGCTCTTGCCGCTTGGGGGCAGAGAGAGATTGGAAATATCAAGTTGCAGATTGCCATAGCGAATATTGTTATCATGCGGTTCGACTGCGCTATGGAAAACCGTAGGCTTACGGAGGAGGAAAGATGGCTCAGAAGAACGCTGAAGCAACTGGTGCTAGGGCTGGCATCCCTAGAGAGAACCATTGCTAGACAAAGGTCCAGAATATCTTGGCTTCAAGAAGGGGACGCTAACACACAATTGTTTCATTTGGTGGCTAATGGGAGGCATATGAAGAACTACATACCTTCCTTGAGCATGGAGGGGCGCACTATCACTGATCAGAAAGGCAAGGAGGAAGCTTTCTATAATGTTTACAAGAATTTGTTGGGCAAGGACGTTGCTAGAGAGTTTACGCTCGATTTGGAGGGCCTTGGAGTCGCTCACGTTGATCTCTCGTAGCAAGACCGAGTGTTTACAGAGGAGGAGGTGTGGGCAGTCATCAAGGATCTTCCCTCCGACAAAGCTCTGGGTCCGGATGGGTTCATTGACTTGTTCTTTCAAAAATCTTGGGAAGTGATCAAGGAAGATCTCATGGCGGCCATTCATAAGTTGTTTATTGGAAATGGTAGGGGTTTTGGGAGGCTTAACCAAGCCTTGATCACTCTATTGCCGAAGTCCCCAGATGCATCTTCGGTGTTTGATTTTCGGCCGATTAGCCTCGTGCATAGCATGCCCAAGATTGCTTCTAAGCTCCTTACTTCGAGACTTAGACCGCGCATGGGGGACCTTGTCCAGGTGAATCAGTCCGCTTTCATAAAAGGGAGATGCTTGCATGATAATTTCCTTCTTGTGAGACAAGTGGCGCGGATGATGCATAGAAGGAAAGCTAAAGGAGTATTGCTCAAGCTCGACATTACCAAAGCCTTTGACTCATTGGCATGGCCGTTCTTGTTTGAAGTGTTAAGAGCCAAAGGTTTTTCGGAGCGGTGGATTTCTTGGATCTCAACTCTACTTACTACGGCTAGTTCCAGAGTGATCGTAAATGGTTATGCAGGAGAAAAGTTTATGCATGCTAAAGGCTTGAGGCAAGGGGATTCGATCTCCCCCTTACTCTTTGTTATCGCCATGGATGTCCTCACACATATCATCATCAAGGCACATGAGGCTGGAGTCATGAGTACCATCAATGGATGTAGCCATGTGCAGCGGCTGTCTTTGTATGCGGATGATGTGGTTCTTTTCATCAAACCCACTCGGTCGGATCTCTTGTTAGTCAAAGAAACTCTCACCATCTTTGGAGTTACCTCTGGACTGAGAGTAAATTTTGCTAAATCGGCGGCCATCATGATTTGGGCAGAGCCGGAGGATGAGGAAATTGTGAAGTTGGCGCTGCCCTGGAAGCTTTCCACCTTTCCATGCAAGTACCTTGGACTACAGTTAAGCATTTGGCAGTTGAAAAGATCGGAGTGGCAGCCAATGGTTGACGCTGCACTCCACATAATGCCAGGATGGCAAAGGGGTCTGGTGACCAGACCTGGCAGGCTGGTTCTTGTCAACCATGTCATGAGAGCGCGGGCTACTCACCACCTTATGGTTGCGGAGGCGCCAAAATGGGCTTTGGATAAAGTGGACAAAGGTTGTAGGGCCTTCTTCTGGGCTGGGACTGAGGAAGTCAAGGGAGGCAAATGTGTAGTATCTTGGGCGAGAGTGTGCAGGCCTAAGCACATGGGAGGGCTAGGTGTCATTGATCTACACAAGCACGGTATTGCTCTAAGGTTGAGGTGGGAATGGCTTAGACGCACGGATGCTTCCAGGCCATGGCAAGGGCTCTGTCTGACCGCGGACAAATCGGTAGTGCAACCATTTGGAAGCTTGGTGAAATGGAGAGTTGGAGCTGGTGACAAAACCCTGTTCTGGAAGGATAGGTGGCCCCATGGTGCTACTATCACGGAGGACGCTCCTCTGGTGGCGACGTCAGTGCGTTCGCAAGTTGCCAACATGAGACTTGTCCGAGAGGCTTTGGGTATGCATTCTTGGATGAATGATTTGGTAGGCGACTTGTGCACGGAAGGCCTAACCCAGTTTATAGGCCTTTGGGAGATCCTTGAGGAGGTTCAGCTGGATGCTCAGTCCGAGGATAGTCCCATTTGGGCTTGGAATTCGTCAGGAACATACACTGCATCTTCTGCTTACAA
Organism: Triticum timopheevii; assembly: GCA_963921465.1. Classification (NCBI taxonomy): domain Eukaryota; kingdom Viridiplantae; phylum Streptophyta; class Magnoliopsida; order Poales; family Poaceae; genus Triticum; species Triticum timopheevii. Next base: position 568,797,592 of record OY997266.1, read on the forward strand.
GATGCTATGTGAGGGAGGAGTTAGATTCCACTCTTTTGGAGCTATTTGGAAATGCTAGGCCCCTCTGGAATGCAAAATTTTCATGTGGCTGGTTGTCCAATATCGGCTATGGGACTTCAGACAGAAGAGCTAGGCATAACTTGCAAGATCAAACATCAAAATGCTTTCTATGTGATCAAGAGGAGGACACGGTGGATCACATTCTGCAGCAATGTGTGTTCTCGAGGCAAGTTTGGTTCAGTTGCATCACAAGGATGGGGTTATTGATGGAGCTTTGCCCAACCAATGACTCAAGATTGGTGCAATGGTGGTCGGACACTAGAAAGCGTTTTCTTAAGCACTCTCGGAAAGGTTTTGACACTTTCGTCATGCTTATCTGCTGGACGTTATGGAAACAAAGGAACCCGAGGGTGTTTGGTTCGGGCCAGATCAAGAATGAGCACGACACGGTAGACACGATCTTCGACGAGCTGAGGATGTGGGCCACGGCAGGAGCTTTTGGAGATCAACGTATGCTAGAGTAGTAGAGTAGCGTGTGTGTGGAGTGGCGGCTTGGTAAGGCTGGTTGTGGCCTAACCGGCAACATTGTAATCTCTTGTACATATTTTTATCCCTTCTATAAAGCTAAGGTACGCCTTTGGCGTACCCTCGAAAAAAAGTAGATGGACTTGAAACTGTCATGTAGATCATAGCAGAGTGCCTAGATTTGATTTAAGTCACTAATACAAAGGAGGTACAGAACGCTAGCCATAGCCTCTGCAAAACAACTAAGTGATGTTTAAAACTGAGGACAGCCAATTTTCAAAGTTTCCAAAAAAAATGTGTTTTAAAAAAAAAACTTCGGAAAATCATAGAAATTCATCCGTAGCTCGGATGTGAAAACTTTGTACATAAAAGTTGCTCAGAACGACGAGACGAATCCGAATACGTAGTTCGTTTGCCCACCAAACGTCCTTATCATAGAAAACATCAAACCTTTCCCCTCCGGTTCATCTGTCTGACAGACGTCCGGAACCGGAGAAACTTTCCCGCATATGTTTCCCCTTTCGACGGTATCGTGTAGCACTGCGTTAAAACACCTCTAGCACCGCTTATTTATCTTGTCATGCATATGTTTACGTGTATTTACTGTTTCTTCCCCCTCTTCTCTCTGGTAGACCCCGAGACCGACGTTGATGCCACTGTGATCGGCTAAGTCACCGACAACCCTCTTCCCTTTCAGCGGAGCTTCCAGGCAAGCCCCCCCCTTTGATCATCCTGATATTGCCCATTCCATTCTCTCATGCTTGCATTAGATTTTGCTACTGTAATTGATTGCTCCTATTCTGATGCATAGCCTGCTTTTGTACCCGTTGTTGTACCTTACCTGCTTATCCTAAACTGCTTAGTATAGGTTGGTTAGTGATCCATCAGTGACCCCCACCTTGTCCTTGTTGCCCCTGCTTCATCATCGACGCCTCGATCACCGTGATCAATGACCAGAGCCCGACACCTCACATCACATCACACCCCTTTTGTTGCTCAACTCTATAGAGTTACCATCAAGTGCCGAGGGTTGATACGTCCATTTTGCATCATGCTTTTATGTCAATATTTATTGCATTATGGGCTGTTATTTCACGTTATGTCACAATACTTATGGCTATTCTCTCTTATTTTACAAGGTTTACATGAAGAGGGAGAATGCCGGCAGCTGGAATTCTGGGCTGGAAAAGGAGCAAATATTGAAGGACTATTCTGCGCAACTCCAAAAGTCCTGAAACTCCACGGAATACCTTAAAATAAATAAAGAAAAATCATCGCCAAAGATGAAGGCCAGGGGGCCCACACCCTGCTCACGAGGGTGGGGGGCGCCCCCCTGGGCGCGCCCCCTACCTCGTGGGCCCCCTGGTGGCTCTCCGACGTCCATCTTCTTCTATATGAAGTCTTTCGATGAGAAAAAAACAGAAGGCAACCTTTCGGGACGAGACTCCGCCGCCATGAGGCGGAACCTTGGCGGAACCAATCTAGGGCTCCGACAGAGCTGTTCTGCCGGGGACACTTCCCTCCGAGAGGGGGAAATCATCACCATCATCATCACCAACACTCCTCTCATCGGGAGAGGGCAATCTCCATCAACATCTTCACCAGCACCATCTCATCTCCAAACCCTAGTTCATCTCTTGTATCCAATTCTTGTCTCCAAGTCCGGGATTGGTGCTAGTAGGTTGCTAGTAGTGTTGATTACTCCTTGTAGTTGATGCTAGTTGGTTTATTTGGTGGAAGATCATATGTTCAGATCCTTTATGCATATTATTACCCCTCTGATTATGAACATGAATATGCTTTGTGAGTAATTACGTTTGTTCCTGAGGACAAGGGAGAAGTCTTGCTATTAGTAGTCATGTGAATTTGGTATTCGTTCGATATTTTGATAAGATGTATGTTGTCTAACCTCTAGTGGTGTTATGCGAATGTCGACTACATAACACTTCACCATTGTTTGGGCATAGAGGAAGGCATTGGGAAGTAATAAGTAGATGATGGGTTACTAGAGTGACAGAAGCTTAAACCCTAGTTTATGTGTTGCTTCGTAAGGGGCTGATTTGGATCCATATGTTTCATGCTATGGTTAGGTTTACCTTAATACTTTTGTTGTAGTTGCGGATACTTGCAATAGAGGTTAATCATAAGTGGGATGCTTGTTCAAGTAAGAACCCAAGCACCGGTCCACCCACATATCAAATTATCAAAGTACAGAACGCGAATCATATGAGCGTGATGAAAACTAGCTTGACGATATTCCCATGTGTCCTCGGGAGCGCTTTTCCTATTATAAGAGTTTGTCCAGGCTTGTCCTTTTCTCCAAAAAGGATTGGGCCACCTTGCTGCACTTTATTTACTTTTGTTACTTGTTGCTCATTACAATTTATCTTATCACAAAACTATCTGTTACCACTTATTTCAGTACTTGCAGAGAATACCTTGCTGAAAACCGCTTATCATTTCCTTCTGCTCCTCGTTGGGTTCGACACTCTTACTTATCGAAAGGACTACGATAGATCCCCTATACTTGTGGGTCATCAAGACTCTTTTCTGGCACCGTTGCCGGGGAGTGAAGCGCCTTTGGTAGGTGGAATTTGGTAAGGAAAAATTTATTTAGTGTGCTGAAATTTTCTGTCACTTGTTACTATGGAAAGTAATTGTTTGAGGGGCTTGTTCGGGGTATCTTCACCCTGTCAAGTTGAGCCAAGAGTTGCTCCTCAACCTACTGAACCTACTGAAAATGAAACTCCTTTTCAGATTCCTTTGGGTATGATGGAAAAACTGCTAGCTAACACTTTTGCAGGAGATGGAACAAAGCATCCTGACGAACATCTACGCTATGTGGATGATATTTGTGGACTATTTAAGCTTGAAGGTATACCCGATAATGTTGCTAAGAAGATGGCTTTCCCTTTATCTTTGGAGGGAGACACATTGACATGGTATAGGCTATGTGATGATATGAGATCATGGAACTATAAAAGATTGAAATTGGAATTTCATCAAAAGTATTACCCTATGCATCTTGTTCATCGTGATCGCAATTATATATATATATTTTGGCCTCGCGAAGGAGAAAGCATCGCTCAAGCTTGGGGGAGGCTTAAATCAATGTTATATTCATGCCCCAATCATGAGCTCGCAAAAGAAGTGATTATGTAAAGTTTTTATGCTCGCTTTCTGGTAACAATCGCACCATGCTCGATACTTCTTGTGCTGGCTCTTTTATGATGAAGCCTATTGAATTTAGATGGAATTTATTGGATAGAATTAAACACAACTCTGAAGATTGGGACCTCGACGAAGGTAAGGAGTCAAGTATGACACCTAAGTTTGATTGTGTTAAATCTTTTATGGATACCGATATTTTCCGTAAGTTTAGCACTAAATATGGACTTGACTCTGAGATAGTAGCTTCTTTCTGTGAATCTTTTG